>JANVFP010000033.1:0-609289 GCA_027919835.1 Lentinula raphanica
AAAGGGGAAGTAGTGGGCTTGCAGGAGGAAGGTTGTCCAGACCACTAGGGTCGGGCAGAAGAACTTGACCAGTAATGGGATGATGCAGCACGTTGCCAGGCGAGCCAGACTGAGCTACTGTGATGAGAAGTTGACCTTCGAACGTCAACGGATCAAGTGGAAGCGGAATGGCCAGCGAAGCGGCAGTGTGAGCGGGACATTTCAGGGACTAGCGAACAGGCCACTTGGTAAGCGAGGAATGGGAAACGGTGCATATAGGAAAATGTACCCGGACGTGAGTACGAAGCTCCTTGTCAACCCCCAAGCCACGCCGAGTGGTCTCGTTGTAGATCTTTGCAGTGTACTCAGCCTTGGTCAGCGTCTTCTCACAGAAGTCGCACAGTAGGCATATGAATCTGAGGGCAAACAAGGGGCAGAGGCGAGACTTGTGCCAGAACACCCGATAGTAACCCTGCCAGAGTCATAAGTACTAAGGACTGAATGAAAGAAGATGTCTTACCAAGGCCCCAGTTACCTCCGGACGCCTTAGCATCGTGAGCAACGCGTCCTTCACCTTAGATTTGGACGCGGTCATGACTTGTGACAACGACTCTTGAACGAGCAACAGCGCGCGATAGAGGGTGAAACCTTCGTCCCGGCACACGGGCCCATTCGAGAATCTGTCATAAAATTGAACAAGAAGCTTGGGGTAGAAGGTGTCTGGAACAGTGGTTTTGTAATCCCCAGGCAATGCCTGAGGAAAGTCGTCAGAGTCAGGGCTAGCGTAGCGGGGCAAGGCGAATGATGAGCTAAAAGAGTTGGAAAAGGATGGCCAGTAGCGTTGAAGGATGCCACATTCAGACTCAGATGCGGGAAGGAACAAGATGGGCTTCTTGGAGCCAAGACTGTCTCGAGCACGAAGCTGGGAGTTGAATTTGGGGTCCTCAGCAGTAACAGCCTTACTCCGCAACTCTCGGACAGCGTATTGCTTGTGCGACGACGAAGATCCAGCGTGGCGAGACGACATAGCGATAGTCGAGAAAAGATCAGTTGAACGTCGATGTTGAAGTTGGGAGTGAAAGAGAAAGCGGACTTAGAGAAAATTTTCGAAGTCCGGTTGCCCTTTTATCCACGGTTCTTAAGAACTTCCCAGGACGTAATAAGCCACTGGGAAAATTCTAAGAATAGTAGGAATATTGTAATACTTACAAAGGTCAGAGAAATGAACTTTGTGAAGTTGCAGGATGTTGTGATTAGATCTCTTGATAATCACACTCGGAAATTAAGCGCTTCTATCGAGTTAGCCGCGGGATTAATTATCATCAGTTGATCCCGAGGCAACCGAACAGATCTATAGCGTTAATGAGTGGGAATACCATTGGGATATTGAAGAGATCAATCCAAAAGCTCGGATCAGTTGCAGTACCACACTCCCAAGGGAGGTACGAGCCTGTCTACCCAACCAGATGACCGGGGACGGTCAGATCTTTAGTTTGGGGGAGATAATACGCCCATTTTGCGTGCAGGCATGCAATGGCCTAATTTTAATGATTAGAGCCTTGTAGAGTACTAAAGGACTGTAGTGAGCCCGAGCTGACAGTCAAACTTGTATCATGTTAATGCCAGGACGTCAGATCCAGACAGGAAAACACATCCTGACGAATAATAAGAGTTAACACTCGAGTCCCTTGGTCGGGGAGTCCTTCAAGACAAAGCCACCTCTGATATGAGCTATCAAGGGATTATCAACTTAGTTTTCAACGCCTAACGGCCAACTGAGTATGATACTGCACCAAGACGAGCTTAGAACCAATAGATCTATTCGTATTACCAGTGGGGATGGATTATTCAAGGCCCAGACTCAACAGATCTGTTCACTTAGATTGAGTTTCGGGATGGATCAGGTCGCAGGAATGTGACTAAATGGAGAAACAACCAAAGTGTAGCATCCCAGTTACATGTGGACGTTTCCTAAATGGGAAATAGACGCCTGAGATGTACAGCTTTGACCAGGAGTGTTGCAAGGGTAGATCTTTCGACTTCACCATTGTTAAACCTCTGGATCTATTCGATATATGCATATCGTTGGAAAGCTAGAAGCCAAACGAACCTATTGGGACAGGTTTCCCCCCTTTATATGTACTCCCATTCAGTTGAAGAGACATACAACCATTCACATAGCGGAATCAAATGAGGAAACGTTTGAGTTACCTGTGCAGGAGCTTATCCGTGCCCTTTAACCACCAGCATGTGGATGGACGCACAGACCAGGTCTGGATTCGAAGGTCAGGCAACTAGATCTCGACGAAGGACCACCAGAAATGGACATTTTACTTGTTTTTATCCTTTTTACTCTCTGTTTCTCTGGTGTTTGTATCGTTTCTCGTCCTATCTTTCCTTATTTGTATCAGATCTCGGACTCCGTTCTCTCAAATCTATAGATCTATTCCATAAAATAGTAAATTGGCTACAGATCTATTTGTAGAAGTACTTAAGGACGTAGCCTACAAAATATAGTTCAGGTTTTGTGCCCAGTTTCTCTGACTAGCTAACCTTTGCTCTCATACGTGAGGAGTAAAGGCTTTGTAAGCCAGGTGGTCTTCGAAAGTGGTTGTGAAATTCTCATCTCGTTAGGCCCGATATCTTGTCAGTTGATAAAGTCTCAGCTAGATTTGAATCGAAGGTAGACTCCTACCGTGGAGATACAGAGGGCTTGGTTCTCGGTTGTTCCAAGTGAGCGTTCAGAGTTTCGGTGGCTCTGTTCAAGCAGAGGTGTGGTGATCGGTGATCCATACGAGCTGTGAAGGTTTCCTGTGATTGGTGATCAGTAGATCTTCAACCTGGTTCTGATAGTATTTGTGTGGTCATAAAGTCTGATCTATACGAGTTCTCTCGTTCCTTGTAAACCCTTTGAGTGGATCACTCACCCCCTTCGAGTCCAGATCAAAAGATCTGTACTTCTGTGTCACTTCGCTCTGTTGACCTGTATTGCGGATCCAGTAGATCTTTTAAGACTACCAGTTCGTTCTGAGGTATAAGATCGTGCAGAATCTCTGACAACGCCCCACACCTCGCTTAAATACATTTGACAAACGACATAAGAAGTATATTGGTGATCAGTGTTCAGTGATAAAGTCACTAGGTCATTAGGTCTATCCAACGAAGCATTAAATTGCACCCTTCATATCCTCGTTAACGGTGTTGAAGTAGCGAGTGTATTTTTGTTCGATTGAAGAGAAGCTATTAGCAATATTCGAGTGGACTTGACGAATATCGTTAATTACTGTGTCTTGGAACATATTCATGAAAAATATAGGGTCTGAGCATATATTTTCTATCGCGTCATCGCTCGCTACTCCGTTATTGGATCGTATGCTGCGTTCGGATGGTACAGGTGAAAGAATTATCGAGGGTCGATTGTTTGTTGCTACGGGATCGGACGACGACGGCATATTTGGAATCGGTAAAATGTTTGTTGGCATGTATATGTTGGGCAGACTGGAATATGTGGATGGAGGTCTTAAAGGAGGAGACTCCTTGTTCGTGTTGTCTTCAATAGGTTCAAATGACGATAATGTGATATTATTGCGTCGACTCGTTGAAGTCCTTGAGTATGAGCCGTGAGGCTGTCGCCACGAACTGACAGTGTCCGCCATTGACGCCGGTTGTGGGTTGCCACGTCCACCGAATGCTGTCCTCGCAGTTCTCGTAGGCGTGATACTTCCGCTTTGAGGTGTTTGGTATGTAGTTCTTTCACTAGATTCTGGGAAAGACATTGTAGAGGTTTGGATATTGATATTGAGGTACGAACTTCAGTGTTTGTGAACAAGAATTTTGTTTGAGATGTATTGAGTGTAAACTTTGCACAATTATTGAGACTTTTAGAACTTCTAGTGTGATTTCTAGGTGTTCAAAAAAGTATAAGGTGGATGCCTCGAGTAGAGGCGAGCTTTCTTAATATCAGACGATGAACACGACAAGATATATTAGACGTGTTGATAGTCAGGATAAAAGAAGAACTAAAAGTAACAATATGTGCAAATAGTCTCGTATATGAGTGATTACTAATCAGAATATGTCATAGGCGTTACAGTACCTTTATTGGGCTAAAATTAGAACTTGATCTCATCTGATAGCAAAAAATCTGAAAAAATCATGAAAAATACTCAAAAAATTCAGGGGTGCCTCATTGGCTCTGAAAATGCAAAATAAAAAAATTTACGTGACACAATTGAAAAATAACATCACTCCAAATCATACCAAATCCACTATACTGTCAGTATATATCATGTATATATTATTCTTAGCACCTCTAGTAGCTTCAATCACTGAGTATAGCTTATATCACTCAAGAATCATGCCAAACTCAAAACATTGAGTAAATATAATGGACATGGTATTTTTAGCACACCTAGTACCCTTAAAAACTTCAGAACAATTTATATCACTCAATATGTTCAGTACACACAACTTTTTGACTGTTAAGTGTGTTAAGTATAGTGACTGATAACACTGTTTTGATTATTTTCATTGCCATCTGTGTCAAGTATGATATATAGAACTACTGTTCCAAGTTGATTTCCTCTAACACAAGTCACAAATTCATAAAGCTGTTCAGAAATATTATGTACTTGACCAATCAAATCAACTCCACAAAGGAAGACATTTGTCCCGAAGGAGTTAGCACAGAAGGGTGACACGAGCACAAGCACAAGCACAACCCTATACAGGGTAAGGGTGAGGTTGATCTCAGCAGCAGTGAGGGCACGAAGGGCCAATCACTAGGGCTTCAGAAGGAAAAGACAAGCTAGTTCCCAATGACCAAGTTAGTAGTATTGAGTGTGAGTAGGATACAAATACGAACCTAGTTCCCAATGACCAAGAGGTCGAGATAGGGAACCAGGAGTCTAGCTACAGTGGTATTTATACTGAGTGAAACAATAAGTACCCAAAGCAGTAGAGATGAACAGTGTGAGTGAAGAAGATTGGAAAATACAATAACGCGAGAATGTAAAAGGTGTAGTGCGAGAATGTGAAAGGTAAAGAGCGAATGAGAATGGTTGGAAAGATAAGGAGTAGTGACAGCGCGAGAGACAGATATGAAGAACAATAACACAAGGACCATAGTGCGAGAATGGAAGGAAGAATGGTGACAGAACGCGAGAGGAGAATGATAAAGCATGAGAAGAGGATTGATAATGAAGCAGGAGGTGTGATTGCTAATTGTAATGAGTCATGAAGAACGATCAGGTGGTAGCAAGAACATATGATGCAAAAAGGAGTGCATGTGATAAGGAAAAATGACACACATGTCAGATGTCATGACATTACCCCCCTCCTACAGTCGATGTCCCAGCGACTACCTCTGTAAGGTTTTCATAGGGTTGCCATGGAAGTGAGTTGAAGATGGAGGCTGCAATTTTCCGTGGTGCATTTGGGTGAATCTTGTAAAAATCTTCAATTTCTTCATCTGCCGAGCCCCGTATGTTCTCCTCGTTTATCCATTCGTCATGACCTTCATCATATCCTTTCCATCGGACCAGGAATTGAAGCTTCTTCCATCGACCATAGAAGCGACTGTCAAGAACCTTCTCTACTTCATAAAACTCTTCTCCTTCTATAATTTCTGGTTCCGGTGGTGGTGGTAGTGTCCCATTCACATCATTGCCCTTCCAGGGTGACAGCCGGTTCACATGTATGTTATCATGGATTTTCATCCACAACGGAAGATTGAGTCGGTATGTTAGCGGACCTGTCTTTTCTACCACCTCGAATGGTCCAAGTCGTCTGCTTCCGAGCTTCTGGTTCTTTTGTCGTATCTTTAATTTGTTGAGGGAGAGCCAGACTGGTTGGCCTACATCAAATGTCGGTGCTTCCCCTCAGACTTCTTCTCTGATCTGCTCTTTGCTCATACGTAAAGCCGCTTCGGCATCCTCTCTTGCATATTTCAGCAATTCCAATCGTTTATCAATTGATGGGAATTTGTTCCAGATTCCGATTGGAATGTTGAATTCGGGTGTATAGCCGTAGAGTATTTCGAAAGGGGAATGTGAATGAGCGGAGTGGATTCGAGAATTAATGACAAATTCAGCAGTAGGGAGGAGATTGTCCCAATCATCTTGTCGTCGACTTATGTACATTCGGATGTATTGCTCTATCTCTTGATTTGCATGTTCTGTTTGACCATTAGTTTCTGGGTGATAGGCTGTTGTGAGGGCAGATTCAATTCCCAGACGTTTCAATAATTGTCGCATCACATCTGCCGCAAACTGCGGTCCACGATCTGATACGAACCGTCTGGGAATTCCATGAAGGCGGAAGATCTCTTGGTAAAAGAAATCTGCTACACCTTCTGCAGTTATCTCCGTAGTTGTGGGGAAACAATGGATCATTTTGTTATAGTGGTCAACGAATGTGATTATGGCATTGTGGCCTACTTGCGTCATTGGTAACTCACCAATAAGGTCAACGCCAATGTCCTCCCAGGGACCAGCTGGAACAGGTAGAGGTTGGAGCAGTGCTGCATGGGAAGGATTTAGTCGTTTCCGCTGACAAACATCACATCCTTCAACATATTTGTCAACGAAGGTACGGATACCTGGCCACCAGTACTGTCTGCTGACTAACTCCAATGTTCCATGCATTCCTGGGTGTCCTGCTGTTCGTGAGTCATGGCATTGCTCCAGTACTGCCTTATGCAGTTCTTGGTTAGGTGGAACATATATCCTTCCTTGGTAGAATACTAGACCCTCCTCTTCTCGCCAATCAGTCAATCCGTGAGTAAGGCTCTGTGGTCCATTGAGCTTGTTGAGTGCCTCAATTACCTCTGATTCTCGGGTGCTGTTCTGTCGTATACTTTCTAGCAATGGATTGTCAAGTAATACTGCAGTTGATGCCTTGATGAAATGCTCGGGTTTAAGTACAACTTGTTCTTTGTTGTCCTCGGAATCATGCACCTGGTGTTGTGCCATGCGAGATAAGGCATCCGCTTGTGTGTGAATCCTTCCCGCACGATGTGTTAGATGGAAATTAAATCGTGATAACCAGAGAGCCCATCGTGCCTGCCTTCTGCTCAAGTCCTGTGCCGTTCGCCAGAATTCTAGATTCTGATGGTCTGTAATGATTTCAAATGGTTCAGGTAATCCTTCCAGAAAGTGCCTCCAATCTTTGAGCGCTTCTATGATAGCAAGCATTTCACGATCATAGATTTCATAATTACGCTCTGCTGGCCCCATAGATGCTGACCAAAATGCCACAGGATGCCAAAGGCCATCTTCTTGGAGTTGTGGTAGGGTTCCGCCAGTGGCAAAACCGGATGCATCGACTTCAATCCATGTGGGTCTGGTGTGGTTCCATAGCACTGAAATGGGTGCAGTGGTGAAGGCTGTCTTCAGGCTGTCAAATGCTTCCTGCTGTAAAGTGCCCCAGTCCCATTGGATATCTTTTCGTGTTAAGTCGTTAAGGGGTCTTGCCCTTTTCGCAAATCCTTCAATAAACCGCCGATAGAAGTTAGCAAAGCCCAGAAATCCTCGAAGATCACGTAGTGATTTTGGTGTAGGCCATTCTTTTACGGCTTTGACCTTAACTGGATCCATCTGAACCTGTCCTTCGCTAATGACCAGCCCCAGGTATTCGATTGATGACTTTTCAAACTCGCATTTCTCAGGACGCAGATAGAGGTCATGCTTGGCAAGTCAATCGAGGACCTCATGAACTAGTTTTCTGTGCTCCTCCAGTGTTTCAGTAAAGATCAGGATGTCATCCAGATATACGGCAACCTTTCCAGATGCGATGAGGTCCACAAAGATGGAATTCATGAGGGCCTGAAATGTGGCAGGAGAATTGGTGAGACCGAAGAACATAACCAGGGGTTCGAATAGACCCCGGTTAGTAGCAAATGCTCCCTTCCATTCATGACCTTGTTTGATCCGCACGTTGTTATATCCCCATCGAACATCAAACTTGGTAAAGATCTTGGAATTTTGAAGTCGGCTGATGATATCTGCAACAAGGGGAAGGGGATAACGATTCTTGATGGTGTAGTCATTCAGTCGTCTATAATCCTGTACGAACTGGAGTTTACCATCCTTCTTTTTCACAAAGAAGACTGGTGATGCAATTGGGGATTTAGAAGGCTGTATGTAACCTTTACGAAGATTTTCTTTCAAGAATCTGTCAAGCTCTTCTTGTTCATTAAGTGACATGGGGTAGATCTTGGTTCACATTGTTTCAGGGGCATCAGGTTTGAGATCAATAGCATGATCCCAGGGTTTGTGATCGGGAAGACGTTCTGATTCCTTTTCAGAGAAAACCTTTGAATGTCGGTGATATTCCAGAGGGACGATTTCTTCAAGTGATTGCTTTGGTTTTTCTCGATAAGCTGCCTCTGCCAATTGTTGGGAATAGGTGTATCCAGCTGCACACCAAAGTTCTTCTGTAGCATGGTCTAGAACTCCAGACCGACACAAGGCTCTTCTTTGTTTCCGGTTTCTGAGTAAGTGGTAGAGGGGTGGGGCATCATCTCGCAAGTCCTCCATTTCATCAGCAGTTGGTGTCGGCAATGGAACATGTTCTGGATTGATTTCTAGTAGATCTAAAGTGGTTCCCCCTATGTTAGCCACTTGGGGTTCTGGTACTTCCTCAATAACTATGGGGTGGGCTGATTTTAATTGTACTAAAATACGGCCCTCCTTCCAGTTCATCAGCAAAACTGACCTGGTGCCTAGGTTGCCTAGAGATACCCCCCAAAACCTCAGCAGTCTGAAAACTTTGAATTTGCCTGAAAAAGCCTGAGCAAGCCTGAGGTTGCCTGGAAAAGCCTGGGCAAGCCTGAGTTTGCCTCAGATTTCTTTGGGTGCTTTGGGAGAGCCTAGGTTTTGGGGGGTATCTCTGGGTTACCTGGGCCAAAGGTACTTTTCCTGATGTTGATGTTTGGATTTACTTTCTGAAGCCAGGGTAACCCAAGGATTATATCATCTGATCCTAGGTTGGTGACTAAGTATTCAAGAAGCTGTGGCATGTTCTGATCTATTGTAGAAAGGAGCCGTGCCGAATGAGTAATTTTCCCTGCTGTGTTTGGTGTGCCATCAATATTGTAAAGAGTGATTGGTTTTGGAAGAGGTCGAGTAATGATTCAATGTTGATCTATAAAGCGCTGGTGTATAAACAGACCAGTTGCTCCAGAGTCAATCATTGCTGCGCTGTTTGTACTCTTGAATCTGCCTTGTAACTTAATCGGAACACGGAAGTGAGAAGAATCACTTGATTGCATAGAACCGATGGTACACGAGGAAACAGATTGATAGATAGAAGACGATTTAGAGTACAATTCAGGGAACCAGGCGGCAGCCATGACAGGTTCCCACTTTAAAAATTCTGGCGCAATTCAGAAATCTGATCAGCCAATGTTTTCTGATTAGCTGTCAGCTGCTGGAGAATCTGGGAAAAGTCTGGCAAGGTTGGCGCAGTGGTAGCAGCTATGCTAGAGGTGGAGGATCCAGCAGTGGCAGCAGTTCTTTGGCTTGGTCGAGGGTAGCCCAAGAACTTTCGATGGCAAACATTGGCTAGATGTCCTGTGTATCCACAGTAGTCACATATATCTCGTTCATGATGCCCATCTGCCCTGCAATGATTCTGTGATCCACATCCATAGCATCTTCCAGCCATGAATTTTTGATAATCATCAGGGGAACGTCCAGTGGAAGTGGCATCTACGTCCATGGCATTTGGATCACGGGCAGGAGCAAATGGAATGGCATGGAAAGCACTGGTGGAGTTAGGGATTTGAGAAGGAGTGGTGATACTCTGTCCCCTTTCTTTAGCACGTTCAATTTGACGATTGTCAATGCGCATGGCTTCCTGGATAAGACCATCCAAGGTACCAATGTTATCTTCATCAGTGTACACCAATCCATCCTTGACTCGGTTGGATAGATGCTGATAAAAACGGTCTCGGAGGTCTGGGTCAGAATATCCAGTACGGCTTGCATGCTGTTTGAATGCTGCTGCATAAGCTGCAACTGTATTTTTTCTTTGCCATAACCCTTTAAGTGCTTCCTTAGCATCTACTACAGGGTTGGCTGTTTCAAAGCGAGCTTTGAAGGCTTCCTTGAATAGATTCCAAGTGGGGTAAATGAAGGAAGCACCTGCTACATTGTTGTTGACGTTACTGATGTTTTTGGAGATTGGAGTAGCCCAAATAGCAGCATCTCCTTCAAGAAAGGAGATAGCCGATTTGATCCGTTCCTCATTTTTGCCTCTGAGTGATGAGATCCCCTGGGACCAGAGTTCAAATGCTGCCATGAAGCATCGAGCATCGTCGCTCCGTTTCCCATCATAGGGCTGTGGTTTGCTAATACTTTTACTGGTGCCCATGTTACTTGCAATGTCTGTAACTGTTGTTTGAAGTGCCTGCTGCTGTTGTGCAAGCTGGTGAATGATGTCTGCAATCTGTTGAATGCTTGCCATTGTAGAAGAATCAACTGGTTCGGGTTCTGTAGTGTCAGGTTGTTGAGTTTCAGATATATTGTTGCTGTCTGAGTCTGAGTCTGATTCTGATTCTGGTTCTAATGGAGTGATGGAAGTAGGCACAAGTGCAGGGGATGCTCTAGAACTAGGGTTGGATGATCGTCCAACTCTAAGGGGTATGGGGGATGGTGCAACAGGTGGTTCTGGGGGAATGTGTAAATAACGCTCTGAATCGTAATCAAGTTTGAGTGGAAATGTGTATTGATTGGGACAAGGATTTTCGTCACAGTGTTCCCAGCTGTTAGAGTCAGTTGACCAATGTACGTCACAGTGGTCAGTGGAATCAAATGCGTGGGTGTAGTTGGAACAATCTGTGAAGGCTCCAAAGGTAGGCGTGATGACAGAGTAAGGTGGAGGACTGGATATGTCCGATTTCCACACGCCTCGTAGGATTAGTTACAATAGCTGATGGTACGAGTAAGCAATCTCGACCTAATGTCCCGAAGGAGTTAGCACAGAAGGGTGACACGAGCACAAGCACAAGCACAACCCTATACAGGGTAAGGGTGAGGTTGATCTCAGCAGCAGTGAGGGCACGAAGGGCCAATCACTAGGGCTTCAGAAGGAAAAGACAAGCTAGTTCCCAATGACCAAGTTAGTAGTATTGAGTGTGAGTAGGATACAAATACGAACCTAGTTCCCAATGACCAAGAGGTCGAGATAGGGAACCAGGAGTCTAGCTACAGTGGTATTTATACTGAGTGAAACAATAAGTACCCAAAGCAGTAGAGATGAACAGTGTGAGTGAAGAAGATTGGAAAATACAATAACGCGAGAATGTAAAAGGTGTAGTGCGAGAATGTGAAAGGTAAAGAGCGAATGAGAATGGTTGGAAAGATAAGGAGTAGTGACAGCGCGAGAGACAGATATGAAGAACAATAACACAAGGACCATAGTGCGAGAATGGAAGGAAGAATGGTGACAGAACGCAAGAGGAGAATGATAAAGCATGAGAAGAGGATTGATAATGAAGCAGGAGGTGTGATTGCTAATTGTAATGAGTCATGAAGAACGATCAGGTGGTAGCAAGAACATATGATGCAAAAAGGAGTGCATGTGATAAGGAAAAATGACACACATGTCAGATGTCACGACAACATTGAGAATTTGGGTATGTTGTTACACTCCTTGTGCTCATGTGTTCAACTAATTGCTTTTACTGACTTGAATCTTCTCCAGTTTGAGCAGCATATCGGAGGATGTCCGAAGGCTGTGGTTTGTTGTTTGAACACCTCCAATGTCAATACTTAAATGCATCAGGAAAAATATTCTCATCTCTAGAGTCCCCAGAGATACCCCCCAATTCCTAGGTAGTCTCAGAGAGCCTAGAGTATCTGAGTTCTTTGAGGCTTCTAAAAATTCTCTGGGTGCTTTCTGGTGCTTTCTGATGCTTTCTGGTGCTTTCTGGTGCTTTCAGATGCTTTCAGGATCTCTAGGATGTTTTTTGATCTTTCAAAGTTCACAAAAATCTCTGAGCAGCCTAGGAATTGGGGGGTATCTCTGGGGACTCTAGAGCTGAGAATATTTTTCCTGATGTGTCCTTGGGAATAGTGGCCGTTTTTTTTTTCTATGTGTAGGAGAGTTGGATGTGGGAAAAAAATTACTTCACTTCTAGCCTGACAGGCCCACAAATTGATAAGCCACAGTTCACAAGCTCTTGTTTCCGACATGTGATTCAGACTTTGTGAGGAACAATGATGGTATATGAGAGCTGCTTCAACACAGCTGCTTCATCACTGAAGGTTCATCTGTGACCCTTCATATGCATTCTCAAATGCACTTCAGGCAGCCACCTAAACTTACCAAGTTAGGATTAAAAATTGATCATATAATATACCCAAGGTGGTGGTAATCCCATGGGCAGTCCCGGTCAGGGATTCCCCAGGGGGATTCCCAGGTCAGGACCCCTGACACTTAGGGCCTGGAAATCCCAGACAGGGAATCCCAAACAGGGGGATTCCCATGATTCCCTAGACCCCTGATTTTTGCATTGAATATTGAATTTACTATCCTCTATACTGATGTAAAAATCACCAATCATGTAGGTATTCCAGTATTGAGAATACATGTCCAGATGTCCAATGGTAGTTGCTATCCCCTGAACTAGCATAATACTAGCAACCTAGAAGTAGGGAATTGTGCTACAATATATGCTATGCTATAGGACATGGTGAACATATAAAATAGGACAAATTGTTCAATTGGTCAATGCATGCTATTTCAGTACATTTCATAATATTTAATCCATCACCAATGCATTGTACTTTAGACCATACCATACTTGCAAGCTGTTATTGTCTGAGGTTCACCGAGATTGTAATGGATGCAGACTGATTATTTTGTTTCAATGCAGAATTTATCACATCCCTCAAAGTATCACTGCCTTGATTTGCTATTGTTTCAATATGTACTGCATATAACTGCAGAATGCAAAATTGTGGGAATTTGTTTGACTCTTTTTGATTCAAAGTGTCACTCTTGATTTGGTATTGTTACAACATATATTATACATAACTGCATATTTCTGCTGTCTTCTAGATATGCATACTCCTCCTGGGAATCCCCTCTACTGGGAATCCCTTTAACTGGGAATCCCCTCTAACTGGGAATCCCTTAGCTGGGAATCCCTTTAGCTGGGAATCCCTCTACTGGGAATCCCTCTACTGGGAATCCCTCTACTGGGAATCCCTCTACTGGGAATCCCTCTACTGGGAATCCCTCTACTGGGAATCCCTCTACTGGGAATCCCTCTACTGGGAATCCCTTTAACTGGGAATCCCTCACCTGGGAATTCCCTTCACTTGAAAGTCTCAGCGAGAGAGCTCTTATATATCAAAACCAAATCTTTGTATATGATTTCCATTGAGGCTACAATTATCATTCATATTCAGTATATATCTAGTGTATCTTCTGACTCCGCATACCACCCATCCGTTAAGTTGAGCACATCAATTGACTCAAGCAAGCCTACATCCAAATCATCATCATCAACCAATGATTCACCACTATCGTCGTCCATCCATTCTTCGCAGACATCGACCACTCTATCAGAATCCAGATCTATTGATGCTGCTGCTAACTCCGCTTCTGTTGGCCCCCAAGGTGGTAAAGCTTGATTTATAGGCAATACAGCAAATGCTCGTTGCCAAAAAACACATAATCGGCATAATTCAGAGCGTCTCTGGTCTAACTGATAAAAAACATCCTCTTCTATATTATACAAGAGTCAATGATCAGGACCTAATGAACAAGGTAGGAATCACTCACCAGACTCATGAAGTTCACTGATAGCCCTTTGGAGGACCGACCACTCTTCCGAAAACCACTCTCGCAAAGTCAAACATTCATGTTGTAAACGTCTTCGCTCCTCATCGCAACGATCTCGCAACAAGATACCTCGAATACCGTGTCTGACCTGATCACAACTTTGCCATAAAGGGGCATGAGAGCCACTGGTGTCGTCGTCAAGACCAATATCATCCCAAATAGAATCATCAACGTCCAGAGAGAACAATTCTTTGGTAGGGATCGGTTGAGGTGCTACCGCATTCGCAGGTGCCCTTTTGAGACGGATCATTTCAGACATGCTCTTGCAGATATTGTTATACCTTCGCGCCAGTGCTTCAATGCCTGGATCACGGCGTTTCACCGCATCTTCAGTATGATTATGAAGTTTGCGTTCTGAAGCTGATGGATAGTCAATAACGAGATAGGTGGATGGCCATGGACTGCTCACTGTTCATTTGGCGACGGAATGATCGTTCAAGGCGATCTCGTTCAAACTTTCGAGCCGTGAGTTTGGTTCTGAGTCGAAGTTTGCACGAACGTGCATTCATTCGCGCGGCAATGAAGGGACTCGAGGCTAGGTGCCGATACTGAGTGCGTCCTTCTACCCCTAACGCCATCTCCTTGTTCTTCAAAGTAGCAGAGGTCTTCCGTAAATTCTCCTTCACCTCAGTTAACTGTTGTTCGGCCTCTGCTACCTCGTATGGTTCCGCCGACAAGTCTGTAGTGATATCTTCTAATCGCCGCACCCGGTCACTGAGTGTATCACGGACCGTGCGCAGACGAAGGGCCTCTTCAACAGCAGTTTTCCCTGCTTTCCGTGACTGTTCTGGCAAGAGTCAATTTTAACGTTAACCTCGGCTCTTGGATTAACTCACTAGGTAATGGCTGTGTCTGCTTTTTCACTTGTTCAGCCCACTGCTCCCGCAGAAAGTCAACACTTCGCATTGAATACCGGATATCCTCCTCAGCGTCAACACGCTTTGCCTCAGTGTGGTTCCACTTCCTCACAATCCAGCTAGCTAGCCCCCGCAAGCTCGCCACATCAGCATGTTGGATCTGTAAGTCCAGCGTATAGATACGGAGATGATGCTACATGAGAACGAGCATCAGAAAGGGGGTCAGGCAGGGTATATGATACAGAAACATGACTTACTCCACATACTCGAAGGTAAGCGATTAATTTGCTGATTGAGTGCCAGAAGCGCTCGCAGCCTTCCCCGTCTGAAAGGCCAAAGCCTTTACATTTACGAGGGTGATAGATGCATTGACAAGGCCAACCGTGGCCGAATGCATGAAATACAGAGATAGCAAAGGTTATTCGTGGGAGGTAGTGTTCCAAGAAGCCCCATTTGATACAGCTGCGTTCTAGCTGACATGCTATATCGTATAGAAGGCCGACCGTATATGAAGAAGGAAGGTGCTTGAAGAGCATGTCGATCAAAGAGAAGGCGTAATGCTGTCTCTCTCCTGCTGTCGTTATGTTTACCAACCAGAGCACCCTGTCATGTCGACATAAAAGACCCATCAGGCCAGTTGAGTCAAAAAATTTGGTGCTCGCTTTTGTTCGTGCTCCGTCGGCGGCGATGAAGCTATTCTCGCATCCATCAAGAACCGACTTAGGAACCTTTAAAGATCCCTCGTAACCATCGCTATCTAGCTCCGTTCGGACACCAGAGTCAGAAGAGTTTGTTTTGGGGCGAACGGAATCTACAAAGTGCTGCCAGCTGTCCACGTCTCCTTCTGGAATAAATACTGTTCGTGGATGCACTCGGTGAGGATCTCGATACGTCCGAGTGTTGTTCTTCTGAGTGAAACAAGCATCCAAGCACACGATACACGATAATCTAGACAAAGAAAAGCGACTTGAGCACAGGTATTTCGTTAGATCACCGCGAAACGTACTCCTGGGTCAAAGGCGAGCTTCCCCCAAAACACAACGGACATCGACGGCGAAGATATTCACTAGGTCGCTCCCGCATGGGTTCTTCTTCCTCTACCCGACTACGCTTAGATCTGTCTTGCTCTGCTTCCTCTCTATCAACGGTCGGCCCTCGATCTTCAATGCCACTGCTCCGACCTTCTTCAACCACGCGATCGATGTAGGAAGTGGAGACCTGTAGCAGTGTGTTATACCACTGTAGTGCATTAGAGAATCGTCGCCGAAGTGGATCTTGTCCTTGTAGATGAAACCCTTGCGCCTTCAGGAAATCCTCAAGCGTATCACATATTGCTGTGTTATTTGGTGAGATACGAAGAAAGAGGCGGTTCACAAAGTCCAGAACCCGCAGATCCACGGCAAGGGAAGGATACAGCGGAGCGCATCCGAAGAGAGCACGTTCTATGAGTTGCTTTGCAGCAGGGCGACACGAACAGATTTGAAGAGAAATTCTTTCTAACTCTGTGAAAATCATAGAATGTTAGCGTTATTCATATACAGTAAGTTCCACTTACTGTGGAACCGTACCACTACTATATCTAGTTTGCGCGACTTGTTCAGACAGACACATTCCTCTGTGGACCATGTGGTATCTTCGGCCAGGTTATTGGATACACGTAGTAAATGAAGATAAGGTCGGACGAGAGTAGGTATGATCTCATCGTTCCAATGCCGAAACTGGGCGAATCGTTTCTTCTTGTGATGTGACTCACTGCCTCCTCCCACTGAATCGACTGATGTGATGTGTTCAGATACGTCGGTATGAACAACAGGGGCGCGGTCTACGTTGTCAGACGTTTGCGGTCGGTAACGAAAACCTACTTGACCTTCAGGTATTGGAAGGGGGAAGCGCTGAGAATATGCATGTGAGGGCATAATGAGTAGGTCCTGGGTAGCCTTCTTGCGCTTCTTCATCGGGGAGGTAGAGCGAGACCTATTTTTTGATACAAGTGCATAGGAGCTTCGAGTTGGAGTAGTGGACGCAGGAACATCCTGTGAGAGGAAGTCCTTAGGGATACGAACTCGAGACATCAGGGTGTCGTAGTGGAAGCGGAAAGGAAGTGCACTGTCAAACACCACACCCTCAAGAACTCTTGCGAAGACGTTTATTGTTCCAAAAAGGAGCAGCAAAAATATTAGTTTAACGTCATTTCGGACGATGATCAGCCACTGTGGTTTCATCTCTTTATTGTTGGGATACGCACTTGGATCCGCACCATTTTTAACGTCTGCGTCAAAGCTGTTTCTACAAGTCACTTTTGCATAGACTTCAACTTCATGAACAATGATGAAATATGTGTGTTTTTATAATGTTTCGCCTCAAGAATACATCACTACCACAAAATTATACATAGACAGAGCGATAGGGAACTGTACACTACCAAGTGCTCATTATAACCAGCAATTTGCTATATCTTCGGCGAGCAAGTGTCATTCGCATGATGCTAATGGAGGTGCACTGTGATTCCGATAAAATGAGGCTACCAGAGAGTATTAGCGACTGACATAACAGCTTACGCATGTACGTTGCATTGATGATTGTTGGCCGAGATACTAACCCTACCGCGACATTAAAGTACCCGGAATTGATAAGATGTTCACAGAAGTATCTCTAGAACATCGCAAATCATCCCAGGTAGTTATTCGTAGCTAGAGTTTCGTCGTCGTGGCGTGCCCCGCTTTCGAAAGCCCATAGCGCAAGTGACATGAAAAGGAGGTTGAGCGTAAAGGTAGGAAATGTCGATACGGAGTTTGAGATACAACAAGTGACCTGTGTATTCAATAAGCGTTTGGACAGTTCAGATTAAACGTGTGCGGAAGACTGAGATATTGGATACGATATCTAATGCGCGCGTCAATGCTGTGACATTTCCGCTGATTAACAACAGAGACCGTAGTACCAGGATGGTCCAGCTGAGGCTGTAAGATTAATGCATAACGACTGGACAACTGTCCCCACTCGTTATGCGTAATGAATGGACAGCTATCCAGTAGATAAATGAATTATCCATATCTCCTGAAATAGCCATTTTTGGAAAAAACTGACCCCCCCTATAGGGGGTTTTCCATTTTGGTCTATCAATATAACCTCAAATTTTAAACCCTAACCCAACCCCTAACCCAACCCAACCCCTAACCCCTAACCTAACCTAACCCCTAACCCCCTAACCTAACCCAACCCCTAACCCCCTAACCTAACCCAACCCCTAACCCCCTAACCTAACCCAACCCCTAACCCCCTAACCCAAACCAAACCCTAACTAAACCTAAACCCTAACCAGCCCTAACCCTAACACAGTCCCTACCAATGAAAATATACCAAACCCTAACCCCTAACCCAACCCCTAACCCAACCCTAACCCCTAACCCTTGCTAACCCAGGTTGGGCACTGAATCAGACCCCTCCCTTATGTTAGGGTTAGCATAGCTAACCCTAACGGTAGGGGCCTGATTCAGTGCTAAATCCCAGTTGTACAGTGGTGGGATAACTGTCCATTCATTACGCATAACGAGTGGGGACAGTTGTCCAGTCGTTATGCATTAAACCTACAGCTACAGGTGGATGGTCTGTGCCCAGGGAAGCACGTCCAGAAAGCATGATAAAACCGACAAAGTTCAATCCTTGTCCATAAAGTGCTGAAGCGCTGAAGTGTCCTGAAGTGTCGTCGATCAAGGCTGGTACCAGGAAATAACTACAGAGACATAGCAGGGGCAATGGAAGAACAGAATAGAAAGAAGAAATGTAGTTTCCCGCGGTTCCGCTGCTAGGTGACTTCTCGGGTCGGATAAGAAAGTTCGTTTTAGGAACCGCCCGCGAGCTGAGGTAATCCCGATACGGTTCCCAAAACGAAATTCCTTATCCGACCGCTCGAGTTACCTGAACGTTGAAACCGTGGGAAACGGCGTTTTTTTCAAACATCGCCTACGTTCGTACTCAACGCTGGTCGTGTTGACCAGGTAAGACATTCTTTTTTCGTCATAGGCTGCATTCGAAGAGTGTTATTCGTACTTGTCATGTATCTTGCTCATCGTAACACTTGTACAATCAATTGAGAATTGAGATTAGTGAGCTCACAATCCATCCAGATTCTTATAACGATTATAATGGACGAAGTGCCCTCCTTGGACGTTGACAGCAACGGTAACAGTACAGTAAGTTACCGTATGTTGCATCCACGTCAAAATCACCCATACCAGCGTCAATCATTTGGAGGAGGAGCGTAGTCCAATTCTTTCCAAACACACCACGGCCTTGCAACAGCTACAAGGTATGTAACGCGCCGCGTTTTCAAGTCTTGTGTGCTTATGATGTATAGACTATTGGTCCGAAGACGAGCAGGACTTTGACGGAGAGTTCAAACCTTTCCTTACTCCTTCTACCTGTAGTACCCACCTTCCCCTCGACATCTCGATGATCTCTCCGACATTCCCCTCGTCCATATCCTCTTCGCTATCTTCTACTCTCACCGACAACACGCGTACATTCTCAGAGGCGAAAAGAACAGCCGACTCTTCATTAACAATCGGTATGGTGGACCTAGTCTTTGATGGAATGCCCGGACTTAATTTTCTATGCCTAGATTACGCTTCTGATGAAAATATGGACTTGGCAGAAAGCGCGAATCCGTCACCAGCTCCTCTTCCTCTAATCGATCATATTCACCTCTTCGCCAGTGAGGCCACGGACTCCCCATCCGATCACGCTTCGACAATCTCCCAAACCTCTCATCAGTCTCAAGAGACCCCATCGCAAAGTTCGCACAGTAATCGCGCTATTGCACCCAAGCCGCGTATCCCGAGCCACCGATCATTTCAGCATTTTCTTGATTTGGAAGCCAAAGACGACGATGAGGATGCATCAATCGACGAGGACGATACGCTAGAGGAAGATGGCTTCATTGACGACACGATGGTAACCCTTCATGCCGACCTCGTACCTTTCGATGAAGTGGTTACGGGCCCAACTAGAAACGCCGCTTTTCTTGAGCACCTCGAGCAGGTATATGCTCATCCGTCTGTAGCCGACGATATCATGAGCGAAAATTCTATGGACGACCGCAGTGGCGACGCTCTCCTTACTCTCAACAATTGCGCGACAGATTACGTTGAGAAATTTTCTCCTGAAATCAATCATCTACCTGGCGACTGGGCTCTTTTTAGAGTGGAATGTAAAGTAAGAGCAAATTCTATAACCCATCGTTCACACTCTAATGCCTTTTCTCAGGCAGGATCGGAGTACGAGATTTTGTTCGACATTATGCACGCCCCACATATAGAATCCGAGGTCCGCAGTGCCTTTTTCAACCCCAGCGTAGGAAACCACCTGTATATCGAAGGATCCATCTCACGGCGTCACAAGTCTCCACTGTTGGATTTTCTCCATGCTCATTCCGACGTCCAATCGTCGACTTTGAGATATCTCCCCTCCGATGACCACAGGTCTTCTCTCTGGGTTCGACCTCAGAATGATCAAGTGTTTGCGCGAGGTACTTGGGTGAAGATTCTCTCCCCAGATACTTATCGTGGTGATGTTGGTCTCGTACGAGGGCTTCGAGCAAACCCCGGACGTCTATCTGTTCTTGTCACTCTTGTACCACGTACTTTCCGAGAGGACGACTTGGAAACAATGACTCGGCCGAACCTGGAACTCATGCTCGATGAAGACCTCGAAACTGCTGGTGCAGTCAAATATAGTTCTCGAAGTGGTGATTACTATACGTACGGGAGTGAGGTATATCAGTCAGGATTGATCATGCTGCTCTTTGCACCGGCTTCTCTTGCTGTTGCACACACAATCTCAGGCGAGAACCATAGATTGTTCATCGAGAGCAAGCATGCCTTTGTACTTGAACGTCGACATAGCATACCAGTTCCCGAACACTGGTCGTTCCATGAGGGTGACGAAGTTCGAGTTATCTCTGAAGCTCCGCATCACTCTGGTCCTTTGCGATATGGGCTGGTGAGATCGGTTCTTCGTAGATGTTGCGAAGTGGAATTTGTTGTTGATGGGGGCTTCAAAGAACTCATCGCAATCCCGATGAACCTCTTAGTCAAAGAAGTCACTCCTGGGGACTATGTCAAGGTAGTCGCGGGCATTCACGATGAGCTCTGTGGTTTAGTCGGAGAGAAAAACGGTCGTGTTGTTGGAATAATACCTGATAACTCGTATACTGTGGTAAGAGTTTGCCCCTCAACTCATATATATTAACTAACTTCGCATTCAGAGTGTATGGGTGGATGCCAACTCGGTGGTGAAATCAAACCAGATCATACCGCTCAGCCACCGCAAATCTCTCTGGATGGATCTTAAAGTCGTCGTCACAAATGCTGACTTTAACAAACAGCTGAAGGGCATAATCAAGAGAGTATGGGCTGATGGTCACGGATTGATTCGTATCCTGGTGTACGTTCCTACTAGCGATTGCTCATTTGAACTAGACTACACCCAAGTGGTAGAAGAAGGGTCAGCTACCTTTGACGTTTACAGTTTTATCGCGACGCACGCTCACTTTTCACGGTAGATCCTACAAGTCTCTGGACAGGCTTGCCCTGGATTCGGGGATATCGTTGGTTGATGACTATGGGATCGATAGGACATTACATCTCATGAAGACCGGCCGTCAGCCTTGGATCGGTGTTCGAGTACTTATCATCCATGGGCATTACCATGGATACACTGGTACCGTTCGCGATGTCAACTTGTATCGGATCAACCACAACAACCTCTATGCCAGCGGTTTGAGGCTCACTCTGGAGATCGATGTTATGACTACCACTGCAGCCAATCCTCGAATTCAACTGGATTATGATCTGGTTCGAGAACTGCGGTATGTGACTGTCAATGATAACCAAATTTGTGAGAATGCTTATACTCTGTCCTCAGCACCCATGCGCCGCTACACAATGTGATTAGGCCGTCCTGGAATCAATCTATATTCATGCCAAATTCGCGTTACAAGCCTACCAAATTTATACCTGTACAAATCCCAACAACCGTTTTGCCTTCCCGACCATCCACTCCTCTCATCGATCCGGATTCGCTGAAGGCTATGTATGAATTCGTTGGATCATGGTATCCAGCGGTAGACGTCCACGAAATTCCATCTCCACATCACAATCCACCATCGCCTGATCAGCAGTCTCATTTCTTGGCTCATAAGAACTTATTGGGCATCGCTATACGGGTTGATGTTGACGGAGGGCCATACGACACCCTGAAGACAAAATCAGCCGAACGCTATGTGATCCCAACTCCATACTCCAACGGCTCGTTTAGCACTGTCGTATTTCGAGTAGATCGACCTAAGATCAAAGTTGGTGATGTATTCCTCGATGGGTCGGTTTTATTCAAGCATCGAAACCGCCCTAAGCCAAGTACAGAGAAGCGGCTGATGGTGGTGATCGGAGGGTTTGAAGAACACATTGGAAAATTCGTCCGCCGTTTGTACTATTTTTACAAGGGAAGCATGGAGGATGATAGCAAATGGTTTCGGTTGGTAGTTGTTTACTTCTCAGATGGGGAGGAGATCATAACTGATGAGGAGATCGAACTTCACCCTGGTAACGTAGAATATGTTCGGGAAACATCGGATATGCGTAGAAAGTCTACAGAACAACTGGCTGAACGCCGTCAATTTCTGGCGCATTCAGCTCCTGAATTACGCCGAAGTTAGATATGCTTATCCTTGTATGTGTGAATGCATTATCGACTTTGAACATATCATATGGAAACTCTGTTTCATGCATACTCTGAATATTGGAAAGATGGTGCGTCCGCAACGACGTTAAACTATGAAATGAGCCAAGTTAGACAAATGAAGTGGCCTAGCTAGGTGGAACAATAGACGAATGGACGGCGAGTGGATGGCAAACACATCACTTGGCCTTTTTGAGTGAAACAATAGGAAGATGGCTGGTAAGCAAACACATCGCTTGAATCACACGTAGTTTTTGTTGAACTTTTTGGTGGACAGTGTAATTTGATTCCTGACTTCTCCATCAAAATCCACCAATGGCGAACACTCGAGCAGCTCAACGGGCACGCACCCGATCACAAACACAAGGGGTCACAACATTCACCTCCCTCTCTCAGGAGGAGGCACGCAACAAGAAAAAGACGGTAGTATCCTGATCTTCTAACACCTCGCGCAATACTGATCATCGCATACTAGACGCATCGAGACCGGAAGCAGAAACCGGCTCAAGGACCATCCAAATCAACAAAGGTCAAAGGACGCAAAGACTCTGGTTCGGAGGAAGATGCCACCGATGACGAATTCAAAGATGAAGACAACGAAGAAGAAGAAGAAGAAGAGGAGGAGGAGGAGGAGGAGGAGGAGGAGGAGAAAAGGGCTCGATCAAAGAGACGAAAGGCTACAGAGGTGATATCTATATCTCACTTGTTTTCCATGAGTAGGGCTAACTTTGTGCGACAGGACAGCGCATCTCGACCACCCAGGCAGGTGAAGAAGGGTAATTCAAAGGTCCAACAGAAGACTGCAGCGGTAAGTCAAATGTTTCGTTCCGTTATCCACACTAATAAGCCCTGCAGACTCGCACATCTCGAAAACCTACAGTGGTGGTCCAGGATCGCAACACGCAACATCTCCCTCCGCCACCTCTGAAACGTGATGCTGCGGCTCCTACAATGGTTTCGCAACCAGTGAAGACATCCGCAGTGAAACCTGGGCCTCTTCCTCCGCCTCCGTTGAAGCGCACGGCACGACCAAGCTCGGTGGTTCCACATGTTCCCGCTGTTCATCCTGCGGCTCGTGCAAGCAGTAGCTCCCACATTCAGAGGGACGACAATGCCTTGCAACAGGGCTGGAAAATCATGAAGGAATACCTGCTAGGATCATCCACGCTCTCCACACAGCCCCTTGTTGAGGCGGCATTGGCAAACCTATTTGGTTCTGATGTGGCCATGCAGTCACCGTGGCGGGTGAAAATTGCACAGATAACAGGTCTAGAGCCGGACGACGATGAACAACGACAGGCACTTCTGCACGAAATAGATACAGCAATCAGTCAGTTCTCTCATGATTCTACACCTTCGAGGATCGAGAAGGGCAGCCGTTCAGGTGCTGCTGCAGACTCCCGCATGTCTCCAGATCTTAGACAATCCCCAGAACCCTTCATAGCCTCATCCCCGGAAATAAGCGGTCACAAGTTACGCAGCCGTACAGGTGCTTCTGCAGACTCCCGCATGTCTCCAATTCTTCGAAGCTCCCCAGACCCCTCCATAGCCTCATCTCCCGAACGGACTGGTTACGATGATCCAACTGATTCGATGGCCTGTTCTGACGAGGATCACTTGAGTCCGAAGGACCGACAGTTACTTGTGACTGCTAGGGCAGATTTAGAGTGGGACATCGACTGCTGTTCACGCGCTGAGCAATACAACCAACCGACCGCTAGGAACATATGGTCCGAACTCAATGACCAGTTCTATGAGACAGCGGAGAACCGTCTTTACTCCTCAAACGGTTTTGGGCCACGCGAACATCTCTCGAGAGAATCAACAGACATTGCACATGTTCGTGCTTACGTCTTGTCTCATGATCCCCACCACTATTCTACCTTTCGAGAGACCGCGCGCACAGAATGGCAGGATCTTGAAAAATGGTCCCTCGAAGCTGAGGACGACTTGCGAAGGAGGTTTGGCCCGGAAGGGGAGGTTATTGCCGAGGACGACCAGGAAGAGCCAGAAGACACCGCCAGCGGGTTTGATGCGTTAACGTGGCCCGATGATGAAGACAATGCTGCGCCGTCTTCCCCTCAACGCCTAGTGGACTACAGTTCAAGCCCGCCTCCCCAAGAACATGGTATGATTGAGGGTACCAATGAAGGTACCCATACTCGTCGAGGTAAGCTCATCGAATCTCCTTGAGAGTAGGTCATTGATCATATGATCTACGTAGCTGCGGAAGACAAGGAGTCTGGCAAGAAACCTGGCAAGAGCAGACGTCGTCATAAAACCCGAATTGAGACTGAGGATGAGGGACGTGTTCAGAAGGCCTACGAAACTGAGAATGAAGATCACCCGAGGGAAGAAGAAGAAGGACTTGACAATGACGAGGCAGAAGATGCCGAAGACGACAATCCCAAAAAACCTGGCCGTCTTTCCCGTCGTGTGAAGGAGGAACTTGATGCCGCCCAAGCAGAGTATGAGGCAAAAGTGGCATCAATCGCTGACGGAGCAAACAAGAGTGTCCATGCCTGTTGGCGTTATCTCAATGAAGTGATCTTGGTCCCTCGAGAAACCAACGCTTGGAATGCTTTCCAGGCCTGGTATGGAGTGCATGGGGAATACTGTCGTCCGGAATCAAGTATGTTCTCTTCCATCACACGTCCTGATCATGTACTCATTTGAGTTCATCTCTGTCCCTTTCAACAGTGGAGCCGGGGGAGTGGACTGCCTTCGTGGCAGAAAAGTATCAGGACATCCTCGATTCGAAGCTCCAGCCTGAAGATCAACATAACGAAGATCTCAAGTGTGAGATATTTGCAGAACACATCAAGTGGTTTGAAGAACACCACGACGCTTATGTTGAGAAGAAGAAGGTGGAGGGGAAATTTAATGGGACGGTGAAGACTATGCTCAAGCCGCTCTTTGCCTTGGTAAGCCATCAGTCCATATGTCAAGTTCGAGTTCCTCATACTCTTGGTTAGGGCAAGCAGCTTTACCGCAACACTGGGGCACATCTCTTAGGTCATCTGGTTATCACCGATCATGATGCACAACGGAAAAGCAGAAGTGTGACCTGGGGCTGCACGGATATTGTCAAACAAGTGATTGAGGAACATGCAGTGGACTTGAGAACACAGCTCACCGATATTGATGCACTACTACGGTATGTTCCTAGATCGATATTAAAACTTCAGCTCAATTCTTACCGTTATAAAGGAGGAAGGAAATGAAAATGCATGGGATATCGAAAGAGTTGGCGAAACTATCAACTGCGTGTATCAAAACCCAGTCCGACTCGGGTCCAAGAGATCGTGATCGTCGAGTTATTTCAGCAAGCTTTGTCTATGATGTTGGTATGTGAATTCAATCTTTGAGTGAATTGTTCAAAAGACTGAAAATGAACCAGAACGTTGTATCGGAATCAAGACGATGAAGCTTACGCCAGGCCAGTTTGTCAAGCACGCATACAAATATCATGTTCGCGTAATCAACTGGCCTGTGGGACTACCGTTTTTCAACATGAAAGAGGGAGAAGGAGATCTCCATTCTATGAGCGCGATAGATATCAAGAAGGTCACGGGCCCACGGATTGCTCAGATATCACGCGAAGTGAACGGAGAGGAAGATGAGGAGGGGGAAAAATGTTTCGAGGTTGTAAAATGGAACGACGGTGGGTTAAAACAGGATACAACATATTATAAATACTGACGAAGTTTTTCTAGACGAAATCGAGCTTAGTCTAAAGGACCAAGCAAAAATCCCTATTGTTTCAGACACCGAGGGTAAAGTCATTGTGACGGTGTCTTATTCTTCACTCTATGAACAAGAACTGCAAGAACTGCAAGAACGGAGTGGCAACTATAATGATGATGACAACGACAACGACAGATTCTACGAGGACGATGAAGTATCCGAAGAAAATCCACCAACTGCTCCTCGAGCAAAGCCAGTCCCGAAACTGCGTACGATGAAGCAGACAAAATCCACATCACAGACTGAGGAACGTTTAATCCGTCAGGCTTCTGAAGAAGCACCGAGAACTACCTTTCCTCATACCCGTCTGCTCCACCACACTTCCCAGTCGGCAGCTCTATCTAGCGTTCCTCTAGATTCTGTTCCTCGTCCTCACACATTGGCCAATCAGATGCGTTCTGACAGTAATAGTCAGCGAGGCGCTCCATCCCATGTCCATTCAAATTCTGTTTTACGTTCTGGCTCCTCATCTCATTCAACTCAGCTTCATCGCAGTATCCAGCCCGGGGCTCAGGCTCAGTCTCATAGTCATCTTCCTATGGAATCTGGTTCACGTTATCGACCTTTGCTGGGATCATTTGCTAGCACGCAGTCTCATGCTCCGCATCAATCTCCATCAGTTGCTGGCTCTTCAGTTCTGACGAAGCCTCGGTCTCAGTTCAATGATGGAGCACAACAGCACCCTCGTCGATTGCAAGGTCCACAGGCTATTCCCCAATCTGATCATCATGTAACTGAACAGCATCGTCGTCATCCTCATCCTCCAGCTCCACCTGAGTATGACTTGGTTGAACGGCATGCTTGGCACCCTCAGCCTCGACCTCAGCCTCAGCCTCAGCCTCAGCCTCAGCCTCGACCTCAGCCTCGACCTCAGCCTCAGCCTCGACCTCGACCTCAGCCTCAGCCTCAGCCTCAGCCTCGACCTCAGCCTCGACCTCAGCCTCAGCCTCAGCTTCGACCCCATCCTCACCGTTCGCAGTTGGCAACCATTCCAGAAGATCACCACCAGCATACTTCAGGCAACAATTTGAAGCGCAAGGGGTATGAGAATAGAGACAGAGCTGAGGAAGATAATGGAGGTAGGGTCCAATTCAAAAAGCGTAACACTAGCCAACAGTAATGTAGGACTGTACTTTTACTTGTTTGTATATGGTACACAATATGGTACACGTTGTATATCAATTATGATCCTTTCAGGAGGGTTGGTTTTGTGTGTGAATTTTTCCAAGGAGACCCACAATTTCCAGCGAAGGGAGTCCAATAGCATTGAGAGACAGTTCCCAGTAGAGGGGATTCCCAGTAGAGCCACAATTTCCAGCGAAGGGAGTCCAATAGCATTGAGAGACAGTTCCCAGTAGAGGGGATTCCCAGTAGAGGGATTCCCAGTTAAAGGGATTCCCAGTTAAAGGGATTCCCAGTTAAAGGGATTCCCAGTAGAGGGATTCCCAGTTAAAGGGATTCCCAGTAGAGGGGATTCCCAGTAGAGGGATTCCCAGTTAAAGGGATTCCCAGTTAAAGGGATTCCCAGTTAAAGGGATTCCCAGTAGAGGGATTCCCAGTTAAAGGGATTCCCAGTAGAGGGATTCCCAGTAGAGGGATTACCAGTTAAAGGGATTCCCAGTTAAAGGGATTCCCAGTAGAGGGATTCCCAGTAGAGGGGATTCCCAGTAGAGGGATTCCCAGTAGAGGGGATTCCCAGTAGAGGGGATTCCCAGGTGAGGGATTCCCAGTCATGGGATTCCCAGGTGAGGGATTCCCAGTCAAAGGGATTCCCAGTAAAGGGTGAGGAGATAAGGTATTTCTCATGTATATTATCTATAAGAGTTTATATGTTTCCATTTGTTACTATGCAGCAGTTCAAATAAATTATTGACCAGACAAATTGCAACCAATAATGAAATATTGGAAGGGCCACCTAGTAAAGGTAGTTAGACTCTTGCTTGACTTATAATGGAGTATGTAATACAGAGACAAGCACAGTTGAAGGTCAAAGCAGCTTGCTAAATCTCAGAAGGTTAAGCCAGTCAATGCTTGAAAGTAGCAAATGCCAGGGCCTCAACAGTGATGAATATACTGACTAGAATTACACACAAATAAGTTAGTGCTTTGCCTATGTACACAGCATGTTTGTTTCTACTGTTGATTGAGCGAGAAGAACTGGTGCTTGATCAAACAAGGACCTCAATAGTGATGCATATAGCTATTCAATTGATATACACATCAATCAGGACTTAGCTTACCTGCATAAGAAAAGAACTGGTGCTTGGTTCCGTTAGGAAATGGTCAAGGAAATACTGTGAGGCCTTGTTGGGAATCCCTATGTGGGAATCCCAGTGGGGATTCCCAGGTCCTAAGTGTCTGGGGTCCTAGTCTGGGATTCCCCAGGGGGATTCCCTGACCGGGACTGCCCATGGGATTACCACCACCTTGGGTATATTATATGATCAATTTTTTAATCCTAACTTGGTAAGTTTAGGTGGCTGCCTGAAGTGAGGCAAAGGTATTTTTTGCAATCACTGTCTTTCTATATTTACTTAATCTTACATTTTACTTTGCAGCTGGATCAGGAAAGACAATTGTGGTGTGAGTTTAGTGACCTGTATGATTGTGATACTGTGTGAATTTATTATCTGTTCTAGTGCAAGCATTATTGAGAACTTGAAGATATCAGGCAATTCAGGTTTGGTGGTTTACCATTACTTTGATCTCCGCAACAATGCTGGAGAAAAAAGAAGTTATCGAGGATTGCTGCTGAATCTCCTTGTGCAATTGGGAATTCAAAGCAACAGAATCCATCCTGCATTGAAGAGTTTATATGAACTCTTCAAAAATAGGCACTTGGTTTTCAAGCCTACCAATAATAAACTGGCTGACATTTTCATGACTGTTATTAGGGATTTAGTTCAGAGAAAACATCAACTTTATATCATAATTGATGCTCTAGATGAATGCAATGACTCAGATTCTCCTTGGGTCTTGGATCTTCTTTTCAAAGTAACTAAATTTCCTATGGTTGGGATTGTAATTTCAAGCCGCAATCATCCGCCTCACAATTTCAAATGTGTAGCAATTTCTTTGGACCATAACAACAGGGTCAATACAGATATCAGTCATGTCATAGAAGATCAAAGTCAAAAAATGTTTAAAATTCCAGCCTTGCAGCTTAAGGTGAAGCAGTTGTTATTGCAAAAAGTAGATGAAGGGTATGTAAATTCAGCTACTGGCTAGGGCTATTGTATATAAGCTTACATTTTTCCTAGATTCCGTTACATTGAATGTCAACTTCATGTATTTAAGGAATATGCTGAATCAAAGCATGCAATAGGAGTACCAACCCAATTACCCTCAGATCTGAAGGAAACTTATACTCAAGCCATTGCAGAATACAAGAAAAATATTAACCACTCTGAAGAATTCCATCACCTTTTGTTATGGCTTCTATATTCTTTTGAACCTTTGCATAAGAATCAAGTTGCAGCTATTTTGTGCATGAAACTAGTAGACTCATCCACAGTTCCTTCAAGTGTTGCTCTAATCAGTGACTTGGGGAGCATTGTGAATACAACATTGATTGCTGTGGATGCTCAAGACATTGTCCAATTTTCACATGCATCAGTCAAGGAATTTTTACTTGAAATTCGAGATAATATTCAAGTAAAAGAACTGTTTAATGTCAATGCACAATTGGCTCACAATATTATGGCCCATATGTGTCTCATATACCTGTTACAATACACCCACTATGAGGATACAGATTCTGAAACAAAATTTGTAGGGAAAAGTCTCAGGGTATTCAAACATTATGCAACTCAATACTGGGCAGAGCATAGCAAGTACAATGAAAATTCAGACACTCCATTTGAAGATACATTAACACTCACTCAAAAGTTCCTTGAAGATAGTCCTAAACAATTTATGAACTGGAAAAGAAACTACAATTACATGGGTGACAAGATTGCAACTGGAAGCCAGATATTTCGAGATTGTCATCCTGTACATGTTGTTGCATTCTTTGGGTTGAGAAATAGTACTCAAAGGTTGCTTGCCAAAATAACATCAACTCAGAATAATACTTTAGGTAAGTCAGATGCAATCTATTATATATACAATATCTAACAGCACTTATTAGCAATCAGTATTATAGGGGAAATGCTTGGAACTGCACTTCAAACAGCAGCCTTTGGGGGCCAGAAGGAAATTGTTCAGTTACTGTTGAGATATCATGCAGATGTTAACATTCAGGGTGGATATCATGGAACAGCACTTCAAGCTGCAATATCTGGGAGATCCAAAAGTGTTACTCACTTACTTCTAGAATACAATGCAGATGTCAATGCTGAAGGAGGATACTATGGAACTGCAATTCAAGCAGCAGCATCTGGTGGGGATCAAGATATTGTTCAATTACTTTTGAAGCATAATGCAAACCCTAATGTTCAAGGAGGATACTATGGCACAGCACTCCAAGCAGCAGCATTCAGGGGACATAGCAAAATCATTGAGATGCTACTAAAAATAGGTGCCACAGTTAACACCTTGGGAGGGATATATGGTAGTGCTCTTCAAGCTGCAGTAGCAGAAAATTACCAAAATATTATCCAAATTCTTCTAAAGCATAATGCAAACCCAAACACAAGGGGGGGATTTTATGGCACAGCATTGCAGGCAGCAGCATTCTGGGGTTACAAGGAGACCATCCAACTTCTTCTCAAATACAGTGCAGATATTAATATGCAGGGTGGAGAATATGAAACTGCTCTTCAAGCCGCTGTGGCTGGGAGCCACAAGGACATCATCCAGATCCTTCTAGACAAAGGAGCAGACATTTCTATTCAAGGAGGATATTATGGGACAGCACTGCATGCAGCAGCCTTTTTAGGATACAAGGAAATCCTTCAGTCATTTCTCAGACATAATGTAGATGTCAATACACAGGGGGGAGAATATGGAACAGCACTTCAAGCAGCTGCAATCAAAGGTCACAAAGATATCATTGAGTTTCTTATAAAACATGGTGCAAAAATTAATGCTCAGGGAGGACAGCATGGAACAGCATTGCAGATTGCAGAAAACAATGATCAACAGGATCTAATTGAATTCCTTCTGGAACATGGTGCAGATGTTGATGCTTATGTTTACTAGTATAATGTTATTAGCCAAATGTATATCTTGTAAATATATTTTGATTCTGATATGAATAAATTGCACATCTAGCAAGGTCTAAAGATAAGAGTCTCCACAGGTAAGATCACTTGTGAGTACCCCTAGGTAAGATTCATGGGAATACCTGCAAGTTTTGTAACCTGCCAGTTCAGGTTTATTCCTTGCAACTATTGTGTGGCAAAACAAGCAGGCTGTTGCTTATATGGAAAGCACACCAACTGTCCATTTCAGCTGTCTCATGCTCATCTCAGTGATGCTGTAAGGACTCTTGACTAAAGATCTTCATAAGTTCTGGACAGGTATGACTGAGACCCATGGCACAGGAGGCAAGGGAAGCACTTGAACTTTGACCAAGATCTGACCCATGAGAAAACATACCTGTCTAGCAGGTGAATGACAGTCATTGATTACACAGTTCACCTGCAGTTACTTGCAGGTATCTAACCTATAGGTATATTGTAACCGGCCCCTATCGTACTTACTTATCTTGTACAATCTATATCTTATCTTGTATATATTATCGGACATTCTCACGATGAACTATACAGTTCATCGCAGTATAAAATCCACGGACTATTAGATAATCAGTAGTTCTTATTTTCTTGTCAAAACAGTAGCATATCAAGTTTCAATAGAAGACTTGTCGTGTTCATTTGTGTGAACTAAGATACTAAAAAGCCACAAGCTATCTGAAGCTTAACAGCTCCAATAAAATCCCATAACCATCCCACGGACGGTTACAGTTTTTTGAACATCGAGCAAACAAAACTCAGCTATTCAATTGTCGAATAGAAAACATGCCGCCGAAAAGAGACAGCAAAAAGGGTCCCAAGACAGGACCTCTGTTCGAACCCCAAAAGGCTGATCAGAACCCAGAGATGGGTTCCGCGGCCAATACACTCTCGGTCAATAATCCATCGCCGAGTGAAATGGCTTACTCGGGCCAATCGAACCAAGAAAAAGAAGTCTCGTCAGATGACTTCAACACGTTGTTTGGTGGACAACCACCACCACGACCTCGTTCCCCTATGGAACCTGGTCAAATTCGAGAGACACCAGTTGAGGAGGATGACTCCCAACTGAGCTCTAATGGAAATACAGTCCGTAGTTCCCCGCTGGCTGCACAAGCAGCCAGAAAACAATCACTCGCCGCTATGAGTGAATCTGAGCCAGCTATCGCTAGCAACGTAAGCGATACTCATGGTAAGTCTCCCAGTAGGATGGGAGTAAATTTCCCCATCAATGTGGATGGTACGACGTCGTTCGTCACGCCGGATAAGAAGAAACAAACGTTACTACGTTTGATTGAGTCTCAAGAAGTTGAGGCTCAAGATGTTCTTGACAAAGCGCTCAAGGAAGTTCGGTTTCAACAAGTTGAGAGCCTCAACAACCGATTCCGAGTGCTTCGCGAATGGATAGAGCAAAATCCCCTCGGCAAGGAGGATACTAACGCAGTCATTTCAGACCGTACCAAACTTGAGTCTAAGACTCAAGATAACCTCGAGCGATCATCCCAAATGGGAGGTGAACTTAATATGAACTCGAGTGCTAAGCCGAGCACTCGTCATGTCTATCCCAATGGGAAGACATTCGACGAAATGGTCAATGACCCACGTTTCGTCGACATTTCTGGTAGTACTAGAAACATCAGAAACCCTCTATCATGGGAGGATAGAGTGGTCGGACAAATGATGAGATCCCATTCGATGAAAGACGGGAAATCATCAAGTCTCTGGCACGACCAGGGGATTTCCTTCGATAAAGAAGGAAGACCTCACCACCGTGAGGGGTATGATGGGGGTAATAAACCCCAACCTAAAACTCAGATGCAAGTCGCATCTGGAGGTCACTATCCAGATGATAGTGATAGTGACGACTCGTCGGATGACTCGTTCGATGGGTATAGACCACAGGACGAATCAAGAAGGAGTCGTACTCCTTGGTTGGAATCAGACTCTAGCGAGTCCGAAGTGCCACACCTGGATGATTCGTAGCCGTAAAGATAAAAAACGGCGAAAGGCTCGCAAAGCGAGGTCTTTATTGAACGCATTAGCCAATAAAGGTCACGATGAGTACAACCGTCGTATTCAACAACAGCTTGTTGACGGTATCCGACGTCAATTAGATGTTGTACTTCCTCCCTTAGAGGGAGTAAAAAACGTCAAGGTTAAACAACCTGATGGATGGTCTGGGGGAGGAAATCTCGATGAATTCGAGACCTGGACTAATTCGGTCCTCAACTGGATGGTTGTGAACCAACTAATGGGACCTGATGGTAACGGTATGCAGGTACTCTGCCTTGAAGGCATGCTGGATGGGGAAGCTAGACAATGGTATCATGACCATGTCATCGGACCCCATCGCTCCAGGGAGTACTGGAGGACTGAAGAGGTCCTAATTGGACTCTTCAAACACTTCGTTCAAAGCGAGGTGTATACATACGCAGAGACAATTTGGCGCTCTGCGAAATATGATGCCAAAACTGGCATTCGCGACTACTTCGCAAAACTTAATCGTTTTGCATTACGATTACTGCACATCCCAAGTAAGGATGTGTTTCGATCAAAATTACTCGATGGGTTACCCGTTCATCTCATAAATTATCTGAGAGATGAACATGTCATCCCAGAAGTAGCTTCAGTTCGCGAAATCGTGAACTGTATTCGGCGCAAGGAAGAAGCTGATGCAATGTCAGCTAATACCAAGTTGTTGCACTCCACGCCGAGTGCAACCTCCAGGAGCGACAAGAGCGCTCCCGGCGCGAAGGGTAGCACCCAACGCTTTCGGTTGGTAAAGGTATCCGCCCAAACCAGTAGACCAACCACAAGTTGGTCTAAACCCAACAACGCCTCTGGAAACTATGTCCCGAGGCATGCTGCCATGTCCACTCCAGCTGAAAAGCCAAAGGACACTGTAGTTCCTAACAAGGAACGGAAGTCCGCCCCAAAACTGTGTTGGGGTTGTGGACAAGTGGGCCATTTCCACAATGACCCAGTCTGTGAATGTTATGGCAAAGAAAGATTATTTGCCATAAGTGAAGACACCTCGTTGGTCGAAGGGGATGCACCACCTGAAGTTGAGGAAGCACAGGTGATGGCGTTGGAGTCCGCTGAACCAACGACAGATACCGCCATTGAATTGGTGGCAGATTCTGACGGCGAATACGTTCTAGAGCAGTACGAAGACTACCTCGGAGCGATGTTTCATTCATCGGAATCTGATGACAATGAAGTGACCTCTGCTGGTCGCATGGCTGGAATGACTGCTCGATTAGAGCAAGTTCTGGACCACCCCATAGCGGTAGTTGATACTGCTAGAAGGATCGTGTTGAGTGACGGAAATGTCGTCCTCAATGAGGAGGCGGGAGACGAATCCGACAAGGATATTGTCATGGGCGATCCTGACTCACCTTGGACTTATCCTGAGCTGATTCCATTGACGGAAACAGAACTGGATAGTCAGTTTCCCCATTGTTCTTCAGAACAGATGGGTATATTCTTGGAGCGACAGCTACAAGAAGAGTTCACCAATGACAGTGAACTTATGAAGTGGGAGTACATAGATGATGTACTCCGACTACACGCTCTGGATGGTCGATCTATTCAGCCATCTACTATGATGGATGTGGCCTTGCTCCGCTCGTTGAGCAAAATTGACCGTCCCATTCGAGGTAATCCAGACGAACGTCGAATGATGTCCTGTCTGATGAACATCGGAGGTAGCATAGCGCTCCTCATGTTCGACTCCGGGAGTTCGCTAGAAGCTCTCACCCCAATGTTTACGCAGGTTGCGAAGCATAAGGTGTTCGAATTGAAACACCAGCACAGTCTCCAATTAGGGACTGTGGGTAGTAGGGCGAAGTTCAACTATGGAACTTACGCTGATGTCGTCGTTGGAAACGACAAATATCCCACTTATTGGGATATAATTAATCTCGATCGGTATGATGCCGTGATTGGCACATACTGGATGAGAAAACACAATGTTGTGCTTGATTTCAAGAACAACATTATCAACATCAATGGCTGCAAAATAGCCACCATGACAGCTACCAAAGACGCGGCAGAATTCCAGCGTCGTGTAGCGATGCGTCATTCCGAAAGGAATGAGAAGTTGAAGAGGAAGGATAATCCTTCTCCTAAGGAGTCCACTATCTGACTCTGGGCACTCCGAGAGGAGAACGAGAGGATCATGAGTCCTAAGCCCTCTCGACCGACCACTACCATAGAAGAAGTGGTAGACGATTCGGATATCCAAAACGAACTCGCCCGCATAAAGCGTGCATTACCCACTGATTCACCGGTGGTGATTCGTCTGGCTGATCCAGACGAAAATGTCGATCTCCGTCCAGAGTTATTGGACGATTGCGTGGAATATGTGCAAGAATTCTCGCGCAGATTTGATGCTAGGTATGAGAAGCATCAAATGGGGGAGGGAAACCCCGAGCCCATTCAAAAATCAATTGACCCAGAATTAGATTTGGGATCATCATCTGAGGACTCCAATGTCGGCAGCGACGAGGAGTATGAGATTATGGAATACACCCATAAACTCAAACCAACTGACAGACTATGCATCATACATAGCAACCATCAACGACGACAAATCCCTACGACCAATAATCGTAAGGGATTACACAAGAAACGTCGGACTGGTCAACTTGCCAGAAGACATAGAGAGTTCCGAGCTAAAGAAGCGGAACTGACTTATCTTCCAGTCGAAGAAATTGAACTGGAAGATAACCGTGAGGTACTAAAGTCCCTCAAGTCTACCGATGGAGACTACTCTGAAGCAGACATCCCACGACTACGTGAAGGATGGCTAGAGCGGAACAAAGACATGCTTCAGGGAGTCCCAGAAACACTCCCTCCACTACGGGAGATCAATCATCGTATACCGTTGATTGACGAAAACAAAAGGTATAGTTATTATATGCCTCGGTGTCCGGATAGTCTCAAAGTAGACTTATCTGAGAAGCTCGAGAGATACACTCGGGCTCAATGGTGGATCCACGCAACGGCTCCCCAAGCAGCTCCCATGCTGTGCATTCCCAAGAAGAATGGGAAATTGCGTACCATTGTCGATTATCGACAACGGAACAAAAATACAGTGAAGGATGTCACTCCTTTCCCTGATCAAGACCATATTCGGTCTGATGTAGCACGACACAAGTATCAATCCAAGATTGATATGTCGGATGCATATGAGCAAATACGCAACGAGGTACGAGATGTACCCAAAACTGCATTTGCTACCATTTATGGTACATATGTCAGTCAAGTCATGATGCAAGGAGATTGCAACGCCCCGGCGACATTCCAACGCATCATGACTAGGACCTTCCAGGACCTAATCGGACGATGTGTCCACGTATACCTAGACGATATTTTCGTCTTCAGTGATTCCATAGCGGATCACGAGAAACACCTAAGCATGGTGTTTGAACGACTTCGTAAACAGAAGTTCTACCTCAAGGCAGACAAATGCGAATTGTACGCTAAGGAGGTAGACTGTCTTGGCCACATGATAGATGACCAAGGTATCCATGCAGACATGGACAAAATGGCGAAAATTCGTGAATGGAGAACGCCAAGAAATTTCAACGATGTCCAGAAATTTTTAGGACTCGTACAATATTTGGCAAGTTTCATGCCAACGGTAGCAGTGTACACCAGCCCTCTGTCGCTAATGTGTAGGAACAACGTTCCCTTCGTGTGGCTTCCGTTCCACGAAACCTGTTTCCAAAATATCAAACGTCTCGCTACATCTGATAAAGTACCGGTGCTTAAACCGATTGACCCTAGGACTGGAGTGCCTATATGGGTCATATGCGATGCCTCAGTAAGCGGCATCGGGGCATACTATGGTCAAGGTCCTACCTGGAAGGACTGTAGGCCCGCTGGATTCATGTCCAAAAAGTTCACTGCAGCGCAGATGAACTATCGAGTATTTGAGCAAGAAACGCTCGCCATACTGGAGGCTTTACTCAAATGGTCGGACAAATTGATGGGATATCGCATCCACATTGTTACCGACCACGAAGTGTTGACTTTCTTTAAGTCACAACGGCACTTGAGCAGCCGACAAACTCGATGGATGGAATATCTATCGAGGTATGACTTTGATATTCGATATATCAAAGGCTCAACTAATAAAATCGCCAATGCATTATCGCGATATTATGAGTCTGACCTTCCTGGAGAGACTCATCCGGCTAATGAATATGTCAATGCCAACATCCAACTTGACAAAGATATGGACAATCTCCCTAACCCGAGGATAGACAAGGTTAAAGGAGCTCGACTAGCTGCTCTTCGGGAGGACAAAGAGCAACGAGACATCGAGGCTAAACTCCTTGATGAAAACAAAGAAAAGGTCGAGACTGATCCCAATACAGATCAGGAACAGTACAACCCCACTGTACTCGAATCACGACAAAGAGGTCCTAAACTTCTTCCTACGTCGTTAATCGAATCGAACTTCGAGAATGAAGTTCGTACACTATCGTTGCAAGACGCTCTGCTCCAGAAAATACTGGAACACCCTAATGATCACAAAGGATTCCAGGTGATCAATGGAATCATATACTCCACTAATCGCAATGGAGACGATGTGATTTGCATTCCCGCCGGTAAAACTACCTCGGGAAAATCCCTTCAAGGACTAGTCCTCGAACAGGCTCACGAAGTGGTAGGTCATTTCGGTGAGCAGCGAACATCCGATTATGTTCGGAGATGGTACTGGTGGCCCCGTATACACGGGGACACGGTAACGAGGTATAAAGTCGGTTCTTAGTATAATGCCTTATGACAGGTCACTTAGCACGAACACAGAGTACGACTTCACGGATTCGTCAATCAAATTGTATTTATAGCGAGGTGTGGGGCATTGTCAGAGATTCCGCACTATCTTATATCTCAAGTCAAACGCAGTCTTGTAAGATCTTTTAGATCAGCAATACTGGTCAGCAGAACGAAGTGACACGGATATACCAGTCGTAAGATCTGGACTAAGGGGTTTGTTTTGAGTGGCTTCCACTCGAATAAGGGTTTTTAGGCTCGGAAAGCAACGGGGTACCAGACGTTATGGTAGACCAATCGATTCCGCTCCCGGGTGAAGCAGTACTGATCACTATTCTCAGTAAAACCTCGAAGATCACGCAGATCACCAATCACTACGTGTCAACTTGAACAGAGCCACCAAAACTCTGCACGTTCACTCGGCACAACCTGAGACCAAGTCCTCTGTATCTCCGGAACGGAGTCTACCTTCAACTAGCAAGTGACAGACACCAAGTCAAACCACTCAAAAGTCGGGCTTATTGCGATGAAGTAACACACTTAATCTGCAAGGTCCGGTACGGCTTAGAAGCCTTTACTCCCACGTATGGATGAAAAGGATTACCAGTTCAGAGAGATCTGGGCGCGAAACTTGTTTCATTTGTGCGGATACAGGTCTTTAAGTACACTACGAAAAGTCCAATACCCGTATTTGTCCTTGATCTAGTAGATCTAGCTATTTCTATGGACGGAGTCCGATAATATACACTTAAATAGTAAAATATGACTGAAACAATACAAACACGCAAGGAAATAGTAAAGAAAACAGAGAAAAAGATGAAACTTGTCCGTATTTCGTCGTACTTTTGCCAGATCTAGAAGACCAAGCAAGTTCCGACCATGGTCTGTGCGGCATCCACATGCTAGGGTGCCTAACTCGTCAGAGTGGCTCCTGCCTGTGTTGCTCAAGTGTTTCCGACGAATTTGCTTCCGCGGAATAGTAGTGGTCTCCCCAGGTTTATGAGATAGACTCGTAACCGTGGTTGATCTCGCGGATCAAGTAGGTCTGGTCCGCAGCTTTCGAACGGTATGCATATAGCCTGGTGTTCTGGAGCGGACAACGAAGATAAATGCTTCAGAAGTGTTTTCCATAGGTTTCTGCGCGTTTCCGTGAGTGCTGGTCAAAGCTGTACATAGCATACGCTATATCCCAGTTTAGAACTTGAACATATGCGTGTTTCCGCTGCGGGTTTCACCCGTACTGCCACGGAAATACTAGATCATGATGTTTCCGACGGTTTCCGCTACTTTGCGTAGGGTTTCCATGTGGTAACTCGTCCGGATAGGCTCTCATCGTGTCTGATCTGCTAGATCAAGTGAAATTTCCGTCATCACAGCCAAGTACCAAACTCAGTTGTGCCGATCCGGCAGATCTTGATACTAAGTCGATATTCCCTTGGTGTGCTCATACCAGTAGTCAGCATTCTTGAAGGATCCCCGACCAAGGGTGCGAGCAATAGCTCTAAGTGGATATTCATGGCTGATCCTGCCAAAGGATCTGTATCCTAGCTTATACTGATACAAGTTTGACTGCTAGTTCGGGCTCACTACAGTCCTTATTGATACTATGCAACGGTCTAAGTTGATCTTTTTGATCATTGCACGCCTGCGCAGAAAAACCGCGCAACATCTCCCCCAAACTAAAGATCTGACCGTCCCCGGTCATTGCTATGGGTAGTGTAGGCTCGTATCCCTTGAAAGGAGTGGTACTGTAGCTGATCCAACAGATCAATCACTTTTTCCGCAACATTCTGACTTGATTATACCCGGTGATCTAACAGATCAAGTTGATCCGTTGATCTTAGCACCCGTACCGACAACTCCGCTGTCCTCTTGTCGAAGACGCTAAGTCCTCGGTTTGTTATCGGCGCTTAATTTCCGAGTGTGATATCATGACGTAAATCACGCTTCCAATTCTATCACATCACATACACACTTCCTCGACACAGGATACAGTAAAGCTTTTGTAAAAAACACTGATAAGTTATCGGGTACCTATTGCAAATAGTTGTGATAACCCAGAGGGGGTCCCGGAAATGGCCCCGGGGGGTGGTCATGCCTGTCACCACCTGTCACATATGGACATATGGCTTATATTTACTGTTTTGGGTAATTAATAATCATCCAGATATTAAATAAGCAGTACATTTTCAAAAAAACTCGAAAATTCATAAAAATTCATAAAAAACCTAAAATGGCCTGATTAGGTCAGATCAGGATATGTAAGCAAATGACCTCATATGATAAAAAATGATGTAGGGCCAATGTAGGTACTAAAAATAGCCCAAAAAATTACTAAAAATGTGAAAAATATTTAGGGATGGTATAGAGCCTATTGCAGGCCCAGGCACATCGAAATTACCAAAAAAGGAAAAAATTGATCATGATCTCATCTTGTAGCAAAAAATCTGAAAAAAATCCTAAAAATAGTCAAAAAATTCAGGGGTGCCTTGTTGGCCCTGAAAATGCAAAATAAAAAAATACGCGACAAGTGTAAAAATTTTCATCACTCCAAATCATTCCAAATCCACTATACAGTCAGTATATATGATGTATATGCTATATTTAGCATCCTAGTACCTTTATTCGGCTAAAAATAGAACTTGATCTCATCTGATAGCAAAAAATCTGAAAAAATCATAAAAAATACTCAAAAAATTCAGGGGTGCCTCATTGGCCCTGAAAATGCAAAATAAAAAAATTTACACGATACAATTGAAAAACAACATCACTCCAAATTATACCAAATCCACTACACAGTCAGTATATATCATGTATATGACATTTATAGCACCCCTAGTACCCTCAATCACTTATATCACTCAAGAATCATACCAAACTGAATAATTTGGGGAGTAAATATGTTGTACATGATATTTTTAGCACACCTAGTACCCTTGATAACTTAGAACAATTTATATTACTCAATATGTTCAGTACACTTAGCACTTATCACACCTAACACACTAAAACTCATAACAGTACTTATATGTATTATACTTAACACAGTTGACAATGAAAATACTTAAAACAGTGTTATCATTCACTATACTTAACACACTTAACAGTCAAAAAGTCGGAACAATTGTTATACTATAATACACTCATAACAACGAGTTTTGGGTGCTTATGGGTGCTTATTTGGTGTTTTTGAGTCGAAATTCATCAATAGCACACTCAATAATTTTTGTGTGGGCTCTATATTGTGTAAGGATGTTGTTTATATCATACTACACTTGATACAATTTGGAGAACTCAAGATTACAGCTTGTGGGACTGGCTATATTGTGATCTTGTGTGATATAACAGTGTTTTATGTAAATGTCCATGCATACACCCATGTTATGAAGTCAAACTGCTACTGGGTTATGAGAAGAGTCATCCTACAACCTATTCTATGCAAACTCTATGTGATACAGCCAAGAGATCTGTAATGGGGGTCATTGAATATGACATCTATTGTTACATGTAAGTTTAGACATCTATAGTTTACATGAAACATGTACATGTATATCACAGAGTCCAATAGTCATAGTGAGTATCTGAACCATGTCCAGACACTTCTAGTAGACCATAGGAGTGATTCCCTCATGAACCACCATCAGTATACTTGCATTACATGGACATATGCATTGACAATTACATAAAACACTGTTATATTTCAAAAGATCACAATATACATCAGGAAAAATCTATCTAGGCCCAGGTTGCCTGGAGACACCCCCAAAATTCCAGGCAGTTTCAAGTTCTTGAAATGATTTTAAGTCAACCTTATGTCTTCAGGCTTACCTGAGTTGCTTTGAAAATCTTTGGAAATCTTTGAAAATCTCTGGGAAGCCTGAGAAGTCTAAGCTTTTGGGGGGTGTCTCTAGGCTCTCTGGACCCAAGGTATTTTTCCTGATGTAGCCAGCCCCACAAGCTGTAATCTTGAGTTCTCCAAATTGTATCAAGTGTAGTATGATATAAACAACATCCTTACACAATATAGAGCCCACACAAAAATTATTGAGTGTGCTATTGATGAATTTCGACTCAAAAACACCAAATAAGCACCCATAAGCACCCAAAACTCGTTGTTATGAGTGTATTATAGTATAACAATTGTTCCGACTTTTTGACTGTTAAGTGTGTTAAGTATAGTGAATGATAACACTGTTTTAAGTATTTTCATTGTCAACTGTGTTAAGTATAATACATATAAGTACTGTTATGAGTTTTAGTGTGTTAGGTGTGATAAGTGCTAAGTGTACTGAACATATTGAGTAATATAAATTGTTCTAAGTTATCAAGGGTACTAGGTGTGCTAAAAATATCATGTACAACATATTTACTCCCCAAATTATTCAGTTTGGTATGATTCTTGAGTGATATAAGTGATTGAGGGTACTAGGGGTGCTATAAATGTCATATACATGATATATACTGACTGTGTAGTGGATTTGGTATAATTTGGAGTGATGTTGTTTTTCAATTGTATCGTGTAAATTTTTTTATTTTGCATTTTCAGGGCCAATGAGGCACCCCTGAATTTTTTGAGTATTTTTTATGATTTTTTCAGATTTTTTGCTATCAGATGAGATCAAGTTCTATTTTTAGCCGAATAAAGGTACTAGGATGCTAAATATAGCATATACATCATATATACTGACTGTATAGTGGATTTGGAATGATTTGGAGTGATGAAAATTTTTACACTTGTCGCGTATTTTTTTTATTTTGCATTTTCAGGGCCAACAAGGCACCCCTGAATTTTTTGACTATTTTTAGGATTTTTTTCAGATTTTTTGCTACAAGATGAGATCATGATCAATTTTTTCCTTTTTTGGTAATTTCGATGTGCCTGGGCCTGCAATAGGCTCTATACCATCCCTAAATATTTTTCACATTTTTAGTAATTTTTTGGGCTATTTTTAGTACCTACATTGGCCCTACATCATTTTTTATCATATGAGGTCATTTGCTTACATATCCTGATCTGACCTAATCAGGCCATTTTAGGTTTTTTATGAATTTTTATGAATTTTCGAGTTTTTTTGAAAATGTACTGCTTATTTAATATCTGGATGATTATTAATTACCCAAAACAGTAAATATAAGCCATATGTGACAGGTGGTGACAGGCATGACCACCCCCCGGGGCCATTTCCGGGACCCCCTCCGGGTTATCACAACTATTTGCAATAGGTACCCGATAACTTATCGGTACTTTTTACAAAAGTTTTACAGTATCAGCTGTCCTCGAAGCAACTTCTTTTCAACATTTTACATACTATCCCAGGGCTTAGTAAGTGCTGACAAAGGTTCAACGGACTTAGAAATTTTTCTAAGTTCGTCTTTCTTCCTCCCACCATCGTTGTCCCTGTCCTTGACACGATGGCTTCGTCCTCTAAACGACCACCTCCTCGACCTCTCGCAGCGCCTCCCGTCAGGAAGAAACTGTCGATCCGTCCCGTAGATTCCTTGGACTTGGGCGCCGTTCACCGTGTTCACTTTGACCGGTCAGTCCGAGAGCTTGGCAAGCTGTCTGTCGCCTCCGACGCGCTGTTCCTACCGGCCTCAGCTGAAGAATGCTCCCTCCTGGTCAACAAATGGAAGCATTTAGCCAACACCGCCAGCCCCGCCTTCAGTTTACGACGTTACACCCATCCCGACGAAGTCGACTTTGAAGAGGTGTTGAATCAGGACACCAGCAATATCCGACCCGATACCTTTTATCCTCCTCAGTTAACCACTTTCTGCACTACCTTCGACACTGGAGCCGTCTCCTCCGGGGAGGGGTTTCAGCTGTACCAGGCGTTGGTCTTTCTGCAGCGCGGGCTTGCACGCCTCATCCGTGGTCATCTTGCTAAGGCAGAGATCCATCGTCGGCTCCTCACGTTTACTGCTCTCCCCAACTTTTCTTACAGTCACCTGTAGCTGTAGGTTTTATGCATAATGAGTGGGCAACTGCCTGAGCCCTGTTTTGCATTACTAAGGGGCAGTTGCCCACTCAGCCAATAAATGAATATTTAAACTGGGATTAAGCACTGAATCAGGCCCCTCCCGTTGGGGTTAGCTATGCTAACCCCAACATTAGGGAGGGGTCTGATTCAGTGCCAAACATAGGCCAATAAGGGTTAGGGGGTTAGGGGTTGGGTTAGGTTAGGGTTAGGGGTTTGGTTAGGGGTTAGGGTGGTTAGGGGTTGGGTTAGGGGTTAGGGGTTGAGGATATATTGATAGACCTTAAAAAAAGACCCCCTATAGGGGGTGTCAGTTTTTTCCAAAAATGGATATTTCAAAAGATACAATTAATTCTTTTTTTTCAAAAATATTGAAAAATGTTTTTGCCTATATGTTATGCATAACATGTTTCCCAAGTTGTTATGCATTACATCCACTGCTATAGTGAGATATAGTGAGGCTTATTGAGGGGTAGGCAACTGCCCCTTGGTAATGCAAAACAGGCCTCAGGCAGTTGCCCACTTGTTATGCATAAAAGTTACAGCCTCAGCTGAAGTTAATGCCTCAAGCTTTCCTTGGCTGTTACTTGATAGAACCCTATAAGTATCTTATTGACCTATGTTGTTCTTCTAAGTATCTGCCCTAGACATTCTATGTCCTTTCTGAGTCTTTTGCATTACTTTTCCGCTGTCTTTTCCGCCCGAATTGATGTCTGATCCGCTAGATCATTTTGATCTGCTAGATCAGACTCATCAATGTTATTTCTTCGGTTATCAAGTTGGTGGTTGCAGCCTCATATGGCATGTTAAATCCATTGGGCTTTACAAATTGCAAACTGCGTCGGTTTTAGATCTAAGTCTTTGCATTGTACGCATGCTTAAGCTGTCAATGAGCACAGGTCTTTTAGATCTCGTAAAATTTTCATGAAAATTTCTGAAATTTCGAAAATTCTTGAAACACCGTGTGTCCCCTCCCCCAAACTAAAGCTCAGCAGTCCCCTGCTGACCCGAAGCATCGGAAAAGGTATAAAAGCAAGGATCCCCGACCAAGGGTGCGAGCAATAGCTCTAAGTGGATATTCATGGCTGATCCTGCCAAAGGATCTGTATCCTAGCTTATACTGATACAAGTTTGACTGCTAGTTCGGGCTCGCTACAGTCCTTATTGATACTATGCAACGGTCTAAGTTGATCTTTTTGATCATTGCACGCCTGCGCGGAAAAACCGCGCAACAACGGAACAGTTTTGTAAGTCCTGTGAGACTTGTCAACGAATAAAGAAGCCAAACTTGCAACCGGCTGGTAAACTTCATAGTCTTCCGATACCCACTCGACCTTGGGAATCGATAGGAATGGATTTCGTGGGACCATTCCCCGAATCCAAAGGTTATAACTACCTGTGGGTAGTTCTCTGTAGATTGTCCTCACGGACACATCTCATCCCTATACGAACTTCGACTACTGCGGTCGAACTAGCCGAGCTATTCATCAAGGAAATAGTTCGTCTACATGGATTACCGAAATCCATAATCTCACAGGATACTGTGAAGCTTTTGTAAAAAGACCTGATGAGTTATCCAGGAGCTTTTGAAAATAGTTGTGATGACACAGAGGGGGCTCCGGAAATGGCTCCGGGGGGTGGGCATGCCTGTCACCACCTGTCACATCTGACCTATATTTACTGTTTTGGGTAATTAATAATTATCCAGATATTAAATAAGCGGTACATTTGTAAAAAATCCTGATAAACTATAAAAATTCAAAAAAACCCAAAAAAACCTAATTAGGTCAAATCAGGGTATGTAAACAAAATAGCCTTATATGGTAAAAAATGCTGTAGGATCTATCTAGGTGCTAAAAATAGCCAAAAAAATCACTAAAAATGCTAAAAATATGTAGGAATGGTATATAGCCTATTGCAGATCCAGGCATCCAAAAATTACCAAAAAAGGAATTTTTTGATGATGATGTCATCTTGTAGCAAAAAATCTGAAAAAAATCCTAAAAATAGTCAAAAAATTCAGGGGTGCCTTGTTGGCCCTGAAAATGCAAAATAAAAAAAATACGCGACAAGTGTAAAAATTTTCATCACTCCAAATCATTCCAAATCCACTATACAGTCAGTATATATGATGTATATGCTATATTTAGCATCCTAGTACCTTTATTGGGCTAAAAATAGAACTTGATCTCATCTGATAGCAAAAAATCTGAAAAAATCATAAAAAATACTCAAAAAATTCAGGGGTGCCTTATTGGCCCTGAAAATGGAAAATAAAAAAATTTACACGACACAATTGAAAAACAACATCACTCCAAATCATACCAAATCCACTACACAGTCAGTATATATCATGTATATACTATTTATAGCACCCCTAGTACCCTCAATCACTTATATCACTCAAGAATCCTACCAAACTGAATGATTTGGGGTATTAAATATATTGTACATGATATTTTTAACACACCTAGTACCCTTGATGACTCAGAACAATTTATATTACTCAATATGTTCAGTACACTTAACACTCATCAAACCTCACACATGAAAACTCATAACAGTACTTATATGTATTATACTTAACACAGATGACAATGAAAATACTTAAAACAGTGTTGTCAGTCACTATACTTAACACACTTAACAGTCAAAAAGTCGGAACAATGTTACTTTATATACATAACACACTCATTGTTATACTATAACACACTTATAACAACGAGTTTTGGGCGCTTATGGGCGCTTATTTGGTGTTTTTGAGTCGAAATTCATTAATAGCACACTCAATAATGTTTGTCTGGGCTCTATACTGTGTCAGGATGTTGTCTATATCATATTCTTCTAGTTACAATTCAGAGAACTCGAAAATTCAACCTGTCGGGTTAGCTATATTGTGATCTTTTGAAATATAACAGTGTTTTATGTAAATGTCAATGCATATGTCCATGTAATGCAAGTATACTGATGGTGGTTCATGAGGGAATCACTCCTACAGTCTACTAGAAGTGTCTGGACATGGTTCAGATACTCACTATGACTATTGGACTCTGTGATATATATGTACATGTTTCATGTACACTATAGATGTCTACACCTACATGTAACAATAGATGTCATATTCAATGACCCCCATTACAGATCTCTTGGCTGTATCACATAGAGTTAGCATGGAATAGGTTGTAGGATGAGTCTTTCCATGACCCAGTAGCAGTTTGACTTCATAACATGGGTGTATGCATTGACATTTACATAAAACACTGTTATATCACAAAAGATCACAATATAGCCAGCCCCACAGGCTGTAATCTTGAGTTCTCCAAATTGTATCAAGTGTAGTATGATATAAACAACATCCTTACACAGTATAAACCCCACACAAAAATTATTGAGTGTGCTATTAAAGAATTTCGACTCAAAAATACCAAATAAGCGCCCATAAGCGCCCAAAACTCGTTGTTATAAGTGTGTTATAGTATAACAATGAGTGTGTTATGTATATCAAGTAACATTATTCCGACTTTTTGACTGTTAAGTGTGTTAAGTATTGTGACTGATAACACTGTTTTGAGTATTTTCATTGCCAACTGTGTTAAGTATGATACATATAAGTACTGTTCTGAGTTTTAGTGTATTAAATGTGATGAGTACTAAGTATACTGAACATATTGAGTGATATAAATTGTTCTGAGTTTTTAAGGGTACTAGGTGTGCTAAAAATACCATGTACATTACATTTACTCAATGTTGTCAGTTTGGTAGGATTCTTGAGTGATATAAGTGATTGAGGGTACTAGGGATGCTATAAATAGTATATACATGATATATACTAACTATATAGTAAATTTGATAAGATTTGGAATGATGTTGTTTTTCAATTGTGTCGTGTAAATTTTTTTATTTTGCATTTTCAGGGCCAATGAGGCACCCCTGAATTTTTTGAGTATTTTTTATGATTTTTTCAGATTTTTTGCTACCAGATGAGATCAAGTTCTATTTTTAGCCCAATGAGGGTACTAGGATGCTAAATATAACATATACATTATATATACTGACTATATAGTGGATTTGGTATGATTTGGAGTGACAAAAATTTTTACACTTGTCGCGTGTTTTTTTTTATTTTGCATTTCCAGGGCCAACAAGGCACCCCTGAATTTTTTGACTATTTTTAGGATTTTTTTCAGATTTTTTGCTACAAGATGACATCATCATCAAAAATTTCCTTTTTTGGTAATTTTTGGATGTCTGGATCTGCAATAGGCTATATACCATTCCTACATATTTTTTAGCATTTTTAGTGATTTTTTTGGCTATTTTTAGCACCTAGATAGATCCTACAGCATTTTTTACCATATAAGGCTATTTTGTTTACCTACCCCGATTTGACCTAATTAGGTTTTTTTGGGTTTTTTTGAATTTTTATAGTCTATCAGGATTTTTTACAAATGTACCGCTTATTTAATAACTGGATAATTATTAATTACCCAAAACAGTAAATATAGGTCAGATGTGACAGGTGGTGACAGGCATGCCCACCCCCCGGAGCCATTTCCGGAGCCCCCTCTGTGTCGTCACAACTATTTTCAAAAGCTCCTGGATAACTCATCAGGTCTTTTTACAAAAGCTTTACAGTATCAGCTGATAATCTCTGACCGAGATTCTAAATTCGTGTCACGCTGGTGGCGCGAAGTACATCGACTGTTAGGAGCTAAGCTCTTAATGTCTACAGCGCACCATCCTCAAACGGATGGTGTGACTGAACAAGCGAATCGATCAGTGACTCAGGTTCTTCGTTCAGTAGTAAAGCCAAACCAGACGGACTGGTTAGACAAAATCCCTATGACGGAATTTGCACTCAACGCAAGTGTCAACGAATCCTCAGGATTCGCACCATTTGAATTGGATGGCGGATTTATGCCTTCCATGATTCGAGAACTACCTGCCGAGGTAGCAGTCGCGCCAGGGGTACGACACTTTGCAGAACAGGCTTTACTGCACTTAGCCGAGGCTCACGACGCTATCATCGAATCTAGAGTCTTTCAGACTCATTGGTCGAATAGTCGACGAAGGGATGAGCCAGATATCAAGGTCAATGACCTCGTATATCTTTCTACATCCAATCTCGCACTGCCTAAGGGAAGAGCGAAGAAACTAATGCCCAAGTTTGTTGGGCCTTACCCAGTCACAGAAGTGATCGAAGGAAAGTTGGTGTATCAGTTGGGATTACCCACTGAACTCAGTAAACGAGGAATTCATAATAGATTCCACGTATCCCTTCTACGTCCTCATATTGAGAACGATGATGTGATGTTCCCTGAACAATGTAGGGCACAACCATACGACTTTGGCGAACCAGTCGAAGTAGAATGGTTAGTTGATGACATCGTAGGTCATCAATGGCAAGGGCAGAAATTGTTCTTCCACGTATTGTGGAATTTGGGCAACATCACTGTCGAACCCTACAATACTTGTCGAGAGCTACAAGCACTCGATAGGTATTTAGCCCTCAAAAATGTCTCTCATTGGAGACAGCTGCCGCGCAAATAGCATGAGAAATAATGTCTTGTGATCGTGATTGCCGTTTCGGCCGGCATTACGAAAATTTTCTTTGTGGGAAAAGGAAGAAAACAGAGTCAGCGCAAAAAAGTTTTGAAGTCCATCTTCAACGCCCACCATGTCCCTGACCCACAACAGCGACAATACACCCAACGATCCTTCGGGATCACAAAATATTCAATTCGGCGACTTTCCAGGGTCGTCTGAATCCCAAAACGTTCCAGTAGGAGCGAACCAACCAGCTGGGGCGCCAGCTTTTAATCACGCTACTGGTCCTGGATTTTCAGGACCATTTGGGGGAGGGTCCCATCCGGGATTCTTCACCAACCCGCCACAGAACTTCGGTTCAATGGCCGGTGGATCGAGTGCCACAAGCGCTCACTCACCTGCAGGACAGGTGATGAATCCTCAATTCCAAGCACCTCCCATCCACCATGCCCAACCATCTTTCCAGCATCAACCGACTTTCACCCCATATGGGTTCTCCACCCCCATGATGCCGATCCCAGGAATGGTGTCAACCCCCAATCCCCAGCCTTTGAGGATTACAATTGGGAATATCATTGCCCACTCCGAAAACTGCCCTACGTGTATGAATTACATCGCACATCTGGCTATGGCTAACGACTTCAATGAGGCAATTGCGCAGCGCGATAGCATCATTAGAAGTTCGGGTGCCTCCTCATCCTCCTCCATCCCCAGTTCGTGTAATCACGAACCGTTAATTAGCTCCTTACAAGAGCAATTAGCATCGGTCACTCGTATCCATGAGGTCGAGCGACAGACGCTTAATGATCGAATCACTGCCCTCGAACTAGAGCGTAGTGAGTTACATGCTCGTATTGACGAGGATGAAACCCGCATCAAGCGGATTGTCCGGAATGGTGACGCCGTCGACGACGAGCGTCACTACTGGAAGAATAAGTACTATGACCTCGTCGAGGGAGTAGAGCCTACTCAGTCTCGGGCTAATAGTCCCGAGAATCAACCTAAATCCTCCGATAAGGGTAAAGGTCGGGAAGTACCCTCTATCCCACTACGATGTCGACTCGCTTCCCCGGAGGCAATTCCGTCTAGAGGGTCGTCAATCCCATTGTCTCAACGTCTATCACCTGTAGACGACGCTATGGACCCTATCCCACCTAGGGAAGAACCTCCTACCACTGCCTCCACCTCAGAGGTTAGTACTTCTGTGAAGCTCCCTAAGCCCACAGTACCTTCCAAAGCCTCCCCGCATTCCGGGGAAAAGCGCAAGAGGAATGAATCGACTGGAACTCCCAGTCATCGCGACGTAGTACCCTACGATGACCTATACCCTCGGGATAGGCTCGACCCGTCTTACAAGCCAGGCGAGGTCGAAACCGATTCTGACGATCTGTCAGAACCAGACCCTCATCCCAATCAACTAAAGGGGAAGATGCGCGGGTTACAAAACAAGACCAATAAAGAGGTCAAGCGCAAATGGCATGAGGAGGACGTTCGTAGAGCCAAGGCTGAGGGACGACCAATCCCCATCAAAAAATCAAAATCGTCCAAGAACCGGGAGTGGGACGCACTTAGGGAAGGCCCATCCAAGCTCCCGTTCAAACCTCCGACCACGGTCGAAGAATATGAATGAATCTGTCAAGCCCTTTGGGACTCTGACAACTTTCAACCTCCACGATTAATGTGGAAAACGGTCAATGGCATGCGCAGGCTTAGCCATAGTGCTCGTATGACCCCACTCAGTCGAAGAACTGAGTTAGAAAACGTCCTTGCAACGTTTAGTATTATACCTCGTTGGTATAAGAATCTGATGGAACTTCAAGGGAAGAAGGTTCCATCAATGACCACCGTTGGTGGAAACGCACCATCCGCATCCAATGCGCCTGGTACGAGTGCTTCTCATAGTCGACAAGACCCGCTAGTCATTGATACTATTGGGTCTGGCCCAAGCACTATGGTCTCTAGCGGACCACCTACTCAAGCAGCACGATATGCTCGAGGAGATCTAGTTCCTCGCAACCCCACGGTTCGTGAAAACCGGACATGGTTCGGGCTTACTGAAGCCAGTGCACTGGATCAGTGGGTGTCGGCCATACTAAGTCACAGTCCGGAAGAGCGACTCCCCGGAATGAGGGTGGAAGTGGTCAACGACACTGCGAGGACCAATACTCGCAGCATCCGAGGGATGCTTGCAGTATTCCAACTCATACCCAATGCCATGGGTACCCATGTCATACATGAAGGCGACGCCAACTTATGGGTACACCTGATGCTGTGTGAGTTGGCATTACATCCCACTCGTTATGAGGGGATGCTCCAAGTAGTAGGATTGGAACCTAATCCTATCTATCAACCCGGGCCACTTCCGGAATTCCCTATCGAAAGTCCAATCCAACTGGAGAGGATTTGTCAAGATTTAGCCAACCGAGGGTATACGGTTGCTCATTTGCAAGACATGGTGCTGTACCTCCTATGGTGGTTAAACGATGTAGCCCATCGTATACCCCATCTGTGGGATAGACTGCAACAGCAGTTTTCACATGTCGTGAGGAACATACTCGCGCAATACGTTTTCAATGGTGTCCCTAGGACTACTAATGAAATCGAACAGTACGTGTACCCCGATGGTTCACGATTGGACAACATCGATAACGCGGGTCGTTTTGCCGACTACAGTGTTGTGTTGACTTACACCCGAAGCATCGTCGACGCCCTGGGTCAATCTGCGTTCTCAACTACTGTACCCAGTAGTTCTACAGTGGTATCTAACGATCCACCGCCGTCGAATTCAATGACAACTGAGGTATCTAGTGGGACTGTGGGACCCGACATCACAGACCCTCCTGAACCAATCGATTGGGATGCTCAGTTCACCTCTGATGGCGACCCACGACTCGACTATGGCGACGATGGAATGGACATGGCCGGCAACAGTGGCACATCACATACTTGACCTGGAGAGGTCATTAAACATACTCACCCGTAGCTGTAGAAACTTCGCAAAGTAATCCGATAAGTTCCCACCACAGCTTCGCAAAGTAACAGGACTCGCTCTCGAAGCTTAAAAAACCCTTCCGGGTAGGCCAGTAGGGCTCCGGGGGGTGCTTGGCTATTTAGTATATTTAATAATATTTAATAATTCTTTTATTATTTAATAGATATATTATAATAAATCTACTTTGCAAAGCTGTACTGCACTTTGCGAAGTGACTACGTTTATGGCAATCATGAAATCAGGTAAATTAGGGTTAGATCATTATGTCATTGATTTCCTTTTTGGGTTATGATATTTTTGAATAGAAAAAGCATAGAATGATATTATTGATCTTGAGGTGCTAAAACATGACAGAGGAAACCAAAAATAGCTACAATGAGGTATTGGCTACCTCAGGCACATCAAAATTGCCTAAAAAGGAAATTGGTCCAAAAATAGAACTTGATCTCATCAGATAGCAAAAAATCAGAAAAAATCATAAAAAATACTCAAAAATTTCAGGGTTGCCTTGTTGGCCCTGAAAACGCAAAATAAAAAAAAATATGCAACAAGTGTAAAAAATGTTATCACTCCCAATCATACTAAATCTAGGTATATATGATGTACATGCTATTTTTAGCACACCTAGTACCCTCAGACACTTAGAATGGCTTATATCATTCAATATATTCAGCACACTCAATGCTTATTAAACTCAACACACTTGTTAATGAAAAAACTCAGGACAGTAGTAATGTATATCATACTCAATACACTTAACACACTCAACAATGAAAACCCTCAGAACAGTGTTCATGTGTGTTATACTTAAAACACATAATACACTTAACAATGAAAAGTCTTGGAACAATACTAATGTATATCATACTCAACATATTTAACACACTCAACAATGAAAACCCTCAAAACAGTGTTCATGTGTGTTATACTTAAAACTCATCATACACTTAACAATGAAAAGTCTCGGAACAATACTAATGTATATCATGCTCAACACACTTAACACACTCAAGAATGAAAACCCTCAAAAAAGTGTTCATGTGTGTTATACTTAAAACACATAATACACTTAACAATGAAAAGTCTCAGAGCAATACTAATGTATATTATGCTCAACACACTTTACAATGAAAAAAGTTGGAACAGTGCTCATGTGTATTATACTTGATACACTTCATCAATCAATATAACACACTTAACAATAAAAAATCAGAGTAGTGTAATCACTCATAACACATATCACACTGAACACACTTCATCAGTAAGAATAACATACCTTTAATAGGACATTGTTATACTATAACACACATATAACAACGAGTTTTGGGCGCTTATGGGCGCTTATTTGATGTTCTTGAGTCGAAATTCATTAATACCTAACTCAATTATTTTTGTAAAGACTTTCTGTTGTGTCAGGATGTTGTATACATCATACTCCCCTAGATACAATTCGGGGAACTCAAAATTACAGCCTGTAGGGATGGCTATATCATGATCTTTTATGATTTAACAGTGTTTTAGGTAAATGACAATACATATGTCCATGTATTGCATAGATACCAAAGCTGTCTCATGAGGAGAGCACTCCTACAGTCTACTAACAGTGTATAAACATGATCCAGATACTCACCATGACCATTGGACTCTGTAATATACATCTACATATTTCATGTATATTGGTGATATGTATACTTGCATGTAACTACAGATGTCATACTCAATGACTCCCATTGTAAGTCTCTTGGCTTTATGACACAGAGTAAGCATAGAGTAGGTTGTAGGATGTCTCCTTTCATTGCCCAGAAGGAGTTTGACTTCATAACATGGATGTATGCACTGTGACTTACACAAAACAGTGTAAAATCATAAAAGATTATCATATATCCAGCTCTATAGGCTGTATTTTTTGGTTCTCCAAATTGTATCTAGGAAGGTATGATATAAACAACATTCTGACACAATATACAGCCCACATAAAAAATTATTGAGTGTGTTATCAATGATTTTTGACTCAAAAACACCAAATAAGCGCCCAAAACTTGTTGTAATATGTGTGTTATAGTATAACAATGTCCCATTATAGGTGTGTTATACTTACTGATGAAGTGTGTTCAGTGTGATAAGTATAATGAGTGATTACACTACTCCAAGTTTTTGATTGTGAAGTGTGTTATATTGATTGATGAAGTATAACACACATGAGCACTGTTCCGAGTTTTTTCATTGTGAAGTGTGTTGAGCATGATATACATTAGTATTGTTCCGAGACTTTTCATTGTTAAGTGTATTATGTGTTTTAAGTATAACACACATGAACACTGTTCTGAGGGTTTTCATTGTTGAGTGTGTTAAGTGTATTGAGTATGATATACATTACTACTGTCCTGAGTTTTTTCATTAACAAGTGTGTTGAGTTTAATAAGCATTGAGTGTGCTGAATATATTGAATGATATAAGCCATTCTAAGTGTCTGAGGGTACTAGGTGTGCTAAAAATAGCATGTACATCATATATACCTAGATTTAGTATGATTGGGAGTGATAACATTTTTTACACTTGTTGCATATTTTTTTTTATTTTGCGTTTTCAGGGCCAACAAGGCAACCCTGAAATTTTTGAGTATTTTTTATGATTTTTTCTGATTTTTTGCTATCTGATGAGATCAAGTTCTATTTTTGGACCAATTTCCTTTTTAGGCAATTTTGATGTGCCTGAGGTAGCCAATACCTCATTGTAGCTATTTTTGGTTTCCTCTGTCATGTTTTAGCACCTCAAGATCAATAATATCATTCTATGCTTTTTCTATTCAAAAATATCATAACCCAAAAAGGAAATCAATGACATAATGATCTAACCCTAATTTACCTGATTTCATGATTGCCGTAAACGTAGTCACTTCGCAAAGTGCAGTACAGCTTTGCAAAGTAGATTTATTATAATATATCTATCAAATAATAAAAGAATTATTAAATATTATTAAATATACTAAATAGCCAAGCACCCCCCGGAGCCCTACTGGCCTACCCGGAAGGGTTTGTTGAGCTTCGAGAGCGAGTCCTGTTACTTCGCGACGCTGTGGTGGAGACTTATCGGACTACTTCGCGGAGTTTTTACAGCTTCAGCTGACATACTTCATCTTGCAACTAGACTGCTGGGCTCAGTCTAATGGGGGAGGGTGTAACCGGCCCCTATCGTACTTACTTATCTTGTACAATCTATATCTTATCTTGTATATATTATCGGACATTCTCACGATGAACTATACAGTTCATCGCAGTATAAAATCCACGGACTATTAGATAATCAGTAGTTCTTATTTTCTTGTCAAAACAGTAGCATATCGAGTTTCAATAGTCCGTGGATTTTATACTGCGATGAACTGTATAATCCACGGACTATTAGATAATCAGTAGTTCTTATTTTCTTGTCAAAACAGTAGCATATCGAGTTTCAATAGAAGACTCATCGTGTTCATTTGCGTGAACTAAGATACTAAAAAGCCACAAGCTATCTGAAGCTTAACAGCTCCAATAAAATCCCATAACCATCCCACGGACGGTTACATATATTTAATAAAGATAGAGAAAATAGTAATATTATGATGAAGCATACATTAAATAACATTAGTATACTTGGATACATGTAAGTAATTGATACAAGTTAGTGCCTATGCTTCACTTCAGTGGAGTGGTGTGTTGAAGAAAGAAGAGGACAGGTAGATGGTTGTTGAGGCAAGCTGTACAGTCGAGGACAATTAAAGTCAATAAATTTTTTGACCAAATTATTGAGATGTCAGTTAGCATAGTGGATGGACAAAAACTGCATTTATAGCATATTTAGACATCAATAAAAATGATTCAATGAGCCAATTTTCCCCAATCTCAATATGACCTTTTGACCCTCAAAAATTTGGCAGTCCCTCAAAAATCAACAGGGATTTCTTTGAAAACCTTGGAAAATGCTTGTTTTGAGGAGCTTTTACTGTTGCGATAATAAAAATGATATCATGACTGTCTATATTTTTGGTCCAAAAAAGGAAATTATGCAAAGTCGGATAATCTTTGTCTCCCTCGTCTGCCTCATATACTGCACAATGGGTCATGGAAGGCCACCGAAATGCAAAAGAGTCATTGCCGGCCTTCTCAATCAATTGGATGCCAAACAGAAATCACCTGCTGCGAGCCAAAACCCGGTTACCCAACATCAATGGCTCAACCAGATGAAACAGAAATTAATGTACCGGAACTAGCAGTGGTTGCAGATGATGGTGAAGCACCCAATGAGTGCTGGCTGGATGAGGAAGCAGCAGGTATTGCATGTTGGTTTGGAGGTATAGAGTCCGATGTTGAGGGAATGAGTGAAGAGGAATGTCGAGAGGAAGACTGGGAAGAGGAGTGGTTTGAAGATGAGGATCTACAGGAGAGACTTCATAAGCATGCTCTGGCAATGGATAAGGATGGTTTGGATGAAGATTAAGCTCAGTGGGCAGTGAAGAATCAAAAAAAGTGAAGGCAAGAGCGGGAACACAAGGGTAAGTGTCTTCCTTCAAATATTGCTCAAAGCTCAATCCGATAACGAGGATATGAAGGGTGCAATTTAATGCTTCGTTGGATAGATCTAATGACCTAGTGACTTTATCACTGAACAGTGATCACCAATATACTTCTTATGTCGTTTGTCAAATGTATTTAAGCGAGGTGTGGGGCGTTGTCAGAGATTCTGCACGATCTTATACCTTAGAACGAACTGGTAGTCTTAAAAGATCTACTGGATCTGCAATACAGGTCAACAGAGCGAAGTGACACGGAAGTACAAATCTTTTGATCTGGACTCGAAGGGGTGAGTGATCCACTCAAAGGGTTTACAAGGAACAAAAGAACTCGTATAGATCAGACTTTATGACCACACAAATACTATCAGAACCAGGTTGAAGATCTACTGATCACCGATCACAGGAAGCCTTCACAGCTCATATGGATAACCGATCACCACATGTCTGCTTGAATAGAGCCACCGAAACTCTGAATGCTCACTTGGAACAACCAAGAACCAAGCCCTCTGTATCTCCACGACAGGAGTCTACCTTTGATTGAAATCTAGCTAAGACTTTATCAACTGACAAGATATCGGGCCTAACGAGATGAGAATTTCACAACCACTTTCAAAGACTGCCTGGCTTACAAAGCCTTTACTCCTCATGTATAGGCATATGCCATGTACAAGGAAACATAAGTGGGATTTTCTGGAAACGAAGGACTGCGTTGTGGGGAAGATAACTTTTCCAGTTGACGGTAACTGAGAAAAAGAGTAGTATTGCTGCTCTTTTCAAGAGGATTCATATTCACTGGACCGGCCAGGAACAGATCTAGAGAATCTCTAGCAGGGACCGAGTCGTGGATGTCGCCGTTAGCGCTAACCGGAGACATAGACCCTATCAGTGTCATCAGGTCTGGTAGCACCACCGGATGAGTGAAGACAGCGGCATGTATTCCCTGCGTGGATTTTGAGCACCAATACGAGCACCCTGAAATAAGGATAGGTCTGCTCCAGGATGACTCGGTGATTCTCCGCCGTGCCGGTTGGGCTTTCGTCGCTCGAATATGTTTGAAGCTTGTATATGAAGTCGGGAGGAGCATTGTTGAGTTGTAGACTATGCAAAAAGTTTTCATTATAGCTAAGTTTTACTCCAGAATTGAGAACCTGAGGGACATACCAAGTCCCGACTTTGAATGACTCAAAATCGAATATGAGTGCATGTAGGTTTCTTGAAGGATTTGGGATTAAGAGCACTGTTGGCAAAGAGACAAGGTTGATAATGACCCGCTCTCAATTTGTCTTTGGAAGACATCGAGCTTGAAGGTTGAAATTTTGAAAGTTGAAGTCTGAAGTTTGAAACGGCTCTGCGTAGTGCTTCCTGAAAACCGTCACGTGATATGAATCACGTCGCGATTCGTGGCGCGTCTTGCGAAAGCTGCTCTGATGAAGATAACTCTAACCAGCCTTTCAGATGGTACCGCTACCTGATTCCGAGCTAAAAGTCAGTTGTAACGTGTTTTTCAGCGTTCATCGCCCGCCAGTAAAGGTTGGCCACATCGGAAGATCAAATCTAGAATGCCAGTGTACCCACCGTTTTGCCCGGGCTACAACTACTTGAAATTTTTTTGTTCTGGATGGCAAATGTCTGACCATTCATCGTAGAGGTCATATCAAAACTGTGCAAACTTAGCCTACATTAGTCTACAAAAACCATCGAAGGGGTTCGGCTGATGGTACAGCTACTCCAGACTCCGCTGCTACAGCTCTCACGCCAGCCTCTATAGTGACAGAGTGGACCGGCTTGGCACAGACCGAAGAATGACAAGTTGGGCAATGAAAGAGGACTTCTGTAGTTTCAGGTTTCTGTTGACGCATTCGCTCGTGCTCGGCTTTAGCTCGATTGAGACACCTCACACAGAAAGAATGGCCACATCCAAGGCTAAAAGCCGAGTGAGCATGGTCGGATAGATGTGTGGCAAAGAGTCACTGACACATGGTTTCCCCAAGCCAGATCTGAGCAAAGAGGGCATTCGTAGTTCCTTTTGCGTACTGCCAGATAATCCCCGGTCTCCTTCTCCGAAGACTGCGAGACAACAGGGGAAACATGCTGAGCACTCAGATCATCGGTAGGCATGGAATACGCACATCATATTGTTTCTGTACTAACACCTCCTTCTCTTTGAGTCAGTTGAGCACTTTTACTTGGTCGGCAATGACAGTATTCCACTGAGTCTCATACTGATCGACTGCAAGTCTGAACGTGTTTACTACACCTTCCTGGAACACAGGAGTGGAGGCCCTACTGCGATTTGTTCCAGTGAGAAAATTGGGAGTAAAATATCTGGTAGGCACGGCACTCGCTCCGATGAAAGAACTCGAAGTGGAAGCACCGGTCTGCGTGTGGCCCGTTCGAACGAATGGTTCAGGCCCAGTATCAGAGGCCATTTGAGCCAAGGGAGCCAAATCCGAAGCGTCCCAGTAGTGGTGCATCATAGAGGTAGAAGCCCTGCTGCCACTTGAACGAGTGAGAGGATCAGTGGTCGAAGATCTGATAGGCATCAAGCTCTCTTCAACGGAAGACCTAGTTGTCACTGACGCGCTGGCGTGGGTATCGTTCGTTCGAGTGGCGGATGAATCAGATGTTAAGGCTGTGGCCGCTCTGGGCTCGAGGTTTGTTCCCATCTGAGGAATGGATTCAGGTCTCTGCTTGGTGATAGGTCTGAGCCACTCACAGATTCCAGGGTTGGCGCTTGCACCTGAGGAACGGGTGACCTGCCATTCCTTTTACGAAGGGCCATAGTATGAGGTACATGAGTTGCCACTCGACGACGGGCAGCAGCTCTGGAAGATTTGAATTTATGTTTAGCGAATGCAGCAGTATCGTTGGTACCCATGTAGCGATAATAGAGATAAGTTGAATGATAGTCGATTGAAAGATATGGAATACGGAGGACAGTGTCTTTTCGTCGTCTTGAAACTTGCAAGACCCTCTAAAAATGCTGTCACGCGGATCGGTCCGACATATGCCGTTGTTCGCCATGTTCTCACTGCTCAGGAGTCAGGAATAGCCATTGCGAGCTACTTACTTAAGAGCTGTCCAAGACTCCAAGACTCCAATGCTCCTGAAAGATGAATCCGGGGTTTCAACTTTTATTGCGTCCGATTCAGCTTTGTGTATCTGGAAAGCGGTTAAAGACTGAATCAGTAAGGAACCCGGTAGAACCATTTGACTACCCATTGCCTTATTGAAGAAATGTGTAATGAGGATTTGGCTGGTGGCGATGTGCTGACCATTGATTGGAATCTTCATGTACAGCACCACCGACTACATGCCATGTGAGGAGCAACAGTACGATTAAGGAAAGACTGGTAAACCATGAACGGAACAAAGTATTGTACGCGGATTCAACGATGGCGTGAGCCCCCTCCCTCCCTTGAGAACCCCTTCCACCATCCCTTCGTTGTTTGATCATTGCTTTTCGTGCTCTTTCTTCTTTCTTCGCTCTCGCTCCTCTCTGCCTCGGATCGATTACTTCGTAATCCCTCTCAGCCTTCCGACTCTCTTCTCCATCATCCTTGGGAAACTGCAGAAGGTGACCAAGAAAAACCTCGATCATCATGGATCTCGATTCCCGCTTCATCATCTATGGTGGGATTTGAGTTTGCTTCTGCCTCAGCAGTCGTGTGCTCAGAACCAGCTCCTGTGCACGCCCGGTAAAGCCATCTGAAGCTTCCCTCGGAAAGCGTTTAGGGCGTTTAGAACGTCGCTTTCATCCTTTGATCCCGTCTCTTCGTTTAGTGAGTTTACGGATTCACCTTTCATTTTGGGAATCTCGGGTACTGTGAACGTGAGCACAAACCATTAGCGAGTGGTCATTCTGAATTCGGTCAGTCGTTTGAGAGAACGTACCTCGAGCTTGATTGCTCATTAGCAAGAGTCTCTCGGATTTCGATAGTAGATCCGTCTAGCCTTTTCGCGCTGTAGACTCTTTTTCCTTCGGTTGTCTTCCCCTCCTCTTGGCTTTTCTTCTTTTCTGGCTTACTTTGGCTAGTCCAAGGTCCGTGGGTGACAATGTCAGGTAATGCCCCGCTCACAGGGGAAGCAATCGGTTGATCTATCACTGCTGAGTTACATACCAGAAAGATGATAAAATACATGGAAAGGTGTTGAGATGCTACAGCCAGGCCGCACGACAGGCTTCTTCTTGATCATGACCAGCTCTACCACCTCGATATCCTTGTCTGCAATTTCAAGAGTTTGATGTCTCTTCGACGCCAATGTCAGCCGGGAGGAGATGGAATGAAACCAGCAACGTACTTTTTAGTTGCTTCCATCATTCAAGTTCTTCTCGTTCTTTCAAAGGTTGTTCCCGGGCTCTCTGTTGCGCGCGCCCTTCGCAAGCTGTTGTTCGCGGTATGATATCCGGAAATGGGTTGTCGATGAGTCGGACGCCTTTGGTTTTTGAGGACTAACATAACAACAACAAATTATGATTGAATCTTCAGACGAGCTTGGTTTGAGACGGACTAAATAGGCCGTTCATTGCCACCGTCCAGTTCTGTGGTTTAGAAATCCTTGAGTTCAACAAGTTATACGAGAGGAACGATGGACGCTACCCAGTTCTCCTATCTTCATGGCATCTAAGAATCTGTGGAGTAAATATGAAGAGTAATCAACATACTATGGAACGTATTGCCAATGGTCCGTCACAATGTATGTTTGCGGTGGAGTTGGTTAGCGCGGTCTGCGAAAGCATGAGCAACGGAAGAGGATATGTTTGTCTCGGGCTGACCTAGTGTGATGGCTGACCCAGTGTGATCAGCTGAGGCTGTAACTTCTATGCATAACATATGGGCAAGTGCCTGAAGCCCGTTTTGCATAACAGCAGGGCAGTTGCCCACCCCTCAATAAGCCTCACTATAGCTCACTATAGCAGTGGATGTAATGCATAACAACTTGGGCAACATGTTATGCATAACATATAGGCAAGAACATTTTTCAATATTTTTGAAAAAAAGAATTAAATGTATCTTTTGAAATATCCATTTTTGGAAAAAACTGACACCCCCTATAGGGGGTCTTTTTTTAAGGTCTATCAATATATCCTCAACCCCTAACCCCTAACCCAACCCCTAACCACCCTAACCCCTAACCAAACCCCTAACCCTAACCTAACCCAACCCCTAACCCCCTAACCCATATTGGCTCATGTTTGGCACTGAATCAGACCCCTCCCTAATGTTGGGGTTAGCATAGCTAACCCCAACGGGAGGGGCCTGATTCAGTGCTTAATCCCAGTTTAAATATTCATTTATTGACTGAGTGGATTAGTGCCCCGCTGTTATGCAAAACAGGCCTCAGGCACTTGCCCACTTGTTATGCATAAAACCTACAGCTACAGGTGGTGTGATGGCTGACCTAGTGTGATGAAGAACTGCGAATCGTTTGAGTTTTGCTAGCCTTTATTCGCCATTGCCACTAGACCTCGATGAACAAATCGTGACCGGCGATGAATTTCGTCTTCAAAGAGTTCTGAGACAAAGCAAAAAATCAGGATCTTCTTCTTCTTCAAAAGTGTCGAGGTGCACCTCCATAGAACATTTCTCCTCCATTTCTGGTTCCCGTCTTATCCCAGTTTGGACCAAGAAGCCGGGGACAACTCAGTGTTATTTGAGGGGCAATTGTCTAGTGATTTTTGAAGCACGAACCGATAAAATATGACTCCATCGTAGTATCCTGTAAGTACGTATATCAGCAAAGCAATTCACAGAATGAACAAGCAACTCACCCTCCATTGCCAATGTGAGAAGATTCCGATATGCTTTGGGCGTTTCCTGAGCACAGAATGAGGTTGTTTGACCACAAAGAGAGAGACGCAGAGGTGTACTTTTGACCAGAGCTCGATATCAAGTCCGCCAACAGTAGTTGGAAAAGCCACGGTCACAGAAAATGTCGTGTAAGCGCTCATCGATGGATCTCACAGTTTCGGCGCTTACTCTAATTCAGCGGTCAACGTTCAACGTCCAACCAGGTATATGTACTACTTCGTCTTAGGAACCACCAGATAAAACAAATCGAAGCTTGAATATCTCCTCTAGTTCCCAACAATCGGTAAGACGAATGAGCTATCCTCTAAAGAGCCGATCTGACCACAGCAGGATGCCCAATACCTTGAAAAGTCTGTCAGCGTGTGGCAATTGACAACCAGTGGACCAAGAACGCAACTAATCGGTGAAGTATATCAATCGATATTCGGCTTTACGTAGTGAATCTGGCAGTGATTCTCTGTGAACGATGGTATCCCTCCGAGCTCCGCTGTGTCGATTGAGATTGGGTTGTATCGTCCAAGCACCAAATCCAGATATATCAGAGAAAAACCATGGCCAGTAGTCCGCGAAGCTAGGTCGGAGCCGTTCAAGCTCATAGGTGCAGGTCAAGAACCTAAACATCTTCACGTCAAGCTGAAAATCCTCGTCCAGTATTTCAGATCATTGTAAACGAGCGCTAGCATTCTAAGAAGATTCATTGTTCAAGACTTGGCAGCGGCAATCCAGGGGTTTTCATATTCAACGCCCATTTCTTTGAAGCAGAGGTGGGCGTCCAAAGACAGACCCAAACAGGCACTGTCATAGTATTTCTGTGTCTGGTAGTAGCTGGCCATAGATGGAAGCAATGAAGACGAAGAAAGGTGAGACTGAGGTTGACGACAGAACAGAGGTTGTACCAGGCAATCCAAACGACTGAGTTACCTAGATAATACCAACTATTTTTGATCATACCATGTGCTACTACCATTATGCAACATCGAGAACGTTATTAGACACCTGGATACCTTGTGCGTTCACTGGCCAGCATCTATTCGCCGGGAAAGAGCAAAGATTGCTTCTATATCAGGCTCTGAATCGGTACATACTTCGCTCACATATGGACATATGAGGTGTGCGACGTTCAAAAGGTGTTCTTTCTGACAGGGTGTTCTGACGTGAACCTTCAGTCGAGTACTTTCCCATGAATTGAGCTGGATTGGGTGTCTAAATTTACGAACAAACTTGATAGAGAATACTACAATCGTTGACACGCAGGCTTGAAGATTTTCAGACTAGAACGTTGACTTCGCTAACAACGTCGACAACGGCTATGTTCTTAGTGCTAAACCAGAGCGTCAGCATCAGTACTATTCTTCCTAGAAGCGCAAGATCACTCACATGCTCATGTGCGGCGTGGGCATGAACGACTCGGTAGCGAGAAGCTGTGCTTTGGCTTCGAGAGGGGAGCCTTTCCTTGGTGTAGGATGGAACGATGACCGTAGGTATCGCCACAGACGAACCAGGAGTGCAAAAACCCAATTTTTCATGACAAGCGTAATACCGTATAGTCTAATGGAATTGGGTTAGATGGATCATGAAGAAAGTGAAGTCGTATTCCTTACGTCCGAGAATTGGACTATGATGAAGGTTTGTATGAGCACGATCCATATGCCGAGAAGGATGCATGCCATCGACTTGATATACTTCTTGCTGATTCGGAGGGTATGGTACTTATCGGAGCTGCCTGGCTCGTCGACGGAACGGGAGTCCCCAACTCGCTTCTTGTACCACAATATTACGTCGCATGCACGGTTTCCATTGGCCCAGCAACTGCAACAAGGAAGTGGTCATTCGTTGGGTAAGTCTGAACACGATGTGTGAGTTCTTTGAGGATTTGCATGATTAAACGGATAAGCTCACCGCAACAGCCTGTACCATACCACCATGAGGATATTTCAAACGCTGTTCGAGCCGGCCGCTCTTGACATCGTAGACCTCAGCACATGCACGATCTGTTCCTCCAATGACTTTGGCTTTCCATTCGCTGAAACAAGAATGTTTTGGAAGCGAAAGAGAAATGGGAGCTTGCTCAAATCGCTTGGCAAGGATCATGCGATCGAGGTCCCACAGTTCGAAGCCTTCAGTGGTACAGGCTATGAAATCTTTGCAGTCTTCATCCAATGTAACCGTAGCCCTGTACCATGGAAAAAATGTTCGTTTCAGCGGACACACGCATGGACGTTTGAAGTACGCACATGAACTCTGGGGCATCTGTTTTTCGCCATAATGTATAACCCGTCTGGACATCAAGCAGAGTACTGTAACATAAAAACAAACGTCAAAAGAGGGTCACGATAGAAATCAGACGGACGTACACAATGCCTCCATACATAGAAAAAATAAGGAGGTTCCCATTCTTATCGAAACGTACAGTCTTGGGCATGAAACCTGCTTCGAGAGTGGTGAAATATCTTTGTTTGAAATCCCCGTCTGCCCTCAGGGTCCCCATCAGGACGGAACGGCAGGTGTAAGAAGCCACTATTTGAACGTGGCTTCCAAGAGGTACCTCTCGGGGATATACGTCCAAGGACAAAACTTGCTTGTGACCAATGCTTCCAACAGGCAACGTGATATTGACGATCTTCCTGTTCAATTCGAAAACCTAGGAGCAGGAGCTTTTCGACAGACACAGACGCAGGAGTGACATGATCGCTTACCAGCCGTTCATCGATGTAGTCCCAAATTTGTACTTGTCCATCCAATGTACCGAGAAGGAGAACATGACGAGATCTCTGTGCGGAATAAAGCCAAGCAAGAGCTGGGAATTTCCCTTTTTCTGGGGGTTGAGTGGCACAAGTGGCACTTGTGGTGCTAGAAGTCCCAGAGTTTCCTACAGGCGAGGAACTGAATAGGACGCTCTGATGAGTGCTCGTATTCCAGACAGTAACCCCTCCGGGTCCTAGGAATTCATAATTGACCCTGTGCTTCAGAAAGGAACATGAAGAATGCTTACCAACGGCGGCGAGAAACTTCCCATGAACGGAAAATGCGAGAGATGTAACCGCGTCTTCAGGCCCTTTGAGAGTCGTCAGTTCCTTGTAGAGTTCTTGAGATCGGAAAAAGTTGATCATGATTGGAAGAAAGGAAGAGGGTTTGGTCTTCTTTGTTCGTCACTCTTTTATGAAGGCGCGCTTAATGACACGCGAGAAATTCCTGGAAAAGCTCAAATGTCAAGCCCACGCGGTAGATGTAGGAACGGATCATTGGTGTTACCATCTGGATATTCGTTGAGCTGAAATAGAAGAGAAATTTCACAATTGCTTGACGAGTAATGAAAGGTAGAGAGTCGTTGTGAGTAAACATGGGTCGTGGTAAAAAGAAGTGGGCTATATTGATCTCAACGACCACATATATATCTTCTTCACTAGGTAGATAAGCGCCTACGCCTACGTTCGTGCCGTTGCTTGCCGCATAATATTTTGTCAAGACTCGAGATCGATTTTTCTCCCCGGCCGTATATATATATATATTATAATTAAACCCAGCCTTCAACACTTGCCTGCAACGTTTCTTTGAGCCACTCACACCCCATTCTTCCTTCCTATGGCATACTTCTCCTCCCAATTCATCGATCAGATGGAGAGATTTCGTGAAGAAGGAACTCCCGGTATGGTCGATCGAACGATTTTCTCCACTGTTCCGACCTCAGTGAGTGCATTGTTCATGGAACGTCAGGATCTGATGCTCAATCGACTTTGTATAATGCTAAGAAACAGCGAGTACGATTTACATCTGTGCCTTTGATCTTCTCGGATGAGGACACTACTACGCCGTCAAAGCCTGAAACTCCTACCCCCTCTTCGAGTCAGTACCCTCGTCGCTTTCCAACCCCCATTGTGTATGGCTCCGACTCTGGGAGTGATTCTGAAACTCCTGGATTATCCCATCCTGATTCAGAGGGACGGTCTGGTGGAATACCTAAGCCGGATGGAGAAGCTGGAAGGCCAGGTCGAGGAGGTTACAGCCTACAGGCGACGCTGAAGTGGTCCGTCAAGAAGTGGAGATCTGTACAGGTTCTCGACTCCGCGTCCTTGCTGCTGAATGAACATTCATTTTGACTCTATAAATAACAGGGTTTCATTCGGTCGCGCATCTTGGAAACGCTAGACTGTTCTTTACCCTTATCCGATCAGCCATTGCTACCTGTTCAAGCCATTCGGGATCAGGTAAACATAGCCTGGTCATAGAATTCAATGAAGTACTCACACTGCCCCTTAGGCTAGCACCAAGTTCCCATTCTTGAACGATTATGAGAACTTGTGGGTGGTAGATGATATGATTCGCTCTCGCCTCAAATACGAGAAGACAGCCTTGAAACGTAAAACGGATAGTAGGCTCGCAGATGAAGCTCGAGCAAAATCCAAAGAGCATATAACCATCAGTATTCCAGCCTCGAAGAAATCTCGTAATGCTTGAGCATGCTGTCCTACATTCAATACTAGATGAACTGTATCCTTTGTATCATACTCTTCGAGCATAGAATATACGATAGAAAATCCTCCCTCTGAGGTGCTTCCCCGTTGACGTTAGTAATAGCACCTTCTGGAATCAGAGTACGGGTTTATCTGCGGGCGATATTATGCAGCATGTACATGATATCTGGGTTATCCTACGATTACAGCTTTACATTTGTTGACTTTATCATACCACAGTGCGCGTTCAGAGAGTAGATACTTGCTAGTGTTCCACTGGCACTTGACCTTGGCCACCAAAAGTACATCATGTGCTTATCACGCGTTCGCGATTGGTTACGCAGTGTGGAATTTCTGCTTTTCTTCCGAATCCAATTAAGTTCCTCATACTGCTTCCGCTCAAGCTGTTTTCTTTTCACGTAGCAGAAAGCTCAATGCTTTACATTGTAAGGAAACCAGCGCCTAGCCTCTCATCTAGGCAAGGCTTGGTTTGCCTGCGTGTAATATCTTTGGCAACATATCCCAGCAACGAAAATCTATTTGGGTTCGACCGGATCAATGAGCTCTGAGAGATGAGTTAGCACATACCCCATCAAGACCTGGAAGCTCCTCTGCACTGCTCAAAACCTACAATCTTTAATTTCTACCATCGAGCAAATGTGAAATCCACCTTCGTCGACCTCCATCTCTTCATGCTCTGATCATCTGTAGGTTGGACACCGGACGGACCCACGCGAGAAGTTTCATCGTATTCGTACTGAGACGACCTTGGAGAGTATCAACCCGTACGCTCCAAGAATCGCACAAACAACGGCTCGTCACCTATATGTATATGACCAGCCATGTCTACAAACCGCTGTCCTGCTTTTGCAGTATTTGTGCATGAGTTCCCCTCTATCATCTGGCAGTCGGTCCAATGTGTGAGCAGGGAGAGATAAGACTCCGAGGAACCTAGCGAAATCCCACTTGAAAACAGCTACACCGTTACTACATCATTGTCCTCGTACACTTCGCAGCAGAAACTTGAACCAGTGTCGTCGAGCGTTGCATCACAATCCGAGCAATCTCTGTCAAAACCATCTTCTTCTCTACCTCGGTGCCCATCGCCTTGTCAAAGGAAGGAATCATTGCTGCGACTGTAGCGCCCAACACCGAACAAGCTCATCCCAAAGTTTCCTCACCGCCACCTTCTCTTAAATATTGCATCAGGAAAAATACCCCTGACCAGAGGTCTTTCAAAGACACCAGAGATTCTCCCAAAAGTCTAGAGTCTTTCAAATAGTTAAAAGTATCTAGACTCTCAGAACTCTTTGGGAAAAGGGCTCAAAATTTGGTTTCCTTGAAATTCTTTAGAATTGTTTCTGAATTGTTCAAAGGTAACTCAGAGATCTCCAAAATGCTCCAGGTTTCTGAGAATAACCTCAGCTCTTCAGATACTCTAGAGAGCTTGGATACTCTAAGCTGCCTAGGTTTTTTCCAATATCCTGAAGGTTTCTTGAGATTTTTCATGTTCTCTCAATATCTTTGAAAGATCTTTGAATATCTTTGAATATCTTTGAACATCTTTGAAAGATATTTGAGCTTCTCTGAAGACTTCGAGTGTTTTCAAAAATTCAAAATTTGAGATATTGAATATGAAATAAGATACTATTGCATCTTAACATCTAGAAGATAGTATAGTGTAATACAGTGTAAATATCAGTTAAAATATTACAACTCACAGTTGTCAATAATATAGGTGGTCACATGACCTGCCACCGTAGACTGTGTACAATCAAAAAGAACTTCACCAGGTCAAAATCTGAATATAGCTATAATAACATATACTATATACATTGTTATCTATTATATTTGTTAACATTACACATATATAATGGTTGTAATAATATATTATGATACATATAATCAGAATGTGTTCCGAAATTAATAGTCATCAAGTTCAAATACAGTATATCATAATATATGAGTGTTAGTAGATATAGTCAATATAAGAGCAATAGATAGAGTATCATATAATGAAGTAAATGTGATTGAATAATCTGAACTCATTACAGAGCTTTGGAAAATCTTTGAAAGATATCTAAATATCTCTCAAAGACTTTCAGAGATTCTCAGAGATATTCAAAGATTTCTAAAGATATTCAAAGATTTTTAAAGATATTCAAAGATATTCAAAGATATTCAAAGATATTCAAAGATATTCAGAGATTTTGAAAGACATTTAAGGAACTCTGAAGGCTTTAGGTTTTGGGGGGTGTCTCAGGAGACACCAAAGACACTGAAGACTCTAGAGACCCCAGGCAACCTGAAATTCTTTGAGATCTATGTTGGGTAGCCCTGAGCACAGAACATTTTTGCTGATGACTGTCACTTCCGATTCACTGCCTTTGCACAAGAAACAGCTATCATTGACGACCATCTTACCCAGAGCCAAGACGTACTCAATTACCCTGCTGGAAAGAACGTCAACCATATCTCTCCCTTCGTGAATCGTCTATATCTCCCCACTCTGTGAGCAACGAGGAACGATCATATATCGTAGACAAAGACTCACACGTTTGACCTGGTCTAGAAAGTCAGTGGCGATCCAAATTCATGTTCAATTTTGTTGAAATTTACGCTATGATCCTTCAGTGGATCAAACTCAGTATATGATACCACCAATGACATCGTTCTTGACCTCTGAGGCTGGGAGGTCCCACTAGATTATCTCATTGACTGTGGCCTCAGTCAAGAGATCGTCTGTTACGTTTTCAGAGTGGTCAATTTCCGTTTGTGACCAGACGCTATTCCCGCCTCAACGTCATTGATTCAGCCATCCAAGCTAACCTTCCATACCTTTGTCATCGACCCACCAGGATCCCCCGCCCCACTGCACGATCTGGAACGTCAATGCTGTTCTAGGTTCATTGTGCTTCTCGAAAAAGCTGACCTCATTATTTCTGTGAAATTCGCAGCCGCGTGCTAAATGGGAGGAGTTTCAATGCATTCTTTGAGGTCGAGCGGCTTGGTGCATTGAGCTACCTTTTACGTGCTTCAGGCCTCAGCAACCGGTTGTGTGCATCCTCGTCTGCTCGTTCATTGAGGTTACGCAGCAAGTTCTTCGCTCGTCGAGAGGGCAATGGCAACTGGTGATGGCAAGACGGCCTATCTAATTTGCTCTCATGGAAGCTTTATACATAATCTCGACTCATGAGTCTTAGGTTTTGAAAAGCGGGATCCGAATGCAAGTATTGGGGGTAGTCAATAAAAACGCCCTGTTTATCAAGCGCTCATGTATGCGGAAGACGCTCACTGCAGTAGCAGTATCTTATCACATTCAGACATTTCACAAATTGCCAAAGCCAGCCCAGGACTGAGCATTATTTGCCAATTGCGTAGTCTTTGCTCTTTTCACAACTCGGGAACCAGGCGTAAAGACTTGAGAGTAGACGATCTCAATTCAGTGAGTCTGGTCGACATTTCTGGTTTCCATTGAATGGCACTGATGTTTCATTACGATTGCTATTGATGTCTTGAAGGTTGATCGGGAACCGTTCATCGTTCATGAATACAAATGGAAGTACAAAGCGGCAATGTTAACGGTACTCAGATCGTTCTGCGTCCTTTTGCATTCTAAATTTATTGTCAGCAGCAATGGAAATAATACTGATATCTGAAGCGATACTTCCACCCCCAGGAATGTTGGCTACCTGCCTGAATGATCTGGGTGAAAGCCTTGAACATTGGTTTCTGGAAACCGGATTTCCCTTGCCTCATAGTGAAGCACAGCGGGCTAGTTTCACATTTGAGAGTTGGTTGGAGAAGCTGGACGAAGCTATAACAGTGAAGTCGCAATATCACTGGAAAAAACTCATATCCGGCGAACTCGAATCGTATCAGTTTATCCTCAACAAAAGGGCAAGGTTTCGCAATATAGAAGTGCACAGAACACAGCTTCTGAAGATCTTCCTCGAAGCTATCAAATTGTGTAGGGCTGAAGGACACTCATCGTTGGAAGCGATCATTTCCCACCAACATCTTTTGTTCAAACGTGCTAGCTTGGCCTTTTTGGCTATGAGCCAGGGACTCGAGCGGACAGTCAATTCATGGAAAGACATGCACTCTGCGGTAGCAGATACGTTGTTGAGCAAAGTGCGTGTGTACTAAGCTCTAGGAAACATCTATCTATGACATTGAACATAAATCATTCAGCGAATATCTGTCCTACAAGGGGCAAGCAAGGAATATATGTTTCCAAAGACAACCTGGAATGACGAACATAGCATCAATCATGACGATCTCAACCGCATGCTGTCCTTGAAATGGCTCAATTCTAATCTCATGAACGTCTTCATATCGAAGCTCAACGCCAAATTTTCTCATCCAAACGGTCAACAATGTGTCGCATATCTGGATACCAATTTTGCATATCACTACGTTCTTCCCGCGTCAAAACCGCACCACACCCTCAAAAATTCCGAAGGCGAGATCAGATCCAAACCATTGAAGGTGGGCATTCGAATTGAACTTACTATATCACACCAGGATAAAGCTTGTACTTAGGCCCTCAAACCTCGTTTTGAGAACGGGAATATCAGGCTGATATTTCCTCTCAACATGAATAATACGCATTGGTTTGTAGGGTCAATCTGCGGGGCTTCATCAACAATCCAAGTCTTCGATTCATTAGAAAGAGAGAGTGCAAATACCCAACTCTACCAGACCGCATACAAGGTAAGCTGGTGGATCATATTACAATTTCAAATTCTGTTAAGTTACAAAATGCGTGAACAGAACATGCGGCAGGTATGGAAAGTACTTGTGGAGGCATGGTCCGACACCTTAGGGAATCAAGAGCAGGAATGGAAACTTGAAATCCATTCCAAAGTAAGTGCATCCTATGGATCACGATTCACTCCGCGGCTACTGAGTGTTACAAGATACCTAGGCAAGTCAATAATTCAGATTGTGGAATTTTCGCGATCATGTACATGTTGCATTTGGGATACGGTCCACACATAAATAATGAGCAAGTGCCAGTCTCATACCGCTTGCCCTCTCAGTCGAAAAACTTGGCGGGTTTGCATTTACTCTTATTAGAGGAACTTGGATTATGATCTGAACCGGGAAGTAACAAGGGTTTGGCCGGATGTAGATTGCAATAGTGCTCTTCGAATGTAGAACAATCAACATGTTTGTCGGATATGCAAGTAGAAAATCTCTGGGACTTTTGGTGAGCCGTGAACGTTGAACGCGTGAATGCGTGGACGTTGAACGCGTGAAATCGTGGACGTTGAACGCGTGAAATCGTGGACGTTGTAGTACGCGTGAAATCGTGAATGTTCAAACATGCGCATCAGACTAAAATTCTTCAAGAAAGAGAGAGAAATGTATAGTTACAGTTCCTTTCATGTTTTGAGGCTTGTTCAAAGGAGAGCTAAGGAATCACACATCTCCAGCATCTGTATGAGCACATATAACATCTATATGAGGCGCTCTCATAAACTACACAATAGGAACATCATAAAATCTATTTCAGCAAGTCTAGCCCCTCCCTCCACATTTCCCGGCGGTATGCTAACCATTTCTTCAACAACTTCGGAGATGCATGGGAATGAAAATCTTTGTCCGACATGAACCCATTGTGACACCAACGAAAAAGACCGGCAGCAGAGTATAGTGTGATAGACGATCGAGTTTCCCCCATTTTTATACTGATGTTAGAGTGTTCGAGCAAAGCAGACGGGATAAGAATGACCGTTCCCGGTGGAAACTCGAGAACAAGGCCGATGTCCCATAATATCAAATGACCTCCAAACTGATAGTTATATGAGCCCACGGCAAAAACAGCACAAAAACCATATATGAGATTGAGGAAGTCTCGATGGCGAAGAGTGACGGCAAGCAAGAAGTTGACATGAGCGCCAGCCCAAGCACAATTTGGAAAGTTGCGCTCGAACTCGGGGTTATCTTCATGGAGAAGGTTGAGGACATTGTCATACAAATGATGCAGGTTCGGGAAGTAAGAACGGAAATAATCTGAGAGAGGAAAAGTGATTATTCAGTCGTTATTGGGGGACAAATCGAGGACTCACGGTCGCATAGTCGAGCAACACGTTGAACGTCGGGATCGTCACGGAGTTGCTGGATGACCTTGGCGTTACTATCTGTATGAGCAAACATGGCAGGGCGTCTCTGGCCACCGCCAAAACTGCCTCCCATGGGTATTGCATCGTATGTTCCTCGCGAGTTCGGCTTCCTCTTCATGGGCGTAAAGTTAAGTACCTTCTGAGCCACAGGATACAGTAAAGCTTTTGTAAAAAACACTGATAAGTTATCGGGTACCTATTGCAAATAGTTGTGATAACCCGGAGGGGGTCCCGGAAATGGCCCCGGGGGGTGGTCATGCCTGTCACCACCTGTCACATATGGCTTATATTTACTGTTTTGGGTAATTAATAATCATCCAGATATTAAATAAGCAGTACATTTTCAAAAAAACTCGAAAATTCATAAAAATTCATAAAAAACCTAAAATGGCCTGATTAGGTCAGATCAGGATATGTAAGCAAATGACCTCATATGATCAAAATGATGTAGGGCCAATGTAGGTACTAAAAATAGCCCAAAAAATGACTAAAAATGCAAAAAATATCTAGGGATGGTATAGAGCCTATTGCAGGCCCAGGCACATCAAAATTACCAAAAAAGGAAAAAAAATTGATCATGATGTCATCTTGTAGCAAAAAATCTGAAAAAAATCCTAAAAATAGTCAAAAAATTCAGGGGTGCCTTGTTGGCCCTGAAAATGCAAAATAAAAAAAATACGCGACAAGTATAAAAATTTTCATCACTCCAAATCATTCCAAATCCACTATACAGTCAGTATATATGATCTATATGCTATATTTAGCATCCTAGTACCTTTATTGGGCTAAAAATAGAACTTTATCTCATCTGATAGCAAAAAATCTGAAAAAATCATAAAAAATACTCAAAAAATTCAGGGGTGCCTCATTGGCCTGGAAAATGCAAAATAAAAAAATTTACATGATACAATTGAAAAACAACATCACTCCAAATCATACCAAATCCACTACACAGTCAGTATATATCATGTATATGCTATTTATAGCACCCCTAGTACCCTCAATCACTTATATCACTCAAGAATCATACCAAACTGAATATTTTGGGGAGTAAATATTTTGTACATGATATTTTTAGAACACCTAGTACCCTTGATAACTTAAAACAATTTATATTACTCAATATGTTCAGTACACTTAGCACTTATTACACCTAACACACTAAAACTCATAACAGTACTTATATGTATTATATACTTAACACAGTTGACAATGAAAATACTTAAAACAATGTTATCAGTCACTATACTTAACACACTTAACAGTTAAAAAGTCGGAACAATTGTTATACTATAACACACTCATAACAACGAGTTTTGGGCGCTTATGGGCGCTTATTTGGTGTTTTTGAGTCGAAATTCATTAATAGCACACTCAATAATTTTTGTGTGGGCTCTATATTGTGTACGGATGTTGTTTATATCATACTACACTTGATACAATTCGGAGAACTCAAGATTACAGCTTGTGGGACTGGCTATATTGTGATCTTTTGAAATATGACTATTGGACTCTGTGATATACATGTACATGTTTCATGTACACTATAGATGTCTACACTTACATGTTCCCTCATGAACCACCATCAGTATCCTTGCATTACATGGACATATGCATTGACATTTACATAAAACACTGTTATATTTCAAAAGATCACAATATAGCCAGCCCCACAGGTTGAATTTTCGAGTTCTCTGAATTGTATCTAGAAGAATATGATATAGACAACATCCTGACACAATATAGAGCCCACACAAAAATTATTGAGTGTGCTATTAATGAATTTCGACTCAAAAACACCAAATAAGCGCCCATAAGCGCCCAAAACTCGTTGTTATGAGTGTGTTATAGTATAACAATTGTTCCGACTTTTTAACTGTTAAGTGTGTTAAGTATAGTGACTGATAACATTGTTTTAAGTATTTTCATTGTCAACTGTGTTAAGTATATAATACATATAAGTACTGTTATGAGTTTTGGGTAATTAATAATCATCCAGATATTAAATAAGCAGTCCAGGCACATCAAAATTACCAAAAAAGGAAAAAAATTGATCATGATGTCATCTTGTAGCAAAAAATCTGAAAAAAATCCTAAAAATAGTCAAAAAATTCAGGGGTGCCTTGTTGGCCCTGAAAATGCAAAATAAAAAAAATACGCGACAAGTGTAAAAATTTTCATCACTCCAAATCATTCCAAATCCACTATACAGTCAGTATATATGATCTATATGCTATATTTAGCATCCTAGTACCTTTATTGGGCTAAAAATAGAACTTTATCTCATCTGATAGCAAAAAATCTGAAAAAATACTCAATAATACTCAAAAATTCAGGGGTGCCTCATTGGCCCTGAAAATGCAAAATTAAAAAAAATACGCGACAAGTGTAAAAATTTTCATCACTCCAAATCATACCAAATCCACTACACAGTAAATCACTTATATCACTCAAGAATCATACCAAACTGAATATTTTGGGGAGTAAATATTTTGTACATGATATTTTTAGAACACCTAGTACCCTTGATAACTTAAAACAATTTATATTACTCAATATGTTCAGTACACTTAGCACTTATTACACCTAACACACTAAAACTCATAACAGTACTTATATGTATTAGCCTGGATAGGGAGCCTGAGCTGGGAGAGGCTGGACCTGGACCTAGCACTTTGGCCCAACGCAATCCTTTGCTAGAGAGACAGTTGGGAGCCAAACTCCGAGCTTTTGATGATATAGAGGAAGGAGAGAAGGTGGTAGAAGAGAACCTGGATGCCGGTCTAATCATACGAATGGATAACAGCCTTCGAACACGTTGGCTCTTATAATCTCTGGTAGCAAGCAGGCGTACCCAGTTTATCTGACTTTGGGTAACATTCCTAAAGCTCTTCGACGTAGACCATCCCAACAAGCTTGTATTCTCCTGGCCTACCTTCCTGTAGACAAAATGCCTAAAGATGGTCTCCCTAAAAGGGAGATTAGTTCTAGGTATCAGCGTCTGTTTCACGAAGCTATGAGACAGGTCTTTGCTCCTTTAAACGAAGCAGGAAGGAAAGGAATTGAGCTCACTAGTGGAGACGGCACTGTTCGACAGGTTCACCCTATTTTAGCCAGCTACGTTGCAGATTTTCCTGAACAGTGTCTTGTTACCTGTTCAAAATATGGCACCTGTCCAAAGTGTCGTGTAACCTCCTCTGAGCTGAACAGCTCGACGTCTTTTCCTAAAAGGTCAAAGGAGTGGACGTTACAAGTCATGGAAGAAGCACGCCTCTCTACGAGCACTCCCTCTCAGTACTTCACTTATTGTATGAAAAGAGAAGTCTCGGGATACATATATTGTCCCTTCTGGGATGATCTGCCTTTCACAGATATTCACTTCAGCATTACGCCAGATGTTCTTCACCAGCTCTACCAGGGAGTTCTGAAGCATCTCATTTCTTGGTGCCAAGATATCCTAGGAAGCAATGAATTAGATCGCAGGATACGTTCTCTTCCGCCTTGTTTTGGAGTGCGCCATTTTAAGAACGGTATCTCTGCTCTATCACAAATCTCTGGTACTGAGCGTAAGAACATGGGGAAGATCCTCTTGGGCTGCCTTGTTGGCTCGGATATGCCAAGAGATGCACTTACTGCTGTTCGCTCTATCCTGGACTTCATCTACTTGGCCCAATACTCTACTCATGATGAAGATACTCTATCTTACATGACCGACTCTCTCCATCTCTGGCACACAAAAAAATCTTCTTTCATCTCACTGGAGGTACATGAAGATCTCAATATACCTAAATTTCATGCCCTCCAACATTACGTTGAGATGATTAGATTCTTTGGGTGCACCGACAATTACAATACAGAGATGTTTGAACGCCTTCACATAGACTTTGCAAAAAAAGGCTGGAGAGCGTCTAACAAGCGAGAGGAATTTCCACAGATGACGAAATGGCTAGCACGACAAGAGAATGTCCAAACTTTTAACAAGGAGCTATCCTGGATATTAGAGCAACAACGCCTTCACCAGATAAATCAGACTCCTTCTGTCCTCCCCAATACTACTGTTCCTTCTGAAAGTAGTATCTTGCTACCGAAGGTACCTACTGCTCCTGGCAAGAACCTTTCTTCTATAGAATTGGGACATAAAGTCCCCTGGTTCACTGCCAACCTCAAGCGTTACCTGGCTATGCTTAAGCCAGGCTCCAGCAGGGCAGAGGTGGAAAGTGGTCTAGTTAAGCCACTGCCATTCAATGCTCTTGATGTCTATTATTCATTCAAATTCTCCCCGGAATCCTTGGATGATGATATTAACATCAAAGACGTAGTCAAAGCTAGTCCACTTAAAGGTGGAAGGTTCGATACTGTGGTAGTACTCACAGGAGATTCTGCAGAAACTACAAGCTTTTCTGGGACAAGAATAGGGAGAGTCAAGGTACTTTTCCGTTTGCCCTCTCAACTAACCCTCATAGGAACTCATAAAAGTACTGCTCCTTCTTGGTGGCCCTCTTCTGTTTTGGCTTATGTTGAGTGGTTCAGTCCCCCCTCTCAAACTCCTGTAGAGCAGAAGTCTCACAATATGACAACCGTTCACAAATTGCCCTTAATTGATGGTATTATACCATGGTCTATTATTCCTCTTTCTAATATTCGCCAAAGTTGTATGCTTATTCCTCGTTACGATAGAAAAAGTCCTGACAGTAGTTCTTGGAATTCTTCTAATATTTTGGATAAAGGAAATCATTTTCTAGTCAATAATTGGAGTAGTCTATATACGTATCAGACCTTATATAAAGAATAATTATTATTCTTTACTTTTGTACTTTGATACCTGCTTGAGCAGATGGAAACCTACCCAGCCTCCTGAAGCTAACTTAAGCATTTCAGCTCTGTTTAAGTTATACTGGGTCAATCAAGTCAACCTGAGGGTACTCAAGCTACTTGAGCAACCTGAGTATAAGGCTTATACTCCAGTCAACTTGAGGTTACGTTGAGGCCAAGGGCCTTTTCCTGATGTTGATAATATATCCTGAATTTCATAATCAATGTATGCAGCAATATCTTCATCCACCATGGGGTTGTTGTTCAAAGAGATGGTAAAATATCTGTAGCCCTGAAATTGTTTGCAACCTGAGATTATAACTCCAACTGAGGTCAATTTGACCACTTCAGCAAGAAAGTCCAAGACCAAAGGAACATTATCTTCACATTCATCAATTGCATCCACTATAATGTAAATTTGTTTTCCTCTTTCAACCAAGCTCTTGGCAAAGTTGATCAAGATATCAACCACTTCAGAATCAGTAAGCTTGGAGGTTACAAGCCTATGAGCTTGAGCTTCTTCCAAGCTACTCAGTTTAGATTTTATCTTCTTATTATGGGCACCAAACTGCAGAAGAAGAAACAGTAAGAATCCTCTATAACTTGTTTTGGCTTTAGAATTGTCACGGATATCAAAATAGTGATAAATTGCCAAGCTTGAATTCTCTGCTGTATTGAAATTGCTGATGATATTTGTCCTGTAGGATATACATTAGCACTAGTGTATATGCATGAGACAGATTGCAGACTTGCATCAATGAGGTTTTACCTGAACCAGCTAAAATGCAAGAGTATGATCATTCAGAACTTCACTAAAACTATAGTCTATTACTGCTTACATTTGCCTTCAATCCACAAAATATCTCCCATTTGCTTCCATTTCAAATAAGTTGGATTTTCCAAAATCCATTTACCTGTTTCTCTTGCTTTCTCAACTTCTTTCAGAGCTGTAGCATAATTCATGAAACAGTTTGGGGCAATCAGCCACTCTTGAGGTTCTTCATGTACTTGACTTGAAAGAGCTAGGTACTGCAATGTTATTACTTCGAAATGACAGCCCAAATGTTGTACTTAAAGTAGTAAACCATGCTATTTCCATGTACTACCGAGAAGGTGCATCCATGAATGATATGACTGTTGGTATATTGAAACATGCCATCACTTGAATGCAAATCAGATTCAATATCTATATAAATACTAGCCCACCTAATAAATCTTACCTTCTGAATTGCTGATCAGCATAGCTATCATAGTTTTCAATACTGATAACATATGATTGTATATGGAATTGTTACCTTGCATAATCTGTCAGGTAACTCATTGTGCAGTGTGATTAAGGAGATTGATTGCAGGGGGTATCTGAACCATGTCAGAGCAAGGGCCTTTTATATCTGTTTTTCATGAATATTAGCTGAGTGGAAATCAATAAGACCGTGCGACACAAATTGTTGCACATTGTGGTGCAATGTGTTTTTCTGAATTGGAGAAGAAGTGGTAAGGTTAGCTTCACTGTCTTTGATTCTTCTCATGTAGTACCGGGATTAGTATGAATCCCAAGATTCTGCAGGCCTCATTTCAAATTTGTTCAGCCGACATTCTTATCTCTCCAAACTCCGACGACCAGCCCACAGCATAATCCCTTCAATATGAAATGTACGAAATCCTATCTGAAGCTTGAGGTGTTGCTTGTTGGCATGATTTCCTCCCATCGCTATCAAGACCGATCTTGGAAAGATTCATCATCCAGAGAAGATTGTTTGATTCTCCGCAACTTCTCTGTGCGTCTTCTGGAATGGAACCTGGTAGAGGGTAGAGGTAGACGACTCTTGTGATGGTGAGGGAGAGGGGAAGGAAGAGAAGGGCCTCTTACACCTCCACCTCTCTAAATTTCCTTCCTATTTGCTTCATCAGCGCTCCACTCACATACCTCAGAAAGTTTCCGTGAGTCGCTTATCTGATTGACCACAAAGCCTGCAAATCTTCTTGATCAGGATGAATTTGAAGGAGGGCACCCCAGGGTAATCGCTATCGATGATCATCTTCCCCGGAGTGTGTTTTGAATTAACATGACAATGGAAATCAAAGACGGGAGGACACCGTTACACGATTATGTCTGGAAACTTGTAGCGCTTATAGACCCCAGCCATTCGACGCGCAGAATGTTCAGCCGTTCGATCGTTCGTAGCGTGAAAGAAGAGGTGCTGATGTGAAGGAATTGAATGGCTATCTTGCCCATCCACGATACATGGCGCCGCAACTTCCAGTATTTGTGGTCATCAGAAAAGAAGTCAGTGAGCAGACAACGATGTCTTGTTCATCTATTTCGGGATTTTAGTATGTTGTTCTTGGAGTGTAGTTAGTAAACAAGACCCGAAGCAAATAGGAGGGAGGGAAAGGACAGAGAATCAAGGTTGAAATTGTGTCGTGGGCGTTACAACTTTACAATTGATGAATGAAGAAAGAAGATTTGGGGAGTGGAGTTGTCGGAAATTTTGAATGCATGAAGGTACGTCGGATTTTATTGGTAGATTTTTCATTGCAAGAACGCTTCTTTCCCGATGATCTGCATACCGAGTCAGAAGAGCACATATCAGGTATCAATGCAAAGACTGACGCGTCGACTATCGGTGACTTGAACAAGAAACTCTTGGGTCATCGAAGAATCGAGTTCATAGAGTACGAGCGTAATCTTTCGTTGGGACAATGATCAAGTGGACTTGCCCACGTTGGTAGGTTGAAGACATGCGCGGAAACAAGATAGACGACGGTGGCGGTAACAAACAACGCTTGCACTTGATGCTTGTTGTTCTTGTAAGAAAACCGATGACAACAGACAGAACACCCAGAGGAGTCTGTGAGAGGTGCATACAGGATGAGTCGAGAATCGCGGACTAAGAACGAGACTACGCATGCCGAACGACGACGACGATCGCTTCTACAAGAGCATAGCTGATGCTGCAGAAGATATAGAGTAGTGGTCAGGCAGAGGTTTGGGACAGCAGGAGCCTTATACACAGACGCCCACGTTCGGTTAGCTGTCGAAAAATAGTGATAACTAAATCTCACCGACTTGAAATATCCCACACCCTCCAGGTCGAGCAACCTTCTCAACGACGAAATGCATCATAATACGGAGCTCGATCCAATGAAACAGCCACTGGGTATCGTGAATATATATCATCCCAGCAACCTGGAGCAGAAATAGACAGTCCACTGTACAGTCCATCGTGCTTTTGGAGCTGATCTTGAGATTTGAACCGCCAGAAATCGTTTCCGCGGCTGGAGAGCATGCAGCGTGACGAAGCGGCTGGCTACTGATGTTGAGGACGACGTCAAAGAGTCAATGGTGCCAAGGCGAACACAGGTTTCACTGGAATTGAATAGATAGCAATTAGCGAGATAGTGAACTTTGAAGGAGACTTTTTTTTCATGATCTCATCATTGACGAACTTGGTCCTAGGTTTGGACCTTTGGTGTTTGTCTGTCGCTGGTCTGTCGTTCGAGGAAACAAGAGATCCGACTTGAACCGGGCTGGAATGAGCCTGAATTCGAAAGAAACCGTGTGAAAGTTTCGAACTTGATTGTCAACATCAACGACGACGACGACGACGACGATGATCCACAACATTCGAACCACACAGCATCTCATGTCCCTGCTCGACGCCCGAATGGAAGGAGGATGAGGAGCTTGAGTAGTGCCACATGCCGGCTACTCACCGTAGAAGTAATCGTCCTCTTCCACCTCCTACCCTCCTTCTAACAAAACTACACGACGACTTCTTGGCTCCATTATACACGCCTTCTAAACCCATTTGTTTTCAAGTAACTAAAACGGCTTGCTCTAACTCCTACCTTGGTTCCTTCATCTCCTCTTCCTCCAATCCGGTCTTTGAGGTTGTCTTTTATACATTGAGCGGGAGTAGGGGTGTGGGTACCGGATTTTGGCAATCCAATGATTATCCGACCTCTTCAATGTCGTAAACTCATACACCTGTCCCTGACATTCTCGTCGACGCCATTTGGAAAACCTCCGCTACGCTCGCCCTCGCGACCTATTGGAACTGCTGCTATCGTGCGCTTGAATCGTCTGGAACGTTGGATGGCTTGGTTGTGTTTAGGGTACGCTCACTGCTTATATCGTTAGACACTCCGAAACTCATGCCTTACGGCCTCCAGAGACCCCTAGCTTTCATTGAACATTCGAACTTGTGGGCTGCCTCAAGAATGGGAATGTGCCTGAAGACCACAGGAACGCGGGGAGGACCGAGCGAGGTTGATGGGTAGATGAAGATGAAACGAGGAGAGCAGAAATGGGAGCGAGGAAGGGCTGGATGAGGGAAAGTTCGAGGTCAGGAAAAGCCAGCTCAAACCGAACACCAGACGAAGGAAAAGAAGTTCAAGCGGATGATCTTGGTTCTCATGTTCAAACGCAAATCGCAAATCAATGCACGGCTTTGTCTGAAGTATGTTCCACACGAATATTCTGAACGGCTTTCCTCATGTCATTTATTACTGCTCGTGCTCGACGATGGATATCATTCTACCTGCCTCAAGTATCTTTTCTTTTGTCGAAACACCGCTGTACATCTTCATTTATTGGACAATCTATATTCGACCTCATTCCCGGTATGAAATCCGACGTGGTATAACGATGCACGAAAAGTGAATGGCCAATGATGATCCCATTTCGAGGGAGGATACCATTCATCGCTTCGGCTTGCGTGGATTTGGGAATCTTCGACATAGCTTCAAGCGTCCGCGTGACAATAATTGGACGGCAGACTGGGGAAGGGGAAAGGCTAGAGGAAACCATTGCCAACGGTCGGTTGATGTCGATGCCTTTTTCGCACCTGGAGTAGATCTGTTTTCCAACCTTGCGTGTGGGCGCTGGGAAGAGAGGAATGGACACGGATATTCTTCCCCGTCACATCCCGAGAGTGGTGCAAAGAGGGAGGAGGAGGGGTAGAGACAGAAGACGAAGAAGAATCGAGACAACGGTCGCTGAAGAAATCCTATAACACGACCCGTCATCCTCTCCATCCCTACTAAACGTTTGAACTCTGGCTATAATCTCTATCGGTCATCAATCATCGTCACTCACTCGAACCTCTCTCCCACTCCCTCTTCCATTCTATATTGACACATACACCCATCGCGCCACTTAGACCATTTTTGGGCCGCTTCAAACATAGGACATCGCGATTTTCTCCTTAGGTAAACACAAACGCACACCGTACGACAGTCTATCAACAGCATTCGATCACCGCGTTTGTCCTTCGGTCGGTCGAAAATCTTCTTCATTGGCCATATACGGATGATCTGTACCTCAAATTGATACGTCACGGCCACTACAGTTAACAATGACGACAAGGCAAGGGTTCCACCACTTGGGAAGGCAATTCCGAGCACGACAAAAAGATCCCTTCTCCTCTTCCTACTGCCCACCCCGAGGAACTACCCACCCAGGCATCCACACCATCAGTACGACGGAACTGCATAACCCCTCTCGACCATCTAGTCGATTGCGAGCACATACTCCTCTGTTGACTTTTCCCTTCCCTTTTCCCTTCGCATCTTCCTTCAGCATCGACTTTGGCACCTACACCTTCCTCGACTTTCTCTTCTCGGACCCCATACTCGTCTCCTTCAACATAGTGACATCCATCCCTGTGCTTAACGTCAGCTTCATACTTTGCAGTTTCACATCAAAACCCGGTTCAATTACTCTCTTGTCCTTCTTGTTAACGGTTGGACCGCTTTGGAGACCTTGTGCTCTCACACCCATGACACTCTTCAGCATGAGTGATTGGGACGGGGTGGGGTGGGCATTGATGTTCAGAGGCTCTGGCCGGCGTTAGAAGACGTCAGGGAGGAAGTCATGGAGGGTAACAGACGTGTCGAACTTTTCGGTGGAAAGGTAACCAAGGTAGTCCGGATATCGGGGCTACCTTCAGCTCCAAGAGGAGTTCTATTCATCCAGCGGTTACGCCACCAAAAGACTGGGCTGTAGAGATAGGTTACGAATAATGGGAAGGAGATGTTCAGTTCTCAAAATCTAGAACAAGGTGACTAAAGGTGGGTTCAACAGTTCCTTGTCGGCGGAGGTATCCTCTCGCGTGAGTCATGTAGACACGATGTTATGTAGGCATACTCGAGCCAATCATATTGACTCCGTTAAGGAAGACCTCCAGAATTTGGGTGTGCTGTTGGACTCCTCGTGCTCCTGCATTCAAGTGATTGTTTTTTTACCGCTCTCAAGTCTTCTCACCTTGGCCATTTTCAAAGACACGGGCAGGGAAGCTGTTGAAATGGCCGTGATGAGATCTATCTTGGCTTATTGCTGTCCATACACCTCCCATGGCAATATATGTCCTCGGGCATAGTGGCCATTTTGTCTGTAGAAAACATTAGAGGTTTTTTCCAGCATGACAAACTAAAGGCCCACAGATCATGAGCTTGCCACACAGTTGATTGATTTGACACAGGATCCGGATTTTCAAAGAACCATTCAAGAGTTTCTTCATCATAGTGTGCATAGCGTGGCACTGGCCATCAATATCACCCACTAAAATTCAATAGAACCAGATAGCTGGCTCCGGATATGAGCTGGAATCACAAGCCACATTTGAATCAATTCTTCTATTATCAGGTGATTATTAGAAAAACCAGATATAAACTCCCTACTTGAAGGTGACCCAACTTTTCCCCCCTCCAAACAAGAGTTTTCTGCATTTGTCTCAATGAGTCGCCCAACAGAAACCTCAAGGTGAATATTCTGACTTGCTACAAATATGCTATGAATACTTACTCTGTCTTTTGCAGCTATAACAAGCAGCATACAGAAGAGTGAGATTTCTTAACTGGACTGTTCTCTGTGCAATTATTGATTGCAAAAGCAATAGTGTACCTAAACATGATCAATTTGAAAACAAAGGAAGAGAAGATGTCCACTCCAGTAAATGAATCAAACAATCACCATCACTAGATAATCATACCATGATTTTTTTCAGGTATCAAGGAGGAACACCTTCGGGAGTGGCTTGCTGCTCCAGACTGTTCTATTGACTTGAATACAGCATTGAGTAAAAGAGTAGATGGAACAGGTCAATGGATTTTGAAGATGCCTCCTTATCTCAAGTGGAGGAAGGAAGGAGGAATTCTCTGGATTCAAGGCAAAGGTAATTTTCTTCAGTTCTAAGTTTCTCCCAATATCAAACATGATACTCATCTTTACATATTAGCTGGATCAGGCAAAACAATCCTCATGTAAGTTCATTTATATAGACACAGATTATCAGAATTATGAATTGAATAATGATAACAATAGGACAAGCAATATTGATAATTTCAGAAAATCAAGTAACTCAAGTTTAGTAGCTTACCATTACTTTGATATCCGTGACAACACTGGAGTCAAGACAGGTTACCAAGGACTACTATGCAGCCTCCTCAGGCAATTTGGCCTTCAGGATCACATAATTCATCCTGTGCTCAAGAATCTGCATGCTTTCTCACAACATGGGCTTTCTCAATCTAAACCAACCACCCATGAATTGCTTGATAGTTTAATGAAAATTATCAAGGATCTGGTTCAGAAAGGGTGTCAGGTCTATATTTTGATTGATGCACTAAATGAATGCAGAGAGGTGGAATTGGTCTTAAAGCTTCTGGCAGAAATGGGCAATGTTTCTTCAATTGGAGTGATAGTCTCAAGCCGTGACTATCCACAAGAGGATCTCAACTGTTTCACAACCTCTTTGGACAACTTTAATTTGCTCAATGAAGATATTTCTATCTTCATAGACAGTCAGATACAAACAATATTTCAAGGCATCATGTTGAGAGCTGAGGTGAAGAAAGTATTGATGATGCAATCAGAGAAAGGGTAAGTAGTCGATCTTTACTCAAAAGTATAATTCTTTTGAAGACACCATTACAGAATTCGGTATATTGAGTGTCAATTGGAATTCTTCAGAGATTTTACTGGTCTGAAGACTGTAAAGAAAGACCTTGCAAATTTACCTCTGAGCTTGAAGGAAACATATATCAGAACTATTAAAAGATGTCAAGAAGACAAACATCCTGAAGATGTGCATTATCTTCTTCTATGGCTTTTATTCTCTTATGAACCCTTGCATATCAGTCAAGTTGCAACTATTTTTGCAATTGATCTGGAGCATTCAATGGTTGAACCTGACATTGAACTGTTAGTTGGGTTAGACAGCCATGTTGATCCAACTTTGGTCACTGTCAATAATGCCAATATAGTCCAGCTTGCACATGCATCTGTACAGGAGTTCTTACTGGAAAAGCACAATGATGTCCAATCCACATTGTTTGATATCAATGCACAGTTGGCACACAACATTATAGCTCAAATGTGTCTCACATATCTTATACAACAAGAAAAGATCTATGATATGGGATCATATACCCTATCTCATGGCAGAAAAGACAGCATTCTGTTTGACCAGTATGCAACCCAATATTGGACAGAACATGTTCAATATAATGAAAAAGCAAACACTTTATCCAAGGATACAGTAAAGCTGATTGAAGCTTTCTTGCAAAAGAATTCTAAACATTTTATGTACTGGCGCAAGAAGTACATATATGCTGGCAAGAGAATTCCAAGCGGAGGTCATATATTCAGGGACTGTACCCCTCTTCAAATTGTTTCATTTTTTGGATTCAAAGGAATGACTCAAAGGCTTCTCACTGGCAATGTAAAAATAGGTGCAAGTAGCAGAAACAAGATACTATTAGGTATGTCTCATACACTCTAATGCTCTTATGAAAAGATTGCTTACATTGTTAATTAGATACCAATCATGTAGGAGTTGAAATTGGAACAGCAATTCAAGCAGCAGCATCTGGAGGTTTTAGAGAAATTGTTCAATTATTGCTGGAACATGAAGCAGATGTGAATGTTCAAGGAGGCTTTTTTGGAACAGCACTACAAGCAGCAGCATTTGGAGATTATATGGAAATTGTTCAACTGTTGTTAAAATATAATGCAAATATCAATGCAAAGGGAGGGCATTATGGAACAGCACTTCAAGCAGCAGCATCACAGGGTAGCAGTAAGACTATTCAGCTACTGTTGGAGTTTAATGCAGATGTCAATGCTCAGGGAGGATATTTTGGAACAGCTCTTCAGGCAGCAGCATATCAGGGACACAAAGATGTTGTTCAAGTTCTGCTCAATCATCAAGCAGATATTAATTTCCAAGGAGGATATCATGGTACAGCACTTCAAGCAGCAGCATTTGGAGGTCACAAGGGAACTGTCCAACTGCTCCTCAAGTATAATGCAGATATCAATTCTCAAGGAGGTCACTATGGAACAGCACTGGAAGCAGCAGCCTTTGGTGGTCATAAATCAATCATTGAATTACTCCTGAAGCAAAATGTAAAGGTTAATGCCAAAGGAGGATACTATGGCACTGCACTTCAAGCAGCAGTAGTTGGAGGTCATAAAAATATTGTTGAGCTTCTTTTAAAATCCAATGCAGGTGTGAATATTGCAGGAGGATACTTTGGTACAGCACTCCAAGCAGCAGCATTTTTTGGATACAGAGAAATTATTGAGCTGCTCATTAGATACAAAGCAGATATCAATATTCAGAAAGGACAATATGGAACTGCTCTACAAGCAGCTGCTTTTGAAGGCCATCAGGATATCATTGTACTTCTCTTAAAACATGGTGCAGATGTTAATGTCCAGGGAGGATGTTATGGAACAGCACTTCGAGCAGCAGTATTCAGAGATCACAAAGAAATTGTTGAATTTTTCCTAGAACATGGTGCAGATATTAGTAATTATAAGTAACAAGATCAGGTAAGTATCCAAGTCCAGTCATTGCAATTTTCTTGCTTATTTCAAATCCTATCATTTGTAAGAATATTTTGAATCTTGACGCTACCATGGTCAGAGTATATATATACTAAATGCTACAGGTTATGACTCTAGTGATACATAACATTTGTACAGAATAGAGTATATCTGCAAGCAGTAGTACATCTTTGTTAATTCACAAATCAACCTCTTTTATTTCAACCACAACATCAACTCTCACTGTGGCATTCTTTCCTCTACCCTTGAGTTCACGCTGCTTCAACACTGGACAGTCTAATTGTCTGAGGTCATGAGACAGATTCCAGTCATGGAGAGGATGTTTTTGGAAGGTTTCATCTAATCAGAGGCCAAGAGAGGTGAGTGCATCTCAAAAATCAAAGAGCATCTTATCACTGTTAATTCCTTTCATGCAGGATGGAGATAAGGAGACTATGCTGTCCTCTATCAGCTAGCAAACACCCAGCCCCTCACTTAGGCAAGGCTTTGTTAGCTGATACCATTGACCTTGCTACTCTGCAAGACAATCACATCTTAGCCTTTACAAATGGATTGGGTCCCATACTTTACTCAAGCCCTACCTCCTTCTTGCTGCACATCAAGGCTTTGAGCTCTGCCATGCTTTTTGATTGCAACAAAGAGGCTAGCCACTAGTGAGATCCACGTTGGTTGGTTTAAAGAAGAGGATTGATCCATTACTAATACATTGATTTCATCCAGGTTCAACAACACCTATGGGTCTATATTTGCTACACTTGGGCCTTTAACTCCATCCTCTGCTCTTTACATCCTTCGCTCCCTCACTCCATCACTCCATCACTCCCTCACTCCCTCACTCCCTCACTCCTTGCTCCCTGACCTCCTCAACCCCAAGATATAATCCTAAATCCAGAAGCTGTGTACATGTGGGATCATTTCTATAGCAGTCGGTGAGCATGCAGTTCCCAATCTCAGTGATTTACTCACCTTTTACTCAGTTTTTGCAGCTCTTGGAAAAGACCAATGAAGAAATCAAGACTTTGGGTCATCCAAATTCACATGACACCATGATGTAGCTATATTGCAAAGCCTGCTTGTATGTTCTTATCCTATTGCCTGTCATTTGCTTTAAACCTGATGTGTCTTGACTCTCTTAGGGGATCAAATAATCTAACTTATGGCATTGCTATACTGCAAAGCCTACTTGTATGTTCTTATTACCTTTTGGCTTTTGCTGTAAGCCTGATATGTCTCTTATCAAGGATGGACATCTAATGGAGGTTCAGTTTCAGAACTCTGAATTTGACTGAGTCAATGGCATGTAGGAGTGGAACATGTTAATGAAGTACTATAATTATTTCCTTAAATCAGTGTATGAGTAAAAATATGTCCAATCTATTGTTGCTACAATGTTGTGAAATGTCTCATTGTGTATACCTGCATCAAAGTTATGTGAAATTGGGTTATCCTTTTGTCCAAAGATGTCAAAATTTCACCATATGATGTATAAATCTACCAGGGGGTTGTCACATTTTGATACATTTTGTCAAATTGTAAAATATGTATTATTTTGTCCAATTCCGTCAGATTCTACCTTAATAACTCAGACTTTTGCATAATCCAACATTTAGGTTTTTCCTGATATGAGCCTGATTTGGGTCCACTACTCTTGTGCATTCAATATTTTTAGACATTCTACAGGTGATGTGAAAAGCTACAGCAGGTATTTTCAGCTCCAAGTGAGGATCTTTGTAAGTTTCTGCAATCCAGCCTGTGAAACTGAGATGGGGGGATTTTCAGATTGCAAGAAATCATTTTCAATTGAGGCTATTTCCTATGTATATAAGCAAGACAAAATTGATGAAACATAGAAGATTTATAAAACAAGTGCACTGCCTGAATGTGCATCATGACCAAAACAATCTGCATTAGGAATCTCACTCTATCTTTACAGTCTTTCAAAAACTCCAGAGATACTGCCCAAAGTCTAGGGAAATAAATAGTGCTCCCAGGATGCCTGGAGTCTTTGGGTGCTTTGAAGTTGTTTTGAGTTTCTTGGAGAATCTTTGAAGTTCTTTGAGGCTGCCTCAAGACTTTGAAAGTATTATAAATCTCTTTAGGAATTGGGGGCTATTGCTCCTCCTTGATTTCATTGTCAGATTGGTGGGTCAAAGAGGTTGTAGCTTCAGAGGTATTCTATGCATCCTCATTATGTCTGTAATCCAGAGGTACACCATGTTTGTGTTATATATGATTTGACAGAATAACAATTTTCTGGATGCATTCAGGAGTCATGGGGTTTCAAGCTTTGGTATGCACAGCTGCAAAGCAGCTAAAGATACACTCTGCACTGGCTGAGTTAGGAACAATGCTATAAATTTGCATTGCCATTACAACTATGCCATTGTTGCCTCTTGTGTCATTCACATCTGACATTGTCTGCTCTCACCAGATCCAAACAATATCAATGGAGGTATTCTGAGTATGCCAGATTACTCAATGGCAGCAGTTATAGGAGATAACTCACTTACCTGTTCCTTTAGTGTCTCAACAATGTGCCACAGATCAGCAGTTAACTGTGTTGAAACAGCAATCAATCTTACGATAGGTTGATGCTTTTACTCACCGAGTATGAGCTTGCTGAGGAGACTTCAGATAGCGAAGTTGAGATGATAGAAACTCTTGAATAAGAGGCTTATTGTTACAGAGGAACATCTACAGTATTTATACTAGAAGAGTTAACACCCTATGACAATGATGAATAATAATGAATCATGTATACAGCATGTAGGATGAGTAAAGTACGATCATAGGTGTAAAGAATAATGCATATAACATGTGTATGTAGTTCGTCTAGCACACTGCAAAAGCTGTAGAGCGAATAGCATTAAGAGAGCATAAAGCTGAAATGAAATACAGCAGTAAGGCTGTATGTTGCATGAGAAATAACAATAGAATATTGTTAAAGGGCTAAGAAATACATGATAGCTGCATGTCGATCACTCATTAATAGTCAGTGCTATGCTTAGTAAATAAGCGCACATGATATCATGATTAGATAGACTTAAGCGCTAATCTAATTTCAACACTCCCCTTCGCTAAAGACCTAGCGAATCATTGAATCATGATAGATTAATGGATGTGTTTAAAAAGTAAGCCTAAACAATTTCTTAGCTTTACAAACTTGACAAGTGCTAGATTCTTTGTAAGAAGATCTGCAACATTGTCCTCAGTTTGAATATAGTAGAGATCAATTATTCCGGCTTCTACTTTTTCTCGAATAAAATGATAGCGAATATCAATATGTTTAGTTCGACGTTCCTGCACAGGATTTGACGCAAGGAATGAAGAACCTTGATTATCAACCATCAAAGGCATTGATCCAAGTTTAAAACCTATTTCATTGAATAAGGTTTTGATCCACATCAACTGTCGACTAGTGTCAGAAGCAGCCATATATTCAGCTTCAGTGGATGATAACGCAACAGTTTTTTGTTTGTGACTTGTCCAGCTTACTGAACCTGTTGCAAATGTCACAATCATCCCAGTATGGGATTTACGATCATTTGAATCAGATGCCCAGTCAGAATCAGAATATGCAATAAATCCTTCTTGTGAAGATCCATCATAGACAAGCGCATAATCCCAAGTGTATAAAAGATATCGAATTATGTATAGCGCTTTTGCAAGATGATCTTTGCTAGGATTAGCAGAATACTGACTTAACTTGATTACTGCATAAGCAATATCAGGACGTGTGCCAAGCATTAGATATAACAAAGATCCAATGACACTTTGAAAGCGTCGACGAAGTTCAGCATTTACTGGTTCAGTATTTGCATGAGGAACCCATGATGTAGGAAGAGGAGTTTGAGCTTTTTTAGCATTTGCCATGCCAAAACGAGATATGACTTTATCAAGATAAGCTCCTTGATCCAATTTTAAGATTTTCTTTTTACGGTCGCGGAATATGCGCATACCAAGAAATTCTTTTGGTTCTCCCAAATCACGACATTCCCATACATTCATGAACTCATGCTTCTTCTTCATAATGAGATCTTTGTCTGATCCCATAAATAAAGCATCATCAACATAGATTATGGCAATTACGGTTTGCCCATTCTCTTTGAAGACATATACACCAGCGTCAGAAACACAGCGCTTGAATCCTAGTTTTCCCATGGAAGCATTACATTCCTTCCACCAGGATAAGCTTGCTTGTTTTAGACCGTAAAGCGCTCGGTGTAACCTCCAAACTTTGGTTTTGTCCTTAACGAAGCCTTCGGGTTGTTCCATATAGATTTCTTCATCAAGCTTGCCATATAAAAAAGCCTGTTTGACGTCAAGAGCCTGGATTTCCCAGTCTTCTAGGGCAGCTAAAGCAAGAAGAATTCTAACGGTTTCAAATCGCGCTACAGGCGAAAACAACTCGTTATAATCTATCCCTGGTACTTGAGAAAAACCTTTTGCGACGAGTCGGGCTTTATATCGACCATCATTTTTTCGGTTAAACACCCATCTGGATTTGATAGGTTTACGACCCTGAGGTAGTGTAACTTCCTCATATACATGACGTCCTTTCAAACCATCAATCTCCTCTTTGCAAGCATTATTCCATTTAGCCCGTATATCAGGGGGCAAATGACGATAGTCTCTTTGTGAATTCCATGAGTTAGGATTATCTTTGGTAAGAATATCCCTTGGATTCATGTCTAAGAAACTTTCAGGAATAACATCCGATTGTGCAAGCAAATGATTTATAAATTCTACTCCCCCTTCCTGAATGAGTCTAGACATGTTTACATCCATATCATATTCCTGAGATGGTGAACGCATCCGAACTTCTGGTACAGGAGGAACACGTGGTTCGTAGACTTCATTTCTACGAGGTAATGGACGTATTTGACGCCAACCACTATGTGTTCCAGATGACGGTACCATATCAGGACGGTTAATTGGTTTAGGAATTCTACGAGGATGTAATCGTTTCCATTCAGCCACTTCGTCTGGATCATAACTAAATGGATTTGGACGAACTGGTGAAGGAGGTCTATCATTTTCGGGAGGTGGTGTGGGAGTCCGAGGAGATGGTGCTCGAGATGAGTGATAAGGTGGGGAACCATTATCTGATTCTTGATCAGAATGATCATCATTTTGATCATTATCACCAGGCAGATTTGGTGGATCTCGAGAATCCTCATCGGGCAATGTAAAAGGAACGTTATGTGGATTTTCATCCGGATCAAATGGTAGATCTGTATCAATACCATTCGTTGGTCGTTTATCATGGTTTTCTCTGGGATTAGATAGGACAGGTTCAGAGGGTTTTGTACTATCTTTGCATCGTGGAAACCATTGTTCGTAGAAAGTTGCTTGTGGTGCAAAATAGATAGAGTTGTCATTACGCATGAACATATATCCTTTTGTACCCTTGTCATAACCAATGAAGATCATTAGTTCGGAATGAGGTGCTTGTTTATTTTTCCTTTTTTCAGGATGAATAAAGACATAAGCAGCACACCCAAATACTCTGAAATAAGAAACATCAGGTATTTTTCCGAAGAAAACTTCAATTGGGGTCTTCCAGTTCAATCTTTGAATTGGTGTGCGATTATACACATGCATTGCAGTGTTATACGAAAATTCCCACCAGGATTCTGGACAGCATGCATGATGACGCATTGCTTCAGATTTTTCCATCATGGTGCGATTTATTCGTTCCGCACGACCATTCTGTTGATGAACATGGGCGGACGACTTATGAGTTTCTATTCCTTCTTGTTTCAAGAATGTTTCGAATTCTTGTGAAAGAAATTCTCCCCCTCGATCAAAACGTAGACATTTAATCTTTCGGCCTGTTTGCTTTTCAGCCCAGGATTTAAAATCCTTAAAAGATTGCAAGGCTTCTGATTTTCGTCGTAGTTTTATTGAAGCAGCATGAGATGAACAATCATCTAGAAACGTGATCACATACTTGAATTTATGATAAGAGACAGTAGGTATCTCTTTGATATCAGTATGGATGAGATCTAACGGTTCCGATGCTCGTTTCTCAGACTTAGGGTAGGATTGAGATTTTTCTTTTCCAAGAGCACAACCTTTGCAAGGTGCATCTTCAGAAGGTATAGAAATCTTAGGAAGTCCTTTGACATGGGGTTGTGTATTGCGTAAGACTACTTTACTGGGATGACCAAAGCGATTATGCCATGTGTCATAATCTAGGGGTATTTTATTGACTAGACCTCTTTCTGGAGTTACAATTGAAGAGGATAGCCAATGAAGATTTTCCCCAGAAGATTTAGGAGCACATGTCATTAAAACTTTCCGATCAGATTTCCGACGAATTTGAGTTTTATCCTCATCAGAGACTGCAAAGCAGCCTTGTCGGTTTAATAAACCAACAGATAAAAGGCGATGTGTGCATTGCGGTTGGTAAAACACCGGATATAATTTAGTCGTATGAGTATAATTAAGACCATTATGGTGCTTAATAAATACAGTTCCAACCCCTTTGATTAGGGTTTTGGAGTCTATGTCGGCAGTTTGTACTGGAATTGGAGTTTCAAGTTCTCTATATTGAGCAAAGTCCTCAATGTGAGGAGTGAAGTGTGCAGAAGCACCGGAGTCAAGCAGCCAAAAGTCTTTTAAAGACTGTTCTTGCGAGTTCTCAAACTTAGGAGTATTGACATAATGCACATCAGAATATATTTTATTATCTCCATCGAGGAGATCAGATACTACAGAGTTCATATTATATACATGCTGGTCTTTCGACCTTGAGAATGATCGCATGGTGTCATAGAACATCTGTTTAGTCCGGTGCAATTTGTTAATAGTATTTCTCCTGAATTTAGAAAGAGGAACTTGCCAGTACATGAGGCGCTCATCACCTTCACCTGTAATCTCCATATCGTACATTTCATCTGCCCATGTCAATCTAACCTCCTCCTCTTCCTGCTTCATGTTAGCAAGAATAGGATCCTCTTCTTCATCCTCATAATTAGGGAGATCATCGAGTTTGAGGGCAGAAGAGGATGCATGGGGTATATTGACGACATATGCGGAACTGAATTGAGCCACCGATGAATCAGGTTGCTGAACAGATTCGTGTGCTGATTGATTCGCTTTTCCTTTGCCTTTGCCTTTTCCACGTCGGGGTTTCTTGTTCTTGTTCTGCGGCGCAGGTGCTGAAGGAGTCTGCTGCCCAGACTTGGGCGCTCCTCCTTTTTGTTTCTTCTGGTCTCGCCATTGTGAATTATGATCACCATAGCGTTTGATACCAGAGAGCCGGGCAGTAAGAGAAGATTCCGAGTTTTTAATGGAAGTTCGACGGGAATACTCGTCTTGAATGCCAGATGCGATGTTATTGAGATTTAATGATCTTGCATCATATTGAGACAGCATAGTCATGGCAAGATTATCCCATGAACGAGGCAAGGCGGCAAGAAGAATCATGGCTTGAATCTGATCCGTGAGTTTGAGACCAAACTCATCAAGTCGAGTAAAGATTGACCGCAAATTGGCGATAGGCATTGCAGGGTCAGCATCTTCTCTCAACTCGAAGTTGATTGCCTCTTTGAAAATTCCAAAGATGCCAGCAGCGCGAGGTGTACCATATTGTGTTTTAATCTCGTCCCATGTTTCCTGAGCAGAGTCTCTGACCATACTCTCTCGAAGACCCTTTGGGAGTTTGAGAGTAATGATACCGATGGCTGAGTCATCTTTTTCATCCCACTCACGAATCTCTTTTTTGAGTTCAGCAGATGTAGTTTCTACACGGTCCGCTCCAGTTCCTGAATAAGTTTCTTTAGGTCTTTCATCCCGACCAGAAACTACACCCCAAGCTCTAGAGAAGCGGAGATAGGCAATCATGGTAGACTCCCATTCGCTGTAGTTGGAGCCGTTGAGTTCAGGAATGGCAAAGGCAACAGTGTTGGACATGTTGTATGAATAGAGTTCTATAAGAAGAAGAACAGTTTGATTAGAACGTTCCTTCAAGTCATGAACATCGATCATATCAACATTGGTTTTTACTCATTGACTTAAATCACGGTGTTGATCGCATTTTTCCATCTTGTATCCATCTCCGATCTGATCATTCCTATCAGACTCGGTATATATATAAAACTATATACAAATCCTATGTGTCATTTGAAAGCTATTCATCTATTGTTCATTAATAGTGCAGTCTAGAAGACGCACATATTAAGCACAAATAGACTAGTAGCGTAAAAGGGACTTAAGACACATGGTGTAACAGTACTGTAATACGGAGGCCAAGAAAGCCACACATGTTCGCAAATGCCCAGCCTACGCAGAAGTGCTTTTGATTATTCACACTCTGGCAGAAGTCTACCTGGGAAGAGGGTTTGGACCTCTAACAAACCACCATTAAAGGTGAGAATGCAAAGCTCGTTCATGTGGACTGCCTGTGTATACTACTTGTTAGTTTTATTCAATGGGATGTCATTTATATTACAGACAGAGCCCTCGGATGGATGGAATAAAGACGATCTAAGGGATTACCTTAAACCAAAACCACAAGCACAACATCAAACACTTTTAATACTCGGTCATGAGCATTAGGAAAGCGTTGGTGAACACGATCAACCACTCGTAAAATAACACAGTGGAGTAACGACCAGTGTTGAGCTAACCGGGGCCCATAACCTGTTGAAACAGCAATCAATCTTACGATAGGTTGATGCTTTTACTCACCGAGTATGAGCTTGCTGAGGAGACTTCAGATAGCGAAGTTGAGATGATAGAAACTCTTGAATAAGAGGCTTATTGTTACAGAGGAACATCTACAGTATTTATACTAGAAGAGTTAACACCCTATGACAATGATGAATAATAATGAATCATGTATACAGCATGTAGGATGAGTAAAGTACGATCATAGGTGTAAAGAATAATGCATATAACATGTGTATGTAGTTCGTCTAGCACACTGCAAAAGCTGTAGAGCGAATAGCATTAAGAGAGCATAAAGCTGAAATGAAATACAGCAGTAAGGCTGTATGTTGCATGAGAAATAACAATAGAATATTGTTAAAGGGCTAAGAAATACATGATAGCTGCATGTCGATCACTCATTAATAGTCAGTGCTATGCTTAGTAAATAAGCGCACATGATATCATGATTAGATAGACTTAAGCGCTAATCTAATTTCAACAAACTGGAATGGTCAACCTTGTTTGAAAGCATTTTGGTGAATATATGGATTGAATATCACAAATAGAATGAAAACAGCCTGCTCTGCTTTCTTCCAGTGCTAGTGTTTGGCTTGGGTTGGGTCAGGTGTTCCAGACCTCGACCTGTAGAGGCTGGATCAGGTATCGTCGGAGAGCTGTAGATAATAGAAGATAGGTATATTCTGAGATAGAGCCTTTCTGGGGAATCGATAGGATTCCCCGTTGTATACATGATATTTTATCTACTGTACCGCACGACGAGCATAAGGCTCAGTCGTGTTCTAGAAACTACACCACTAGTGTCTTTTTGTAAGTAAAAAGATAAGTAAAAGTAAGTAAAACATGAGGATTCTGTCTAAAATACAATATGTAAGGTGAGGTTCTTGTCATATGTCAAACCTTGCCCTTTGCCCTATTCCGTAGTCCCGTACCTCCCGAATGGCGGGCTCCAAGGTCAGTCCAATTCCAGTCGATACACCTCCCCCCACTTAGAATTGAGCGTCCCTGCTCAAATGATACTCAAAAGGGACTTCTTAATCATCCTCTTCCGCTACTCCTGCCAATGCTCCAGGATCTAGAAACTCGGTGACCTTAAGATGGGTAGTCGAACGCGTGTGATAAGGGATGATTCGAAAAGCAGCATATCGAAGTCGAGAGACGGCACCCGTAAGTTCTGCGAGTCAAAAGTTTCCTCCGGTGGTACGTTTGACGATGACCATGGGTCCAAAGTAACGAGGGAGCGCCTTCTTGGAGACACCTGCTTCAATTCTCTTGTTGAGGACAAGAACGAGCTCCCCCGGTTTGAATTTGTGACTTCGGATGACGTTTTCATGGTACGGACGAAAGGCCTTGACAGACTTGAACCGACTTTGAACAACACGATCATGGATGGTTTGGAGCTCGTCGTCTCGTCGTTCAAGTTGTTTTGCACGGATGGCCAAGAGTTCTGAATCGGTAAGGGGAGAGTCAACTTCGGGGAAAAGGAAGGTTGCATGGGTAATGTCGAAGGGAAGAAGTGGTTCAACTCCATGAGCCGCGTAATAAGGAGAGTAGCCGGTATCGCGTCGAGTTGTAATTCTATCCGCCCAAAAGATGTATGCCACCACGATAATCCAACGACGAATGTTGCCTTCGCATGCAATGACGAGCCCGTCCCGGATGTAACGATGAGAGACTTCCACTACTCCATTTGCTTGAGAGTTGTATGGCGCGATTTGGATATGAGTGATATGATACTGTGTTCGAAGCCAGTCCAGAGCTGCAACTATAGAAGGCCCATTGTCCGTGGTGATTTCCGCGATCCCTCCCCATCGACACAAGATTTCCTCGAAGATAAACTGACCCGAAGTCTTCCCATTCTCCTTCTTCAGCATTCTCCACTCTGGCCATCGAGACAATGAACATCGACCTTGTACAATGAACTTGTAACCTTGAACAGTCGGCATGTACATAACGTCGATATGGACTTTGCGGAAAAGAGTCGCAGGGATTGAGATAAATGGAGGGATGACGACCTTCTCCATAGATTGGATCTGACACTCGTGGCACGTCTTGAGGAACCAGTGAAGATCCTCGTCGATGCTAAGCCACCAAAATCGATCCGCGATCGTCTGTCGAGTTGAGTAGAAGCCCTTATGACCTAAGTCGTCATGGGATTGTCGAAGCAGGGAAAGACGTTCCACAGGATCAAAGATGACCAACTGGTGTCGTCCTTGAGGGTCCCGACGCCAAAGACAACCTCCACAAACAAAGTACCGTGAAGCTTTCTTGAGAAACCGCCGAAGTTCAAGGTCGGAAAGAGAAGGAGTGGCGAAGGTAGTGAGGAAGGTCAGGATCCCTTGGAGTTCCTCATCATGGTTACGAGACCAAGTACTACAGGGGATTGTCACATCGTCAGATGCTACCCCCTGAGCACCTGGGCGCAATGTCGCCGATGAAAGAGAAACTCGACAAGAAACCATACCTTTGTCACTTACACTGTCCATCCAAGTCCTCGCTACCCAAAGTCCTGCATCTAAAATTTCGTCGGCCCTTCTTCCTCATCTCCTTTGTCCTTTGTCCCTCGTCTCCTCGATAATCCGTCTGGTCCAACAAAATCTTTGCCGGGAACGTGTTTGAGTTCGAAGTCGAAAAGTTGGATAGCCGCGATCCATTGATTGATAGCGGCATTGGGATGCATATCTGGATTGTTAAGCATGCCCTTTACATAGGAAGCGTCCATTTTGACCACTAGTTTCTGTACGCCAATAAGATAGATTTTCATCGCGTGAAAGGCGCGAAAAAGTCCATAGAGCTTCATCTTTGCTTGTGAATACCTGGCCTCGCGTTCGTTCCATGCGATGGACCAGAAACAAGAAGGCCTTCGTTTGCCGACTTTCTGATCCTGATAAAGAACGATGCCGCAAGTGATATAAGAAGAGTCGACGGCCATGGTGACCGGGAGAAGGGATGTGTAATCGATTGTAACCAGAGCTTCGCAGTTCGACACTGCCACCTTTACCTCGTTCATCGCAACTCGATGTGGTTCCTCCCACCCAAACTCGACATCCTTCTTCGTGAGATCCACCAACGGCCGAGTAATCCTTGCAAAATCCCTTGTCCAAACTCAAAGTACGCTGGCCGTTCCCAAAAATCCGCGAACCTCCGAAACGGACTTGCAAACTGGCCATGTCTGGATCTTGATGACCTTGTTACTGTCTGGGAGACGTCCCTTGTAAGTACAAACCGTGCCAACTGTCTTCAGTTTGGGCACTCCAACTTTCAATTTCTTCGCAGACACAGTTCCTCCGGCGTGTTTCAGTCGATGAAGGATCCGGTTGAGGTCGACGGCATGTTCCCAGACAAATCTTCTAATGTCTGGGTTTTCTTTGATGACCTCGTACCCTCCATCTTCAAGCTCGTATCGCGTCTTTGGTCCCAAGACAGGTAAGTCGTCCACGAAATTCGGTGCCACCTCTGTCTCATCTTGTAGAAGAAAAGTGATGTGCCCATGGAAAACCAGAATCGACCCTGTCCAGCCCTGAGGAATACGCGCCAGACGAAAGGTTCCGATGGGTGTATCAAAAGTCATTGGGTCCCTCATCAGGAAAAATGTACTGAGCCCTCAGCCACTAAAAGCTGCTCTCAGGCCCCCTAGAGCCTTTCAAGGCTTTGGAGCCCCCAAAGCCTGCAAAGATACCCCCCAAATCCTAGGCACTCTCAGCCACCTGAAAGTCTTGAGGTATTCTTTGGGGTGCTTTGAGGTGCTTTGAAGTGCTTTGAGGATCTTTGAGGGTCTTTGAGTGTCTTTGAGGATCTTTGAGTGTCTTTGAGGTGCTTTGAGGTGCTTTGAGATGCTTTCAGAAGCAAATAATATGAATAAAAATCAATTGATTCCTCTTATTTCTATTTTACATTACATTCTATTTCATTCTATCTCATATTCTAGTATTATGTAATTTCTAATTATATTATATTATGTAAGACTTATATAATTACAAGATTTTGTAATGTACTATTTAAATTACTAAATTATATAGAGAATCTAATCTATAAATGTTATATATAAAGTCCTTCATTGAGATATGATAACATATACAACATGTAGACATGTAGTTAATATAACTATAGATGTGTTTTGACCATGTGACAAACTTTTTGATTGTACATGGTTCACGGTGGCAGGCAAAATATATCATTGAAACAAGATCTTGTCAAAGTTGTCAATTGGAATTTTTGATGCATGTATCTTCTACATTAAGAAAGTTCTGCAATGCACTTATGTAATTTCCTATTTGGGTGATGTTTTCTTCATTTAATTTGATATTAAAAGTTGCTAAAAAGCTCTGCAAAGACCCTCAAAGACCCTCAAAGACCCTCAAAGACCCTCAAAGACCCTCAAAGACCCTCAAAGCACTTCAAAGCAGTTTAGTGACCTGGGTTACCTGGGCAACCTAGGCCATTGAGGTACTTTCAGAGTCTCTAGGAATTAGCCATTTCTTAAGGTGCTCTCAGATCAAAGTATATTCCTTTGAGGTTGCCTAAGAAATGCCCATTTTCCTCAGTGCTTTCTAGCTCTCCTAAGCATGTAGGCCCTCTAGAGAGCCTCAAAGAGACTCACAGTCGCCTAGGCCTAGAGTGTTTTTCCTGATGCTCGAGTCTTCATGAAGAGTTCCATGATCAAAGCCCGCAATAATATCGATGCCGGAATATATCCCTTGTCCACCACACTGCCACCATATTCAGCCAGACTTTTGCAAAAGATTCCGATAACTATCCAAACATGTTTTGCAAATGTTACGACCATAATCCTCGGAGCTCCGTCGGAGCTTCACTCGGCGATTGGACTTAGAGATTTCCTGAATCTCTCTAGTCATGACTAGCAGTGTCCGCCTTGTCCCTCCTTCCGATTCCGTCGGCGCATCAGTCTGGTCTCATACTTTGATTATGATCTTATTGTTTTATTCTCTGACAGCTCAGCTGACCTTTATATTGATTTACTTTACAATAGCTTATTGTCTTTCTCACCTCCGATGCTGTAGTACCGAGATGTGTATCGTCTTATTGTACTTTAGATTAGACTGACTACTATCTGTACAGTATATAAGGAGCCTGTACATACTTACATACCTCAGTTTTAATATCAACTTGGATTACCTCGTTAACGTTAACACTCACCTCTGTGCTCTCGGTGTCGTCTTGATTGTTGATCATCGCCGACTCCGAACCTCCGTCGGACTTTGTACACGTTGTACTCGTCCTCCTCTGCTCTCTTGGTTGAACACGGTAACGTGGCGAGGGTGTTGCTCAATAACAACACTAACGTTCAACAGTCCTCTGGCACGGTCCTAACAGTATATTAAAACTTATCTCGTCAACGTTGCACTGATTCATCTCTATTCCATATGGATCGCACTCAACAAACACTACGGGCTCAAACTCGTGCTGCTCGTCGTCCTCGTACCCCTTCTCCCACTCGGGATGAAGAAAATCCTTTTGTCGCAAATGCTCAGGCTTTGACGGCTTTCAACGAATCTATTTCTGCAGTTGGTAACTGGAGCAGCTGAGGCTGTAACTTCTATGCATAACATATGGGCAAGTGCCTGAAGCCTGTTTTGCATAACAGCGGGGCAGTTTGCCCACCACTCAATAAGCCTCACTATAGCTCACTATAGCAGTGGATATAATGCATAACAACTTGGGCAACATGTTATGCATAACATTTAGGCAAGAATATTTTTCAATATTTTTGAAAAAAAGAATTAATTGTATCTTTTGAAATATCCATTTTTGGAAAAAACTGACACCCCCTATAGGGGGTCTTTTTTTAAGGTCTATCAATATATCCTCAACCCCTAACCCCTAACCCAACCCCTAACCACCCTAACCCCTAACCAAACCCCTAACCCTAACCTAACCCAACCCCTAACCCCCTAACCCTTATTGGCTCATGTTTGGCACTGAATCAGACCCCTCCCTAATGTTGGGGTTAGCCTAACCCCAACATTAGGGAGGGGTCTGATTCAGTGCTTAATCCCAGTTTAAATATTCATTTATTGAGTGGTGGGCAAACTGCCCCGCTGTTATGCAAAACAGGCTTCAGGCACTTGCCCATATGTTATGCATAAAACCTACAGCTACAGGTGACTGGAGACCGCGCATTTCTGCGTTCGGTCCTGCTCCTGTTCCTCTTCCGACGGTTACTACTGAAAACGTTCGCGGTGTTTCGGAATCTACGGAGTATGTCTATCAGACTGCTATTCTGCCTAGTGGTGAACACGTTCGTGTATTAACTCCGAAAGCTAAACGGGTTATCGAAGGTGAACCTGTTCCTCCACTACAACCACCTCCTACTCCGTCTCGTGCAGCTGCTAGACCTACCCAAGTTCCTTCTCTACCGGGACATTCGCAAGGTAGTCATCATTCCAGAGATCGGGAACCTCGACGTGATCCTCTGTCAGATCCGCCGGGCTTTCCGCCAGGTTTCCCTGGTGATGAACCGGATGATGAAGGACCTCCCGATGGCCCGAGACGTGATCCTCCTGAAGGTCCACCTGATGATGGTCCTCCTGAGGGTCCTCCCGGATGCCCTGGCGACGATCGAGATCCTCCTGACCCACCTCCTAATCCACCTCCATCGGTTCGAAGTCGCTCTTCGAGCTCTTCTCGTTCGTCAGATAACTTGATGTCCTTCAACGACACTCTTGCGGATTTCACATCGGCCTTACGTCCGAAGGAGTCGGAATCGGACTCTGGAAAGACAAAGGTCAAAGACCCTGAACCATTTGATGGTTCTAACCCCCGAAAACTCAAATCTTTCCTGGTATCTTTGTCTTTGGTATTCATTGATCGTCCGAACTATTTCACTGATCAGCGGAAAATCAATTATGCCTTGTCATATTTGACCGGCGCCGCTTGTGAATGGTTTGAACCGGACATCTTGGATCCAAATGTCGAAGCTCTACCTGCTTGGACCACGTCATACGCTGCTGTAGTCCAGGAGCTGCAGGAAAACTTTGGTTTGTACGATGCGAACCCTTCGGATGCGCAACAACGATAAGGTCGGAGCGTACAATATCAAGTTTAACACTCTGGCTGCTGCCTCCGGTTGGGATGTTAACGCTCTCCGATGGGCATATCAGAAAGGACTAGCACCCCGACTTAAGGACGAAATTGCTCGTATGCCGGAACCTCGGACTCTTTCCGAATATCGGAGAGAAGTGTTACAGTTGGATAACCGTTACTGGCGCAGAGAAGAAGAGAAGAAGCGGGAAAGTCATCGGTTCTCGGAGCCTTCGGACCCAAAGAAAGGAAAGAAGGATGGCAAGAAACCGGTACCGTTTAACTCCTCTCAGAACTCTGGTGCTAATCAGTCCTCTTCGTCCTCTGGTTCGAACTTTAACAATCAAAAGAAGTTCGGTAATTCCAACAACAACAAAGGCAACTCTGGCAACAAGACCAGAGGTGCTAACTCTCAACGCGTCCGCTCTTTCTAATCTCGAGAAATCTTTCATCATACCTCTGTCTGCTAAAATTTCTACTATTACTTCTGATTACATTTCCATCTCTTTTGATTCTTTACTTGATTCCGGTTCTACTGATTGTTTTATTGATACCTCATTTGTTCGCCAAAAAAGAATTCCGATGTTGCGCAGTTTTTCCGCGCAGGCATGCAATGATCAAAAAGATCAACTTAGACTGTTGCATAGTATCAACAAGGACTGTAGTGAGCCCGAACTAGCAGTCAAACTTGTATCAGTATAAGCTAGGATACAGATCCGTTGGCAGGATCAGCCATGAATATCCACTTAGAGCTATTGCTCGCACCCTTGGTCGGGGATCCTTCAAGAATGCTGACTACTGGTACGAGCACACCAAGGGAATATCGACTTAGTATCAAGATCTGCCGGATCGGCACAACTGAGTTTGGTACTTGGCTGTGATGACGGAAATTTCACTTGATCTAGCAGATCAGACACGATGAGAGCCTATCCGGACGAGTTACCACACGGAAACCCTACGCAAAGTAGCAGAAACTGTCGGAAACATGATGATCTAGCATTTCCGTGGCAATATGGGTGAAACCCGCAGCGGAAACACGCATATGTTCAAGTTCTAAACTGGGATATAGCGTATGCTATGTACAGCTTTGACCAGCACTCACGGAAACGCGCGGAAACCTACGGAAAACACTTCTGAAGCATTTATCTTCGTTGTCCGCTCCAGAACACCAGGCTATATGCATACCGTTCGAAAGCTACGGACCAGACCTACCTGATCCGCGAGATCAACCACGGTTACGAGTCTATCTCATTAACTTGGGGAGACCACCACTATTCCGCAGAAGCAAATTCGTCGGAAACACTTGAGCAACACAGGCAGGAGCCACTCTGACGAGTTAGGCACCCTAGCATGTGGAGGCCGCACAGACCATGGTCGGAACTTGCTTGGTCTTCTAGATCTGGCGAAAGTACGACGAAATACGGACAAGTTTCATATTTTTCTCGGTTTTCCTTACTATTTCCTTGCGTGTTTGTATTGTTTCAGTCATATTTTACTATTTAAGTGTATATTATCGGACTCCGTCCGTAGAAATAGCTAGATCTACTAGATCAAGGACAAATACGGGTATTGGACTTTTCGTAGTGTACTTAAAGACCTGTATCTGCACAAATGAAATAAGTTTTGCGCCCAGATCTCTCTGAACCGGTAATCCTTTTCATCCATACGTGGGAGTAAAGGCTTCTAAGCCGTACCGGACCTTGCAGATTAAGTGTGTTACTTCATCGCGATAAGCCCGACTTTTGAGTGGTTTGACTTGGTGTCTATCACTTGCTAGTTGAAGGTAGACTCCGTTCCGGAGATACAGAGGACTTGGTCTCAGGTTGTGCCGAGTGAATGTGCAGAGTTTTGGTGGCTCTGTTCAAGTTGACATGTAGTGATTGGTGATCTGCGTGATCTTCGAGGTTTTACTGAGAATAGTGATCAGTACTGCTTCACCTGGGAGCGGAATCGATTGGTCTACCATAACGTCTGGTACCCCGTTGCTTTCCGAGCCTAAAACCCCCTTATCCAAGCAGAAGCCATTCAAAACAAACCCCTTAGTCCAGATCTTACGACTGGTATATCCGTGTCACTTCGTTCTGCTGACCAGTATTGCTGATCTAAAAGATCTTATAAGACTGCGTTCGACTTGAGATATAAGATAGTGCGGAATCTCTGACAACGCCCCACACCTCGCTATAAATACAATTTGATTGACGAATCCGTGAAGTCGTACTCTGGGTTCGTGCTAAGTGACCTGTCATAAGGCATTATACTAAGAACCGACTTTATACCTCGTTATCTGGAGCCCACCGCGAGGGGTGGAATCTATATTTTGGTCGAACTCGAGAGATCTTCTTGATTTCTCAAAACTACTGCCTTTGATCGAATTTATTTGATCATTAAAAATAGCTCCAAGAGCTACTCGGACTTCGAAGAACGCGGGCTCAGCAGATTTCTTTGATCCAGCGATACAAGCTTCAGATCAGCAAAAGCGCGCAACAAAGAAACCCTCTGTACCTGTTTACGATCCGAGAAACCTCGGAAGAGCGAGTACAAGCAATCCAGATAACGGGAGAGCTCCTAGACCATCTTCGGAACAACCAGTAATGAAGAGATCTAACGTAGTGCAGCTGTAGCTGTAAGAACTTCATGAAGTAGATTGAGAAGTCTCCATATATGCTTTGCAAAGTAACAGGAGTGGCTTTCCAAGCTTAAAAAACTCTTCCGGGCAGGCCAGTAGGGCTTCGGGGGGTACCCGGCTATTTATTATATTTATTAATATTTAATAGTTCTTTTATTATTTAATAGATATATTATAATAAATCTACTTTGCAAAGCTGTGCTGCACTTCGCAAAGTGACTACGTTTACAGCAATTATGAAATCAGGTAAATTAGGGTTACATCATTACGTCATCACCTTCCTTTTTTGGTTCTTGCCTTTTTGAATAAAAAATGTATAATATGACATCATTGATCTTCAAATGCTAAAAATCACAGGGAACCAAAAATAGCTGCAGTGATGTCCTGGTTACCTCAGGCACATCAAAATTGCCTAAAAAGGAAATTTGTCTAAAAATAGAACTTGATCTCATCAGGTAGCAAAAAATCTAAAAAAATCATTAAAAATACTCAAAAAAATCAGGGTTGCTTTGTTGGCCCTGAAAATGCAAAATAAAAAAAATACGCAACAAGTGTCAAAAATTTTATTACTTCAAATGATACCACAACCATCAGGCATTATGTATAGATGATCTATATGCTATTTTTAGCACACCTAGTGCCCTCAAACACTCAGATAGCCTAAATCATTCAATATATTTACTATACTCAATGTTTATTACACTTAACACAGTTAACAAGAAAAAACCTTGTAACAGTAACATGTGTGTTATGCTTAATACATTTAACAATGAAGAAGCCTTGGAACAGTGTTCATGTATGTTATACTCAATACACTTAACACACTTAACAATGAAAAACCTTGAAACAGTGTTCATGTGTGTTATACTTAACACACTTGACTCAATATACTGAATAATGAAAAGAAAAACCTGGAATGGTGTAACACACTTAACAATGAAAAAAACTCAGATCAGTGTTACTGCATGTTATACTCAACAGACTTCATCAATGAATATAACACACTTAACAATCAAAACCTCGGAGTAGTGTTCTCACTCATTATACTTTTACACTCAACACACTTCATCAGTAAGTATAACACACTGATAACAACGAGTTTTGGGCGCTTATTTGGTGTTTTTGAGTCGAAATTCATTAATACCACACTCAATAATTTTTGTGGTGGCTTTATATTGTGTCAGGATATTGTCTATATCATATTCCTCTAGTTACAATTTAGAGAACTCGAAAATTCAACTTGTGGAGGTAGCTATATTGCAATCTTTTGTGATATAACAGTGTTCAATTATATAAATGTCACTGCATATGTCCATGTAATGCAAGTCTACTGATGCTGGGACATGAGAAAAGCACTCCTACAGTCTACTGGCAGTGTCTGTACATGATTCAGATAGCTATCATAGAGGTTGGACTGTGTGATATACATATACATGTTTCATGTACACCATAGATGTCTACGCTTACATGTAACAATAGATGTCATATTCAATGACCCTCATTACAGATCTCTTAGCTGTATCAGATAAGGTAGCATATAATAGGTTGTAGGATGACTCTTTTCATGACCCAGTAGCAGTTTAACTTCATAACATGGGTGTATGCATTGACATTTATATAAAACACTGTTATTTCACAAAAGATCATAGTATAGCTAGCCCCCCAGGTTGAATTTCCAAGTTCCCCGAATTGTATCTAGAGAATTATGATATAGACAACATCCTGACACAATATAGAGCCACCACAAAAATTATTGAGTGTGGTATTAATGAATTTCGACTCAAAAACACCCCGGAGCCCTACTGGCCTGCCCGGAAGAGTTTTTTAAGCTTGGAAAGCCACTCCTGTTACTTTGCAAAGCATATATGGAGACTTCTCAGTCTACTTCGTGAAGTTCTTACAGCTACAGCTGTTCACATAGCGGAATCAAATGAGGAAACGTTTGAGTTACCTGTGCAGGAGCTTATCCGTGCCCTTTAACCACCAGCATGTGGATGGACGCACAGACCAGGTCCGGATTCGAAGGTCAGGCAACTTGATCTCGACGAAGGACCACCAGAAATGGACATTTTACTTGTTTTTATCCTTTTTACTCTCTGTTTCTCTGGTGTTTGTATCGTTTCTCATCCTATCTTTCCTTATTTGTATCAGATCTCGGACTCCGTTCTCTCAAATCTATAGATCTATTCCATAAAATAGTAAATTGGCTACAGATCTCTTCGTAGAAGTACTTAAGGACGTAGCCTACAAAAATATAGTTCAGGTTTTGTGCCCAGTTTCTCTGACTAGCTAACCTTTGCTCTCATACGTGAGGAGTAAAGGCTTTGTAAGCCGGGCGGTCTTCGAAAGTGGTTGTGAAATTCTCATCTCGTTAGGCCCGATATCTTGTCAGTTGATAAAGTCTCAGCTAGATTTGAATCGAAGGTAGACTCCTATCGTGGAGATACAGAGGGCTTGGTTCTCGGTTGTTCCAAGTGAGCGTTCAGAGTTTCGGTGGCTCTGTTCAAGCAGACGTGTGGTGATCGGTGATCCATACGAGCTGTGGAAGGTTTCCTGTGATCGGTGATCAGTAGATCTTCAACCTGGTTCTGATAGTATTTGTGTGGTCATAAAGTCTGATCTATACGAGTTCTCTCGTTCCTTGTAAGCCCTTTGAGTGGATCACTCACCCCCTTCGAGTCCAGATCAAAAGATCTGTACTTCCGTGTCACTTCGCTCTGTTGACCTGTACTGCGGATCCAGTAGATCTTTTAAGACTACCAGTTCGTTCTAAGGTATAAGATCGTGCGGAATCTCTGACAACGCCCCACACCTCGCTTAAATACATTTGACAAACGACATAAGAAGTATATTGGTGATCAGTGTTCAGTGATAAAGTCACTAGGTCATTAGATCTATCCAACGAAGCATTAAATTGCACCCTTCATATCCTCGTTACCGGGAACCTTAGTACAAGTACAGAACACTGCGATCGAGAAGAATTTGGATCGGAAAATGTACCTTCAATATCGTGGACCTATGGTTGTCATCCGGAGGACACGAGAAGGCGCATATATCATAGCGGAAATGGATGGCACTGTACTTAAAGACAAAGTGGGTGCTTTCCGTGTGATCCCGCATCATGCTCGTTACGAACCGATTGAGCTGCCGGAAGATATACATGATCTGATAGATCTGTCGCCCGAGCAGTTAGAATCGATGGTACAGGATGAGGAAGATGAACCTGAGGAAGTGGAGGACTTTATTTTCAGTACTGTCCCTCGAATAAACATTTCCGGTGATGATCAGTCGAATTCCGTTGAACCACCACTGGTTCCGCCTGTTGAACAGCTTGATCCGGAGGATCTGAAGGCTGCTGAGTCTGAAGATCAAGAGGAAGAGGCGAATCCGTCTCTACCGAATGGTCCACGACGAAGTGGTCGTCGGAAATCTTTCTGAACATGCCTGATCCAACAGATCAGTTAGTTTGGGGGAGTTGCCGCGATGTTTCAACTTATTCTATCTCAATAATCACTCGAGGAATTTAGTTGCCACTGGATTACCTCAAAAACTACCAATGATACTTGACTTGACAAAAGTACAGGTATAAAAATAGGCAACAGGGCAGAATGAATGATGATCTAGATGGTCAGCCTCGATAAGCACTTGCTTAAGGTGCGGAGCGTGGCCCTTGTATTTCGGGATCCTCTAAGTCTGTCTGCGCAATTTTAATAACGGCTGGAGGTAGACGACGATGGGAGGAAGGAAGAAACGAACTTAGAAAATTTTCTAAGTCAGTTGAACCTTTGTCAGCACTTACTAATCCCAGGCCTAGGCATCGGGATAGTATGTAAAATGTTGAAAAGAAGTCGTTTGAGGAAGTGTGTATGTGATGTGATAGAATTGGAAGCGTGATTTACGTCATGATATCACACTCGGAAATTAAGCGCCGATAATAAACCGAGGACTTAGCGTCTTCGACAAGAGGACAGTGGAGTTGTCGGTATGGGTGCTAAGATCAACGGATCAACTTGATCTGTTAGATCACCGGGTATAATCAAGTCAGAATGTTGCGGAAAAAGTGATTGATCTATCGGATCAGCTATAGTACCACTCCTTTCAAGGGATACGAGCCTACACTACCCATAGCGATGACCGGGGACGGCTGAGAATATTTTGGATTAAGCAGGCGCTGAGGATGAACATGTTACTTTGCGCCTGGTCAACAACCTTTTGGAGGCTGAGGATTGGTTGAGGCACTTCACTGATTGATTGATTTTGTGTATCTGTGTCTCTCAAATTATTCCACCGTCACTCGAATAAATCTATATTTCACCGCTATGAGTGCAAATGTACTTCAGGGACTATACTGTTTCCTCATAATCTTCCGGTCATTGCAAATGCCCGTTATGACGCCGCATATAGAGATGAAAGCTCTTGGCGCCATGTTGTTCAATGTATCGGCTTCGTAAGACATCAGCGACAGGCAAAATTTTGAGGTATACCAGACTCACATGGAACGGCGACGATCCTCCTGGAACCAACGCTCCTCTCGATGTCTGTGGAGATGAAGACACTTACATGCATACTCTTAAAAAAGCAAGACTAACCTTCGACAATATAAATCTTCATGATGTTTCTGCAACTCCCGCTCTTTCTCGCGATTTTCTGCTCTGCACCTAGAGGGACTAAGATAAGTATAACGCTGTAGGAAAGTAGACTTACTTGGCCATCCTTTCCCGAGCCTTCTTGCGTCGTTGTACAAGGTTTCTATACATGTACAATTTATGTGTTTGTATGACCGTGATCAAGAATACGAGCATACCTTTCTTTGTAATGTTTACGAGCTTCTTGCTGAGGCGTGAGCTCTTCTGAATGTGATTCTGTAGGTATCTTTGGAGCCATATCCAGAGGTTTGTATGTTTTGTAGTGATCGATCTGCTTTTCCGGACGAGAAAGCTCTGCTAGACTGACATTGAATTTGCGACGGCCTACATGGCCAGTTCACGATATCATTATCAGTAATCAATAGTTTGCACAATATTAACTGCAGTAAAAGTATGCTTACCTTGAGCTTGTTTGCTGCTTGACATGGTATGATATAGTTGTAGCTTGGTAGCGCAGTGTACGGACCTCAGAGAGCTTGAGATAAAAGACAAACGACTGTTGGAAAGCAAAAGACAGTCAATATCATCTATCGAACCGATGCGGACTTTTCAAGATTTTTCGACACTTTACATGGCCAGTTCCCGATAAACCTTCAATAACTACTGTGTTAATCCATCAATTCCCTTGAAAATTGTACGCCTGGATTTCTTAAGGCACTTGAAAATCATCAAGTAGGTCAAGTTATATTTGATATGTTGTTGTATGTCGTATGAAGCATGGAACAACGTCCAGGTCTTGCATGGCCAGTTCCCGATTAACCATTTCGAAACATTTCCCTAACACGATAAATTTCTCAGTACAAGCTTTCTTATGAAGACATTATGGAGGATTAACGAAGGGGATAGATTATTGACAGCGAGAAACACATATATAAGTCGATCGCTACAATATGAGTACCACACGAATTACATCAAAAGAGCGTAGGCTATTTCCTTCAAATACTCCAGCTCGCGTTCAGTATCCTGCAAGGCGTTGATCTCACTCTGAGCCTTTTGTCCACGAGCCTGCAAGGTCGAAAGTGCATCAGCAGCCTCCCGAATTTGTTGCGTAAGTGTTTGGTGGTCGTGGATGCGAGAAGTCAATCGAGCTTGAACTTCTTCGAGCCGCTGCAAGATCTGGGGGCCAGTAAAGGTAGGGTAGGGTGTGAAGCCCTTACTGCTCTTGCCAGTGGAACGATACGCTGTCATTCGAATTAGCACGAATCATCAGACACTGGACAGACATTGAAAGAAAACTTACCTTGAACAGAAGCGCAAATCTTCGTCTCAAGGTTGTCCAATGATGTGTCGCGTGTGTGTCCACCTTCGAAGGAGAGGCTGGCACCATTAAAATCACTGTGAACGTTTCGAAGGGCGTTGGAGTGAACGATGTGTGATTCGAGATTCTGGTCGGGTGGAGAACTCGATCCCCATCTAGACCAAGCGCAGTCGGCATAACCCCAACCTCGAGGTGAAGGAGGTAAGTCCCAACCGGAAGTCTGGCCTTCCTGGGTCTCCAATACTGCTACAGAAGCTGCAGATTCATTGTCTAGGTGGTGTAAGGGTATTGGAAGAGAGGGACGTACAACTCCGATTTTTCGCCTCATGGTATGATCAGTATCACCGGATTGTAACCACGAAGGGTCGTAAACTGTCGTGGACTTTGAAGTAGAACAAATCGATACTATATGGGTCAAGATTGATGGGGCGCAAGCGACTCCGTCAGTCTGCAACGTGAATTGAGCAAAGCATGCCAAATTTCCGTTGAGGCCCTACCAGATACATACCTACTCTCCAAACCCGTCTAACGTTCGAGAAGATGCCAACGTTTCAGAAAATATCCTTCAGCTCCCTCTTCTCAGCTCCTGTTCAGATGGACGAGTTGTCTAAAGATGGTCGGCGCATCAAGCGCAAAGCAGCCAGCACTTTAGTTCCTCTGCCTGCGAAAAAAAAACAACGCAACAAAGACGCAAATAACGCTTCGTCCTCTCCGGCTTTCGATTTTGTGGCTTCCATACTCGACAACTACACCAACTCTGACCATTACTACGTGCCGGATTCCACCAATGTCATCAACGTTGCGGATTTGATCAGTACAGCTGCCGCAAAGACTAGAAGACGTTATTTGACTTCTGTGAGTCGCGATGATTGAGGCTAGTCAGAAAGAAACTTATACTTACCTTGTAGGATCAACCACTTCTGGAGTGGAGGGCCCATGCTGACGAATACCTCGCAGAAATGATTCATAATGAAGGTCGAGGGGATAGCCAGGCGGAGCTTTGTTACCGGTGTAAACGAGAAGGGAAGGACCACGAAGCTTTGTTCCGATGCATGGAATGCTTCTCAGAAGATTTGATTTGTGAAGATTGTTGTAGAGAAGCGCATAATGACAGGCCTTTGGATGTGGTTGAGGTGAGAGTATTGAATCCGCGAACAGGAAATTCTTGCTAACGTATAATTGTTAGAGGTGGAACGGAGATTTCTTCGACAAAATCTCTCTGCGAGATATTGGTATTACGGTCCAGGTTGGGCACCCGGCTGGAGAAGAATGTCTCAATCCACGAACAATACACGATTTCATGGTCATACATACCAATGGCATTCATACAGTACATCTGATGTACTGTAATTGCCCCAATCGAGCTATGGCAGGCGATTGGTACCAGCAGTTACTACGACGCCGCTGGTTTCCTGCTACACATCTCGAACCGCGGACTGCTGCCACGTATCGAGTTCTTGATATGTTCCATGTGTTGACGCTTCAGGGCAAGGTGACCACATACGATTTCTATGCTGGTTTAGAGAAAATGACGGACAATACTGGAGTAAAGAATCTGAAGGTTGGAAGCCATTGAAACTGGATTGTTTCTTCGTTGATTGAATATGATTTATGTTGATAGGATCATTACAAAGCGTTTTCTCGCATGATGAAAGAATGGCGAAACGGGCTGGGCGTGGAAACGATGCAAGTCGCACTCTGGCTGAGACACGAGCTGGGGAGATGGGTATTGCTTGTATCGCCTGTCCCCGACCAGGGATCAATCTACCAGACGATTGGAAAGAGGCACCTGCATCTAAAAGGTCAGATCGACTACTACTGGCATCCAATTTACAGAAACAAATCATACATACTTACCAGTTACCTATATTGGATTTACTTTGCCCTTGACGCTTGTTTTCGTCTCAAACAATGCTTGGTTTCTTCGGAAAGGATGGACCCGGATTTGGATGTTGGAGCTTCCTATTTCACGGAGGATGTTTTGTTTCGGCAATATCTTTTGTCGGTAACAGATCAACAAGAGGTACAAAAAACGAAATTTAACTGAACTGCACCACTCACCTTCATCGCAGATGTCAACGTGCACTGGATTGTCAGCATTAGACCATGCCAACACGAAGTTCTCCCGAGGCTCAGCGTTTCTTTAACGATACTTTATTCCTCTGTGTACATACAACAAAATACCATCTACAGCTAGTCTCTGCTCACTCAATGCAATGTATCTTCTTGTCACCTTCCTGAGTCCTCTGAAGCCTCACAAAGGCAACAGATGCCCAGCCCCTCCATAGGCAAGGCTCTGTTGCCTTTTGCAAAGCTCATCTACTCCCAAACCACCTGCCACCCGGCGACGACCCGTAGATAGAAAACCCGTCACCCGGAGCCGTTGAATACCTGACACCCGACATTGCGGGTACGGGTTTGGCCGGGTCACGGGTCGGGATGGCTTCGCAGCCACCCAACCCGACCCGCACCAAACACTATATGCAACAACTGGCGTCGGTTTGGGAGTTTGTGCTTGCCACGAGTTCATCCAGAGAAATGGAGTAGTCGACTTACAGAAGGGAGAACGCTACGCCAACATGGACTATGCTTTCGGTTCCTTCCTTCGGCATCACAATCCGGCACTTACCAAAGTCGTGTCATATGACATTGCTTGTCAATGGCACAAAAATCTCGTTCGACGTGTTAAACTTCTTCCATCTCTCGTGTCTTGGGACCTTAGCCTCCACAAACTCTTCTTCGCAATACCGAAACTCCATATACACGGTCATCAACTTGCTTGTCAACTTCGATTTTCTCTTAACTGGTTGTGGGGAGCTGGAAGAACGGATGGTGAGGGTGTAGAACATCCTTGGGCTCATTTGGGCCCTATTGCATCCAGTACACGCGATATGGGCCCCGGTTTGCGACACGGCACTATGAATGACCACTTTGGTCATTGGAATTGGATCAAGCTCGTTGGTTTAGGTGTGTTCATTCCTGTTCATGGCAGTTGCATTGTATTGATTCCATTGCATAGGGTCTTTACTTCTCAAACGTTATCGAGTGGCCATACAAGAGACACTGCGGGGATGAGCCGGTTTCTGTTCAGCAGTTATTGGGAGGTTTAGTACAATATTTACCAAAAATGATCAGCACGTTTTTTCCATGGTTTTTCAAAATTTCCTCGCAGCGAGTATGGTGGTCCTGGGTGAGGGCGCGGAAATTCTGAATTACCTCTTGATATAGTCAATCTAATCTCAAGGTGATTATTTTCAATATCCGGTGCCATGTTTTTGTACTTAACCTCCTCATAAAATCATCCTTTCAGCTGCAATTCAATGGGCCAATCCCCGCAGTGAGATGAATATCCATCGAGAAAATCTCAAAGAGTTCACAGAAGGGAAGGGTCCAGATACGGTCAAATGGGAGGCGATGATTAGGGCTTGGGAAGCAGAATTCGAAAAACCGGAGAACAACAGAGATAAGTCAGTTGTTAATCCTTACGAGACACCAAGAACTGGTCAGTGCAGAGGTTATAGCCTCATGGCTCTACTCATTATTTCTATGCTCATGCTTTATCGCAGGTCTAACGGAAAGCGATGTTCGACTTCATCTCACTGAAGCCAAAGCTCAGGAAGCTACTCAGGGAACGTTTGCGATACATGATGTTGGGCCAACTGCATTCCTGAGTCAGCTCTTGGAATTGGAGGATCAACAGTGTGTTATAGCCTTGTATCTCTACCGCTTCCATGACTAACTGAAAATCCCCATAGACGACTGCTAAAATTGGATATCAAAGACAAGCACCATATTCTGCCAGACTTTTGCAAAAGATTCCGATAACTGTCCAGAAGCGTTTTGCAAAATATCTGGATAGTTATCAGCAGTGCCACAAATGAATATTTAAATCATTTAAAAAAGAATTAAAAAATAATAAAAAATACTAAAAAACTGGGATTAAGCAACAAATCAGGCCCCCACATAGGGAGGGGTCTGATTTGTTGCCCAACATCAGGTAACTAGGGCTAGGGGTTAGGGGGTTGGGGCCTGTTAGGGGTTAGGGGTTGAGGATATTTTTCATGGGTTAGGGGTTAGGGTTAGGGGTTGGGGTTGGGGGTTGAGAGGTAGCCCTAGACCTATATTACATAAGGGGGGTCTCAGTTTTCTCTAAAAATGCCTGGTTCAAGAGATATAAGCAATTCATTTTAAAAAATAATATTTAAATCCTTTTTTAAATGATTTAAATATTATTTTTTTAGTAGGGGCAATAGGTTGTCCAGATTTTTTGCAAAACGTCTCTGGACAGTTATTGGGATCTTTTGCAAAAGCCTGGCAGAATCAGCTGAGACAAGAGCTTCGAAACTGCGACTCAGAAGACTGAACTAACTGAACGCCGGACGAGAATAGTGTTTGGCGCGGGTCCGCCGGGTTGAGCCAGTTGCCGGGTCGGGTCAGCTCAGGCTGTCAGCACCCGCCGCCCGTTCGGCAGACCCGGCCACTCTGGCATGTAGCTCACCCCTCACAGCCAATTACGTACCATACCGTGTATTGTAACAAAATATTTGAATTTAATTTTTTACAAATTCAACAAATCGTACTATGAGCAAACATAGTGCAACATCAAAAGGTAACGGCACAGCGAGAAAGCGACAAAAAAGAATGCACAAGCTCAACCACCATCGAGTAGCGATGAAGAGTCAAATCTGAGAACCGCAGCACAGAGAAATGAAGGCGACGAAGGCGAAGACGATGAGGAAGATGAAGATCAGGACGGCAAGGATATACAAGACACGACCGAAGGGATTAAGGCTAAAAAGGAGGCAATTACAATCCAAATTAGTGAGGACGAGCACAATAAAAACAAAGAATAGATGGCACTTACCTTTACATTCAGAAAAGGAGCTGGCGAAACGTAAATCGACCGTATACGCGTTTTTCGAGGCGCAACCGGAAATCCAATTTGCAAGAGACCACTCGGCTGAGTACCTCCTGTACCGCTGCTCCAAGTGTAGTGAGACCATCCGGCAGGGACTGAAAACAGGAGACCGAGGTTCCACAGGTGAGTGAAGAGGTTAGGATATATAGCAAGGGACTTACCAAAGACCATTGACAGGGAATTTGAGGGAACACGTTAAGAAATGCTGGGGGGAAGAAGCGCTTACTGCAGTGAAAGACTCGACACTAGAAAAGGCACAGGCGGCGGTTAGAGACTTCAAAAAAACGAAGCAAACGACACTCACACTTGTCGTCAACTCCGTCACCTCCTGGTTCAAATCGTTCTCAACGAGGCCACCTGAAAAATAAAAGATACGGTACGTCGCCTTCCCCACCCATCGTAACTGCTGTTGACCCAAAGACCTCTTGTAGTGTGGTGACCGCTCGCTGGGTGGCAGAATCCGGACGTTCGTTCCTCGTTGTACGCGACCGTGGGTTTTGTTGCCTTCAGAAAGAGGGTCAGCCGAATCATTACGTGCCAAGTAATGAGACCGTCGCGCGAGACGTGAAGAAGTTGTACGACGGCTGCAAAACCCAGCTGGCAAAGGTTCTTGAGGATTACGAGTATCTTGTCCCAATCGAGCTCAACTGCTGGACATCGCCTAATCATCACGCCTTCATGAGTATCATGGGGAGGATAATCCGAAACGGAACGGATGGGCAGGAGAAACTCACCAGCGTTCTCCTCGACTTCGTCGAACTCCCCTGCTCCCATACTGCAGAGAATATGGCAAATGCCGTTGAAGCGACTCTGAAAGATTATGGGATTACAGAAAAGGTGAAGATCAGTAACTCCAAACGAGCTGAATTACTGAAACAAACGCACCTCAGATAATTTCTATAACATGCAATAGAGGTGCTCACGAGTGCACACTCGAGTGTACTTGCCACTCGTGACACGAATATTCGTCACTCAAAATCAGCAACTGTGACTCGAGTCTGTACTCGAGTGTCTCTAAGTAACAGACACTCGAGTGCGAGTGCCACGAATATTCACAGTAAATTATTCAAATTGTAACTCGAGTATCTACTCGAGTATATAAAGGAAAGACTCGAGTATTGAAAAATACACTCGAGTGTTTTAATACTCGTTACCTTAATTTTCATAGCTTTTAATAAATATACAGTACCGAAACATATATTAACATGCTTCAAAGCAAGAACAATGTACAGATTTATTGTTATACAAAGTTGCCATGAGGGAGAATTGAACTCTGAAGGAAGTTAAAGGAAGGCTGACCTTAGTCCAGAGTCAGCGCCTTTAACCACTTCACCATTCACATTTTCTTACATATGTCATATGTTAGACTATATTACTTCTTTTCTCCTAATAATTATAATAGGCAGTGGCTGTGACTCTAACACAAAAAATTATAATAGGCACATAGCCACTGAGAAAAGTCATGTGCAGAGTTAATAGTAGAAATACTCACGAGTACAGGAGAATACTCGCGAATAAAATGCACGAGTACTTGTCAATACATTTTGATGATCGTGACTCGAGTATACACTCGTATAAATAAAACACTCGACTCGCGAGTCACGAGTACGAATAAACTCACGAGTACTTGTCAACACTTGCCACTCGTGAACATCTCTAACATGCAACAATGCGAGCGCAAACACGGCTATGTTGGAGGACTTGGCCATCATCTTGCCACAGTTTGCGGGTAAACAAGCCCATGTTCGTTGCTTCGCCCACACGATTAACTTCATCAGCAAAATCACTCTGTCTCTGGAGTCTCCAGAGACACCCCCCAAATCCTAGAGAGATTTTATCACTTTCAGAGTGCTCAGAGAAAATTTAGCACCCTCAGAGATCTTCAAAGACATTCAAAGTACTCTCAGAGACTCTAAAGTACTTTTAGTACTCTCAGGCTGCTCAAGATTTGGGGGGTGTCTCTAGCATCAGGAAATTCACTTCTGCTTGAGAGTCTCCAAAGATACCCCCCATTCCCTAGAGAACTAAAGATTGCTCTCAAAATCCCTAGAGTCTCTAGGTTTCTTTTAGTTACTCTGAGAGCTCTTTTGGATCTCTGAAAGTCTTTCAAAGTCTTTGAAAGCCCCTCAAGTCTTGGAGAGCTCTTTTATTTCTCTAGGAAATGGGGGGTGTCTTTGGAGGCTCTCAAAGCACATTTGTCAAAACAGATTTTGCTGATGAGGGTCTCCAGGGATAGAGTGATTTTGCTGATATTGACAGCGAAGGGGGTCCTCCGCCCTTTTGAATCCACCAAGGCCAAGGAAGTAGCAGATGATGCAAGTGAAGGTGATGATGAGCGAGATTTGCAAAGAGAGGAGCTGATAACAGAGATGGAAGAAATTGAGGAACAGGGAGTGAGAGGGGAAGACAACGACGAAGGCTTTGTTGAAGTGTTGAGGGAGATGAGGGCTGCGGAAAGGGCTACGTGGCAGAAAGACGTATCCCCGGTAAAATCTGCTCTATTCAAGGTAACGTATTTCTCACATCAGCTTGACCCTGCATTGCCCTTTACCCAATCTATTCATTCCGTCCCACACGGCGATTTCATGCCGTTTTGCCCACTCCTTGCTTCGTTACCACTCCTCCCTCACCACTCTTCTTTGCCTCGATCACTCATCCCTCACTTCCACGCTGTACCGTCACCGTTCGGCCTACCTATTAACCATATCCATCCAGACCCGGAAAATCTCCTTCAAGATCATACACTCCACGACGTTGTTGCTTCCCAAGTGGCGGGAGCACGTTGCTGGAACTAAGTTCGAGGGTTGAGTTCTACCTCGAGACGTGGCCACTCGGTGGAACTCGACCTATGACATGATGTCGGCCTTCCTTGAAATGAAGGAACAGATGTCAGAGTTCCTTGACCGTTCCTCAAACCGCTTGTCTGATTTTGTTCTCGACGATGATGAGTGGGAAGCTATCAAGGGGCTGGTCTCTGTCCTCGAGGTAAGTTCTATCCCTTGAACAGAGATGTAATACTGACATACTCGTAGATATTGAAAGATGCGACTCTGTTCTTCTCCTCCCACAACCCCAGTGTAGCAGACATAATACCTGCTATGGATGCCATTGACCAGTCGTTCGCCACTGGCATCGTGAATCGTCAAGCGACCTCAGCTCCCGTTCAACATGCACTCTCCATAGGCAAACGGACGCTCAATAAGTACTACCAACTCACTGACGAATCCCACATCTATCGCATGGCCATAGGTAAGCCGCTCGACACGTTAGGATTCGTGTCACTCACCTATTCGTTAGTCCTCCATCCTTCTCTCAAAGTTGACTATCTGCGCCAGGCCAAGTGGGAGGAAACATGGGTCGACAATGCCATAGCCATCACGCGTGAATACTGGGAGAACAACTTCAAGCCTACACAGGCCAATATGTCTGGGAACTCTCAAGGGACTGAGGTGCGTGTCTACGTCGTTTTGTTTCTAATTCTTTCTAACGTCTTTCTCTACAGCAACAGTCGACTCCTGCGGAGTCAAACTCGTTCTTTTCTTTGATGGCAAAACACACGCAGGTGGCCCCGGTGTCTAACGACGCCGATGAACTCGAACGCTTTCTGGCGGAAGGTGTCATTCCTCCAACCGACCCGCTGCAGTAGTGGTTGATGAATCGCAGACTCTATCCAAGCCTTGCCAAGCTCGCAATATCAGTCCATTCAATCCCAGGTATGTCATCCTCACCTTGATGTTTTCAGCCCTCTGATTGTACCTTTCTTCAGCATCGTCTGTCGGCATTGAACGTTCATTCTCTCGCGGACGCATACTTGTATCTCACCTCTGAAACCGACTTCGCGCTTCGACCATCCGAGCACTCATGTGCTTCGGTGATTGGTCTCGGGAGGACCTGTTTTCAAATGAAGATCTTGTGAAGTTTCTTGTGGCCGCTTCTGACGACGACGACGACGCTGTTGTTTTTGTTGATGACGAGGCATCCTTGTAATGCAGCGTTTCTTTAACGATACTTTATTCCTCTGTGTACATACAACAAAATACCGTCTACAGCTAGTCTCTGCTCACTCAATGCAATGTATCTTCTTGTCACCTTCCTGAGTCCTCTGAAGCCTCACAAAGGCAACAGATGCCCAGCCCCTCCATAGGCAAGGCTCTGTTGCCTTTTGCAAAGCTCATCTACTCCCAAACCACCTGCCACCCGGCGACGACCCGTAGATAGAAAACCCGTCACCCGGAGCCATTGAATACCCAACACCCGACATTGCGGGTACAGGTTTGGCCGGGTCACGGGTCGGGATGGCTTCGCAGCCACCCGACCCGACCCGCACCAAACACTAGACGAGAATGATGCGCCTTATGGGATGACTCCGTTCGATTCAAGCTTTGTATATGCCTGCCGCCATCATGTATCTCAATAATCGTGACACTGGTCATTCCGATGAAGCGGAGCACGTCAAAAATATCCCCGTCATGCTTCCTTCCACCCTTCCTGTGTCTGAACGAATTTCGGGATGTCGTTCGGGCCTTGCTCTGATTGAAGAGCAACTTCGTGAGGCTCAGCTTCGAGCTTCATTGAATAGCTTGCAAAATCACCTTCACATGAAATTCCGACTCCTCACGTACAGGAAAACAAATGTCAAGGCACAAGGGATGATCACCAAGTCGCAAGCTTTACTGAAACGTAACCAACGACAAATCGACTCTGATGCGAAAAAGTATCGCGCGGCCTGGAGAGCGATGGAGAGCCTTCGTGGCGAAGGGAAGAGTGGTTGGAAAAGGTTGAGCCACAAAGATGTTCGCATGATGGGAAATGACGACAGTTCAGCGCTGGGCATGGAGCGGAAACGGGTTGGGAAACGGACTCGAGATAGGGAGGCAGCGTTGAAGACTGTCACGCAGACTAGCAACGTTCTTGACGAAGTGACCGCTGGCAACGATGACAGCTCTTCTGACGAGAATGGGGGAGAGGAAACGTCTACCGACGGTTCGAGGGAGCACCTCAACCATGTTGAGCGCAGGTTGGAGAGGGATATCGTGAAACGTCCTGGATTTGGAGGGAGGGGGGTACTGGTGAGCTCATTGATCAAGCAATTCTGGATGAGTTTGTCCGGGTAGAGTGGTGTAAAACCCATGCTCGGGCAATGAGGTGGAAGGAGGAGGTGTGTCTGCTGGTAGAGGAGAAGCGGCGGGTCCTGGTTACATTGGAGCACAATGCGAAGGAGTGGGAAGGAAGAGCCACATACGATGGTCAATTATCAGACGGTAAGGATGCGGCGCATAAGGAGGGCGCTAGAGCGTATGCCCTGTCGCAAGCGGCCGTCTTCCGATCGTTGGCAAGGAGCTTTGTTAGTTTATGGCAAGAGGTCAACGTGGATTTCGAAGGTAGTGATGAGGCCGGTGATATGGATGGGGCATCCAAGGACGAGGAGGAGGAGGATGCGGAGGTGCTAGGGGTAGACGGGGACGCTGATATACCGGACGATATCTAATCATAATATCTAATCTCATTATCAATTGATTACTGATTTTATTGGTACATGGGAAATCAACAGAAAATATACAAAAATATACAGAAATAATCAATATTACGGGCTGCCGTGAATGCATGATTCGGCAAGGCAGGTGAGGATAACGTTGGGCGCTTGTAAATCCCTGCCGAGCTGAAAGGGTATGCCGATGGGAAGGGTGAGGCGCCTATTACAACATGCCGAAATAGCACCGGGGCCCTACCTAAAGCGTACCTATAGTATTTGGCAGGCTGGACAACTGTCCATTCATTACGCATAACATCCATGGACAGTTATCCACTCGTTACGCATAACAGCTACAGCTACAGGTGCTGGAAGAGCAACAGTAAGCTAGCTTTCGCTGTTATATTCTATTCTACTGAACTCTCCTTGATAGATTTCTCTATATGGTTTTCATTGCTATCCAGCTGATACTGTAAAACTTTTGTAAAAAGTACCAATAAGTTATCGGGTATCTATTGCAAATAGTTGTGATAACCCGGAGGGGGTCCCGGAAATGGCCCCGGGGGTGGTCATGCCTGTCACCACCTGTCACATATGGCTTATATTTACTGTTTTGGGTAATTAATAATCATTCAGATATTTAAATAAGCAGTACATTTTCAAAAAAACTCGAAAATTCATAAAAATTCATAAAAAACCTAAAATGGCCTGATTAGGTCAGATCAGGATATGTAAGCAAATGACCTCATATGATTAAAAATGATGTAGGGCCAATGTAGGTACTAAAAATAGCGCAAAGAATCACTAAAAATGCAAAAAATATTTAAGGATAGTATGGAGCCTATTGCAGGCCCAGGCACATCAAAATTACCAAAAAAGGAAAAATTGATCATGATCTCATCTAGTAGCAAAAAATCTGAAAAAAATCCTAAAAATAGTTCGACATGAAGGCGGATTCCAAGGGTAGGGAGCCTTTCTGCAGGCCTCTGCGAACAACAGATCATCTCCCAGTAATTATAGTGCACTATTCATCACAACAGGTATGTACATGAAGGTCTTCACCTTCATCACTGTACCTAATGTGTACATGAATACACTTAATTGCTGACTACCTCTCAAGTGCTCATGCCACTATACTGTGTATGCATACAGAGCTCTATTGTCCCTACAAGTTGTCCACTATAACCCTATGATGATACTCACTCTGTGTTGAGTTATTCATATTTTTCAGAATGCTTTAATAAAGCTTTTGAAATATTTTCTATTCTACACAAAGCATTCCTGGACCAAACCTATAGGTGTTTTAGATGAAAATATACAGTTTGATGTCCTCTTCAAGAGACAAATAATTTTGAAGGCATTTGGTCTAGTGGTTCTCCTGCAATCCTCATTTTAAAATGCACACGCAAAACACTTGTGTGTTATTTCATTTCCAGAGCCTCTATATCACTTAGCACCATGCCTAGACTCATCACATGGATTCCTGGACATATTTCGGACATTTCCAGCGCTTATAGGGCGCCTGGATCATCAGCTGATAGCTGTACATGATCCCATCTTCACATGCATCAGGCAATTGATCATGGGGCTGTTTTAAATTGATGTGGCTGTTACAGGTGCCAGAGGTCTGAGCAGAGGCCTGTAAAAGCGAGTTGAAACATCAATTTTTGATCTCCCATTCTTCCTTTCCTTCCCCCACCATCTCTGACCTGGGTAGGGCTGCCTGCATGTTCCCTAGCTCTTTCTGAGCTCTGATTTCACTGTCCAGCACATTCCTACATCTGTACAGACTACAGGCCTTCCAGAGGTGTCTCAGATACAGGAATCTGGTATGAAATTTCGCATTTTTCACCATCAAGACACTGAACAGATACCAAAGCACATCCAGACAGATCTAAGGAGATCAGACACTCTAGGAGTTGATTCCTTTGTTAGATCTTGGGTTTTTGGTGTCTCAGTGCGCTCTGATCATGTCTGATAAGCCTCTACATAGTACTGACTCTTATCTACATAGATCTAACCTTGATCTGCCTGTTTTTCCTTCACCCTCCCTCCTCTCCCTCATATCATGTATGTTCTCATTGTTTGTAAATATGTAGTTGTATGTAGCTACATCCTTACCTATCCTGTACCATTATGTAGCCCTCCATGATCCACTTTGAATGTTATGGGCTTTGGCCCAGTGTTGGCTAACTAGAACTTCCTGTCCCACCTAAGTGCAAAAGGCAGAGGCAAAAAATTCAAGGGTGCCTTGTTGGCCCTGAAAACGCAAAATAAAAAAAAATATGCGACAAGTGTAAAAATTTTCATCACTCCAAATCATTCCAAATCCACTATACAGTCAGTATATATGATGTATATGCTATATTTAGCATCCTAGTACCTTTATTGGGCTAAAAATAGAACTTGATCTCATCTGATAGCAAAAAATCTGAAAAAATCATAAAAAGTACTCAAAAAATTCAGGGATGCCTCATTGGCCCTGAAAATGCAAAATAAAAAAATTTACACAATACAATTGAAAAACAACATTACTCCAAATCATATCAAATCCACTACACAGTCAGTATATATCATATATATGCCATTTATAGCACCCCTAGTACCCTCAATCACTTGTATCACTCAAGAATCATACCAAACTGAATAATTTGGGGAGTAAATATATTGTACATGATATTTTTAGCACACCTAGTACCCTTGATAACTTAGAACGATTTATATTATTCAATATGTTTAGTACACTTAGCACTTACTATCACACCTAACACACTAAAACTCATAACAGTACTTATATGTATTATACTTAACACAGTTGACAATGAAATACTCAAAACAGTGTTATAAGTCACTATACTTAACACACTTAACAGTCAAAAAGTCAGAACAATGTTACTTTATATACATAACACACTCATTGTTATACTATAATACACTTATAACAACGAGTTTTGGGCGCTTATGGGCGCTTATTTGGTGTTTTTGAGTCGAAATTCATTAATAGCACACTCAATAATTTTTGTCTGGGCTCTATACTGTGTGAGGATGTTATCTATATCATATTCCTCTAGATACAATTCAGAGAACTTGAAAATTCAACCTGTGGGGCTGGCTATATTGTGATCTTTTGAAATATAACAGTGTTTTATGTAAATGTCAATGCATACACCCATGTTATGAAGTCAAACTGCTACTGGGTCATGAGAAGAGTCATCCTACAGCCTATTCTATGCTAACTCTATGTGATACATCCAATAGATCTGTAATGGGGGTCATTGAATATGGCATCTATGGTGACATGTAAGTGTAGACATCTATAGTGTACATGAAACATGTACATGTATATCACAGAGTCCAATAGTCATAGTGAGTATCTGAACCATGCTCAGACACTTCTAGTAGACTGTGGGAGTGATCCCCTCATGAACCACCATCAGTATACTTGCATTACATGGACATATGCATTGATATTTATATAAAACACTGTTAATTGCGAAAACTTCTTTGCAGCCAAACCTCGGATTTACTCCAATGACGTCTCAAAAATTTCATTTGTGGCATCCTATATGAAGGGACCTGCAAAAAGATACTATCAGAATCTCATGAGAAGACAAAGATTGGGTCATGTTGTTCCCCCTCTTATCCAATGGGAGAAGTTTGCAATTCTCTTTGGGCAAATGTTTGGGTTACACTATGAAACAATCCAAGCTCAGTCTAAGTTGGATGAGTGTCTCCAGGCCTGGAATGAATCCTTTGGTGATTTCTGGTTTCGATTTGAAGACATTGCCCTTATGACAGAATATGATGATCGTGCTCTTCGGTGGAGATTGCTGAAGCAAATTCAGAACCATCTACGGAATCGTCTGGTGGATCATGGAGAGATACCTGATACCCTTTCAGGGGTAGTGGATAAGCTCATGATCCTTGATGGAGCAAAACAGACTTTCAGTCAAGTTGGATTAGGATATGAAGACAATAATCATGATCACAGATCAAATCAAACCACCAATTTGGCCACTTCAATTATGCCTCCTTCAGTTCCCAATGGAACAGCTAGCCCTGCCAACTCAATATCTACAACTTTAACCCAGCCAAAAATATCCTCCACTACTCCAAGATGGCCAAAAACCAATATTCGCACTACTCCCACAAATCAAGCAGTTATAGAAGAATCTGATGTAAAATTGGAGTCCTCTATTGCGGAAGAATCAGTGGACAATGGAGTGCCTAAAGAGCAGGACAAACCATATCCCAAAGTATCACAAGAGGAATGGAATCATCGGATGAGAGAAGGACTTTGTGGCATCTGTGGCTCTAAAGAGCACAGATACCGTCAGCATTTCAACTACAATGGACAACCAAATGCCACCCTCAGGGGAGCATTTATACAAGAACACAATTTTGATGATGGTCCTTATGTGGAAATTGATGGCTTTGAAGAACCTGTTCATATCAATGATCCTATTTTGGATATATGGAGTCCAGAAAGCAACTAGGAAAATGAGACCTCGAGGGCTCGGTCTGATTGAAGGGGGGAATACTGTCAGGAATCAGACAAATTCACCTTAATTCCAGAACAAATCATACACTTTCCACTCGAAATAACAATTACAAGAAAACATGAAAATATTGAAAATAACTCTCAAGCATATGCCTGCCTAAACCCCAGCTTAAAATGCGCTATTTCCGGCGTATTTTCCCACGCTATAGGGGACTCCGGAATTTAATAATTAGTGGTGTCACTTCTGTGAAATGGTATGATCATACTTAAATGATGATGGTCTGATCTTCTTTTACTATTTCATGACCTGATTCTTTAAATATAAAATACCCAGTGGCCTCATCTAATTATTATGGCCTCATTCAATTATTATGGGCACATTCAATTATTGTGGCCTTATTTGATTATAATGGCACCATTTGATTATTGTGGCCTCATCTTTTATTTAGTTTACACAGTATATAAAGGCCATGAGATACCTACCTGTACCCCAGACTAGTTATTTTGTTACCTTCACCTATCTGATTCTGTGTCAACTCCTGTGACTGCACTTGTTGTTCTCTCTTGTCTGAAGTCCATCCCAGCAAGCATATACTCTTGATCACATTGACTGACGTCCAATCCAGCCTTGTGGTCACTACTTCTCTCTTGTCTGACCACTTTAGGCAACCACCAAAAGGTATCATATTAGATAGGACAAGACCTGAAAATCCCCTATCTAACATGCTGAAAATCCCCGGGAATTCCCCAATGGGATGTCCCACTCAGCTGGGATGTCCCAGGTGGGATGTCCCTATGGCCTGGGAGGTCCCATGTGGGATGTCCCTATGACTTGGGATGTCCCAGGTGGGATGTCCCTATGGCCTGGGAGGTCCCATGTGGGATGTTCCTATGACTTGGGATGTCCCATGTGGGATGTCCTTATAGCCTGGGCTGTCCCAGGTAAGATGTTGCTATGGCCTGGGATGTCCCATGTGGGATGTCCCTATGGATGTGGGATGTTCCATGTGGGATGTCCCTATGGCCTGGGATGTCCCATGTGCTGGGATGTCCCATGTGGGATATCCCTATGGCCTGGGATGTCTTGTTCCTCATGTCTGGGACATCCCCTCACCTAGTATGTCTCTTTAGCTGGCATATCTCTCTGACCTGTTCATGTACTCAATGCTGATTACATAACCTATTAATCTTGAATGAAAAACTTAGAACAGTGGCATAGTGTGTTATACTCAATATACACAACTATCACTAGGTACACACTCAATATACTCATTATATTTAATAATGAAAGAATTTGGAACAGTCATCACTGTGTGATATAATTAACACACTCAACATCCATCATAGTTCAAACACTTGCACAAAAGATACATTGATACACTTGACTGTACAGAGAACAGGCAGAAATTCAGAGCAGTGTTATCACTCATGACATTCATTGCACACAGTACTTCATAAGTAAGTATGGTTGGAACATCATTATACCATGATACACATATAACAACGAGTTTTGGGCACTTATGGGCGCTTATTTTGCATTTTTTGACTTGTAATGCATGAATATCACACTCAATAATTTTTGTGTGGGCCTTATATTGTGTCAGGCTGTTGTCTATATCATAATCCCTTAGAAACAATTCGGAGAACTCAGAAATACAGCCTGTGGGGCAGGCTATGTCATGATCTTTTATACTTCAGCAGTGTTTTATGTAAATGACAATGCATATATCCATATAATGCAGGGACATTGAAGCTGTCTCATGGGGAGAGCACTCCTACAGCTTACTGACAGTGTTTCCACATGATTCAGATACTCACAATGACCATTGGACTCTCTTAGATATATTTACATATTTCATGTATACCAGTGATATGTAGACTTGTATGCAACTCCAGATGTCATATTCAATGACTCCAATTGTGAATCTCTCAGCTGTATGACACAGAGTAAGCATAGGATAGGCTGTAAAATCAATCTTTTGATGACCCAGTAGTGGTTTGACTTCATAACATGGGTGTATGCATTGTGATTTGAACAATGCACTGTTAAATCACAAAAGATCATGATATAGCCTGCCCCACAGGCTGTATTTCTGAGTTCTCCGAATTGTTTCTAAGGGATTATGATATAGACAACAGTCTGACACAATATAAAGCCCACACAAAAATTATTGAGTGTGGTATTCATGCATTTCAAGTCAAAAAATGCAAAATAAGCGCCCATAAGCGCCCAAAACTCGTTGTTATATGTGTATCATGGTATAATAATGTTCAACCATACTTACTTATGAAGTACTGTGTGCAATGAATGTCATGAGTGATAACACTGCTCTGAATTTCTGCCTGTTCTCTGTACAGTCAAGTGTATCAATGTATCTTTTGTGAAAGTGTTTTAACTATGATGGATGTTGAGTGTGTTAATTATATCACACAGTGATGACTGTTCCAAATTCTTTCATTATCAAATATAATGAGTATATTGAGTGTGTACCTAGTGATAGTTGTGTATATTGAGTATAACACACTATGCCACTGTTCTAAGTTTTTCATTCAAGATTAATAGGTTATGTAATCAGCATTGAGTACATGAACAGGTCAGAGAGATATGCCAGCTAAAGAGACATACCAGGTGAGGGGATGATGAGGAACAAGATATCCCAGGCCATACGGATATCCCACATGGGACATCCCACATCCATAGGGACATCCCACATGGAACATCCCACATCCATAGGGACATCCCACATGGGACATCCCAGGCCATAGCAACATCTTACCTGGGACAGCCCAGGCTATAAGGACATCCCACATGGGACATCCCAGGTCATAGGGACATCCCACCTGGGACATCCCAAGTCATAGGAACATCCCACATGGGACCTCCCAGGCCATAGGGACATCCCAGCTGAGTGGGACATCCCATTGGGGAATTCCCGGGGATTTTCAGCATGTTAGATAGGGGATTTTCAGGTCTTGTCCTATCTAATATGATACCTTTTGGTGGTTGCCTAAAGTGGTCTGACGTCCAATCCAGCAAGACCATATATATCCAATCCATTGACTGACGTCCAACCCAGCTTTGCGATTGCTGTTTGTTCACTGTCTGACGTCCAACCCAGCTGTGCAACAATTGTGATTACCTGTCTGACGTCCATCCCAGACAACGTAGCCACACCTTTTTGATACTTTGCTGACGTAATATTCCAGCAAAGGTCTGTGTGACAGATTTATAGATTTCTAGAAGCCATTCTTGGTGATAACCCCAGGATAATTTACTTCCTGGTGATTCAGCTTTAGATCCGTGATCAGTGTTGCAACCAACACCTTACAATAAGCCATATGTGACAGGTGGTGACAGGCATGACCACCCCCCGGGGCCATTTCCGGGACCCCCTCCGGGTTATCACAACTATTTGCAATAGGTACCCGATAACTTATCAGTCTTTTTTACAAAAGCTTTACTGTATCCTGTGGTTACAGAGCCTGTGTTGAGTGCTGAGATGGTCGGGATCGATACCAAGGTGTGTGTTTTGCCTATGTGCTCTACGTGCTTCTGTGCACATAATGATACGCGCTTGGGGTTAAACGTTGCAACGTTGAACATTCCGCGTTCACCATCGCCTTCGTTCACTCTTTCATTCTGCTCAATATCGATCCTAAACAACCCCACAGGGCATGACCCTAACCTGCAAATTTAAAAACGGCTCCAGCAAAGACGTACGGGTGGCGATAGACCCTCCGTTGAGTGGGTACGATGATGTGAAGCCGAGGTTGTTGGAGATGAAGGCAATTGTGCAGGAGGGGTTGAGTATGGTGCGTACATGACCTGGATTTCATTGTGCAGCTGCGATGCACGGCTACTCCCACCTTCTCTTCTCCCCCAAACTTCCCCTAGCCCTGGCCCTCACTTTCTAATCTCTCCTTCTCACATTGTCCTCATCCTTGCTCACAGATCAAAATACCCAATATCAGCACATTCCACTTACCCTGGTCAGCCCTGTCTGTCATCTTCATTGTGTACCCTATCCTGGTGTATCTTGCATACGCTCCCACCTTCTCTCCCACCTCCGGGTCAGCATTGACGTCGGTCATAACTCAAGCTGTGGATATGATCACCCTCCCAGCCCGCCTCCTCACATGCATGCCGTACCTCGGTCCCTGGCTACTCTCAATCTTCTACTGGCTTTTCTGGAGTGTGAATGTAGGACACGTGCTCGAGGCGATGTATACCGCGTCCTTGTGTCGGAGACATGGGACGGGTTTCGGGTTGGGGTAAGTGGACTCGCGGATCGTTTTCATTTTTGTTTCTTTGTTTGTGTTTTTGTTTCGGTTCTTGCTTTGAACTTTTCTCTTTGTTTCTGTTGTTTCTTTGGTGGTGTTTTTGGGGGTTACACCCTACGCTTCCACTGTGATTCTGACATCCAAATCCAACTAACGAGCTTCATTCATCTTTCGTGGGTTTTCCTCACAGGCTGCGTACGTATGTGCAACACTGGTTTGTGGATATCATATTTGGAGGGATCTGAGGAAGAGGATACAGGATGCAAGGATTCAGTCTGTGATGAAGGTTGAATAAACCAGATGAATGAAGGATGAGTGAATGAGTGAATGAATGATGTATTGATGGATGAATAAATGAAGAGGCTGAGGTTGGGCTAGGTTGGGGAAGGAGCTTGGAAGGAGCAGGTTCTTTGATTTAGCTTGGGGAATTGGGATTATATTGATCCATCATGGATCGTTAGAAGACAACAACAATAGCCCCCTTCTCACTGTACTGTAAAATATACAGTTCTACATTTTTAATGAATGTTTTGATCACACAAAGGATATTCAAACAACAAAGAGTGGAGGAGTTACAACACCGCGACTAGTTGACTGCTGAGGGGAGAATGAGAATGAGAAAACAAAACAAAACAAATGTATATGTATGTGTGTACGAAGTATGCATATCCACCTACTCCTCCCAGACACATTTATTCTCTATACTCAACACACATCCCGTGCCTCCCTTTCGAGACATATTACGTCGGACTCCCTCACTGCATGCATGACCAAATAAGTGGTCCCAGGTTATGATGAAATTATAACCAGTAAGGCCGACCAACGGCATAGCCCGCTACCCTCCAGAGTCCAGCTTACAGTACTTTCTATGCATAACATATTCAATACAGTGGAGAGCTAGAGTTTTGAAGGGGACATAAGAGACAGCTACCAACATGCAAAAGCACCAGAGCAAGCTTTGCACTCAATCAATGGTCCATGGATGGACAATGTCACAACAATGATGCTCCTGCCAGCTTAGGCCGACTGAGAGAGAGTTGTGAAAAGAATCAAGACATACTGGATAGGCAGATTAATAGGCTAAAGCACAAAGGGATTGCTCTGGTGAAATGGAACATGCACACTGGGCTGACATGGGGCAATCTTGACTCTCAATTGAGGGCAATGGGCATGAATCTGATGATGATGACAGAAGATGACTTGGACAGATGTGCATTGTGCATAGCGGTTGTATATGTACTCAATATTCATGTACAGTATGAGAATATAAGATTGATGATGGACTCTAAACATGAGGAGTAGGTAGACTGTACTAGGGCACAAAACTGTTGAATGTAGAAAGCAGTGCAACCGGAACGTCGTACGGATCAAAAGTGGGCCGATGCTCAAATAATTGGTGTAGCGCCGACGAGCGGCATAGCCTGCTACCCCATTACAAGGTCGGAATGAAATGAAGGAATCGTCCTATAGCCTGTTTGGTGTGGGAAATCTGTCAAAGTAAAATTAAAAATCGCCTTTTTGGGTTTTTATCACTCGATTTGGACTATTGTCACGTTATCTCATGTAGTCACGTTATCTGAGTTCCATGTGTTCACGTTATCCCTCCCTATCCCTTCTTTCTGAGGTAGCCTGGCTGGCAGCTGTAGTTCACAAAAAAAGAGTAAACTTGTTGTGAATAAGCCTGGTACCAAGGGCTCGTAAAAGCATCGTGCTCCCCACTTTTAAACTCCGCTCTTACTCATAGGTTATTCTTGCCGTCCTCAGCATTGCACAAACTGTGGCTAACATATGCTCTGCAAAGCTGTTTGATGCTAAAGAAGTGATTCATAAGCTTTGAAAGAGCTTCTGGCTGATTTTTTCTTACTTTTTGACTGAAACCATGGTCCAACATGCAAGGGAAACAGAGGGCATGGATTATGTAAATGTATTGGACAGCCACATGAATCAATTCATTTGCATTGGAGTTCAAAAGTGGGGAGCACGACGCCTTTATGAGCCCTTGGTTCCAGGCTATTTCTGAGGATGTCACTGACTCAAGCTTCTGAAAGTTATTCTCTTTGCTTTCATTTCTCTTCCATTTCTATCTCTTGCTAGCTCAATCTTACATGAGTCAGAGCATGGGCACATTTCAAGAAAGCCATGAGGAACAAGCTCTACAAGCTCATATCCGATTGTTGCTTTACGATTATGACAAAGAGCATCTCACCACGAACTATGTAGAGTTTCCTGAGCAAGCAGTTGCTGAAGTATGTGTATCACCTCAACTCACCTTCATAGCCAAACAATGATGCGTCTTTTCTAGCTCCTCTCCGAAGCATTGCATGTTATTCTGACCATAGACAACCCTTCTGTGCAGTTACCTGAAGAACCATTCACTGCTCTATAGCCATACAATGAAGGGTCAAGAAACGCATCGGAAGTGATGAGATATCTGAAGACATTCATGGCAATGATGAGGAATGGTGAAGACATTCGTGGCAATGATGAGGAATGGTGAAGGTGAAGGGTATCAGTTGCAGTCTGAGCATTAGAGATGCAAGAATATAGCTTCAGTGACACTGAATTTGGAAGCAATTGGGACTCAAGAGGAAACCAGCAACAGGATTAAAGTGGGCCAATAAATCCTGACAACTAAATTGAAACCGGGCCAAAGTGCAAAAAAATGCTACTCTCACTGGAACGCAAAAATTAGTGGGGTATAAACCCTTACCCTAAAGGGTAGCGGGAATGTTGTTAATCCAAGGAGGAGGGTCCCTAAAACCCTTGACCCTAAAGGGTAACGGGAATTTTGAACTCTCATATAATGGGAACATACTAAGTAGCACCATATATGGTAAACATAATCAGATTTTCTACCAATAGTTGACCATAAATTTACATATATGGTCATTTTTTAAAATATGTTTAAAATATGTTTTACCATATATGGGCTACTTAGGATTTTCCTATTATTCGAGAATTCAAAATAAGTTCAACATAATTTTGGACCACTTATCTGGTCGTGCATGCAGTGCCTTGTATAATGATGCCAAACATGCTCAATAGATAACAACCATCAATAACAGTATTCGGAGCTGCGAGCATGAACCACTGGCAGATCTGTCTGACTTTCACTCACTCATTCATTAACAAACCTTGTATATTGAATGTCTACTAAATATGCTAGTAAACCCAGAACAGCACTTATATGTACATGGTTATGGATGATCAGCTGCTGTTTCAATCATAGAAAGAAGGGGAGTATTAAAATTCACTTCATCCAGGAGTCAACAGCATTCATTGATGAGATTGCTTCTGACATCTTGCCATGTGAATCGGTCATGCACTGCCCAATGGACACTTTTTCCAGTAATTTGGCTCAAACAGAATTCAATTCAAAATATCTATTGGATCAGATTGCAGTGTTTAGAGGAACCATTACATAACACATTCCATTTTTTATATAAAGACCTAGGTCCTACCATGCTTCATTGCACTTCAACTTTTTTGCCCATCAATACTTTCAACTTTGATATATCAACCTCAATGAGCTATCAAACAGAAATCCAAAGGTATTCAGACTGACTTTCCTATCATGTACTATGTCTAGTAAACACCATCTGTAGCTATACTAGCAATCAGCATGCAGAAAGGTAGAATTTTTGAAATGGGCTAAGAGTCAAGACTAAGTAATGTTGATGCTGTTTCTAAATTTGCTTGCAACAGCACTGGCAGTTTCAACAATGCAAATAATTTCAGCATTCATCAAGCAACATTCAATGCAGCAGAGACCATCAACTATACAAACCACAACTGTGAGTGAATCTACAAGATTACTAACATTAGTCTCTTTCTCATAATGCACTATATCCAGATCATTCAAATGATGATTCAAATGATGATTCAAATGACAAAGGTCAAGAAGAAAGAGAAGAAAAAATTCTTACATGGCTTGCTGCTCCAGATTGTTGTATCAATTTGAGGACAGCTCTCAATAAAAGAGTCATTGGTACCAGTCAATGGATTCTGGAAGATTCAGCCTATCTAGAGTGGATGGAAAATGCAGGTATCTGGTGGATTCAAGGAAAAGGTAATATAGCATAGCTAATTTTGTGAAAGAAAATCTCATTTTTGAATTGTAGCTGGATCAGGCAAAACTTTTCTAATGTGAGTTGACAAATTCATCAGTATATTAAATCATAAAGTATATATTGATTTTCTTCTAGCACCTATATTATCAAGAACCTTGAAGATACAACTTCTGCAAGTTTTGTAGTCTATCATTACTTTGATACCTGTGACACTACTGGATCAAAAACAAGTTATCAAGGAATGTTGTTATTCCTCATGTTGCAGTTGGGTGCTCAGGATCACAAGATCCATCCTGCCTTGAGGAATTTGTTTCAATCATCAAAGCGTGGGCTTTCCTATTTGAAGCCAACTAATACTCAACTTCTGGATACTCTGAAAAAAATAATCAGAGATTTGTTTCAACAGAAGCATCAAGTCTATATAATAATTGATGCTCTTGATGAATGTAAAGAGTCTCATTTGGTCCTAGATTTCATAAGGGAGATGACCCACTTTTCTTGGCTCAGTATCATGATTTCAAGTCGAACTCATCCACCTGAAGCTGTTGCTTGCTTGAAAACTGTCTTAAGTGATCATAACTCAATTCAGAAAGATATTGGTATATTTGTGAAAAATCAAATGCGTTTGAAATTCAAAGATCCAAGCTTGGAAACTGAAGTCAAGGACAGATTATTAGAAAAGGCAGATGGAGGGTAAATTTCATAGCTTACAGTTTAGTTTTTTTTTGCTGAGATATCATATTATAGATTTCGGTATATTGAGTGTCAACTACAGGCAATAAATAAATGTGCTGTTCCACAAGATGTTGAACAAGTATTGGATACATTACCAAAAAATTTGAGAGATACATATGTCAAAAGTATTGCAGATCATGACAGTGAATATAACATTAAGCATGTATATCATCTTGTTATATGGCTTCTATATTCCTTTCGGCCTGTGTATAAAGATCAAGTTGGAACTTTGTTTTCAATTGATTTAAAGTCACAAACAGTGGCAAGCAACACTGACTTGTTGACTGAAATTGAAACAATTGTTGATAGCACTTTGATAACTGTTGATAGTTTCAATAGAGTTCGATTTGCACATGCCTCTGTAAAGGAGTTTTTACTTCAAAGTCAGGAAGATAATCATAACAAAAGAGTATTCAATCTTAATGCACATTTGGCACATGATATTATGACTCAAATGTGTCTCATTTATCTTCTTCACCATAACTATAGTAAATTCACTCCTTTCATGTATTCTTCATTTGCAAATTATGCAGTTCAAAATTGGGCAAAACATAGTCACTATAATGAGAAAGCAAGAGTTTCAAGTGAAGATACAATGGCACTTGCTCAAAAAGTTTTGGACACAAGTTCAGAATCATTTCTGAAATGGAGAAAGACTTACCAAAATCGTAATTTGGGACTGACCCCATTGCACTGTGAACCCTTTGAAGACTGTAATGCTCTACATATTGTTGCATTTTTTGGATTGTACCAAAATGCTCAGAAACTCTTAAACAATAAAATATATAAACAACAAGATAACCTCAAAGCAGGTATGTTTTTTGAGGATAAATTATTATAAAATAATTCTCATGTAATCAAGTAGATCTAAATGCAGTAGGAAGAGATGTAGGAACACCATTGCATGTAGCAGCATATATGGGTCACAGGGATGTTGTTGAGCTGCTTCTTAAGTATGATGCAGATATCAATGCTCTGAGTAAAGATTTTAACACCCAAAAATTGGAAGAAAAAGCTATTGAATGTGCAATACATAAGGGTTATAAAGGAATTGTTGAAATTCTGCTTGAACATGGTGCAGAGTTGAATGCCCAACAAATAAACCTTGCTTTTATGAAAACAGGATATAATGGTCACAAGGAGATGCTTGAGTTCCTTCTTCAATGTAATGCTATAAAACCTCAGGAGCATGACCTCAATGCAGCATTTATATTGGCAGCACAGGAAGGTCACAAGAATATTGTTGAACTTCTTCTTAAGAATAATGTCAATGTCAATGCTCAAGATAAAGAATTTGAAACAGCGCTTCAAAAAGCAGTTGAGAGAAATCACAAAGATATTGTTGAACTTCTTCTTGAGAAAGGTGCAACTATTGATACTCGGAAAAGCCAATTCCCTAGATTATTTGAACAAGCAGCAATCTATGGGCATAACAAATTTATTGAAATCTCTTTGAATCACTACTTCAATAATATCAATATACTTCCTCAATATTTAGAGAATGGTCTGTCATATGCTGCACATAGTGGTCATGAAGATGTTATGAAAGTTCTCCTTGAATACAGTATGCAGCATGCTCCAGCCAATTTTCATCAAGAATTATTTGGAATTGCATTGAATATAGCAGCAACTAAAAATCACAATAACATAATCAAACTTCTTCTTAAATATGGTGCAGATCTCAAGTCAGAGGAAGAACAGACTCAAATGGCACTTCAACAAGCAGTATATTCTGGTCACAAGGATACTGTTGAGCTCCTTCTTCTAAATAATGCCAATGTCAATGCTCAAGGATATTATGGAACAGCATTACAAGCAGCAGCATGTAAAAATTATAAAACTATTATGCAACTCCTTCTTGATCATGGTGCTGATGTCAATGCTGATAAAGGACCTTTTGGAACAGCACTTCACATAGCTGCATTTCACAATTTCCAGGATATCATTGAGCTTCTCATTGATCATGGTGCAGATATTAATGCTCTTGATAAATATCAAAGAACACCACTTCGAATAGCAATCTCAAACAATCACCATACTATAGCTCAACTTCTCATTGATCATGGTGCAGATATTAATGCTCATGATAAATATCAAAGAACACCACTTCAACTAGCAATCTCAAAAGGTCACCATGATATGGCTCAACTTCTCATTAAATATGGTGCAGATGTCAGTGTTCTGGAGATGCATTAAACCTAGCTATATTTGGAAATGAGAATATTGAAAAAGTTGATGTTGAGCAATATTGAATAAATAGATAGAAAAACTTGAATATGATATCTCATATAGCAATTTGATTGTAGGCCTCTGTAGGAAAGTATGATACACATTGCAGTTTTCAGTTATTCAAAAAGTTAGTGTTACAGATACTAAATAGTAAAACAGAATTACTATGACATTATCAGTACTTACTATCAAATTATAGTAGGCTCAATGTTATTGAGTATAAAATACTAAGTGACCCCACAAACTTTCTAAATATATTTTAAACCTTTTCTGATCTTTCTAGCATTTTTCCCTGATGAATGAGTGAATGATGTATGATGTATCATTCATTGATACATCATACATTGATGAATGAGAAATGAACAAATAGGCTGAGGTTCAGGTTGGGCTAGATTTAGGAAGAATTTTTGGAAAGCTGAGCAGGTCCTTTGACTGAGCTCAGTGATTACCAGTGCAACTGTTTTTGTTAGTTAGAAGACAAACAAATGCTCTTGACTCTCTGTACTGTAATATATAGAATTCAAGCTCAAGTTTGAATGAAACAGAGCATAAGTATTCAAACTGACAAACTAAAAGGATCACAGAAGTTGTACTCGATACATCAGGAAAAATCTATCTAGGCCCAGGTTGCCTGGAGACACCCCCAAAATTCCAGGCAGTTTCAAGTTCTTGAAATGATTTTAAGTCAACCTTATGTCTTCAGGCTTACCTGAGTTGCTTTGAAAATCTTTGGAAATCTTTGAAAATCTCTGGGAAGCCTGAGAAGTCTAAGCTTTTGGGGGGTGTCTCTAGGCTCTCTGGACCCAAGGTATTTTTCCTGATGTACACTGCAACTGCTGGTAACCAATTTATCATTTGACTTTGACTCAGAGAAGATACAGTGTACAGAGTAAGTACAGTGTGTCATAGCAATTAAATAGTACAATGAAGGGTATATAAACCACAATGGTGATGCTAAGTCAATGCTCGATGCTTCAATGGATGCCAAGAAAGGATTAGAAAGACAAAGAAAAAAAAGTTCCCTACGAAGACAAGGAAAAAGAGAGAAAGACGCAGGCTTGAGGTATATGTATATGCAGGTATGTATGTACTTGTACCAAGTATGTATGCCCGTCCAAGAAACAGTGGAATATAAATAAGATAATAGCCATTGGGCGATGAAACAAGAGGAAAAAGAATGACAGGGGAATGTTTGTCCAGAAGCCCAGGAACCGCACAAGGAAGGAGATGAGGAAGGTATAAGTTAGACCGCCGGTTGAGCTGCGAGCCATCGAGGCTCGAAGACGTGCTCGTCAAATGATGCCCAAAGAATGAAAAACCAGGAGGAAGATCCAACATGCTCCTCCTGTGGCCCGCGGGATGGATGGAATGACGACGGAATGACAACAGAAACAACAGAACCAACCAACAAAGCCAATGTTGCTCATTGCTCATCTCATCCAATAACTCTCCTCGATCACATCCATCCTTGAGCTTGAGCTTGCACTTGTACTTCTTCCACTCAGATCCTGCCTGACCATACTTCCTCCTCCTCCTCCTCCTCCTCCCATTGCTGTTCCGCTCCCACTCCCACTCCCACTCCCACTCCTACTCAATGAACCAGCTCCATGACCAGCCAAAGACGGGTATCTTGTCCTCGGATGGAAATGCGCCAGGCCACTATCCTCATTCTTCATGATCGAGGGCGAGGATGAGAATGTGGACGAGAGGGTTTTCTCATTCATGGTGCCCAGCGTGCTGTGGAGGGCTTCAGAGGTGTTATTTCTGGTATGGGCGTTGTTGGCGTTGTGGTTGGCGTTGCCATTGTTGTGATTGTTGTTGTTGTTGTCGTTACCGCCACTTCCATTCACAAAATTCACGTTCGCATTTGCATTCTGCTTATCCATTGCAGCCGTAGCCTCCGCAATATTCCCTATCCCCGTTCTTGTTCCCCATCCAGTCTGTGAACACAACAAAATGTATCAAATGAGTGAGTAAACGGTTTCAATGTTACAACATTCGACGTTCGACTCCCATGACCAAAGGGAAAGAGAAAGAGCGAGGAGTAAAGAACAAAGAACAAAGAGCAAAGAGAAAGAAAGAGCACAGAGCACAGAGCAAAAAAGCAAAGCATCCCACCCGAATAACATACTCAACCACCCAAACAAACAAACACCGAAGAAAAACAAAACAAAACACCGACCTCATGCAACGTCACTTTAGGCAACCACCAAAAGGTATCATATTAGATAGGACAAGACCCGTAAATCCCCTAGCTAATATGCTGAAAATCCCCCCGGGGATGTTCCCTCCCACCTGGGATGTCCCTATAGGATGTTCCTTCTGAATTGGGATGTCCTCAATGGGATATCCCTCATCTGGAATGGCCCATATGGGATATCCCCTGTAGATGGGCTGTCCTACTTGGGTTGTCCCACATGGGCTATCCCACTTGAGATGTTCCTCAACTGGGCTATCCCACTTGGGATGTTCTTTGTTTAACAACTAGGGATGTTCCTCAGCTGGGCTGTTCCACTTGGGATGTTCCTCAACAGGGATGTCCCTCTTACATGGGATGTTCCTCAACAGGGATGTCCCTCTTACATGGGATGTTCCTCAACAGGGATGTCCCTCTTACATGGGATGTCCCTCAGCTGGGCTGTCCCACTTGGGATGTCCCTCACCTGGGAGGTACCCTACATGGGATGTCCCTCAACTGGGATGTCCCTCTTACATTGGATACACCAATCTTTCAGTGAATATAATCCTTATTTATTTACCAAAGCATGTTGAAAATTGTATCACTGACTATGATTTCAAGGACTACTGACAGTATACATGGGATGTCCCCTACATGGGATGTCCCTTACTACTGGGATGTCCCTTACTACTGGGATGTCCCTGTCTAGGTGCCTACCAAATTACCTTACCAGACCTTACATCAGGAAAAATATTCTCATCTCTAGAGTCCCCAGAGATACCCCCCAATTCCTAGGTAGTCTCAGAGAGCCTAGAGTATCTGAGTTCTTTGAGGCTTCTAAAAATTCTCTGGGTGCTTTCTGGTGCTTTCTGGATGCTTTCAGGATCTTTCAGGATCTCTAGGATGTTTTTTGATCTTTCAAAGTTCACAAAAATCTCTGAGCAGCCTAGGAATTGGGGGTATCTCTGGGGACTCTAGAGATGAGAATATTTTTCCTGATGTACCGTACCGTACCGTACCTTACCTCGGCCTTACAAAATTACCTTGGATATGTATTCCCAAGGTCCGGCCAAGGTTTGGCCAAGGTTCGGCTAAGGTCCGGCACAGGTAGCAGAGTTTCGGCCAAGGTAAGGTAGCGGGGCTCGAAACAAGCATTCTTACTACATGAATTTACACTTTGCATTACTCCTTCTTTCTTTCTGACTACCACCATCTCTTCCTCTCAGTCATGTTCCACTATATTAGAAGCCTTTTCTGTGGTGATAATCCAGCACCAAATCTCACTCAAAGTAGGGCTGAAACACTTCCTACTCTCAATCAAACTACTTCATCTTCAAGTTCATCAATCCCACTGACACAACCATATTTGCTAATACCTCTCAATCATCATTTGCCAACATCCTCAGAACATCTCACATCCTCCAACACCTTTCCTCTACCACCTACTGTAATACCACAGAGGCCAATTGAACAATCTGTACCATTAGGTTGGACTATATATCCTGGACAGCAAGTATTCAACACATATATTCCATTATCTGTTCAACCTACCTATCCTCAATATCTGTGGCCACCTTTTTACCCAGCAACTTCACTATATCAAACAGCCCCTACAGGACCATATATTTTTGCACCTTCAAGTTATGTTCCAGCTACACAATGGGGTTCTGTGAATCCAAATTCAACCCAGTCAGCACCTGTACAACCAAGGAATTACAGTTCTTCTCAACCCTTCACCCAAACTCAGTCTAGTCAGATGTTTTTCAGTCAACAGAAAAATGAGAGAACCTCTGATCACAGTAATTATATGAAATTTATTGCAAGATTTTACTTTATATTTACATATCATTAATTTAGGCTTTCAAAATCATAGTGATACTCAAAATACTGAAGATATTGATTCTCCATATTGGCCTGAAGGAAGTCATCACCGAGAGCAACTTGCAGGTGATGTTAATGCTGAAAAGAGTTTCAAAGAAACAGGCTGGGCTTGGTGCTCTACTGGCCAGGTATATCACAATGGATCTTTAGCTGAAAGAAGACGCTGCTTGGGAGTTTTTAAGTGTAGCTCATGCCAGAGATTATACCGGCCAAAAACCAAGGCATGGAAGTCACAAAATGGCACTGCTTGTGAAATGTCAAAATGTAATGGACTTTTGGAGCATTTGACTTGTGAAGCTCTAACATTTCATTCAAAGAGTCAAACTGATCAGAATGAGGTCCTTTTGACTTGGGATCATATTGGAGATCATCCCCATCCCCATCCACCTGGAGGAAGACTAACTGTTGGTCAAAAAGCTGAAGTACAGATGCAAGTATATAGAAGTCAAGATGCTTCTCCCCATAAATTAAGAGCTGGTGACATAGGTCCAGGATCAATACCTTTGCCTCATATTGCTCCCAAACTTGCCAGTGCAAGAGCTGCTAGATATGAGGTGAATCAAGCTAAAGCAAATTTAGGTGTTACAACATCTTCAGCACTTTCAAAAAGCTCTGCTGGTGCTTTACACAGCTGGAAAGAACTGGAAGCCAAGTTGGATGAGAAGTTTCTGATAGATTCTCGGCTTCATGGATCAGTTATATATGTAGTTATGCAGACTGCTTTTATGAGACAGATGCTAGAAGAGTCTGTAGATATGTGGTTTCAGAATTATAACAAGGATGACACTGAATGGGGAAGACATGGATGTGTTACGGATGGTGATCATACATTTTTCAGATTTGTAAATCTACTTGCTACATGTGTGTTCAATACAGCTACTCTTAGTTGGATTCCTATTCTATATACTTACATGGATGGCTTGGATGCAGAACATCATAGAGCTCACTTTCATCATCTGTTTCAGCAGATCAAAGATCATGCAGGAAGCCACTTTGAAGAGAAGATGCTAATTCATGTGAGTACTATTAGTCTATACAGCCAATGTTAAATTAAGTGTGACTGTCATAAATTTATAGGTTATGGACTTCTCTGGAGCTCAAATTCTAGCTCACTCACAAGAGTATGCTAACTTGATGATGAGTCTCACCCCTGGAGTAGATAAGTTGGCCAAAGAAGCTTATAATGCACAGCATACCCATTATATGCAAGCAGCTAGTTCTAGCCAAGTGGGTTGCCAAGTGCATTTTTTTAGATCTGCCAAGAGACTCAAGCAAAATGGCAATCTTATTCCCAAAGATCTTCAGGGACAGTTTGATGAAATTTTGTATACTATGACTTCAAGCTCCTCTTCTTTCACACTTGAGAACTTCAACAAGGCTGTTGAGACACTGCAGGAGTTATTTCCTCAAATCCATGGTTGGCTTGAATGGTGGCTTAGGCCTAGGATAGCTTCAATGATTTTTCCAGTTTATCAGACTCTGGATCCTGAGACTGCACAGAAAGTACCACATACCTCAAATCCAATTGAAGGAAGTCATTCAAATCTTCATTCTGCCATGGGTAGTGGCCATGATGCTATTCCTGGGATTCACAAACTGTTCAAATATGCAAAGCACAGACAAGACATCTATAATGCTGTGATTGGTATGTATTTTATCTTTCTAGTAACCTTAGAAAGTTACTAAGGAATGAAACTTACAGGTGGACATAGCAGTCCAACAAAAATTAGAGATCATCCTCCTCCAAAACGTAGAGTACATTTTGATCCAAATGATGGCAGAGCACCTGATACAGAAGATGCACTTTCACAAAGCTCTATGTCCAAGACATTACCTATAGTTCAATCTCAAGAAGATGAAAAGAGACCTGACAGTTCAATAGTTCCAAATAGTCGGTCACTTCAGTCATATCTTTGGGAAAATAATTCAGGCTTCTTTGATGTTGGACTTGAATTATGGTTTCAAGGCTTTATAAGATGTACTCCTGAATACAGAACAAAGTTATTGAAGGAAATACCCAAGAAGTCCATCTTGAGTAATATGTTTCACCATTATGCTCGAAGATATTCTTGGATTCAAACAGGAAAGCCTAACAAGAGCAAAGAAGTTAAAAGCATGATGGAAATTGCTCAAATTCAAGTGAGGCATGCTATCAGTAACAAATTTCACTTACATCAAATTGGAGAGTATGGGTGTGCCCATACCTGGATGGCTCGTGCTATCCGAGATGAAATTGATGATCACTCTCTCAAGTTGGAATTCCATATACATCACACATTACACTGGAAATGTAGCTCAGGCCATAGCTTTGAGGTTGCTGAAAATCAATATCACAGTGCATTATATTTCACACAATTTGATTGTAGTAGAGTGTTATTGCAACAAAATGGTCAATTGTCAATTTTTCTTGATCAGTATCTTGACAAGTTTCAACCTCGCCGCATTGAGCCTGGTTATGTGTCTCCAGGTGCTAATACATTGTTCCCACTACATACTACAATATCTCCTCATTGCACCATACAAGAATGTCAATGTCACAGTGTAGAACTCAGTCATATCACTACAAGCTGGCCAAAGTTTCTTCATATTACTCCCCCTTCTTTACCTGGCCTTGGTGATAATATTTCTTGGAAGATGAATCATATCATTCAACTCAACACTGGCTCTAATGAAAGTGTAATTTATGAACTAATAGGAAGAGTAATTTTCAATGATAGTCATTTCACATCAGATATTCTACTTTTGAATGAATCAGGACAACCAAGGACATTCAGATATAATGACATGAAGAAGGGTGGAAAGTTAGAATTGATTGGAGATGAAAATGTGATTGATGCAGAACCACATGGTCAAACAGACTTCTATGTATATGTAAGAACCTCAGAAGAATCCAAGGTATAATAGTCCAGATATTTATCAATCTACATTCCCTAAATGTTTTTATGTTTCTGTAGACTATATCTGAAAAAGTTTCTTTGCAAAAGTACTATATAGAGGCAGAAAATGCATGGAAGAAATTTTACAAAAGTCCATTCATAGATTTGTCTTCTCCTGATATCAAAAGGCCCATAGTAAACAAATCAGATAGACAACTCAGGTCCATGACTAAGAAGGATACAAAAGAAGTGAAATTACAACCAATTGATCATGCTCCTTCTTATACATATATTTGTGACAGTTGTTATACTCAAATCCATGGACAAGGTCTCAAGGCTGGTGATACAAAACTTTGTGCTGACTGTATCTCCAAATCCAAGAAATTGTAAGTCATTTCAGCTATTCTCAATAGCAGAAGCTCATAAAAACTTTTAGAGTTGGTCAATTCATCATGAAACAAACTCAAGCAGAGTCCAAGTACTATGCTGCACAAATACTCAGATGGGTTCATGATAGCCCTCAGATGTTGTTAGAATGGTATGATGGAAATGTATATATATCAGAAGAAGAGCCATTGGATTCAGAATTTGAAATGAGCATATATGAATGTCAAGAAGCTCATGATGATAGTATAACTTTGAGCAAGGTAAGAAAAAAATAAAGGCTGTTTCTTGTTTGACTAATAATATATTCTTTAGAATGACTTGAGCTCTATTAAGTGGCCTCTCCAATTACAACCTGATTCAGTTGAGAGATTTGGATACCATAATCATACAATTGAACAGGCATTGAATGATGCTGAAGGAGTGATTGAAGCAACTATTACAGCTAGATTGCAACAGAGACATCCTATTATGTCCTTGTATGAATCCTGGGAGAAAGGAAAAAGAGGTATCACAAGCTCAACATTCTCTCAAAGTTGCTTTAATTATCATCTTCTTCCTGGAGATTCCTCCATTTCTGAAAACTACACTACAAACTTACTTAATAAACTTGTTCATTCAAATGTTCTGTCAAGAGCCAGGTCATTATATTTGTTGCCTGTGGTTGAAGTTCTTTTTGATTTGACTATCTTGCGTGTTTATTTGAACAAAACACCATATGAAGATCATCAGATTTATTGTTTAGCAAGGAAATACAATGATGATTTCTCTGAGGTTGACTCTGAATCAGCTTTCAATGTAGCACAGCTTGGATTTATCAAACATCATCTTACTCTTCCTGAGCAAGCTTTAGCTGCATCTCAAGGTTTGCGGCAAGACTCCAATGTACAGCCTATCTATGGAAATGAGAGGATGATTGGAATGGGTTTGAAGATAGTACATGAGACAGTACCATTGTTCAGGTCTATCCATGATACTATATGCAGTGCACTCACACAAGATCATCAGCTATACATTTGGGAGACTCAGAATGATACAGATGACTATACACTGTCTTCTGAAGTAATGAGCATTGACTTTACTACCCCACCCTCAAAGGCTCTCCATCTGGCAAGCCCACCATCTATACCTGCAAAGAGAAAATATATACCTGGAGATCTTGAATCTATAAATAATACTCCAATTCCAAAGAGATATAATCTCAGAAAGAGACCAAAAGTACAACAAACAAATATTGAAATTGAACAAGTAGCTGTAGCTGAAAGTGAAGACTCACTTCAGTGGGATGATCCTGGTTTGGTCCAAAGGCTTAAACAAAGACAGACTGGTCTTGAGCCTAATGAAGATATAATTATGGCAGTGATTACATCAGGAAAAACAAAAAAATTCAGTGCTGATACAATGAAGAAAACCAAAAGGACCAAGAAATTGCAGAAAAGGGCATCCAGTAGATAGCAGAGGCAGTGACAGATTGTTTATCAGTATATATATAACCAGCAGCTGTAGTTCTACTGTACTTAGATTACCACTTGTAAATATATATGTTTATAATTGTGAAATGGGCAAAGAAAGTTAGCAATTGACAGCAGGTATGAACTTGACTTGGTAATGAGTGATGTTACATGTAGTACAATCAGTGTGAGGTCTGCCCTGTATGTGTGTTACTGTGCCCAAAGGATATCAAGGTACAAGGTAATTTGTCTAGGTGTGGGAAAAGGTAGCCAAGGTAGATACCACATAATTTTTGCTGAGCCAAGGTAGCCAAGGTAGCCAAGGTAAGGTAATTTGCTTACACTCCCTGTCTATGGGCTGTCCCTGTCTATGGGCTGTCCCTTACTGGGATGTCCCCTATATGCCACACCTGCGGCTGCACCTTCTCGTGCGCCTTCTCGTGCTCCTGCGGCTGCACCTACTCATGCGCCTACTCGTGCGCCTGCACCTACTCGTGCGCCTGCACCTACTCCAGTACTTATTTCAGATGAAGTACACACGTATGCAGTGACAGCACCTCCTGCAGCTCCTTCCTTTGCCCCGTCCTTTGCCACGCATGAATGCTGTAGCAGGGCCTTCTAGACTGGAGCAGGATCACAAGCGTCGTCGTGAAGAAGATATAGTTCCCAGTGATAGGGAACTGAAGAGAGCAAAAGGGAAGGGTAGAGAAATAGTTCCTGTTATTGATTTGGAGAAATTCCGTATCTAGATTGTCTTAAGTAGTACTATATAAGTAGTCCTTGAAACATCAGCAAAATCACTTCTGGCCTGGAGTCTCTAAGAGACTCCAGGCATACCCCCCTTTTCCTACAGGCTCTAGAGTCTCCAAGAGTTTCTAGGCACCCTGAGGAAATTTGAAGTTTCTTTGAATGTCTTTTCAAGTTCTCTAGAGTCTCTCAGGCTCTCTCAGAGACTCTAGAGCCTGTAGGAAAAGGGGAGGTATGCCTGGAGTCTCTTAGAGACTCCAGGCCAGAAGTGATTTTGCTGATGAATCATAGTCAATAATATAATTTCTAGCATGCCTCTTGAGGTGGAGGGACATCCCAGTAGTAAGGGATATCCCATATAGGGGACATCCCAGTAGGGACATCCCAGTAAGGGACAGCCCATAGACAGGGACATCCCAGTAGTAAGGGATATCCCATATAGGGGACATCCCAGTAGTAAGGGACATCCCAGTAAGGGACAGCCCATAGACAGGGACAGCCCATAGACAGGGACATCTCAGTAGTAAGGGACATCCCACATCAGGAAATTCACTTCTGCTTGAGAGTCTCCAAAGATACCCCCCATTCCCTAGAGAACTAAAGATTGCTCTCAAAATCCCTAGAGTCTCTAGGTTTCTTTTAGTTACTCTGAGAGCTCTTTTGGATCTCTGAAAGTCTTTCAAAGTCTTTGAAAGCCCCTCAAGTCTTGGAGAGCTCTTTTATTTCTCTAGGAAATGGGGGGTGTCTTTGGAGGCTCTCAAAGCACATTTGTCAAAACAGATTTTGCTGATGAGTCATGAGCAGGTGCACGGGTAGGCACACGAGCAGGTGCAGGAGCACGAGCACGAGTAGGCACAGGAGTACATCAGGAAAAACACTCTAGGCCTAGGCAACTGTGAGTATCTTTGAGGCTCTCTAGAGGGCCTACATGCTTGGAAGAGCTAGAAAGTACTGAGGAAAATGGGCATTTCTTAGGCAACCTCAAAGAGATATACTTTAATCTAAGAGCACCTCAAGAAATGGCTAATTCCTAGAGACTCTGAAAGTGCCTCAATGGCCTAGGCTGCCTAGGTTACCCAGGTCACTAAACTGCTTTGTGGTGCTTTGAAGTGCCTTTGAGGATCTTTGAGGATCTTTGAGAGTCTTTGAGAGTCTTTGCAAAGCTTTGTAGCAACTCTTTAATATCAAATTCAATGAAGAAAACATGATTCAAATGGAGAATTAGATAAGTGCATTGCAGAACTATCTTAATCTAGAAGATACATGCATTAACAACTCCAATTGACAACTTTGACAAGATCTTATTTCAATGGCATATTTGGCCTGCCACCGTGAACCATGTACAATCAAAAAGTTTGACACCTGGTCAAAACACATATATAGCTATATTAACTACATATCTACATGTTATATATGTTATCATATCTCAATGAAGGACTTTATATATGACATTTATAGATTAGATTTCCTATATAATGTGGTAATTTAGATAGTACATTACAAATTCTTGTAATTATATAAGTCTTATGTAATATAATAATTAAAAATTACATAATACTAGAATATAAAATAAAATAGAATAGAATCTAATGTAAAATAGAAATGAGAGGAATCAACTGATTTTCATTTATATTATTTGCTTTTGAAAGCATCTCAAAGATCCTCAAAGACACTCAAAGACCCTCAAAGATCCTCAAAGCACTTCAAAGCACGTCAAAGCAAACCAAAGAATACCTCAAGACTTTCAGGTGGCTGAGAGTGCCTAGGATTTGGGGGGTATCTTTGCAGGCTTTGGGGGCTCCAAAGCCTTGAAAGGCTCTAGGGGGCCTGAGAGCAGCTTTTAGTGGCTGAGGGCTCAGTACATTTTTCCTGATGGCTATCTCTTCTGAAATTGATCATTAGAACATTGTCATCAAGTTGTGTGAGTGGAGCAAACCTTCAGTCCAATGTTCAAACTCATAAGGGATACCCAGAATCGGCTGGGTGTTATTTCCAGCAGTATTGGTTGCAATCTGATACTCTTGATCTACAAGTGCCTTTCGTGGGGTGTAGATGGCCCTGCACTCTTTCACTGAGAGTTTCTTATGCTCTGTGACTTTGTGCTTTGGAAAGGGCACACCTTCCGGCCAATTTTGAATGCGTATATGTTGTTTCCAGGCTGAATCGAGAAACCCATTCATGTTGATTTTGGCGTCACGATTCAAAAAGTCGTCTGGTAATGGTATATCAGTTGTGGCTGTATCCAAGTCAGCTAGGTACTCACTAATGTCATTCTTAAATAATAAACGCATAACGCGTCACTCCCAATCCTTGCATGATTGCCCCTCTTTTATGAGCAGCGAACTATAAAGTTTTGCCAGATGGATGTCGACTTGTTTGTTGTCCATCTCAACTACCTGAAATATACCTTCCATGTCCGCTATTTGTGCCTCCATCTGGGAAGCAAAGCGCTCCTTTGCCTGCTTCGCAATGTAGTCACCAGCAAAAAACGCACTGGTACTACATCCGAAGCCATCCCGTTTGGAGTTGATAAGCCATCCAAGAAGATGATAGCCCGACATTTCGTGAAGTTTCTCTGCCTATTATATCAATTCAGTGAAACAAATGCTGACAACAAAGAGAAGACTAACCAATGTCAACACCGGATGTATCATAGCTTTCACCGTTCCTTTGATTTTCCCAGATTCCCTTGAAACCTCAATATAGCTGTTAACTTGCTCGTGGTACCAGTCGACTTCAGGTTGCATAGCGCGGCTCCTGGATTTAGGATCTTGCAGCTCATTGTCAGGCAGACAGGACTTGAGTGTTCTCCAGTATTCTGCTCGATCAGATGGAAGAAACGATTCCACAAAAGAAACTCACTGTTTGGGTTTTTCTTCACACTACCATGGACAGCATAGTGTGCTTTGAAGGCATTGAAGCGATTGATAGCACGGGGACGACTCATTTGTTGGTCAAGATATGAGAAGCAAGTGTGCATGTCGACTCCGACCTTCTTCGCGATATCCTTGATGCCTTCTTTATACTTGGCGTGCCAGTTGTCAAGCTCTTCTCTTATCTCCTTTGTCAAACCCCCACCATGCCGCTTTCGAGGACTAGCTTCTTCTGCTTCCTCTTCGAGTTCCTCTTCCTCAACAAAGTTCGACAACAACGAGTCAACCGTTTGACCCCCATCGTTGTCGTCCTCATCGTCATCATTGTCATCATTGACATTGCCGTTGTCCACAGGATACTGTGAAGCTTTTGTAAAAAGGTCCAATGAGTTTTCGAGGAACGTTTGAAAAAACCTGCGATAACTCGGAGGGGGCTCCGGAAATGGCTCCGGGAATGGCTCCGGGGGGTGGTCATGCCTGTCACCACCTGTCACATGGGGCCTATATTTACTGTTTTGGGTAATTAATAATTATCCAAATATTAAATAAGCAGTACATTTTCAAAAAAACCCAAAAATTCATAAAAAATCTAAAAAAACCTAAAAAAGCCAGATTAGGTCAGATCAGGGTATGAAAGCAAATGACCTCATATGATCAAAAATGATGTAGGGTGAATCTAGGTACTAAAAATAGCCAAAAAAATCACTCAAAATGCTAAAAATATTTAGGGATGGTAGAGGGCCTATTGCAGGTCCAGGGACATCAAAATTACCAAAAAAGGAAAAATCTGATCATGATGTCATCTTGTAGCAAAAAATCTGAAAAAAATCATAAAAATAGTCAAAAAATTCAGGGGTGGCTCATTGGCCCTGAAAACACAAAATTAAAAAAAATACGCGACAAGTGTAAAAATTTTATCACTCCAAATCATACCAAATTCACTATACAGTCAGAATATATAATGTATATGCTATTTTTAGCACCTCTAGCACCCTCAATCACTCATAATTGCTTATATCACTCAAGAATTACACCAAACTGGCAACATTAAGTAAATATAATGTACATGATATTTTTAGCACACCTGGTACCCTTGAACACTCAGAACAATTTTTATTGCTCAATATGTTCAGTACACTTGGTACTTATCACACCTAACATACTAAAACTCGGAACAGTAGTGATATGTATTATGTCTAACACAGTTGACAACAAATACTCAAAACAGTGTTATCAGTTGCTATACTTAACACACTTAACAGTCAAAAAGTCGGAACAATATTACTTGATATACATAACACACTCATTGTTATACTATAACACACTTATAACAACGAGTTTTGGGCGCTTATGGGCGCTTATTTGGTGTTTTTGAGTCGAAATTCATTAATAGCACACTCAATAATTTTTGTATGGGCTCAATATTGTGTCAGGATGTTGTCTATATCACATTCCTCTAGATATAATTCAGAGAACTCGAAATTACAACCTGTGTGGCTAGCTATACTGTGATCTTGTGTGATATAATAGTGTTTTATGTAAATGCCAATACATATGTTCATGTAGTGCAAGTATACTGATGCTGGTTCATGAGGAAAGCAGTCTTACAGTCTACTGGCAGTGTCTATACATGATTCAGATAGCTATCACAAAGGTTGGACACTGTGATACACATGTACATGTTTCATGTACACCATAGATGTCTACACTTACATGTAACAGTAGATGTCATATTCAATGACCTCCATTACAGATCTCTTGGCTGTATCACATAGAGTTAGCATAGAATAGGCTGTAGGATGACTCTTTTCATGACCTAGCAGCAATTTGACTTCATAACATGGGGTACTGAACATATTGAGCAATAAAAATTGTTCTGAGTGTTCAAGGGTACCAGGTGTGCTAAAAATATCATGTACATTATATTTACTTAATGTTGCCAGTTTGGTGTAATTCTTGAGTGATATAAGCAATTATGAGTGATTGAGGGTGCTAGAGGTGCTAAAAATAGCATATACATTATATATTCTGACTGTATAGTGGATTTGGTATGATTTGGAGTGATAAAATTTTTTACACTTGTCGCGTATTTTTTTTAATTTTGCGTTTTCAGGGCCAATGAGCCACCCCTGAATTTTTTGACTATTTTTATGATTTTTTTCAGATTTTTTGCTACAAGATGACATCATGATCAGATTTTTCCTTTTTTGGTAATTTTGATGTCCCTGGACCTGCAATAGGCCCTCTACCATCCCTAAATATTTTTAGCATTTTGAGTGATTTTTTTGGCTATTTTTAGTACCTAGATTCACCCTACATCATTTTTGATCATATGAGGTCATTTGCTTACATACCCTGATCTGACCTAATCTGGCTTTTTTAGGTTTTTTTAGATTTTTTATGAATTTTCGGGTTTTTTTGAAAATGGACTGCTTATTTAATATTTGGATAATTATTAGTTACCCAAAACAGTAAATATAGGCCCCATGTGACAGGTGGTGACAGGCATGACCACCCCCCGGAGCCATTTCTGGAGCCCCCTCCGAGTTATCGCAGGTTTTTTCAAACGTTCCTCGAAAACTCATCGGTACTTTTTACAAAAGTTTCACAGTATCAGCTGGCTAGCGGCGAAGATGCAGATGACTAGGCTTTCATTGTTCAATATCCCTTGTTTCGATTCAACCTCCCTTCCACTTTGCCTGAGTCACTGTTTTCTTGCTCGCACCGCACTCAACCCTCATCTATCAATGTGCAGATTGGCTAGTTTTTGGTCAATGAGATGTGTTGTGGATCACAATAGAGATGGACGAATACATGCAACACCTCTTCCCTCCCATTCCTCAGTCATCAACTACAGCTCTCCATACAATCTTCTCAGAGGAAAGTTGATTCTATTCTGATTCTTGGACTAAGGAGCTGGGCATTGGTGTTCTGATAACTTCCTTTGAGATTGGTGAAGCAGAGGAGAGGATCAAGATCTTGTATTCTCACACTTCTATCGTCTGGTTCAGGATGCTGGCTTTGACTCTCCCACCATGTCACCGTATCATCGACATGACTTACTCTCTTCGAGGCCTTCCTTCGTGGCTGGCTTCTCCCTCCCTCTTGAGTCGACGACGAATCGCTAACAGGAACCAACGATTGAGGTTTTCCTTATGAACTAGATCCTTCTCTCCTCTCTTCATAGTCCACATCATTCCGTCGCCTCCCTCATGTGTTAATCTCTGCTCTCCCTCGTAGACCTCATCGTCGTTGTCGAGTCGCACTCTTCTTTTCCTCGATTGAGCGGGTTGAGGTCTTTTGCAAGAGAAATAGGAAGTCGACCTGAAGTTTTGAATGAATCGGCAAAGCAAAGAGAACACTGACCCATCGAGGTTCTCCCCAGCGGCTGGCTCCTCCCTCTCATCATCATCACTCTACTTGAACCTATGCCCCTCACATTGCCTCTCGGTCGTGACGAACATCAGAGAGTATTCCTTTCGTCTTCTTCAAGATTGGATTGCTGTTGAGGTTTTAGAGACATTCGGTCGAACCATCGTGTCGCTTCCTAGGCTCTCCCACTCCAGCCTCCAGCAGTCTCAGTCTCTACCCTCTTTCCTCGATTCGTCAACGTTGTTGCATCCGTCACTCAAGGTGTTCTGTGGAGGATTGAAGTGACAAATGTAGATAGAGTGAATTGGTCGCGTCGTCCTAGTGGCAAAGAGCCTGCCTCGAGTGGCCATTTCCCTGTGATATCTCATTTCACTTGTTCTCCTTTTCAACACTCGACGTTCAAAACCCTGTCCATCCAACTGGCTTTGGCCTTTTGGTCTACAATTGGATTCGTCCATTGTAGTTTGTTGTCTATGGCTACGGCCTGAGATGACACCATAGGTTGGAGACGGTTTCCAGGTCTCTCAGGAATATGTGGATTGGATTGGTGCCTTTGCGGCGCGCCATGATCACCCGTAGCTGTAGAACCTTCGCGAAGCACTTCGAAAAATATCCACGAAAGCTTCTCGAAGTAACGCGACTCTCTTTCGGAGGTTCAAATGACTGTTCTCTGTAGCCCTGCCAGCGCTCCGAGAGACTTCCAAATATGGTGATGCCCCGGGGGGCTGATTTTCGGCCCACACACAACTTTCTGGCATCACATCGGCATCAAACGGCATTGTATAGAGCCGGCAAAAGTGAGTACATACAGTTTACGGACTACTTCGCAAAGCGTACATACGTCGACTTACTTCGCGAAGCTTGCATCAATCGTCAAAGTTGTCAATCCCCGGGATATCTTCGTCAAATTCCCCCTCCTCCTCCTCCTCCTCCTCCTCATCGTCTGCTTGCACGTTGCCCTCGTCCACCAACTCGTCATTCTCGATCCCCTCGCCACTGCTTCCCAATGCGATACCCTTTCCGGCTCCTCGTTTATGGTTCAATGCTCCAGCCTCCCATAATCCTCTGAAGTGAGCTTTGAGGCGTCGATATACATGTGCTTGGCTTGCAGCATAGGCTGCAACGCCCTCTCGTTGAATAGAGTCCGTTCCTTCGGCTCGTGGTCCTGTAAAATCTGTTCGATCGTCCCATACCTGCGCGCGCACTTCAAGCGAAACTAAACATCTACGCATTTCTTCCTCAATCAGCACTACTTCCTCTTCCCACCGTTTAGCGCGGGCATGTGCCTTACAAAATTCCACTCGAATACCTGTAATGCCACAGTTAGTACTGAATAACAAGAGATTCAAAGGGATGACTGACCTTCTTCTAGAACATCTTCATCTTCTAATTCCCCGTTACCACACGCCATCCATATCCATGACAATCGTCGTTTGCCTTCTCCGCAGGCAGCACGAAGCCGCTGGAGGTCAGACATTTGTCGGCCTTGTTCCGTTCCCGCGAGCTCCAAAACCTGCGCATTGATTCGTTCTTGCTCCTTTTGCCACTCCTGCTCCTGCTCCTCCTGCTCCTCCTCCCGTCGGCGTTTCCCAATTCTCTTTCTCAAATTACCTTGGGGAGGTTCTTCCCACATCATACATACATCCCTGTCGTGTAGAAATCGCCAAGCGACATTTCTTTCGCCACCTATGATTTTTGCCAGGGCGTTCCACGCAGTTCGATAGCGTTTTGCGGAGAGGTCAATTTGCCGCTGTGTTCATGCCAAGAGCGCTTGAGATTTGGTAACACGAGCTTGATGGACGACGTTTGTGTTGCGGTATGTCAGAAGGCGAGATTTGATATGAAGATTGTTCCGTAATCTATCTAGGGAGGTGGAAAGTTGACTCTTGCGAAGTTTCTGTTCAATAAGCAGCAGTCCTGCGCGACACCCTGAGGCTCGTTCTGCCTCCGAGAGATCCGACGGGAAAACTAATGGGATGTCTTCGGCGTTGGTGTCCGCGCTACCCTCGCTGTCTGTAACCCTTTGAATGGCAGCAGGCATATAGACCGCTTGCATTGAGCAGATTTTGGCAATAGATCGAACGAGTTTTGTACGCCATTGGATGGCGTTTGTTTGCTGTAAGGCAGTGTCGGATTTCCTTTTGCTGAGTTCTAACTTTACAGAACGCCTGTGATAGCCCTGAGTAGTCGAAACAAACAAACGAAAAAAAACAGGACTTACATCAAATCTTCAACGTCTATCATTTGCGAGATAAACGCCGAAGGGCCTACGTCATGTAGACTGACAGCCCCAGCGGCAGCTTTGACCTCTTCATCTTTTGCAAGGGCAAGACGAACTTCATGTTCCGACATTCCTATGTAACCAAGGATGAGTATCAAAAAGACATCAGAAAGTGACGATGCTTACCAGACTTCGATGATTGATATGGATTTACGGCAGTGCGGTCCTTTGGTGCTTTGATGAGCTCCAACTCCCATACGGTGATCAACCCCTCCCACTGTTCAGCATCGTCCGGACGTTCTGCTCGGAACTGCTCCAAAGCCTTGCCATGAATTTCCCACTCTTCAAGGGCTTCGTCGTAATGCTTGAGTAGAAGTTCCCCTTCACGAAGGGTCAGAGTGAATTCAACTGAAGCAAACAATACATACCTAGGCGACAGATCCCACGCCAATTCCAATGACCGAAGTGGTCATCTAGAACTTCGTGACGATTGCCTGGTCCCATGTCTCGTGTACTAGTCGCAACAGGGCCCATGTGTGCCCAATTTCGCTCGACACCTTCCCCATCAGTTCTACCCACACCCCACAGCCAGTTGAGGGAGAAGGATAATTGACAGGAAAGATTATGTCCATGAATATGTAGTTTTGGGATGGCAAAATAGATTTGGCGTTCCGACAGTGAGGCTGCGACTTGGGATGGCAATTCCTCCATTCGTTGATAGAGATTCTTTGACCATTGACACGCGATGTCGTACGACTGAACGATGGTGATGCGAGGATCGATCCCTTTAAGAATGGAGCCAAATGAGTAATCCATATTGCAGTATCTAGAACGGCAGTCAGTTCTATGATAGAATCCGAATGCGATATTACACCTACCGTTCCCCTTTTTGTAAGTCTACGACACCATTCTTTTGTACCAGCTCATGTCGAGCACAGACAGCGAGACCGACACCCGTAGTAGCATAACCCCTAGAAAACTTTGTATTCGCATGATCGACGGCCGAGAGGCCAGTGCAGGCACCCGTAGCTGTAGGAGCTTCGCGAAGTAGTCCGATAAGTCTCGAAGATTACTTCGCGAAGTAACCCGAGTGGCTCTCGAAGCTCAAAAAACCCTTTTGGGCAGGCCAGTAGGGCTCCGGGGGGTGCTCGGCTATTTAGTATATTTATTAATATTCAATAATTCTTTTATTATTTAATAGGTATATTATAATAAATCTACTTCGCGAAGCTATGCTGCACTTCGCGAAGTGACTACGTTTACGACAATCATGAAATCAGGTAAATTAGGGTTACATCATTACGTCATTGATTTCCTTTTTGGGTTATGGTATTTTTGAATAGAAAAATGCATGTTATGATATCATTGATTTTGGGATGCTAAAAATCACAGATGAATCCAAAAATGGCTATAGGGAGGTACTGGCTACCTCAGGCACATCAAAATTGCCTAAAAAGGAAATTGGTCCAAAAATAGAACTTGATCTCATCAGGTAGCAAAAAATCTGAAAAAATCATGAAAAATACTCAAAAAATTCAGGGTCACCTCAATGGCCCTGAAAACGCAAAATAAAAAAAATACACGACAAGTGTAAAAATTTTTATCACTCCAAATCATACCAGATCCTCTATACATTTAGTATATATGATGTACATGCTATTTTTAGCACCCCTGGTACACTCAGATACTCAGAATGGCTTATATCATTCAATATATTCAGCACACTCAATGCTTATTATACTTAACACACTTAACAATGAAAAAACTCAGAATAGTAGTAATGTATATCATACTCAACACACTCAACAATGAAAAACCTCGAAACAGTGTTCATGTGTATTATACTTAACACACATAACACACTTAACAATGAAAAAACTCGGAATAGTAGTAATGTATTTCATACCCAACACACTCAACAATGAAAAACCTCGAAACAGTGTTCATGTGTGTTATACTCAACACACATAATGCACTTAACAATGAAAACCCTCAGAACAGTGTTTATATATATTATACTTAACATACTCAACACACTTGACACATTTCATCAATCAATATAACATACTTAACAATCAAAAACTCGGAGTAGTGTTATCACACATTATACTTAACACACTTCATCAGTAAGTATAACATACCTTCAATAGGACATTGTTATACTATGACACACTTATAACAACGAGTTTTGGGCGCTTATGGGCGCTTATTTGGGGTTTTTGAGACGAAATTCATTAATAGCACACTCAATAATTTTTGTGTGGGCTCTATATTGTGTCAGGATGTTGTCTATATCATATTCCTCTAGATATAATTCGGAGAACTCAAAAATATAACCTGTGTGGCTAGCTATACTATGATCTTTTGTGATATAACAGGTTTTTATGTAAATGCCAATGCATATGTCCATGTAATGCAAGTATACTGATGCTGGTCCATCAGGAAAGCACTCCTACAGTCTACGGGCAGTGTTTGTACATGATTCAGATAGCTATCACAAAGGTTAGACTCTGTGATATACATGTACATGTTTCATGTACACTATAGCATCAGGAAAACTGTACATAGATATTGTTCAGTATTTAGTGATATTTTATTGAGAAATAGTGTAAATACTCAAATTTCGAAGATTACTGTAATTATGACAAAGTTTGATAAATCCGTAGCCCACTTGCGGAATTCTCATAATTTCCGAATGTTTTCAGTATATTCTCGAACAGTTCATCATAAATACTGTGCAGTACACCTAGTCTACACCTTGTGTAATGATAATTAGCTGCCATAACTCCCAATAGCATTAGCATACACCATACTATTCTCATTATTATAAATTCACACTAGTTTTCAGTCAGGCAGCAGGTCAACAGTTCATTTAATGATGGCCATATCATTGAGAACAATATATATACTACATGCTAATACTATGCTAACGAGGCAAGTACATATGCAAAGACTGATTACAAGAGAGTAGAGGTAGTGGGCAGTGCCACATTGATTACAACTGCGATAGTAGCAATGTGAGAGGGCAAAAAAAAGTTAGAAAACTGAATGTATTCTGTTTGCCTACCATGGAGTCCGTGAACCAACGAGAGCAACAAAGCATGAGTGAAGAGAAGATCGCAACTGTAACAGTATTAGTAGTTGACAAAGAGAATAAACAAAAATTTGCATACCATGAGTAGCAACGAGGATTGACACGGGGCAGTCTGCAGGTGGGGACAGCTGCAAAACTAGCATGGTAAGAAGGCGAAAAGAACCAGATTTTTGTATACATACCTCAACAAGTCATGACTCATGACCATGCCATTCAAGACAATCCTCCCTCCGAAGACACAGGTATGACTGGCAATTTGGCTGAAGTCTGGTATTAGAAATGTGGAGAGGATGTGCAGAGAATGATGGTGAGGCGAAGCCTTGGAGGTAAGAGGTGAAGTTTTGAGGTAGAGGCGAAGTTTTGGAGGTAGAGGTGAAGGGAAGAGAGAGGAATTAACAACAGCGCTTGTGGGTGTTTGATTAAATATGTATGATGCCGTACTGGCAGCGACTTGGCAATGCTTGGCAAATGTACCTAACTCCGAATGACTCCAACTCACTAAAGTTCAGCTGAGAACACTAAGTCCTCCAGGATAAGTCATGGCTAGCAGCAATGACTCTGCCAGTGCTGTTCAAAGTGCAATGACAAAGTACTGACTATTGAGTGGCTGCCTTTTTGAGCATTGAAATTCAGCATGATTGCACTTAAAATTTAGAAACAGGCAACTCACCTTTGGCGGCAACCAGCACTGTGCAGTGGCAGGCCGCAGACTCAAAACTTTGAATAGTATGAAAGAATGAATGTAACTCCTTGCAAGGTATAAATATCTGAGCTCTATGATAGCCATAATTACTATACAATACTAGTATCTTGGTTATGCGCCTGTCAATTTCTTGGAATTAACCATAAGTCTCCAAATTCTCATAATTAGGAGGAATATGCAAAATATCATATCATATCGATACCTTATTGAAACTTATGCAACAATATCAATGTACGGTTTTCCTGATGAGATGTGTACACTTACATGTAACAATAGATGTCATATTCAATGACCCCCATTACAAATCTCTTGGCTGTATCACATAGAGTTAACATAGAATAGGTTATAGGATGACTCTTTTCATGACCCAGCACCAGTTTGACTTCATAACATGGGTGTATGCACTGTCATTTACATAAAACACTGTTATATTACAAAAGATTATAGTATAGCTAGCCACACAGGTTGTATTTTCGAGTTCTCCGAATTATATCTAGAGGAATATGATATAGACAACATCCTGACACAATATAGAGCCCACACAAAAATTATTGAGTGTGCTATTAATGAATTTCGTCTCAAAAACCCCAAATAAGCGCCCATAAGCGCCCAAAACTCGTTGTTATAAGTGTGTCATAGTATAACAATGTCCTATTGAAGGTATGTTATACTTACTGATGAAGTGTGTTAAGTATAATGTGTGATAACACTACTCCAAGTTTTTGATTGTTAAGTATGTTATATTGATTGATGAAGTGTGTTAAGTGTAACACACATGAGCACTGTTCTGAGTTTTTTCATTGTTGAGTGTGTTGAGTATGTTAAGTATAATACACATGAACACTGTTTCGAGCTTTTTCATTGTTGAGTGTGTTGAGTATGATATACATTACTACTATTCCGAGTTTTTCATTGTTAAGTGTGTTATGTGTGTTAAGTATAATACACATGAACACTATTTTGAGGTTTTTCATTGTTGAGTGTGTTGAGTATGATATACATTACTACTATTCTGAGTTTTTTCATTGTTAAGTGTGTTAAGTATAATAAGCATTGAGTGTGCTGAATATATTGAATGATATAAGCCATTCTGAGTGTCTGAGTGTACTAGGGGTGCTAAAAATAGCATGTAATACATTACTACTATTCTGAGTTTTTTCATTGTTAAGTGTGTTAAGTATAATAAGCATTGAGTGTGCTGAATACATTAAATGATATAAGCCATTCTGAGTGTCTGAGTGTACCAGGGGTGCTAAAAATAGCATGTACATCATATATACTAAATGTATAGAGGATCTGGTATGATTTGGAGTGATAAAAATTTTTACACTTGTCGCGTATTTTTTTTTATTTTGCGCTTTCAGGGCCATTGAGGTGACCCTGAATTTTTTGAGTATTTTTCATGATTTTTTCAGATTTTTTGCTACCTGATGAGATCAAGTTCTATTTTTGGACCAATTTCCTTTTTAGGCAATTTTGATGTGCTTGAGGTAGCCAGTACCTCCCTATAGCCATTTTTGGATTCATCTGTGATTTTTAGCATCCCAAAATCAATGATATCATAACATGCATTTTTCTATTCAAAAATACCATAACCCAAAAAGGAAATCAATGATGTAATGATGTAACCCTAATTACCTGATTTCATGATTGTTGTAAATGTAGTCACTTCGCGAAGTGCAGCATAGCTTCGCGAAGTAGATTTATTATAATATACCTATTAAATAATAAAAGAATTATTGAATATTAATAAATATACTAAATAGCCGAGCACCCCCCGGAGCCCTACTGGCCTGCCCGAAAGGGTTTTTTGAGCTTCGAGAGCCACTCGGGTTACTTCGCGAAGTAATCTTCGAGACTTATCGGACTACTTCGCGAAGCTCCTACAGCTACGGGTGCTTCCCCATGTTCTTGCACTCAGACCCTGAGATTTGGGATAAAGCAGATATTCCGTTCTTGAAATGACGCACTCCAAAGCAATGAGGAAGAGACCTTATCCTACGGTCTAACACATCACTTCCTAGAATATCTTGGCACCAAGAAATAAGATGCTTTAGAACACCCTGATAGAGCTGGTGAAGAACATCTGGCGTAATACTGAAATGCATCAGGAAAAATATATCTAGGCCCAGGTTGCCTAGAGCTGCCTGGAGACACCCCCAAAATCCTAGGCAGTTTGAAGACTTTGAAATTATTTTAAGTCAACCTAGTGTCTTTAGGCTTACCTGAGTTGCTTTGAAAATCTTTGGAAATCTCTGAGTATCTCTGGGAAGCCTAGGCTTTGGGGGGTGTCTCTAGGCTCTTTGGGCTGAAGGTATTTTTCCTGATGTGGATATCGGTGAATGGCAGTTCATCCCAAAAGGGACGTCGAATATAACCAGAAACTTCTCTTTTCATACAATAGGTGAAATACTGAGAGGAAGTGCTGGTAGAACAGCGTCCTTCTTCCATCACTCCCAAGGTCCACTCTTTGGTTCGTTTAGGAAAGGACTCTGAGCTGCTGAGCTCAGATGCAGTCACGCAGCATTTGGGACAGGTGCCATATTTAGAACAAGTGACTAGACACTGTTCTGGAAAATCTGCCACATAGCTAGCAAGGATAGGATGAACTGGGCGAACAGTGCCGTCTCCACTAGTCAGCTCAACGCCATTTTTTCCAGCTTCTTGTAAAGGAGCAAAGACATGTCTCATTGCTTCATGAAACAGATGTTGATACCTAGAACTAATCTCCCTCCTAGGAAGACCGTCTTTAGGCATTTTGTCTACAGGAAGGTAGGCGAGCAGAATACAGGCTTGTTGGGATGGTTTACGCCTAAGGGCTTTGGGAATATTCCCCAAAGTGAGATAGACAGGGTACGCCTGCTTGCTGCCAGAAAATTGAATCAACTGTGTCTTGTCTGTGGCAATGATGAGAGGAGCCACCGTTGACCCTTTAGGGAGGCGTTCCTGGTAATCTCAAGGTCAGATAGATGGAATAACATATAAGAATAGATACCCACTTGAGTGAATTGCCACCATTTACCTTCCCACATCTCCGAGTAGACCCTGAGTCTTCTTTCTTTCTTCATCCTGAAATATCTTCTTGGGCCTATACACCAGATGATCCGCTAGAGCAGGATCTCCCCACAGGCTTTGAATACATTCCAATATGTCCCTATGACGGAGAGTGAACTCGTAATCCTCTTCATCCTTGAACCGTAACTTTCGAACTTTCCATTCTCCAGCTCTTGGTCGTAAGTTATCTATTTTCTTGTGAAGGCCTGCTATATTGGTGTAAGAAAGACCTAGTTTGTCCTTCACCTGAGGTAAATGTTAGAAACCTATAGAAATGAGATAAAGATAGTCTTACGCCAGGTATAGCCAACAATCTATCCAACGATTTATGACCTATACCATCTTTCACTACCCACTCAACTATCCTCCAATCCATTTCTGAAGCAAAGGGAGCGAAAGCTTGGTCCGGAAGGAGAGGAGAACCATCCATAGGATGATCCACATCAGCGTTATGGGCTAAGAGCCAACGTGCTCTAAGGCTCGAATCCATACGTATTATAACCCCTGCTTCTGTATTCTCTTCCACCACCCTCTCCCCTTCTTCTACGTCATCAAAAGTCCTTAGTTTAGCTCTGAGCTGCCTCTCTAGCAAAGGATTACATTGAGACAAAGTGCTAGGTCCAGGTCCTGCCTCTCCCAGCTCTGGCTCCGTATCCAAGCTAACGAAGTGAAACAAATCATTTTCCTCCTCAAGCTCTTGCAGGAGGTCAGCTGTTTCTGCAGGCAGAAGAGGCTCCTCTTCTCTAACCATAGATGTGTTCTCCTCCATCTCTGTTTGAAGTACTGTATCTAGAGCAGCAGTTTTTTCAAACTGCCTGTACCACTTGCAACTCCACTTCAGGCACCCACCAAACAGGCCTTCTTAGGCCAAAAAAATGATGACATGGAATAGGCCTAAGAGGCCCATAATAGGGGTAGGCTACCCTAGGGTCCTTAGGGTAGGTAGCTACCTTGGGCTAGGTAGCTACCCCAGTAGTGTAGAACTTCAGTTGGGTAGCTACCCTACCAAGGGTGCCAGGGGTCCTTCTGGGGTAGCTACCCACCTTTTTCAGCACTACTGTCTCTTACCACTCCTTTTCATTGGAAACTCTGTGACTACTATAAGGGCCACTTGCTATAGCCCATGTCAGCATTACTAGACCAGGTTCACAGTTTTAACATGCCATGTAACAATACTGCTATATAAACCACTTGCTATGGCCTATGCCAGCTCTACTGACCAGTTTCATAGTTTTGTTTTGACATATATGATATCATGTAACAATACTACTGTACCTTACCACTGGCCCTCATTTGAAATATAAAAAACTCTTAGGCAGTAGGTACTGCCAATTGCTTGCTATACCAACATCATTGGACCTGGTTCATTGTTTCAAAGAAGCCTGGTTCTGCATAGTCTAAAATACAAGTTGATACTGTAAGGTAACATGTTATATCTAGGTAACTACAAACTTGACAAAAGTTATTGGGTAGGTATGGGGTAGCTACTTCCTCATTTTAGGTAGCTACCCTTTTGAAGTATTTTGTTAGGTAGCTACCTCCTCATCCTGGGTAGCTACCCATCATGAAAAAAATTACTGGGTAGCTACCCTCATGAAAAAAATTACTGGGTAGCTACCCACTTAAAATGATTTATTAGGTAGCTACCTCCTTATCCTGGGTAGCTACCCTCATGAAAAAAAATCACTGGGTAGCTACCCACTTAAAATGATTTATTAGGTAGCTACCTCCTTATCCTGGGTAGCTACCCTCATAAAAAAAATTACTGGGTAGCTACCCACTTAAAATGATTTATTAGGTAGCTACCTCCTTATCCTGGGTAGCTACCCCCAATAAAAAATTTACTAGGTAGCTACCCACTTGAAACTTTTTATGAGGTAGCTACCTCCTTATCTTGGGTAGCTACCTTACCTAGCAATTTTGTTTCTAGGTAGCTACCCACATGGAAATTTTATAAAGTAGCTGCCCACTAGGACATCACTCAAAAGATTTGTCAGGGAGCTACCTCCTTTTCTGGCTAGCTATCCTCAATGAGAGAGTTTACTGGGTAGTTATCCAGTTGAAATCAAGATATTAGGTAGCTACCCACAACGCCCTCTCACCTTAGCCCTCATTCTCACTGCAGCACTGACTCAACTGTGACTCCCTCAACCGCTGATGAATTTGTGCCAGACCGCGGACATCAGAAGAAATCGGGGATAACGACTTACGGAAACGTAGAAGAGGTGATGACGAAATGGATTCGGACGATTTGAATCCATCTCAGTCGAAGGACGTCGAGAGTGAGCTCCGCTCCCCGTTAACTCGACCTACGGAATGTCTTCGTGCTCGTTGCGCTGCATGTTTTGGAGGGGATTGGTGAGTACCTAGTGTCACAGTTGTTTGATTTTACTCAATATGAATACTATAGCACGAGCATTGTTGTGAATGTTGATGCATGTTACACGCAGAAACATAGCTCAAAGGGTGGTCGTGATCCTCCTCGAACTCATCCACGCAGCTTTTTCATACCGGAGGTGGAAGTGAAAGCCTGGAAACAGTACGTCGAGGCGATCAGGCCCACAAAGCAGCAGGCGGGACCCCCAAAAAAGCGCCATAGGACAGACAATGATGGGCAAGAAGAAGACCATTGCGAAGTGGGTTTGCGAGTGCCAAAATCAGTGCTAGATGGTTGTCTAGCAAGCTTCACGGCAGCTGATGAAGCATGCATCAAAGGCAGTACTCGCTTCTTCGACGTGATGGCGAATATGACTCTTCTTTGTTGTCATGATCGCCCCCTATTCAGCGTCAACATAGACACCGCCGGCGAGGGACAACACTTTGTCTTTGCTTTGCTCTCAAAACTGTTTGAGCATCTTCCTCCACATGTCGAAGTTCGCTTTTTATACGATATTGGATGTCAGTTTCACCGAAGCTGCGAGAAGTGGGGATTTCTGAAGCCTTATCTCACGCGCCTCACATTTGCTGTGTCCATATTTCACGTGTTTGGCCATCAATGGCCGTGCCAATTGATTTATCATCCACACAAATGTGTCGGGTACGGCTTATCTGATGGAGAGGGTGCCGAACGACTTTGGCATTCTCTGAGCCATCTGATCGCATATGGTCATGTTGCTGGAGTACGTCTGTATTGGCATTCTACGTTCAACTGCTTCTCATGCTTTTTTCACTCAGTATCACGTTTGTATGTATAATCTGGACAGCCAATTTCACTTCAACAGCGATAAGGCTATGTACAAGCTAGGGCTGTGGTTACGGTGTAAGGTTTTGGCTTGTGATGAGAAGCTGAAGGATGCGGAAGAAGTCCTTCGACTCTGTGGCATTCCTGAGGAGGTATTGCCGGACGAATGGGAAGCACAGATTAAGGCTCAGACAAAGCCTTTACCACGTAAGTTATTGAGCTTTGATGACCGTAGATAACTTGAACACGATTATTTTGGTGTAGGTCAACATGCAAATCAAGCCAAATCCGCTGTTGAAGAAGCACTACGACTACAAAAGGCTCGAGATGTGGCCCAGGAGCATGTCGATGATCTTCGAAGAAGAATTATTGATATGTCCAGTGAAACTTGGGATGTAGCCACAGCGGAGCTGGAATTGCAATCTGCTGTTGAAACTCTGCGAAAAGCTCAAAGGAGGGTGACGAAGAAAGAAGACGCTCTGGGTGTGGATGCGAAACATCAGCTGGGGTCTCTCATCAAAAGTCCATTTCTCACCAAGAAGATGAATGCTCGAGCTCTCAAAATGCGGATACGAGAGTGCTTACGATCGAGGAAGTTCGAGCTCGATCGATTGGAAAGGTCCTACCGTAAACAACGAAGCGGTGAATCCAATCGTCCCTGTATCACGTTCATTGCTGACATATACGAGTAGAGCAGCATATCAATGAACATACTCAGGACTCTGTCAAATGGCGCGATCCAGGTATATCCCAGCTGGCACACAAATATAACAAGCTTTGTGATGATATGAACACACTCATACGTCAGAAGAAGGCTCCTCGAAACGCTGTTGCTCCTATTCAAATTGACATGGAGAAATTATTTCAGCTTGATGTAGATGATGATATCTGGCTAGATATTGGGCTTGGCTACGCGGAGGCGGGTGATGAGACAGTGCCACTACTTTGGTTAAGTGACGACAATGTACGGATTGGTATCCGAGCTATGACAGACCGTGATCGCTGTCATGAAGAGCAGGCAAGACTGTATCAGGAACGAAATGCAATTCAACTTTGGTTTCATGAGGAATGGCATGTAGTGAACGCTGCAATAGAGAAAGGTGACAGCTGAAGCTGTAAGAGCTTCGCGAAGTAGTCCGATAAGTCTCGAAGATTACTTCGCGAAGTAACCCGAGTGGCTCTCGAAGCTCAAAAAACCCTTTCGGGCAAGCCAGTAGGGGTCCGGGGGGTGCTCAGCTATTTAGTATATTTATTAATATTCAATAATTCTTTTATTATTTAATAGGTATATTATAATAAATCTACTTCGCGAAGCTATGCTGCACTTCGCGAAGTGACTACGTTTACGACAATCATGAAATCAGGTAAATTAGGGTTACATCATTACGTCATTGATATCCTTTTTGGGTTATAGTATTTTTGAATAGAAAAATGCATGTTATGACATCATTGATTTTGGGATGCTAAAAATCACAGATGAATCCAAAAATGGCTGTAGGGAGGTACTGGCTACCTCAGGCACATCAAAATTGCCTAAAAAGGAAATTGGTCCAAAAATAGAACTTGATCTCATCAGGTAGCAAAAAATCTGAAAAAATCATGAAAATACTCAAAAAATTCAGGGTCACCTCAATGGCCCTGAAAACGCAAAATAAAAAAAATACGCGACAAGTGTAAAAATTTTTATTACTCCAAATCATACCAGATCCTCTATACATTGAGTATATATGATGTACATGCTATTTTTAGCACCCCTAGTACACTCAGACACTCAGAATGGCTTATATCATTCAATATATTCAGCACACTCAATGCTTATTATACTTAACACACTTAACAATGAAAGAACTCGGAATAGTAGTAATGTATATCATACTCAACACACTCAACAATGAATAACCTCAAAACAGTGTTCATGTGCATTATACTTAACACACATAACACACTTAACAATGAAAAAACTCGGAATAGTAGTAATGTATTTCATACCCAATTGCAACACACTCAACAATGAAAAACCTCGAAACAGTGTTCATGTGTGTTATACTCAACACACATAATGCACTTAACAATGAAAACCCTCAGAACAGTGTTCATATATATTATACTTAACATACTCAACACACTTAACACATTTCATCAATCAATATAACATACTTAACAATCAAAAACTCGGAGTAGTGTTATCACACATTATACTTAACACACTTCATCAGTAAGTATAACATACCTTCAATAGGACAATGTTATACTATGACACACTTATAACAACGAGTTTTGGGCGCTTATGGGCGCTTATTTGGGGTTTTTGAGTCGAAATTCATTAATAGCTCACTCAATAATTTTTGTGTGGGCTCTATATTGTGTCAGGATGTTGTCTATATCATATTCCTCTAGATATAATTCGGAGAACTCCAAAATACAACCTGTGTGGCTAGCTATACTATGATCTTTTGTGATATAACAGTGTTTTATGTAAATACCAATGCATATGTCCATGTAATGCAAGTATACTGATGCTGGTCCATCAGGAAAGCACTCCTACAGTCTACTGGCAGTGTTTGTACATGATTCAGATAGCTATCATAAAGGTTGGACTCTGTGATATACATGTACATGTTTCATGTACACTATAGATGTCTACACTTACATGTAACAATAGATGTCATATTCAATGACCCCCATTACAAATCTCTTGGCTGTATCACATAGAGTTAGCATAAAATAGGTTGTAGAATGACTCTTTGCATGACCCAGCAGCAGTTTGACTTCATAACATGGGTGTATGCACTGTCATTTACATAAAACACTGTTATATTACAAAAGATTATAGTATAGCTAGCCACACAGGTTGTATTTTTGAGTTCCCCAAATTATATCTAGAGGAATATGATATAGACAACATCCTGACACAATATAGAGCCCACACAAAAATTATTGAGTGAGCTATTAATGAATTTCGACTGAAAAACACCAAATAAGCGCCCATAAGCGCCCAAAACTCGTTGTTATAAGTGTGTTATAGTATAACAATGTCCTATTGAAGGTATGTTATACTTACTGATGAAGTGTGTTAAGTATAATGTGTGATAACACTACTCCGAGTTTTTGATTGTTAAGTATGTTATATTGATTGATGAAGTGTGTTAAGTGTAACACACATGAGCACTGTTCTGAGTTTTTTCATTGTTAAGTGTGTTGAGTATGTTAAGTATAATACACATGAACACTGTTTCGAGGTTTTTCATTGTTGAGTGTGTTGAGTATGATATATATTACTACTATTCCGAGTTTTTTCATTGTTAAGTGTGTTAAGTGTGTTAAGTATAATACACATGAACACTATTTTGAGGTTTTTCATTGTTGAGTGTGTTGAGTATGATATACATTACTACTATTCTGAGTTTTTTCATTGTTAAGTGTGTTAAGTATAATAAGTATTGAGTGTGCTGAATATATTGAATGATATAAGCCATTCTGAGTGTCTGAGTGTACTAGGGGTGCTAAAAATAGCATGTAATACATTACTACTATTCCGAGTTTTTTCATTGTTAAGTGTGTTAAGTATAATAAGCATTGAGTGTGCTGAATATATTAAATGATATAAGCCATTCTGAGTGTCTGAGTGTACCAGGGGTGCTAAAAATAGCATGTACATCATATATACTAAATGTATAGAGGATCTGGTATGATTTGGAGTGATAAAAATTTTTACACTTGTCGCGTATTTTTTTTTATTTTGCGTTTTCAGGGCCATTGAGGTGACCCTGAATTTTTTGAGTATTTTTCATGATTTTTTCAGATTTTTTGCTACCTGATGAGATCAAGTTCTATTTTTGGACCAATTTCCTTTTTAGGCAATTTTGATGTGCCTGAGGTAGCCAGTACCTCCCTACAGCCATTTTTGGATTCATCTGTGATTTTTAGCATCCCAAAATCAATGATGTCATAACATGCATTTTTCTATTCAAAAATACTATAACCCAAAAAGGATATCAATGACGTAATGATGTAACCCTAATTTACCTGATTTCATGATTGTCGTAAACGTAGTCACTTCGCGAAGTGCAGCATAGCTTCGCGAAGTAGATTTATTATAATATACCTATTAAATAATAAAAGAATTATTGAATATTAATAAATATACTAAATAGCTGAGCACCCCCCGGAGCCCTACTGGCCTGCCCGAAAGGGTTTTTTGAGCTTCGAGAGCCACTCGGGTTACTTCGCGAAGTAATCTTCGAGACTTATCGGACTACTTCGCGAAGCTCCTACAGCTACGGGTGCCAACTGAAGCAAAGGAGAAATAATCTGTGTCGGCTTTTGGTAGTATGGGAAACGACTCTCGTAGATGTACCATTCACAGAAGGGTTGCCTGAATGGGGTCCAACACCAGATGAGCTTGCACATTATCGCGCTGTGTTTGTCCTCGGTGGGGGAGTAGACTTGGTCGAAGACTGTTCGTATGATTTCGATGTAGATTTTGAAGAGGAGGCAGATGGACTCTTAGTAGAGCATCTGGACAGTCTTCGGGTTACAGAAAATTATTGTGAGCTACAACACAGTAGTATCTTTGTATAGCAGTTGTCTGGTAGCTATCTTGGACAATTCATGTACTCTCCTTATATCTGTTGCATGAAAATAAGCTACTAAGTCATATTCATTGCATGAATGTGTAGTACAATCAAGGCCAATGTCCCGGGTAGCTACCCCAATATACTTGCTCATGGAGGGTAGCTACCTAGTGAATTTTTCATAAAGGGTAGCTACCCTGGATGAGGGAGGGTAGCTACCCAATAAATTTTTAAATAGGGGGTAGCTACCCAACAAATATTTTCATGAAGGGTAGCTACCTAGTGAACGTTTCATAGAGGGTAGCTACCCAGCAAAATTTTTTATGAAGGGTAGCTACCCTGGATGAGGGAGGGTAGCTACCCAATAAATTTTTAATAGGGGGTAGCTACCCAACAAATATTTTCATGACGGGTAGCTACCCAGCAAAGTTTTCATAACGGGTAGCTACCTGGATGAGGGAGGGTAGCTACCCAATAATATTTTCATGAAGGGTAGCTACCCAATATACTAGATTATAGAGGGTAGCTACCCAATATACTAGATTATAGAGGGTAGCTACCCAGCAATTATTTTAATGGATGGTAGCATACTAAATCATAGAGGGTAGCTACCCAGTGAATCTCTTCCAACATAGATTATTAGTCTATAGATACCTAGATATAACATATTATGATATATTCAAATTTCCTCATAGTATAAATATGTGACTACTAACTCAGAAGTTAACAAGATAACTCAATGTACAAGGATACAAGAACAAACTACTTGCCAATAGTGCTATAGGTCATAGTAGAAATGAAGATTGATATATTTTATGGTTATGTAACATGCCAGTTCATAAACTCATTTGGCATGTTCAAGAAATAGAAATTTTGGAACCAGGCATACACAAGTAGCTATTGGATTTGGCAATTCAGTATAGTTATTAGTAAGTGGCTATTGGCAATATCTAGTGGTGCTGTGTCCCCAATGAGAGGTACAAAGGTACAGGAAGTGTGAGTATTTTCAGTAGTGAAACTGAAAAATGGTGGGTAGCTACCCCAGAAGGACCCCTGGCACCCTAGGTAGGGTACCTACCCAGCTCAAGTCCTACACCACGGGGGTAGCTACCTGGCCTGAGGTAGCTACCTACCCTAAGGACCCTAGGGTAGCCTACCCCTATTATGGGCCTCTTAGGCCTATTCCATGTCATCATTTTTTTGGCCTAAGAAGGCCTGTTTGGTGGGTGCCTGAAGTGTGCAACTCTTTGCTTGAGAGAGATGCATGTTGAGGGCTTTCTGAGTATCAAATACTCTGCCACAGTGGGTAGGACATTCCATAGGTAAGGGTGTGAAGGGAGAGTGAAGAGGTGAGCTGTGAGAGATGCCAGATAAGATGATGAGCCAGATGAGACAATGGGACAACGATGAGATGATGATGAGCGTGAGGCAACGAGACGATGACAACGATGTACGACGATGTGACGACGATGTGATGAGATGACGATAAGAGACGACCGACAACAATGTGACGATAACAATGTGACAATGACTACGATGAGACGACGACTATGATGAGACGACGACTACGATGAGACTACGATGAGACGACGACAATGTGACAACAATGTGACGACGATGAGAGACGACGATGAGAGAGTTCACGATGAGGCGATGAGAGACGACGTTGAGACCGATGAGACTATGAGAGACGACAATGACAACGTGAGACGATGACCACTACGAGAGGAGATGATGAGAGCGAGGAGACGATGAGCACAACGAAGAGGATGCGATAGTCCAGCAGTAGCGAGAGTTTTGGGCTTACTAAGCCTCTGGTCCAAGAGGCTTAGTAAGCCGGGCATTAAACTACTGGGCACGGTAGTTTAACGCCTAATAGCGCCTGTGTCTAGGCCTGAAACTCCCGGTTTAAATGCAAAGACTCCCGGTTTTCGAAACGATAGAGATGAGGTAGGCGGTAGGCACAGTCTGGAGATGAGGGGTGATGAGGGGATGCGTTTGGAGAGGAAACAAAGCGTCTCCGCGAGACAAATCCTCTCCAGTCGTTACAGCATTAGGGGTCAGTAGGGTAGGGAGTGGTGAGGAGACGCCTCCTCTCTAGTCGTAACATCAGGAAAAAGACCCCTGACCAGGGATATTTCAAAGAGCCCAGGAATTTGAGCTATTCTTTAGAGTGTTTCAAAGATCCCAGAGTTATCAGATTCCCAGGAGTCTTTAGGAAAAGCGCCCAATATTTAATAGCTTCTGAAATCTTTCAGGTGCTTTCAGGTGCTTTCAGGTGCTTTCAGGGGCTTCCAGGTGCTTTGGTTAATTCACTAGATATTGAAACAATAAACAGAACGATAGATATCTTTTGAGTTAGTTCTTATAAATCAAAGTTATCTATATATATTAGCTTTTTTTAGCTTCTACTGCTTGCTTGAAAAATCCTTTGCTTGAAAAATCCTAAGGTCTTGTTGGAAAAACAAGCTACACAGTAAAGTTAACAATGGGCGCCTAATTTTACTTCTTTCTCACTTTTGAACTTCGACAATGTGTTTCTGTTCTTTTAAAAGTACATAGAAAGAAATCAGGTAAGAATTTCCCTAATAATATACTTAAACTTGTACTCATTGCAGAGATTAGCTTCTTTTCAAGAGAGATATGAAAAATTTCTCAAAACAAAGTTTAAAAGAATACGAGTATATTGAATGAAAGGTATTCTTACTATCTTCCTTCGATGCTTCAAAATCTGAACTGCATTAATAGATATACCAACTGCCCCTCCTACTCCTACTCCTGATTATAGAGGCAGTAGGAAACTTCGAAGACATGATACTTTTTTTTATCAGCCTGAAGAACCTTTAACTGCTGGGCCTCCTCGTCTTGCTGGGCCTCCTCGTCTTGCTGGGCCTCCTCATCTTGCTGAACCTCCTCGTTTTGTTGGGCCTTCTCGTTTTGCTGGGCCTCCTTGTTTTGCTGGGCCGTCTCATCATGCTGGGCCGTCTCATCATGCTGGGCCTTCTCATTGTGCTGGGCCTTCTCATCATGCTGGGCCTTCTTATGCTGGGAATTACTCTGAAAGTCTTCAAAAGACTCTCGAGGAATGTAATGCAGAGATTGAACTTCAGAACACTCATCCAGATGATCTACCTGCAGGAGTATCTCTGGAAAACTATGTAAATCAGGGGATGAACCAGAGGAGATTGATGGATTTTCTGGCTTACGCTTTCGATGACAAGAAATCCTAATTTAGTTTACTTTCCTATTCTTGCTTATAACAGTTGCTACTTGCTTAAACAGAATATCAGACTCATTTGCTTAAACAGAATATCTCTTTAGCTTCTCTATTTTTTTGACTGTTATATACAAATCTGGTATCGTACTAGAGGCTGATAATTAAACCCATTTATTTTCTTCCCAGCCGTTGAGATTTTTCTGGTACTTCTTTATAGCTTTATCAGTATGCAATACTACAGAACTTCTCCTACCCTGGTAGTGAAGATTGAAATGAAGATAGTCGCTTGATTTAAAGGCCACTATATCTCCATGACGAGTCTGAATAGCTAACCGGGGTTCATAGAGGCAAAGTTCTCCTCCTGTCCAATCTCCTAAGCTAATAACTACACACCCTCCCAGGTCTCCCTTATCTCGATGAGCAGGAGTTGCGACATTGACGTTGATGACGAGTCCTGTAAAAGGCCGAACCATAGTGAAGTCGTTGAGGGGCATTACATCTACGGAAGCCTGAACGTCTTTTCCAAACAGTTCAGGTTCTCTTTCGATTCGCTGTAAATAGCTATTAGTTTATCGACCTTCAGAGAACCTCAAATCTTGTACCTTTTCCACGATTTTTTGCAAAACAGGGGTAAGAGAACTAGCCAAAGCGGCATTCTCTTCTTTGAAATCCCTGACATCCTTCGATTCATGTACAAAGAATTGGCCATGATTGACTTTTGACCCGTCAGCTCTTTGAGTATGCAGAGGATGATAATCGGTTGGAACTCCAGTAGCCTAATCCTAGGTCAACTTTGGTAAAACAGATTGAACAGTACTCACAGATTGATTATAGTGGGCCCAAAAAGACAAATGCCAAACTTTGAATGAAGGGGCAGATCGTGAATCTGAAGTATCACGATTGAGGATTTTGACACCAGTAGCATGGCATAAAGCCTCGACAGCATTCCAGATATGAGATCTCTGGCTGTCCGGCAATGTTGAGTCAATACTAAAAATGGTGTTATTCCTGATATCAACCACTTTAACTTCTCTCCTGTTGAGACCGTAAGCTTTAGCTCAAAAAAAAATTTTTTTTGCTCACCCATTGATAGCACTTTGTGTGAGATGCAGCCAATTTTTATTATGATATATCTTGCCCTCTTCATCAAATCTATCTGCCGACTAAACCAGATCAAATAAAGGTAAGCAAAATCATCAAAAAGCTCACCATCGCGGAAAATTCCTCAAGAGTAGAGGGTCGATCTCCCTCCTCTACCAACTTTCTTTGCTTCTGAGTCCAAGATTCTTTCTTGTTCTTTGAAAAAGGTTCACGCTTAGTTTTCTTGTGTTTGTTTTTATCCCCTTTATTTTTCTGGTCTTTGTTCTTCTCAACGCCAAATACCTTGTTGCTGTCGAAAGTAGTTTGAACGATATAAAGAGGCCCCCATTTAGAAGAGTCCTCTCTGATAACCTCACCCACAAATAGTGTAGGAAGAGTGAGAGGAGGGGGTGATAAAGACGTAGGGAGAGGATTATGTGATAGAATAAGATCTTTGTACTCATTGTCTGATAGAGGTTCTCCATCATCGAGAACAGAATCTCCAGCGTTTTGAAGGCCAAGATGTCGCCAATTTGCTTGATAAAAAGGCATAACTGTATTGATAGTAGAGGAAAGGGAGAAATCGAGAATCTCCTTCCACAAGTTGGTGTCTCTGGGAACATTCGAAGTATGTCTGTAACCAAAGTTTAGCTCCGACACAAAATAAGACAAAAACTCTCTACTTACCGATAATCAAAGAGATCGAAATAAAAATCTGTCCATGAGATAGAATAAGAATTCAAAGTCGCTCTAAGCTGATAATATTTGCTAATTTCGGGGGCAAAAAGATTAGGGAAGGTAAACTGTAAGGATTTCTGTAGAGCCCCCACGATAGGAACTATGTTATCCTGAATCAGAGAGCGACAATCTATAAGATAGTCAAAACAACGTAGGTTATTAGGGAAAGTACAACATACAATCACTGGGGTTACGCAATTGATGACAAGCTTCAACTATTACCGCTGTCGAACTCTTTGTCAAGTCTCCTGTAAGATCTTTGGCGGCTATTATCACCAACAGGTAGATTGAAGCTAGTGAAGTCTCTTAGTAAAAGAGCACTCTTTCATTCTCTTAGAAACATACCTGCTGAAGCAAATCGAGCCCATCTAGTTCCATAGTTTATCCATGTACTGATTTGCTGCGATGAAAGCTCGCTCAGCTCTAGGGAGCTTAAGACAGCTGCAAGGCTGGGCCTCTTGCTCGGATTGACTATTTTTTGAGCCAAGATCAAGCTTGTTTAAAGAATCAGTACGACTGAGGCATTGTTCCTAAAGTAAAGGAACTCACCTAGTGATTTTAGCAGTGAATAAAAGGTCGTTCATAATACGACAGAATCTAGTAAGAATTGTCATATCTTCTGACCGTTTACAACATTCCGCTAGGTTGGCAAGAGAGTAGGTAGCTAATGAGTTGCTTTGGGCCCAAGGCTGGCCCTGTATATCTTTTACGAAATCAGCCACCCACTCCAAATGATCTGGGGAAGAGGACAGGGAGAGAAGAAGAGTGACAGTCTGTTGTTGAACTTCCTCAGAAGCTTCAGCACGCGTCTTTGAGTAAATGAAGGATCGATCTTGAGTGCGGCGGTGAGCATTGTTTTCGGCAAGAGAATTGTCGTCATCGCTTCCGGCGCTGTTTTCGCTGTTGTTCTCAGGGTCTGGTCTCCCTGATTGGCCGTTATCCACGTGTCGTCTTTTCCTTCTGACTGATTGTCCGTTCCTTGAGCACGTTCCTCCTGAACCCACGTTAATGGGTCCACCACCACCACCACCGCCACGACCGTGACCGCGACCGCGACCGTGACCGCGACCGCGACCGCAACCACGACCACGACCAGCATCTTCCTCTCCTGTTGGCTGTTGTCCTTCTCCTTGTTCTCCTTCGGTTTCTTCCTCCTCCTCCTCCTCCTCCCTTGGTCTCTTGGTCTAGAAAAACAATGTTAGGTTTGGCTCCAAGGATAAATATCCCTACTCACATTTTGTTTGCTGCTTCCTCCTTCTTGGTCTCCCATATCAGATCCCTCCCTGATTGACTTCCCTGATATAGGAGGAGAAGCACTTGACCCATGTAGTTGCAGGGAAGGGCTACCTTTGATAGCCAGGTATTCAGAAAACCTCCCAGATTGCTCTGCTCCCCTACAGTAGACTCCAGAGATAGGGGAGTCAATGTGTTCCTTGTTGAAGAAGGTCTCAAAGAAGAAAGGGAAGGAGAACTCAGGGGTGACAGAAAGCTCGAGGAATACAACGTTGGGGCCTGCAAAAACAGAGGCATCTCTGAAACCAGCGGTGTTTCTGAAAACAGAGGCGTAGCAGAAACTGAAGGAGGCGGTGAAAACCAAGGTGTTGGTGAAAACCCAGGTGTCGGCGCAAACCCAGGCGTCGGCGCAAATCCAGGCATCGGCGCAAACCCAGGTGTCGGCGCAAACCCAGGTGTCGGCGCAAATCCAGGTGTCGGCGCAAATCCAGGTGTCGGCGCAAACCCAGGTGTCGGCGCAAACCCAGGTGTCGGCACAAAACCAGGTGTACGCACAAAACCAGGTGTAGGCGAAATCTGAGGAGTCTCTGCCACCTGAGACACAGGCAAAAACCAAGACAGTGGCAAAAAACGAGGAGTCTCTGCAATCGGAGAACGAGACAGCAGTGGAGAATGAGACAGCGATGGAGAATGAGACGGCGGCAGAGAATGAGACGGCGGCGGAGAACGAGATGGCAACGGAGAACGAGACGGCGGCAAAATACGAGGGGTCTTCGCAAACTGAGGTGTTCCTGGAAACTGGAATTGAGGCTTTGCTAGTTGAAAAGTTTCTGATAATGGAGGCTCTGCTGGAAACCTTAGAAGTTGAGGAGCCTGAGAAGGCAAAGGTGTCAGAGGGTCCAGAGAGTTTGTCAAAGAAAGAGAAAGAGGGGAAGGGGGAGAAGGTGCCATTGACTGTTGCAAAGAGGAAGAGGAAGAGAGTGGGGTCAGGCCAGGAGGCGCCTGAGATGCCAGAGAAGCAGGTGTAAGGGGCTACTGAAAGGTAAGTACTTCCTTTTGAAAGGGATAAGTCTGAGCCAGGCGCACCAGTAAAGTTGAATCAGCAGAAGAGGTAGATCTCTTTGGAGGTTCCTGGGGAAGCTGGTTCTGAATAGAGTGAAAGAATTCAGCAACATCTGCTGGAAATTGACTGGAATTAAGGGAGAAATAGGCAAGGGCAGCTTCAGTCTGCTCTCTAGAGAGGGATACGCTAAGCGTTGGCATTGACGCATCAGGAAAAATACCTAAGGTCCAGAGAGCCTAGAGACACCCCCCAAAAGCTTAGGCTTCCCAGGCTTCCCAGAGATTCTCAAAGATTTCCAAAGATTTTCAAAGCAACTCAGGTAAGCCTGAAGACATAAGGTTGACTTAAAATCATTTCAAGAACTTGAAACTGCCTGGAATTTTGGGGGTGTCTCCAGGCAACCTGGGCCTAGATAGATTTTTCCTGATGCGCGACGAACGCGAAATGTTGATGGACGCTCAAAAAGGAAGGTACCTTAGAAGTCTAGAGGAACATTCCTAATTCCGCGGCCATTTACACTTTAGATCAAGCGCCTTGAGCGCTCAGTATTTTCCTACCCAGTTTCATTCTCCACGACAAAACAACTGAACACGAAGCACTCTATTGCTGAAGTGGACCGACAGATGGAGGTGACGAAGATGGAAGATGAGGAAGATGTATGCGCTGGGGATGTATGTTGCGTTGAAACATTGTATAGACCGCGACCACTAACCCACGAAGATACCTTTTGCCTTCCTAGTTTGACCCAGACTGTTTCCAATTTGTTCTCTCCTTCTTCCGGAATCTCTCAGAGTTATTCTATGGGACCAATATCTCCCCAGGTCTCTTCTAGGCCCAACAGCACCTCCTCAAAGGTTCTCGCAACGAGTTTGGTAACCGACCTCCGTCGCAGAATCCATTGATATCTAAACAGGCCATAATCGTTCTCCGTGAAGAGCTCGAGTACTTCTCTATCCCACCAAAAGACAGCTCGGTCAAGATTGATCAGAATGGCATTGCGGGAGAGGCGTTGGTAAATATCAAACGGAGATGTGGGGATTATCTCATGGACAGGAAGAGTATCTTCACGGCTTTGCAGAGGAATGTGAACAAGGAGAATAATGTCGCGGAGCAACATTTGATTGATATGCTTTGTATGAGGTGTGTTTTGAATACGTTCCTGCTCGTTCTTGAATCCTCTGATGTCGTTCTATGTAGTGGATTCGACCGCGGGGCTTTCGGGCTTTGGAGCCTTCACGATGTTGCATATCTTCCATAGCACTCATCCTTCTTAAGACCGGAATTACACACCATCCTGGAGGTAACAAAGTCGTTGCGTACCACGTGCCACGCGTCCGCGTACAGGACGTCCCCACTCTGTTCCCAACCCAGTCATATCAAGGTCAATATCAATCTTCGGACACGACATGGGAACGCTCTCTGATCCACTGCCGTATCCATTCTTCCATTCTTCCCATTCAGCTTCCGATGATCCCACGTCTGCCTTTGGACAAACGTTTTCTGCCCGCTTCTCTCGTTCGTTCAACGAGGCTCAGACTGCGACGTCCGTTCGTGTGCGTTTTGGTGACATGTGGCCATTGAGGGAGATGTGGAAAGACATCCCGAAGGAGAAGATGAAGATTGTCCATGGGTTCTTGGATCCCATCATCCAGCAGGGCATTCAGAGATCCAAGTTAGCGGAAGAAAAAGTGGCAATAGAAGAAGAGGACGAAACTGTCTTGGACCGTTTGATCAAACACACCAAAGGTATGTGAAATCGTTCAACTCATTTGTATCATCATGAACATTTTCCTGTCCCAGACCCCATCATCTTGCATGATGAAATCATGAACCTTGCAGTAGCCGGTCGGGACACAGTACATTTCACAGTTTATATGACACACAAGTCTATCGTTCATCCTGCTACATAGACCGCTAGTCTCTCGACGTTCACTGTCTACATGCTGTCGCAACATCCCGCAATCCTTCACAAGCTCCGGAGCGAAATATTGACCGTTGTTGGAGCATCCAGGCAACCTACTTACGATGATTTCCGCGATATAAAGTATCTTCGTGCGGTTCTAAATGGTACGAGAATTGCACCTCTTATCTGATTGACGCTAACGTTTATGCTAGAAACATTGCGGCTGTATCCTCCCGTGTAAGCACTAGTTCTTGCTGACGCGTCAATTCTCTGATTTCTCCTTCGAAAAGGCCATTTGATATGCGGTGAGAGATGTCATCTTACTCATGACTGCTTTGTTTCATCATCCGTCCAGGCAGTCGAACAAACATACTACTCTACCTCCTATCACGCCGGGCGGAAAGCCATTCTTTGTACCTGCGTGGACTAGGTCAGGACGAGCTCAAACTAGTGCAAAATGCCCTTCATTCTCACCGGTTCAATGTCTCCAGGTGCATCTATAGCGTGTTTGTCATGCATCGGCCAACGGATTTATGGGTTCCAGATGGTACGTTCATTTCAACTCGCTGAGAGACTTGTCAAGACTCACCTCCCTAGCTCTAACATTTGATCCTGACCGTTTCTTGGATGAAAGGGTTCACAAGTATCTAACCCCAAACCTGTTCATATTTCTACCTTTCAATGCAGGTCCAAGGATCTGTCTCGGCCAACAAGTACGTCGGTATTTGCGAGCTGATACGTTTTTTTCTTTCCACATAGAACTCATCGGAACATGACTCGTCCATTCTTCAACAGGAATAGAATCAGCGACTTTGACAATTTCGAACGCCATGCCGAAGACACCATCGCCGGGATCAAAGCTCGACTCGCTGAAGGGTATCCTGTCGATTTTCAGGTTAGTAGACCATACCATGCCAGTGCAGTGTCATGCCTTAATATCGGAGCTCACGTTCATTTTCATCTTGTTCAGGATGTGGTGGCTCGTTTCACGCTCGACTCTGCAACAGAGTTCTTATTCGGGAAGGACGTTGAGTCACTCGGCGCAAATCTGCCTTACCCAGACGGCTCAGCCTTGGCGAACGATCTCTCTATCCTGAATCACCCCTCCAATGTCTTCGTTCGAGCCTTCATGCAAGGTCAAATTCAAACAGCATTCTGAGCCAGATTCGGAAAGATGTGGCCTTTGAAGGAAATTTGGTCAGACGAAGTGCTTCCGCATCGGCGACAGGTGGACAAGTTTGTGAATCCGATACTCGAAGAGAGACAAAGGCAACACTTGGCAACTGCGTGGACGGAGAAGATTGGCAACGATGAAGAGGAAGAAACGGTTTTGGACCCTTTGATTAAGCATACAGCAGGTTGATACCCTTTGGGCTTCTGTGCTTGACTTAAACCCTCTTTGACCGACTCTATTTCCAGATAACCAAGTCATCAAGGACGAACTGGTTAATATCCTCTTATCCCTGCTGTAGTAGGGTCTGCCCGCCAACACATAACAGATGCAGACCTTCCGAAGATTCCCAGAATCATTGACTTCGTGTATTCGCTCAAGAAGGAGGTTGTGCCCGGTGTGCAGAGTATATCTACCGGTCGAGCATATAGAATCTGGGTCAGGCTTTTTAGGAAGAAAGAGCAATTGTCGCTAAGCGCACCACTGGAAGAGAGGAAGGAGGCAGACCCCGCGATATGCTACGGTACAACTGTTAGGGTCGTGCCAGATAGGGTCGGAGGGGTCCGGAGATTCCGGAGTCGGACCTAGTAGGTCCTGAGATCGGACTTAGGAAGTACCGAGCAGGTAGGAAAGTGTACAAGACCCTACGGATGGTTGCGGGACTTGGTGCTGTTATTGACCAACACCTTCTACTTGCTGCGTGTCCCTGAGGGTAGGTGACAAACGCAAGGATCCAATAGGACTGTCGGACCGTGGGAAAGTCGGAGTCGGAGTCGGACTAAACAAAGAGTCAAACGGACTAGACGTGAAGGCAGAGGTTGTACTAGATAGGACTGAAACTAGTACCAGAGGTAACTAGGTCGTACCCAAGTCGATTTCGAGGTTAAGCCTACAGTACAAACTACTAAGGCTTATATACCAGTCTCGGAGTAATCAAGTTCCGAGGCTGTCAAGTAATTAACAATAACTATTGTAAAGTCATAACAAAAGAATGAATGTACTTATTGTAAAATAAAAGACAATAAGAGTGATAGGCATAAAGACAATAAGGACTGTGGCTGTGCCTCCGAATTGGATCGGAGTTATACACTAATAAACAAGCAAACATTAAGTACAAGCTCCGGAGTCAGAGCCATCGGAGCCATCGGAGCTATAAAAGTCATCGGAGTAGAAATAACAAACATAAAATGAGTGTGAGGGGATTAGGGAGGGGTCTGGATCGGAATCGGATCGGAGTCGGATCGGAGTCGGAGGTATGAATATAACAACAACCAGGGGTTTTATTTTACAAGGAATTGCCTGTCTCACTCTGGGCCACCATGATCCGAAGTTCAAAGGCTTGACGGATGTCTTTCGAGGAAAGCATGAAGGACGTTGATATCCTCTTGAAGGAAACGAAGGAACCCATAAGCTCTCTGAACCAGAAATCCTACATCCCTATGACAGTTAAACTCAACCGCGAAAAACTCTTACCGCCGCTATCAGAGACAGATTTTGAAAAAGTTTTATCCGAGAAGAATCGCATTGTGGAATCGCTCGTATCTTCTGATACGAGCGAGAACGCTTTCCCCCAGTCGAACGAATCAACTACGCAGAATATGGATGTGGATACTACGGGCTCGAGCGGTGCCCCGGAGCAGCCTGGTGCGGAAACCATGCATGTGGATACTCCGAGCACGCACGAACAAAGTGCTACGCATATGCCAGGCGGCCAGGGTTCTTCCAACGATAAGGCAATCAAGTTTCAACCCTAGTGATTGGAGATCTGTAACGCTACTACCATGATTGGAACTCCGTAGCACTGCTAAATTGATTCGTACATTGTATCTTTCATTCAACTCCATTGGATTGCTTTTGTACTTATAGTCATCTATTGCGTTCTTCGAAGAGAGGGATAATATTAAGTTCGATACTTATGTATCGGAAATAGCATTTCTCGAGCAATACAGAAGGAAGTCTTGCACTCCAAGATATCCATCAACGTAGCTTAGAGTTGCTAATATGCGTATCGGTTGTACTTCTTCAGGTAGGAGGAGGGGGAGGATGGATGGATGAATTTCCCACGGTCTCTTACCTTACCCGCTCGCGGCGGCTGTTGTTCTTGAGCCTTTCTGTCTTTGCACTCAATGACCACCAGCTCCTCACCAATCACACAAGTCTCACAGACACCAACTCATGTCAACCTACACCAGCCTCAGCTTCTGACAAGGCTACTGCTTGATCTTCGAGGAAAACGCTATGAAGTCGACCGAGAAACTATCATGAACCTTCCAGAATCCGTCTTGCTTTGTTTATTTCCGAATGGACTTGTCCTTAGCAGACAAAGTGCTGCATTAGACGGAGGCGACGAAGATGAGGAAGATGTATATGCCATGGATGTATGTTGCATTGAGAAATCGTATAGACCGCGACCGCTAACCTATGAAGATACCTTTTGCCTTTCTAGTTTGACCCAGACTGTTTTCAATTCGTTCTCTCCTTCTTCCGGAATGCCTCAGAATCATTCTACGGGACCGATACCTCCCCAGGTCTCTTCTCGGCCCAACAGCACCTCCTCGAAGGCTCTCATAACGAGTTTGGTAACCGACCTCCGTCGCAGAACCCGTTGATATCCAAACAGGCCGTAATCATTCTCTGTGAAGAGCTCGAGTACTTCTGAGATACTTCCTGTGAGTGAACTATGTTTCTGTCGGTTGAAATGAAGTATCTTACTAATGTTTTCCGCCGAAAGAGAAGTCCCGAATGAAGAAAGTTGCATACAGGCTTCTCGTCACTATACCTCCGAACCCCATCGTGCAGGTTCCGACCGCGATCTCCAAAGTACCAAGACTGTCGAGAACGGTTACGAACCGTAAGTCAAAAGTCTCCTCCAACCGACGGGGCAGAAGGCTGAAATGCGAATGCCAGATACCGCACAGACCCGCACGCAATCCCAAGCCGCCCAGCGAGGAAGCGTCCAAATCCTGTCTACGTACCCTGGAGATCCAACGACACCAGGAATTCTGGCGTACGAAACCGCAACCAGAACCGAAGGTACCAATAAGCCTCAGATTCCAAGTCTCCCAATCTCTTAGGAAAACGGCGAGAAACTTCTGAAATTAGCAAAGGATGGTTGGAACGGGACCATTAGGTTGAATAATCAAGGTCGGTTGGGTCGAGCCTTTAGACCGTTGAACAGCATTTGACTGAACTGGCTGGATAGCGGACGAAAGGGTGATGCCTATCTGGAATACCATGGCAGTTACCCCGGGTCATATCAAGGATGAAGTCGTTACGTTAGGCAAGTACGGTTTTGGCCGCACGATGACCGACGCAGTATATCGTTACCATTCGGTACACAATTCTGAGCAATGGGAAGAGATGTATGCGGATCCAGGTTTCCACCATCATGTCAGCTCTCAACACCATTCTTAATCGCATGCTTACCTCAAGCTGTTTTCATCACAGGTCGCTGTCGCCAAACATCTTGGACTGGTCACTCTCCGTCTGGCTGGCTCAATCGTCCTTCCACTCAATACCACCCATTACGCGTATGAAATTGAGAACTACTTGGATATGTAGGTCTTTGTAACTCAACCAGTTTCTCTCCAATCCATTGACCAATACTATGTCAGGGTTGAAAGCCAGCTCACACTTCAAGCACAACCTACCGAGGTTGAAGTCGACCTGTCGCCTCTGCGCGGTTCGATCCACTCCCTTCAAGCAGCGAGTCATAGAGGTGCTCACAAGTGCACACTCGAGTGTACTTGCCACTCGTGACACGAATATTCGTCACTCAAAATCAGCAACTGTGACTTGAGTCTGTACTCGAGTGTCTCTAAGTAACAGACACTCGAGTGCGAGTGCCACGAATATTCACAGTAAATTATTCAAATCGTAACTCGAGTGTCTACTCGAGTATATAAAGGAAAGACTCGAGTATTGAAAAATACACTCGAGTATTTTAATACTCGTTACCTTAATTTTCATAGCTTTTAATAAATATACAGTACCGAAACATATATTAACATGCTTCAAAGCAAGAACAATGTACAGATTTATTGTTATACAAAGTTGCCATGAGGAGGAATTGAACTCTGAAGGAAGTTAAAGGAAGGCTGACCTTAGTCCAGAGTCAGCGCCTTTAACCACTTCACCATTCACATTTTCTTACATATGACATATGTTAGACTATATTACTTCTTTTCTCCTAATAATTATAATAGGCAGTGGCTGTGACTCTAACACAAAAAATGATAATAGGCACATAGCCACTGAGAAAAGTCATGCGCAGAGTTAATAGTAGAAATACTCACGAGTACAGGAGAATACTCGCGAATAAAATGCACGAGTACTTGTCAATACATTTTGATGATCGTGACTCGAGTATACACTCGTACCACGAGTACACTCGTATAAATAAAACACTCGACTCGCGAGTCACGAGTACGAATAAACTCACGAGTACTTGTCAACACTTGCCACTCGTGAACATCTCTAGCGAGTCAGGCGCTAGATTACGAAAAACTGATGGCTGAACGTGAACTGAAGAATATTCTGAAGAAATGGCACAAGAAGGCTTCGAAGCTGAGGAAACTGAAGAAGGTTTTCGGGAAGAAGTGCCACCGTCACTCCACGGAAGTTTTTCCTGATACCCAGCAGGAAGATCTCCAGATTGGTCAAATTCAGGACTTCAACGCGGATGTGATCTCTTCGCACAGTGAGGGGAACGATCATCTACGGCCCCGCACTTACGCCGAGTCCCATGATCATTCTCATCTTCCTGTCGGACACTGGCAGGGAGAGTATCGAGAGGACCGTCTTGAGCTGGAGACCTTGCGTGGTCTTGCTCTCCATATGGCTTCGAGCTACCTCACTCCGATCAACACACCTGTAGCAAGTCGAACCGACGAGCTCATCTCATGCCGAAAGTATTCAAGGCTATCAAGCGGGTTCGCGAGGTGAACCAGAAGCTTGTCGCCTTCGAACGAGGGTTTATACCCGAAGATGGACTTCCTGAGAGGGAGTGGTATAAGCTGCAGCGCCTAGGTGTAGCTCCCAGACGATGGTTGGGTGAGTATTCTCTGTTCTGAGTTTGACTGGCAGATATTGGTTAGATGCAGTAGCTCACTGGCTTCTTTGTGTGGATAGGTTACGGCGCGACTACGTTGCCTGCTCTCACGGAGTCGATTACTCTGGATAAGAACCTCCACGTTAGGGAAATATGAAGCTGAGCGTCTCAAGGGATTGGTGGACAAGCTCGTGGAAACAATTCGAGTTTAGAGGCATTGACAAAGCTGTAGATTGGCTTTCTCTCGTACTCTCTCTTCTTCCTTCTCTATAATCAGCTTCTTTCCAACTTCTGGTATCAATGTCGACCATTGGCAACAATCGTAGTACAGCAGGCTCAACGACCAATCGCCGGTCGATGTCATCTATACCCATGCCCAATATGCAGGCTTCACTGTTGTCTAACACAGCTCAGGCAAAGAGTACTTCTTCACGCCAGCTTTCAACGCCAGCGGGTTCAGGCCACGGAAAACGCGTCACCAATGACGTCTCCACGAACTCCAACTCACTATCCACTTCCAACTCGACCCCTACCGCGAACAAACTTACAGCCAACAACTTGATAGCCTCAGTAGCTCTGTACCAAGGCCAAGGGACACACCGTCCATCGCTTCGAACCAACGTTCTATCATTGGTTCACGACCTTTGAAGGCTACGCAGGAAAGGCCCCAATCGTTACACACTGAACCGTCTCAGACCGAATCACCAACGCCAGTGTCTTTTTCGAATGACATGTCCACCCAGTCTGCTTCTACCACAACCCCCTCAAAACCTTGACCACGTGTGACTTCCGCCGTATCCAGCCTAGTGGCGACTCCGACACCCTCTCCGTCGCGTACCCGCATGTTATCCACACCAGGAACGATAGGCTCTGCGATCAAAGCGGCCAAGACGACTCCGACAGCATCTCCTACCATCAGTCTCACGTCACCTCACATATGATGTCCTTGGAAACCTCTCTCCACCTCTCGCTCTACGAGTACTCCTCCACTTCCCCGTGACGGACGTCGTTCAAAGACTCAGCCTCGTGTCCAAAAAATGGCACAAGATGATACAGCACTACACCTTTTGGCGGTACCACTGCTACCACCTTACCCGTACGGACCCTGTTCCTATCCAAGCACCCTTACCTCCTCCCCGAGGCCCAGGCGATGCAGGCTGGTTCCCGCTCTATAAAAGTTTACACCACCTGCAGAAGAACCTCGCAGAAGGCCTTGCTCAGTCGATTCTCTTCCTACATGGTCATACTAATCATGTCACGACTTTGACGCTGAGAGGAAGGAGGTTGATCAGTGGAAGCTATGATGAGAGTATACGGTTTTGGGAGTTGCCCGAGAGAGGGGTAGGTGTGGGGATGTCGAGGGCTGCAATTGATAATGATATCAATAGCAGTGGTGTTGATGGTCTAGGCGGAGCTGGTGAGTCTGGAAAGGACAGCCTAGGACGGAAGGGTGAAAGAAGCATTGAAGTTGGCAGAATGTAAGAAGGTGCTGAAGGTCGGAAAAGTAGTGAGTTGTGTGGATTGGTTGATTGAGGAAGGCAAGTAGTTGTGTTGTATAGTGAAAAGTTGCGAACTTGACTGTTTTCGCAGAAGTGTTTGTTGTAGGCTTCCACGATGTCGGAAGGGTACATCTCTTTTCCTCTCTCACCTATACCCCACTTCAACAATTGGCGGGGCATTTGAATGGAATCAGAGCTGTCGTGTTGACCTCGAAGAATCTAGTTTCTGCTGGTACGTGCTTCACGTCATCGTTGTCTTGTTGTGCTGAATCTTATCCTCTTTGCTTCTCTTCCACAGGCGCCAATAAAGCTCTCATCTGCTGGGATTGGCGGGCGGGAACAAAGATCGTTCGGTTTGGACAACAGACTACGGTGAATATTGGTGTTCAACTGATCGCAGGCCCGACCAAAGAAGAAGGCGAGAGAGTGGTTAGTGTGACAATTGATGGTGCCGTGAGGGTGTTCAGTATTCTTGAGTATCAGATGTTGGATTTTTGTAGCCTCAACTCTTATTATGCATTCAACGCTCATCCTTGGCTCGCAGAACAAAGAGAGATGATTTCACAGTTCAAACTTTCTGAACTCGGTGCAATGGATCCATTCTTGAACGCAAAGCTATTCAATATGGGTGCGGCGCCGAACAATATGCTTCAGTGGTTCGCGGCGAAAGGGTCTCAGAGGAAAGTGAGTGACACTGCTAAAGGCAGGTTTGATTGTGCTACAAGTTCTGTTATAGTATGCTACGAATTCGGTCATTCTTCACCTTCAATGGCAGGAAGACAGTAATACGGACGTGGCGTCTGGAGCAGAACAAGCGACTAACAACTCCAATCGAAAAGATTCCCTCTCAGTCAAATCACCACTCACACCAACCACGGCTGCATCCATCAAATCCCCGACTCGATCACCCTCTGTGCTTTCCCTCGCATCGAGCTCAAACACCGGCACGCAAAGCCAGACTCCGACTAGACCACGTAACTCCCGAAATTCCACTTCCTCTTCTTCTCTTTCTGGAAGTGCCTCAAGACGGTCTTCGTTATTGAGTAGCATATCCACCTCTACCGGTCCAGGTAGTGGAAGACTCAGCGTTAGCGAGAACAGTCACACCTACGACGGCGATTCTTTAGGAGGAAGCACGCTTTATGTCGGAGGAAACAACGGACTAGGCGTTAGCACAGCAAGACTCGGTCAACGCGCAGCGATCCTTACTGCGCCTCCAAAATTGGTCGCTTTGGTTGAGACACCTGATGTTGCAGTGAGAGCTGTGGATCCAAGGAAGAAGAGGGTGGTCACAGCTACGAGGTTCAGTTCGAGGGTGGGGGCGGATAGGAGGGTGAGTATGGTTGGCGTAGGGAGGGAGGAAGACGTTCAGATTCATCCTGACATACACTCTTAGATATTCATGTCCATTCATCAAGACAGGACTGAATCGAAGTCTGGATCGGATATCCAAGAAGCAGGGGAAGATGACGGGGAAGATGACTCGGACTCGGATTTGCACCATTTCATTACCGGTTCCAAGCTGACTGCTGGAGGAGAAAGATTCATACCCTATTCTGGTGCGGACATTGACACAAACAGTGTACCCGTTACCGGCGCTTGGGCTGCTCTTGCTGACGGAGAATCTATGTCTGCCAACAGTGGGCACCCAGGAGGCGGTGGCAGAATCAAGGGATTGCTAGGGTGGATTGGTTGATCGAGGAAGGCAAGTAGTTGTGTTGTTTAAAAGGTTTCGGACTTGACTGACTGTTCTCGCAGAGGTGTTTGTTTTAGGCTTCCAAGATGTTGGAAGGGTATACCCCTCTTCAACAATCGGCGGGGCGTTTGAACGGAATTAGAGCTGTTGCGTTGACCTCAAAGAATCTACAAGGTCTAGCATTCCCCTTCCTTCCCTCCTCCCCAACCCTTTCCAGTTCTCGTTTATCTCCATTACGGTACACTGTAGAGTTGTCATTAGGGCCTGATCCTGGTTGTGTTCCCCTTCCCCTGTTGCAGAAGTTTAGTAGCGCAGAGGATATGTGTTACTCTTGTAGAGTATAGATCAGTTTTGAGCGTAGGAATCTAAAATTCAAGCAGAGCAGGTGTAGTTTTCTAGGGACACAAAAAAGTGCATCTGGCGACTAAAAAGGAAGGTCCGTCTCTGATCTGGATGGACCTTCCTTTTTTAACCTCCAGTTGCATTTTGGAAGTCCCACACCCACGCTTTTTTTTCTCGACTCATTTCTCTCGTGTTCGTATCTCTGTCCATCTCTGTCTACCAGCCTTGCTGGCTCTTTTATTCTTTTAAGCTCTTCTTCCCTCTTCAAAAGCTCAACATTCAGTGCCTTACCTTCCACCACCCTTTTTCCTCCCACTTTTCTTTATGTGCGCACGGTAAGTCTTTGAGTTTGAATTTAAGTATTTCTTGAAAGCTCAGGTTTGAAACTTCAGGGTTTCTCCCAGAAGGAAGCCTCAGGCTAAATCCCCAGAAATACGTTGTCATCGAAAGTTCCAATGTTCTCCGTTTGGGACAGTATGCAGCTGCAACAGGCGACACTTCCACGAGTTGAAAGCTTTGGTCAAAAACTGCCAATCTTACCTTCCTTTTCTCTCCTTCAAAAATCTCTTGAAGGTTTCCAGGCCGTCAGATTATCAAAAGGCGTTGGATCAGATCTTCCAGTCCACTGTCACTTTTGAAACCATCCCTCGACCTCATGCCTACTTCGACCAACACATGAAGCGATTTCAAGATCTTCTCCGTCAGCTTTCTTCTGCTCCTATCATAAAAAATAGATTAGTTGCCACCATGCATTGCCACAAAATTCTCCCAGCTGATAATCTTGCTCTGGTTGTTCTGGGAAATTTGAGCGATCTTTCGGACAAAGTTCAGGACGCTACAACCAGTCTGGAACTGGCGTGGTGGGACTTTTTAGATTGTCAACCTGAACGTACTGAGGCGCTGCTTGTAGGCATCATGAACGAAGTAAGCAGGTTTGTTGCGCTGCTTTCTAAGTTGAGCTTACCCAGGAACTCTTGACAGAAACGTAACACCCCAGAGCAGTACTGGAAGCGTCTTCCTAACATCTCATTCCATGATTTTTCCACCCTTGGTGTTGGCTGCTGGGTCAACGACGAAATTGTGAACTACTTCATAGATAAATGGAGTAGGCAGTCCCGCAGTACTTTGGGGTTCAATACTTTCTTTGCTGGCTGCTGCCTTTTCGAGGTGGAAACATCCTGCACCAGGGCGAAGAGTTATTTGACCTCCCAAGACAAAAATCGAGTACTACGTTGGATTAAGGGCAGACAGGTATTTATTCTTATTAGACCCTCTACCTTTATTGACCGTCTGCTAGAAAGTACTCAAGTTGGAAACGTTTGACGCTGTTTTCCTCCCTATCAATGAAAGCTCTTCTCATTGGTATTCTGCCTACATTGATTTTCACCTCAAACGAATCGAGATATACGATAGCATTAAAGAAACCTGTTTGATCAATCGTCAAAAACCCATTCCTGAACGCAAGAATTCGAATCTGATGCTGGTAAAATCTCCTCTGCTGCCTTGAGCTCATTTTTGAGGCGTAATCCTATCCTAGGTTCTAATGTGGCTAACAGAAGTATTGGGCGAAGTAAGGGGTGAACCTGTACTTTTGAAAGACAATCCCAAAACGGATTGGGTTTTTGATCCTCATTGTAAGGTAAGCGCCTTTCGCTTGAAGAAAGTATTTCTGGTTTCTGATTGAGCCTTATCAGGTTCCATTCCAGCCGAATGCTTATGATTGCAGCGTCCACACTCTCTGGCATCTGAAGCATGTTTTGCAGCACCGAAGAGTAAAGTTTGGGAGGAAAAGTTGCGCCCCGGGTTTGTCTTTTACCGATAATATGGCAGGGAAAAGAGTCCGCTTAGCTCAGGAATTGCTTCAAGATTGTGAACTGTAAAAGATCCTTCAGGCTACTGTACCTAAGTTTTGTACAAGTTTTTGAAATCCAGAGCCTGTTTTTTGTAAATAGTAGCTGGTCTTGTCATCAGTTCAATTCGCTGAATTAGGTGCTCATTCACTACAAGCGCTTATTTGTTTGCTCAACCTATCCTGAACTTCTTCGTCCGCTTTGATCTAATGTCTGCATCTCTAGATTACTGTTGTCCAGTCTGTCAAAAATCTTTTTCTAGGCCCCAGGATCGTCTCTCTCATCTCAATCAAAAGCAAGATGCCGCTCACTCAGCAGAAAGACAAAAGCAGCACAGAAATCTTAGTCGTCTTTTTGATCGCACAGTAGAGGCTGCTAAACTAGCTCAACAATCAGGACTGGGACTAGATAAACCTACGAAAACTCAGTCTACCCTCCTTAAACCTTCCAGATCCTCTTCTGCCCAATCTTCTTCTCTCCGATCTTCCATCACCCAATCCTCTTCCATCGATTCCAAGGATAACATAGACGGGGATTCAGCACTTGAAACCTTAGACTATATGGATGTTGATCCAGCTCTCGGATCTTTGGACGATATGGACATTGATCCAGCTTTCTCAGAAGCTGAGGACCTCCTAGATCAGGAGGGCGAGTTGTTTGAGATTGGTCCTGAAGAAGAAAAAACAGAAGAGGAGTTTTTGCAGAGATTGATGAAGTCATCCGTAGAGGAGTTAGCAGATCTGGACTTACACAAAGAGGAGAATCTCTTTGACTTCCTTCCTAATACATTGGACGCCAACCTGGACGTTGATGCCTCTACAAAATCCCTTCCCCCACTACATCGTTCTTTGCTTGAGGATAGTGAAAGTACTTGGACCTGGCAGTGGAATGATAAGGCTGGAGAGGTCCTAAGAAGAGAGTCCACAGTCTATCGACGTTGGCAGAGGATTTTCTCCGGAAAAGACAAGAAAGTAATGGACGACTACCAACCTTTTGAATCCCGTTTGGAGTGGGAGATATCTCAGTGGGCTGTTAAAGAAAAATTATCGCAGAAGGCATTTGACCGTTTGCTTAAAATACCCGAGGTACAGTCTAAGCTTCTATCGTAAGAAGCTTTCTGATAAGAATTGTAGCTGAAGGGAGGCTTGGTCTTATTTTCAACAACGCTAGGTCTATGCTTCAAAAAGTAGACGCTATACCTGAAAAATGTGGTAACTGGTTTACAAAGCAGTTGGCTTTCAAGGACAGACCCAACGAAATGTTTACCTTACACTATCGCAATCCAATTGAAGCTATCAAAGCCCTTTGGGGTGATCCTTCTCTTATGAATGAGTTTGTTTACAAGCCAGCAAAACTCTTTCGAAGCTCAACCCTTACAGAAGAGGAGAGAATATTCTCTGAGATGTGGACTAGTAGCTTTTGGCATTCTGTTCAGGTGAGCTTTCTAAAAGTCTTTAGAAGCTTCTTGCTTTTCCACTTAAGAATATTTAGGGTCAGATTCCTGAAGGAGGTACTGTTGCTCCTGTCATAATCGCCACAGACAAGACTCAGCTTACTCAGTTTTCCGGAAATAAATCTGCTTATCCTGTCTACATGACCCTTGGCAATATACCAAAAACTACTAGATGCAAGCCAGGCACTCGAGCTTGTATCCTGATTGCCTATCTTCCTGTCGACAAGTTTGTGAAAGATGGGTTAACTAAAACCCAACTTAAACTGCGAAACTATCAACTTTTTCATAGAGTGATGTCTATTGTTCTAGATTCTCTCAAAGTCGCTGGTAATCCCAAGGGTCCTGGAGTTGAAATGACTGGAGGAGATGGAGCTGTTCGCAGGGTTTATCCTGTACTAGCATGCTACATTGCAGATTATCCAGAGCAGTGTTTAGTAACTTGTACCAAGTACGGTACTTGTCCCAAATGCCGCCGCACCTCAGACGAACTTCACCTTCCAACTCCTGGAGAACCTAGAACTTGGCGTTGGACTCGTGACACTATTCGCGAAGCTCAAAAGGGTGCAGCAGCAGGAGGCCGGGGAGTTCACTCCAGAACTATGTTGGAGGACGTTGCTGGAGGGGATTACAAGCCCTTCTGGGTAGGCTTTCCCTTAACCGATATCCATAAATGTATCGCTCCAGATATCCTTCATCAGCTATATCAGGGTGTGCTCAAGCACCTGGTATATTGGGTACAGCACGTTATGGGAAAGAAGGAGCTTGATGAACGTATTCAGAAGCTGCCTCCTACATCTGGGGTCAGACACTTTTCGAAAGGAATTTCTGGTCTATCCCAGCTTTCTGGAACAGAGCACAAGAATATTGCTCGAATCCTTTTAGGCTGCTTGGTTGGAAAGATTGATCCTCGGGGGATCACAGCTTGTCGAGCTATCCTTCACTTCATCCAGCTTGCCCAGTATTCCTCTCATGATCAAGATACTCTCCAGTATATGAAACAGGAGCTAGATACCTGGTATTCTCACTGCGACTACTTCATTCATGAAGGAGCTCGAGAGAACTTTGATCTTCCAAAATTCCACTCTCTTCTTCACTATGTCGACTCTATCCGTTGGATAGGAACCACAGACAACAGTAACACAGAAGCTTTTGAGTGCCTTCATATTGATTTTGCTAAAGAAGTATGGCGTGCCAGTAACAAGAAGGATCACTTCAGGCAAATGATCACCTTCTTATCTCGTCAAGAAAAGGTTTCTTCTTACGACTTCTATCAGTCCTGGATACAGAAATCTGAAGACGTAATTTCTGATACTTTAGTCGGACAGGATATCCCAGGAGAAGATGAAGAAGATGTACCTCTTTCTCAACGCAGTTCTGAAAATTCATCTAATTCTTCGACTCTCATCTCGATTGCCAAAAATCCCTCTGTTCGCCAAAAAAAACTATCCACAATCGCCCTCTTGCATAATGCTCCAGGATTTTCTGGGACCTTGAAGCTATTTCTCAACGACCTTCTTCCCAGGGACGAACAGCTCAGTAAAGCAAATACAATGGCTCAAATCCTGCCTTTTCTTAGTTTAGATGTTTGGCACAGCTTCAAATTAACTCCGTTGAGAGTTCTAGAAGAAGATCCAGAAAAGGTGTCCATCAAATCCCAACCCTTTCCAGTTCCTCTCCGACATCTAGACAGGATACTGTGCTTGTATTGGAAACAGACAAAGCTCAATCTACAGCAGTACGAGGTTGGATAACTTATCAGAAATATCTTGCTGTTGCTGACAATATTTTATCTTAGGATGTCGGGCTGCTCGTATACGAGTAATTTTTTGTCTTCCTCCAAAGATTAGCAAAAGGGGATTCACCTTTGATGCTCCTGTTAGTTGGCCCAAGGAGCCTTTAGCCTATGTAACTTGGTACACTCGCTTCAAATCAGCTCCAGATAAAACAACAGGTATGTATTACGTTGAGCCTGCTATAGCTTCCAATGGAATACCTCAGGGTGCTATTATCCCCCTAGCCAATATTAGACAAAATTGCATGCTAGTACCTTTGAAACAAATTTGGGATACAAGTTGGACTACAGATAATATTTTAGAACAATGCCCCTCTTTTTTTGTTAACAATATGCAAAGCAAGTATACCTATCAGACTATATATTGAACTTTTATCTTGTAGTAATGCTTTGATTTATTTTGTACCTCGTTTGAACAACCAAAAACTTAGGCGCTCTATAGGGCGCTTTATAGCTCTACAAATGGGCGCTAATTAATTCTTTCTTTTCTTTTAGAACGACACTTATAGACACAACTTGTTTGTCTTCTTCAGTTCATCTTCTGTATAGGTTTGTCCTCTTTATAATATCTTTTCCAGTACATTTGTATTTATCCTCTTCAGGACCTGCTTTTCCAGTGAGTGTACATTTACCCTCTATAGAACCCCTTCTCTCTGAGGGCAAAGATAGTCGTCCTCTTTAGGACCTCCTTTTCAGCAACCTTTGTTCTCTTTAGGAGTGAGCATATGTTGGTCATCTTCAGGAAGTCCTTTCCAGAGCTCATGTGTTGGTCTTCTTTAAAATGCCTGATATAGAACGTACAGTACTCTCTCAGTGCGCGTGCAGTGCTCTCTCAGTGCGCGTGCATTGCTCTCTCAGTGCGCGTGCATTGCTCTCTCAGTGCGCGTGCATTGCTCTCTCAGTGCATGTGCATTGCTCTCTCAGTGCGTGTGCCTTGGTTTTCTTTAAGATTTCTGGGCATGAAGATTGCTCTTCTTCAGGATTTCTGATACAGGTTGTGCGCATTGGTCATTCTTAGGGTCTTTCATTCAGGGCCTCTCATTCACAACGCGTGCATAGGATCTCTCATTTATATCGCGTGCATAGGATCTCTCGTTTATAGTGCATGCATAGGTTCTCTCATAAGTCTTATAGTGCGTGTGCATTGGTCCTTTTTAGAACTTCTTTTCTAGCACTCATACATTCATTCTCTCCAAGACCTCTTCCCTCGAGCCCTTGTGTTCATCCTCTCCAAGACCTCTTCTCTCAAGCCCTTGCGTTCATCCTCTCTAAAATTGCTTCATCTATTCTCTTTCTAAAATGACAAAGCATCCTGCTTCCAACAACGATCTATCTGAGGAAAGAAATATTAAAAAGAAGAAAAGAGATTTGATTGAAATTTCCGATCCCAAGCCTTACAAGTCTATCAAAACTTCATCATCGTCTTCCTCCAAGCCAAGACCTTCGTCTTCCTCTAAGCCAGGACCTTCGTCTTCCTCTAAGCCAGGACCTTCGTCTTTCTCTAAGCCAGGACCTTCGTCTTCCTCTAAGCCAGGACCTTCGTCTTCCTCTAAGCCAGGACCTTCGTCTTCCTTTAGGCATGGAAAGTCTTCTACTTCAGCTTTTTCTCAGGCTAAATCCTTCGAGGATTCACTTGATATCAAGCATTACAGTGAAGCATTGAATACAAAAGGTGCTCGAACTGAAACTCATATTTCAGGTAAGCACTTCCTTTTCCAGATAAATAAACTTCTTAGGATTATATCTTTAGGGCGTCCCCTTCTAAATGAAGAAGAATTGAATGCTGATTATGATGACTCTGGGGATGAAATACTTCTTTCTGATGACGGTCAGTTATTTCTTATATCTTTGACATCGTTAAATATTGTCTATAGAGCGAAAACAAAAGATTGGCTTAAGCGATGAATCTGGATTAGACGATATCATTGAGGATGAAGAAGGAGAAGAAGACGGAGAGAACTCAGACAATGTACGTTCTTTAGTGAAGCTAAACCAGTGTTTTTACTCTTGCTTGTAGATGATAGTTGAAGATATCACTGAGGCTAAAAAAGCTAAAGAACGTCAACGAAACTCTCTTGGGAACACAAAAATTGTAGAAGCTGATTTTGAGAACGTCGAACTTGCTCGCTTGGCAAAAGCTTGCACACGCTTATCTATTTGTATTCTTAACATGTGGCCCCGGGATCACCAGCCTACTTGGAAGCTATTCAAGGCAGAGTTGGCAAAGGTAGCAGCCGACGGTTCTGCTGATGATATGGTTAGAAGCTTGGATAAGATACGGTCCAACGCTAGAGAAAGGAAGAAACTTGTCAAATTTGTAAGTTTTTCTCCTTATTTCTTAGGATAGCTAACGTGTAAGAATTTCAGATGAACTATGGGGCTCCAGCAGTCCGGCTGAGTATAGCAACTGTTGTTCGCCTGCTTACAGCGCAGTTCTATGGCTTGTCAGGAAAGGGAGAAAATCAAAAGAATGATGTCGTTAGTATCCTCCAATCATTTTATTGGCTCAATGCTCTCAATTTCCAATAACAGAAAGATACAGTTACATGGTTGCTGGACGCACAAAGATATCACGAGGAAAAAGTTGATTTAGAGGTAAGACTTCTCGTTATTATTCTGTTTGATTTAAAATATACACCACGTCTAGAAACGTACAGTGAACAATCGCCCCTTCTTATCTCCTTTATTGGGACAAATATTTCGTGCTTATTTTGTTGAATCCAATCCAACACAAGATGAACTTTTGGTGGACCATCTGAAGACTGTGAAGCGGATCCCGTTACCCTTGATTGTCATGGTCACCTGTTTGGTAAGAAAAATTGTTATGTTATTATCAAACTAACTTCTGAATTTTAGATTTGTCATGCTATCGATGAATGGTCTCAAGGATATAAGTCAGAGTCTAACTTGACTCGGGCTAAATTACAGCCTCAGTCAGTTCAAAAATCTTTTATTCAATAGTCTTTTCTTGAACTGTTTTAGTTATCGGGCTATCTCTGAAACTATGAAAGATCTTCAGCGAGAAGCAAAAAAATATACGACCATGGTTCAAATCAAATTATACAAGGCAATGATGTGAGTCTCAAATCATTATCTGTATCTAACGATGTCTTATTCAAGGTTATTTCAGGTCCGATAGTCCCCTTGTTCATCCTGTTCAGAAATATAACTACGCAGAGCTGGAGGCCATAGCTGAAGCTGAAATGGATGATGAGGAAAGTGATCATCAGTCTCAAAGCTCCAGCTGCGAGAGTGAAAGTCAGAAGAAGCATGGTGCTAGTCATCGTCGCAGCACAGCTTACAACCATGATCAAGGTCAGGGTCAAGATACTAGCTACCCTCAAGATCAAAGCTATCGTCACAATCATCATCATAGCCCCAGTCGTCACCCCAGCCATCACCCCAGTCGTCGCCCCAGTCATGGCCACAACCGTAGCCCCAGTCGTAGCCACAATCATAGCCAGAACCATGGTTATAGCCGCAATCGTGGTCATAGCCACAACCGTGGTTATAGCTGCAATCGTGATCATAGCCGCAACCGTGATCGTAGCCACAACCGTGATCGTAGCCACAACCGTGATCGTAGCCACAACCGTGATTGTAGCCGCAATCGTGATCGTAGCCGCAACCGTGGTCATAGCTCTGGTCGCCCTCACATTTGGGGTCATAGTACTCCTCCCAGTCCCAGCCATGGTCGCGAACCTAGTCGTGGTCGCGAACTTAGTCGTGGTCGCGAACTTAGTCGTGGTCGCGAACCTAGTCATGGTCGCGAACTTAGTTGTAGTCACATTTTCAGCCATGGTTCTAATCACGGTCATAGTTTTAATCGTGGTTACAGTCACAGTCTTGATCGCAATCCTAGTCCTGGTCGCAACCCCAATCCCAGTCCTGGTCGCAACCCCAATCCTAGTCCTGGTCGCAACCCCAATCCTAGTCCTGGTCGCAACCCCAATCCTACTAGTCCTAGTCACAACTCCAATCCCAGTCCTGGTCGCAACCCTTATCCCAGTCCTGGTCGCAACCCTAATCCCAGTCCTGGTCGCAACTCCAATCCCAGTCCTGGTCGCAACCCTAATCCCAGTCCTGGTCGCTGAGGCTGCTGTTAGGTTGCTGAGAGCAGGGAACATTTTTCCTGATGAAGTTCTTGTCGTAGAGGAGACGACGCGTCTCCGCGAGACGCCTCCTCTCCAGTCTCAAGTTCTCATCTGGAGAGGAGACAACGCGTCTCTGCAACTCCTCTCCAGTCATTACGGCGTTAGGGAGAAGTTCTTCCGGGTAGACAGGATCTGGATCAGAAACTGTCGTTAGGTGGGTGGAATGGAATGACTGGCCCAGGGCTTACCTTGCTGTCCGGGCTTCGTCCTCTGTTACTCCCTTCTCCCTCTGTCTTTGTGTTCCTCCCCTCCTCCCCTCCTCTGCCCTCTTTCTCCTGCAGTCTTCTTAAGCCTCCTCTGGAATCCCGGATCTCTGTGATTCAAGAACAAACGAGGGTGAAGAATGGAAAGAAGCGAGAAGGGAAATGAAGGCGTTGAAGGCGTTGAAGACGAAGATAATCCAGGATTCATATTCAGGGTCAAAGAATCTTGGTAACAGTCAGCGGTCAACCGGTAGTCAGTTTCGAGGCCATCTGCTTACCCTTCCAAGCAGTCGTGCAGTGAACGGTGACGTCGCGCAGTGAACGCGGTGAGAAGAGGTGAGAAGATATTCAATCGTCGTGGCAGGACGGTGCGATTTGAAGAGAACGCGGCAGGAGAGATTGGAAGTGTAGTCAGGGCTTGCCGATTTTTCCTCGGTTCTCTGTTACTCCTGTTCCCTTTCAATCCTTCTGTTTCCTTCGTCCTCCCCGCGTCCATCCCTTGCCCTCTTTGTCTTGATGTCCTTCCTAAACCTCTTCTCTGGAGCCCCCGATCTCTGTGATGCAAGAAGGAAGAGCACCTGTAGCTGTAGGTTTTATGCATAACAAGTGGGCAAGTCCCTGAGGCCCGTTTTGCATAACAGCGGGGCACTAATCCACTCAGTCAATAAATAAATATTTAAACTGGGATTAAGCACTGAATCAGGCCCCTCCCGTTGGGGTTAGCTATGCTAACCCCAACATTAGGGAGGGGTCTGATTCAGTGCCAAACATGAGCCAATAAGGGTTAGGGGGTTAGGGGTTGGGTTAGGTTAGGGTTAGGGTTTGGTTAGGGGTTAGGGTGGTTAGGGGTTAGGGGTTGAGGATATATTGATAGACCTTAAAAAAAGACCCCCTATAGGGGGTGTCAGTTTTTTCCAAAAATGGATATTTCAAAAGATACAATTAATTCTTTTTTTCAAAAATATTGAAAAATGTTCTTGCCTATATGTTATGCATAACATGTTGCCCAAGTTGTTATGCATTACATCCACTGCTATAGTGAGGTATAGTGAGGCTTATTGAGTGGTGGGCAACTGCCCCGCTGTTATGCAAAACGGGCTTCAGGGACTTGCCCATATGTTATGCATAGAAGTTACAGCCTCAGCTGGGAAGAGGGTGAAGAAGTAAAAGAAGAACCGATGGGAAGAAAAGGCGTTGAAGAGGAAGATAAGCGCTGTCGAGCTCGCTATCACGTGAACGCTTTTTTTTGTGCGCCGGGGCGCCACGATTTCCTTTCTTGGCGACGAGCAAACTTTTCAGCTCAGACCATCATGTCCTCCCTGCTCTCTTCCTTCCAGCTTACAGAGGATCAAGGCCTCTTTCTTATTCAATTCATAACTCAAAACGCTGACCTCCTTCCTGCTCAATGCCAAAATCTCCCTTCTCTCCTCGCAAACCAAAGGCGGCTGAGGCCTTCCAACGACAGAACTTATTTGGATAGGGTTAGGGATTTGGAGAGGCGGGAGAGAGAAGTGGCTCGGAGAGAAAGGGAGCTAGAACTCCGGGAACTAGGTACGGTCCCTTTCTATGCGTTTTTTTCAGTCCCCTCACCAGATCTAGGACCCATACGCGATCGGGATACGCCACCAAACCTTGAGGACTGCAACCACGAGGACTCCTCCCAAAAACAAGACGACGACCAGGGCCTCACCCTCGACGTTACGCTTGACGGAGACGACGTTAACCTCCCTCACAACGTTCCCTACCCCAAATCCATGTCTGACGTTAGTGCGGAACGTCTCCGGGTACCAGATGCTGACGACGGTATCCTCTCACCAGACGTTGCCCACGAGGAACGCGACAACAACAGTTGCCCCTCACAAACGTTTACCCACAACGAACGCGATAAACGCGATGTTACTGGGGAACGTCATCAACGTGAACGCGACGAACGTCATCAACGCGAACGCGACGTTACTGGGGAACGTCCTCAACGCCTCGAAAGGGATAACGAACGTGACGCCGCTCTAAAGGATCTTCACAACGTTCTTGACCCCTGCGCACGGGACTCCTGGGAGGACCAGGACCTTAATTCAGATCAAGATGGAACGTTAGTGGAATCAGACTTCACTGATAAGTGGTTTCAAGCACAAGCTGAAGACTTCGACTCAGAGAGGCCTTTGGTCTCCGTGGAAGTGTGGTTAGCGGAACAAGTGGGAGGGCTCAGCTCTTCCGACGACCAGGTGAGAAGATAGATTTTTCTCCTTCTGATGGGGTTTCTCACTGCTGCTCCAGCAGGATTCTCCTACGGGGGAAGGTCCTTCTCGCAAGAGGAACATTTCAGATTCAAACTCTGAGAGTGGTGCTCAAGGGGTTATAGGGCGGGGTGGGAAAGGAGAACGCGGGGGAGGGGGAGATCCAGGCCATCCTGCCCGTGGTGCTTGTGGACGGGGAGGCCAGAATGTCGCTGCATCTAAGAGGCACAAGACGGCTCATGGGAGCTTTACCGAAGAGGAGGAAGTAGAGGCGGAAGAAGAAGAAAACATTGGAAACTCGGGAGGCGATCAGGAGAACCCGGACCCCACCGCCCGTAACCTCTGGGCGGTTTCTGATAAACCTGCTACTGCCTCACAAGACGTCCGGAACTCAGCCATGCTCCTGTTACTGGAGATAGGAATGGGAGAAGGAACCTGGATTCAATCGCAAGAGTGTACTGCTTGGATACAAAATCTTCAGCAGGCTGTGGCGGTTACTCCTTGGGAAGACATAGAGTCTTTACAAGGAAATAACCTAGCATGCCTTACTCAACGTCTGTTGAGGGTGGAAGCTCTGGATGCTGGGTTAACCTTTTTGAGAATGATGACAGAGCTCATGTTTGCAGCGAAAATAAACAGGTAAGTGCTGGTATTCTTAGGAACCTTAATCTTCCATCATGAGTTCTCCAGTATTCTCCACCACAAACGTCTACTCCAGAAAGAGAGCGGTCAGGTTCAGAAGGCCAGCCTAAGGCCTATACTGGGTAAATTAATCAGAGATCAGAAGCTCCAGTTAAGTTCTCTGTTACGCTGGTACTCAGCTGGTTCCAGATGGGGTAGATTGGCTTCGGGAGGTAAGGGTTTAGCTTTCAGTCTCTTGTTACACTACTGAAGAATTCTTTTTCCAGGAACCGTCTATATTTTAATGGTCATAGCACGTAAGAGTGGACTTGCAGCTAAGCTCAAAGGAAAGAGAGTGACTTCCACCACTATTATCGAGCTGAGCAATATGTTACGTTATCCTAATTCTCCAGGTTAGTTCAGTTGTGTTCCTTCCTTCTCTTTCCTTTGATGTAAGAGTGTTATTTTAGACATGGCAGAGATTTTGAGCGACCACTTGGTACCTCTTATCACAAAAGTGGCAGAAGTTATTCCTCTCAATTTTCCGACGTTATTTCACAAGAAAGTAAGGGAATACTATCGATTGTCTAAGGCAATCAACTGCTGGAACTTGGAAGAAAACGATAAGTATTTTGACCTCTTTTTTCAACAGTAAGTGATACATCGGTGGAAGACATAAGTGCTTAGACTTTTTGACTTCTAGTACTGCAATGGCATTGCCACGCTTGTCCTCTTTCTGGAAGACTTTTTGTGATTTGTCTTCTGGAGATATAGAATCTTTCAAGCTAGAGCGTATGACAAGAGCATATCTGGCAGGAGATTCTGGCAAGAACCTTTCAGACTGTTATTCTTTGGATTCAGATTCCGAGGATGAGCAGGATGATATGTCATCTAACTTGCCTATCTATGTGGATAACTTCAACGTAGGAGAGGAAAACGTTAACCTTTTACATTCTACCTACTCCTACAATAATTCCGCTGCAGGAAAACCTACTCCCTTTCCTAAAACAAAGCGTCAAAATTGGACAGACAAACATAGATGTGGTGCTGAGCAGGCTATAGAAGTGAACACCTTGGAAGAGTTAGCTCAACGTGTAAGTGTTGATTAACTCTAGGACTTTTAAAATTGATAAGTATTTTAGATGCGTACAAGATATTATGATGAGAGTGAAGTGGTGGACAGAGATCAGGTCGGTTCTCTGAAACATAGCCAAAAGTGGCTTCAAGTTACTAACAGTCTTATCAACGGGTAAGTTGCCTTCTTTATTTTCCTCAAAGCCTATAGCTAATAAATTTAGGCAAGAGATCAAAGTATTAGACTCAGACCAGAAGTTGATGTTCTATACGAACAGAACTTTGAGTGAGAGTGAACGCCGGAGATTGCTGGTTTCTCTTATGGCTTTGTTCAGCACCAAACCAGCAGGTGTTTCACTTGTGGAACGTAGCAAGGAGAGACCAGGCAAGAATACTTTCACTACTTTTCATTTCTCAACCTGGGGAAGATACGGTCAGAACGTTAGTATTTTTATTTCTTTATAATTGTTGTAAGCTGATTACAAGAAAAGGGAAAGGGAACTTATATCAAAATACATCCTTACTTTCAAGTGAAGGCTGACGGAAGTAAAACAAATACTTCTCAGTTTTTCATGCGATCATCTCAGGATCTTCAAGTACATTCCGAGGAGTACGCTCTCCTGTGTGAGATACTGGGGGAGATACTAGAAAAAATTGTACAAAAGGTAAGTTATTCAGTCTTTTTTTCTTAAATGTCAAACATAACATGGTTCAGGTGCTACGATATTTTCCTCAATGCTTACAAGAAGTAGAAGCAAACGTGGACATATTTCCTCTCAATGACACTTCCCCTGTTAAGCCTTTCACTAGCTTTGTCTTGAATGTCAATGTTCAGACAGTAGCTCACCATGACAATGGTGATAACAGTCTCTGTATTGTCTTAGATCTGGGGAGTCATACTGGAGGAGGGTTGTGTTTGTTCGAACCAAGAGTGGTACTTAACATGACCCATGGAGATTGGGCAGTTTTTCCTTCCAAGTTTTACACTCATTTCAATCTTACATATTCTGGCATACGTTGTTCTGCAGTTATACATTCTGACAAGGATGGCCTATCCTATCAGCAAGACTGCAACGGATGGGATAGAAATGCTTACGTATTATAGTTATATGACCAATTTTACAAAATTCCCACACACACTCTCTAAACCTTCTTCTTTCAGCTACGCCCTTCTTCTTCCCTTTACACAGTTCTTCTTCTTCTTTTATCTTGCCCATGACTAATAAAAAGGTTGCGATAACGAGGTATAAAGTCGGTTCTTAGTATAATGCCTTATGACAGGTCACTTAGCACGAACACAGAGTACGACTTCACGGATTCGTCAATCAATTGTATTTATAGCGAGGTGTGGGGCGTTGTCAGAGATTCCGCACTATCTTATATCTCAAGTCGAACGCAGTCTTGTAAGATCTTTTAGATCAGCAATACTGGTCAGCAGAATGAAGTGACACGGATATACCAGTCGTAAGATCTGGACTAAGGGTTTGTTTTGAGTGGCTTCCACTCGGATAAAGGTTTTTAGGCTCGGAAAGCAACGGGGTACCAGACGTTATGGTAGACCAATCGATTCCGCTCCCGGGTGAAGCAGTACTGATCACTATTCTCAGTAAAACCTCGAAGATCATGCAGATCACCAATCACTACGTGTCAACTTGAACAGAGCCACCAAAACTCTGCACGTTCACTCGGCACAACCTGAGACCAAGTCCTCTGTATCTCCGGAACGGAGTCTACCTTCAACTAGCAAGTGACAGACACCAAGTCAAACCACTCAAAAGTCGGGCTTATCGCGATGAAGTAACACACTTAATCTGCAAGGTCCGGTACGGCTTAGAAGCCTTTACTCCCACGTATGGATGAAAAGGATTACCAGTTCAGAGAGATCTGGGTGCGAAACTTGTTTCATTTGTGCGGATACAGGTCTTTAAGTACACTACGAAAAGTCCAATACCCGTATTTGTCCTTGATCTAGTAGATCTAGCTATTTCTACGGACGGAGTCCGATAATATACACTTAAATAGTAAAATATGACTGAAACGATACAAACACGCAAGGAAATAGTAAAGAAAACAGAGAAAAAGATGAAACTTGTCCGTATTTCGTCGTACTTTTGCCAGATCTAGAAGACCAAGCAAGTTCCGACCATGGTCTGTGTGGCATCCACATGCTAGGGTGCCTAACTCGTCAGAGTGGCTCCTGCCTGTGTTGCTCAAGTGTTTCCGACGAATTTGCTTCCGCGGAATAGTAGTGGTCTACCCAAGTTAATGAGATAGACTCGTAACAGTGGTTGATCTCGCGGATCAGGTAGGTCGGGTCCGTAGCTTTCGAACGGTATGCATATAGCCTGGTGTTCTGGAGCGGACAACGAAGATAAATGCTTCAGAAGTGTTTTCCGTAGGTTTCCGCGCGTTTCCGTGAGTGCTGGTCAAAGCTGTACATAGCATACGCTATATCCCAGTTTAGAACTTGAACATATGCGTGTTTCCGCTGCGGGTTTCACCCGTACTGCCACGGAAATACTAGATCATCATGTTTCCGACGGTTTCCGCTACTTTGCGTAGGGTTTCCGTGTGGTAACTCGTCCGGATAGGCTCTCATCGTGTCTGATCTGCTAGATCAAGTGAAATTTCCGTCATCACAGCCAAGTACCAAACTCAGTTGCAGCTGTAGCTGTAAGAACTTCACGAAGTAGACTGAGAAGTCTCCATATATGCTTTGCAAAGTTACAGGAGTGGCTTTCCAAGCTTAAAAAACTCTTCCGGGCAGGCCAGTAGGGCTCCGGGGGGTACCCGGCTATTTATTATATTTATTAATATTTAATAGTTCTTTTATTATTTAATAAATATATTATAATAAATTTACTTTGCAAAGCTGTGCTGCACTTCGCAAAGTGACTACGTTTATGGCAATTATGAAATCAGGTAAATTAGGGTTACATCATTATGTCATCACCTTCCTTTTTTGGTTCTTGCCTTTTGGATAAAAAATGTATAATATGACATCATTGATCTTCAAATGCTAAAAATCACAGGGAACCAAAAATAGCTGCAGTGATGTCCTGGTTACCTCAGGCACATCAAAATTGCCTAAAAAGAAAATTTGTCTAAAAATAGAACTTGATCTCATCAGGTAGCAAAAATCTGAAAAAATCTGAAAAAATACTCAAAAAAATCAGGGTTGCTTTGTTGGCCCTGAAAATGCAAAATTAAAAAAAATACGCGACAAGTGTCAAAAATTTTATTACTTCAAATGATACCACAACCATCAGGCATTATGTATAGATGATCTATATGCTATTTTTAGCACACCTAGTGCCCTCAAACACTCAGATAGCCTAAATCATTCAATATATTTACTATACTCAATGTTTATTACACTTAACATAGTTAACAAGAAAAAACCTTGTAACAGTAACATGTGTGTTATGCTTAATACATTTAACAATGAAGAAGCCTTGGAACAGTGTTCATGTATGTTATACTCAATACACTTAACACACTTAACAATGAAAAACCTTGAAACAGTGTTCATGTGTGTTATACTTAACACACTTGACTCAATATACTGAATAATGAAAAGAAAAACCTGGAATGGTGCTCATGTGTATCATACTCAGTAACACACTTAATAATGAAAAAAACTCAGATCAGTGTTACTGCATGTTATACTCAACAGACATCATCAATGAATATAACACACTTAACAATCAAAACCTCGAAGTAGCATTCTCACTCATTATACTTTTACACTCAACACACTTCATTAGTAAGTATAACACACCTTTAATGGGACATTGTTATACTATAACACACTTAAAACAACGAGTTTTGGGCGCTTATGGGCGCTTATTTGGTGTTTTTGAGTCGAAATTCATTAATACCACACTCAATAATTTTTGTGGTGGCTTTATATTGTGTCAGGATATTGTCTATATCATATTCCTCTAGTTACAATTCAGAGAACTTGAAAATTCAACTTGTGGAGGTAGCTATATTGCAATCTTTTGTGATATAACAGTGTTCAATTATATAAATGTCACTGCATATGTCCATGTAATGCAAGTCTACTGATGCTGGGTCATGAGAAAAGCACTCCTACAGTCTACTGGCAGTGTCTGTACATGATTTAGATAGCTATCATAGAGGTTGGACTGTGTGATATACATATACATGTTTCATGTACACCATACTAGATGTCTACACTTACATGTAACAATAGATGTCATATTCAATGACCCTCATTACAGATCTCTTAGCTGTATCACATAGAGTTAGTATATAATAGGTTGTAGGATGACTCTTTTCATGACCCAGTAGCAGTTTAACTTCATAACATGGGTGTATGCATTGACATTTATATAAAACACTGTTATATCACAAAAGATCATAGTATAGCTAGCCCCCAGGTTGAATTTTCAAGTTCTCCGAATTGTAACTAGAGGAATATGATATAGACAATATCCTGACACAATATAAAGCCACCACAAAAATTATTGAGTGTAGTATTAATGAATTTCGACTCAAAAACACCAAATAAGCGCCCATAAGCGCCCAAAACTCGTTGTTTTAAGTGTGTTATAGTATAACAATGTCCCATTAAAGGTATGTTATACTTACTAATGAAGTGTGTTGAGTGTAAAAGTATAATGAGTGAGAATGCTACTTCGAGGTTTTGATTGTTAAGTGTGTTATATTCATTGATGATGTCTGTTGAGTATAACATGCAGTAACACTGATCTGAGTTTTTTTCATTATTAAGTGTGTTACTGAGTATGATACACATGAGCACCATTCCAGGTTTTTCTTTTCATTATTCAGTATATTGAGTCAAGTGTGTTAAGTATAACACACATGAACACTGTTTCAAGGTTTTTCATTGTTAAGTGTGTTAAGTGTATTGAGTATAACATACATGAACACTGTTCCAAGGCTTCTTCATTGTTAAATGTATTAAGCATAACACACATGTTACTGTTACAAGGTTTTTTCTTGTTAACTATGTTAAGTGTAATAAACATTGAGTATAGTAAATATATTGAATGATTTAGGCTATCTGAGTGTTTGAGGGCACTAGGTGTGCTAAAAATAGCATATAGATCATCTATACATAATGCCTGATGGTTGTGGTATCATTTGAAGTAATAAAATTTTTGACACTTGTCGCGTATTTTTTTTAATTTTGCATTTTCAGGGCCAACAAAGCAACCCTGATTTTTTGAGTATTTTTTCAGATTTTTTCAGATTTTTTGCTACCTGATGAGATCAAGTTCTATTTTTAGACAAATTTTCTTTTTAGGCAATTTTGATGTGCCTGAGGTAACCAGGACATCACTGCAGCTATTTTTGGTTCCCTGTGATTTTTAGCATTTGAAGATCAATGATGTCATATTATACATTTTTTATCCAAAAAGGCAAGAACCAAAAAAGGAAGGTGATGACATAATGATGTAACCCTAATTTACCTGATTTCATAATTGCCATAAACGTAGTCACTTTGCGAAGTGCAGCACAGCTTTGCAAAGTAAATTTATTATAATATATTTATTAAATAATAAAAGAACTATTAAATATTAATAAATATAATAAATAGCCGGGTACCCCCCGGAGCCCTACTGGCCTGCCCGGAAGAGTTTTTTAAGCTTGGAAAGCCACTCCTGTAACTTTGCAAAGCATATATGGAGACTTCTCAGTCTACTTCGTGAAGTTCTTACAGCTACAGCTGCTAAGTTGATCTTTTTGATCATTGCACGCCTGCGCGGAAAAACCGCGCAACAGCGAGAACTACACGTTCATGTGGTAAAGTCACTACCAGATCTTCTCGTTCTTCTACTACTGTATCTTCATCTTCTATTGCCGTGAAAAAAACTACCAAGGCCTCCAAACTGGGTGCAAAGTCTACTGTTCTTTCTGCCAAACAGTCCAGCCACTCTTCCACCCCTCTACCCTTGGGACCTAGGGCCGCTGAGTTTGTAAAGGCTCAAGACAGGAAAGCTCTAGAAGAGGAAAGGAAGAAAGGTATTTCTTAACGTACTTTCCTCAAATTGTTCATTTACTTTTTTTCTTCTAAGATATACGTCAAAGAGCCAAAGCAGCTAAAGATGCTGAAGATGCTGATTTCAGTCAAGATGAAGAAGAGGCTAGAGCTTCTTCTCCCCCTGCAACTTCTGACGTAGATGAAGAGGAGTTTCGTAGTATTTATGGTGAGTTGTTGATCTGCTGTATTTGTGACCATAACTCAAGGGGTCCTAGGGGAAGTAGAAACACTGGAGGAGCATGAAGAACTTCAGGAAGACAAGGAAATGTCAGACGACTGTTTTGACTCAGGTTTAGCTGTTGAAGAGGAGAACGTGTTTCAAGATATAGAGATAGAAGAACCTGATAATGGAGTAAGTTCTCGCATTCTTAGAGGTTTCTCCTATAACATCTATTTCTCAGATAGAAGTAGAGAGGACGCCAGCCAGAGGCAACTCTACATTCTCTTCTCCCTCCAAACGTTCCTCTATTCAAGCTGCTGCAGCTCGAAACAAACTCAGAAGACAGCTCAACGTTTCTCCTACAAAGACTTTCAGAAAGCCTTCTCCAGAGAAACGTAAAGTATACAAGGTCACTTCCAATATGTTCACGCCACATACCAGGAAACTTGCTGAAGCAGGCAAACGTCAAGCCCGGAGAGTTTCCACTATAGAAGAACCCTTTCCTGCGGACAAACACCAGTTTTTTTTGGAAGTGGCCAGGTCTACTGCAGCTGCTGAGGAACTGGTAGAGGTTTTTGAGACCGTCAAGGCAGATACTGATCTTCAAAAGCTGCTGACTACCTTTGTAACGTTATCTTTCCCTTTCTTTTTTGAAGTGACCTGACTACAGTACTTAGATGGGCTACGCACGTGGAGGATTATTCACTTCTTTGGCCAAGAAAGCTCGTGAATTCACTGCTAGCTACTACGCTCTTCCTGGCACAAAGAAGTCCTCAGAGGTTAAAGACATTGTTGCCTGGCTTCTCAGCGACGGACACTTTAAATTTGGTGATATCGATATAGAAGTAAGTGAATGTTTACGTCCTCATTCTTCTGCTAATATTCTTATATTTAGGCCAAGACATTCAATGCAAAGAAGCCCTTTGAGGCTGATGGTATAGCACATCTTCTCAGACTGGAATATTTTGCGACCAAAGGTGGTGCTAATATTGCTGTCTTCAAAGAGATGGTTGCTGCTAAACGCATCAATGGACCCACTATAGCTTTAATGGTCACTGTTGTGAGTACGACTTTGTAATTCCACCGGGTTTTATCTGATAAAATATTTAGCTGGAACATGCACTTATGGAGTATTCAGACGGTACCTATCGTAACTCTGAATTCACAAATTCTGCCAGTTCACGGTGTGTTATACTATGAGCTGTTTGAAAGATTATTTATTGATAACCACTGTTAGTTATTGTCATCATCTATCTTCCTATAATCGTATAGCTATAGCTGCTCCTACTTGGGCTGATGCTTTCGAAGTCAAACTATTCCATTTGGTCCTGTGAGTCACTATATATATTTATTGTTTTATTTATTGACAAAATAAATAGTAACCAATCCAACAAGACTTTCCTTCTGGACGTTCAAGCTGATGATATGAATGAGGTAGACCTTGCTGAGCTGGAAGCTAGTGCTGTAGCTGCCAGTAATACTGGTGTTGCAAGTTCTTCTACTTAAATAACCGTATATTTCTCCTCTGGTCTACTTTCCTTATGAGTATTATATAGTCCCTTTAATGTTTTGACTAGAATTTTGTTGTTCTTTACCCTTATTATATAGTCCATTTAATGTTATGGGTTGTCTAGTATATTTAGGAAACACTGAGACACTTTAAGATGCTCAATGTTGACCTAAGTCATCTCATACACTATTAAAAAACTCTGGATTTCTCTAGCTCGCTCAAGCTAGCTTTCAGACTACCTGAGTCTATCTTAGTTCATGCAAGTTAATTTGAAGTTGTCCTGATGGTCTCAGATTACGGTCAAGCTCACCTGAGTTGATTTCAAGTTGACCTAAAAGAGATCAAGTAAACCTTGAGTAAGCTGGAGTTACTCAAGTCGACATCAGGTTAACCTCAAGTTAGCTGGAAGTAAGCTGGAGTTACCCAAGTCCACATCAGGTTAACCTCAAGTTAGCTAGAAGTAAGCTCAAGTCACTCAAGTTGACTTCAGGTTAGCCTTGGGTAGGCTCAAGTTTCTCAAGTGGACTTCAGGTTAACCTTAAGATTTTCAAAAAGTGAACCTTGGCTCAGGTTACTAGAGAGAATTCATCAACTTAGCTGCTCTAAGGCAACTCTATCTACTGAGGTGAGCTTATACTAGCCTGAGTAGAGGGGGTATTTTCCTGATGCAACACTATGATCTCCTTCCATTGTCTCGTCTTTCACCTCTTCACTCTTTGTTGCTTCAATCAGTGATTCCTCAGACTCCTCCCTCGCGTCCTCATTTGAATTCGCCTCCACCGTCACCTCCACCGCTGCTGCTACGGTTTGGCAACTCAAAAACCCTGTTGCTGAGGTGCAGGAGCAGGGCGATCAATAACTCCCTTCACACCTGTATTCGGACCGTCTTGGATAACCTGACGAGCTTGGGGATGACCGTCCGGCCAGTAGAACCATCTCCCCATCTGAATGACGCAATTGGACTGGATGTACCCTGGCAAATGGGTACAGTTTCAAAGGAGGTGATTCTCCTTGCAGAAAAAGCACAAAATATGCGGCGGTCCTCATCCGCGCTGACCATTCCAAGGGGGTCCGCTGTATCCATTCCCGTGCACAGGGATCAAATTCGGGTAGGTTGTAGGAGGCCCTTAGAGATGAGAATATTTTTCCTGATGTGCGATTGCATTCGCCAGTCGGGGTGAAATACTCACAACCTGGGCATAAACACCGGCATAGTTCACGTCGTGAACATTCAAAGAGCGCAGTTGGCAAGCAAGGTCATCAATACTTTCGGCAGGAGACTTCTCAACAATCTTTGTACGGACTTCTTGCTTAACCGTTTTCTTCTTAGGCTTTGGCTCCACCTCGGAATCGCTACCACTTGAGGATTCGTTGGAACTGTCTTCGCTTTCGCTCGTAGGGGGTGAAACATGCTTCTTTTTCTTCGGCTTCTTTGATTTTGTGGGCTTGACCTCCTCTGGACCATTGTCAGAGTCCATCCCCATTACCTCATCCTCGAAGATCCGCATCCCCATCTTGTAAGCAGTCTCAACGCTAGGAATCGACTTGAAATCCGGCGTCGCATTCCCCATCCTGAGATAGAGCAGAATCTCTCGACGATCAGCCTTGTGGATACCGTGCCAGAAATAACAATTTGTTTCTTTCACCGTCAACTCATTGTCTTTGGCGATACGGCGAAATTGGTGGTAGTATTCGGCGAACTTCGCCTCATCATCGAGCCTCCTTTTGGCATGGTCAGCGGCAAGCTTCTTCATCAGGAAAAATATTCTCATCTCTAGAGTCCCCAGAGATACCCCCCAATTCCTAGGTAGTCTCAGAGAGCCTAGAGTATCTGAGTTCTTTGAGGCTTCTAAAAATTCTCTGGGTGCTTTCTGGTGCTTTCTGGTGCTTTCAGATGCTTTCAGGATCTTTCAGGATCTCTAGGATGTTTTTTGATCTTTCAAAGTTCACAAAAATCTCTGAGCAGCTTAGGAATTGGGGGGTATCTCTGGGGACTCTAGAGATGAGAATATTTTTCCTGATGTTCAAGTGTCGTCGGGTGTAACGATGGCCTTGTTTTGAACCCGCATAAGCGTCATACAGTTCCTCCTTCAACTGGGTCCAATCATTCCTCTTGTACCCCTCCACCCCTTGAGGGTCATCCAATACTCCCTGGTCGGAGTGTCAACATACTTCAAGACCAGTCTGACTTTTTCCCCGTCGGTAAGCTCTTGGTCGATAGCGTGACCTTCGAATTCTTTCAAAAAGTATTTCAACTGAGGCCCATCGCCGCGGAACTTTTCAGGAGCTCTCGTGGATCCGGGCGCAGGAAGATATGCAGGGCCTTTTGTAGCAGGACGCGGAAGCAGGGTAGACATATCGATAGGCAAGGTACTCGGTCCAATGATCGGCAGCAGCGATGGAGTAGAGACTAACAAAGACAAAGAAGATAATGTTGACGGGGTTGTATGCAAAGACGTGAACTTGCTGATGGGTGCATTATCCTTTGTAGGACTCGATGCTAACGAACTGATGCCAGGAGTATGATCAGGATCAGAGATGGAATCGTCAACGTGTACGTTCGACTCAGAGACAGTCACCATAACATGCGTATGCGATTGAGATTTGTTGTCCGGAAACTGATATCAAAGTCGTCCTGTGGTCAGGAACTGTCTGTGCGACATAGATGCAATACCTCGTCTGAGTGGCAACACTCATCTAGGGAGCGTTGACGGCCTTGAACATGCTCGTGAAATTGTGCAAAGACTCGGACCAAGAAAGATTTCTTGGGTTCGCGGTGGGCTCCAGATGTAGAGGCTGGATCAGGTATCGTCAGAGAGCTGTAGATAATAGAAGATAGGTATATTCTGAGATAGAGCCTTTCCGGGGAATCGATAGGATTCCCCGTTGTATACATGATATTTTATCTACTGTACCGCACGACGAGCATAAGGCTCAGTCGTGTTCTAGAAACTATGCCACTAGTGTCTTTTTGTAAGTAAAAAGGTAAGTAAAAGTAAGTAAAACATGAGGATTCTGTCTAAAATACATTGTGTAAGGTGAGGTTCTTGTCATATGTCAAACCTTGCCCTTTGCCCTATTCCGTAGTCCTGTACATCCCGAATGGCGGGCTCCAAGGTCAGTCCAATTCCAGTCGATACAGACCCAACCCAGAAACCAGTAACAAGGTATAAAGTCGGTTCTTAGTATAATGCCTTATGACAGGTCACTTAGCACGAACACAGAGTATGACTTCACAGATTTGTCAATCAAATTATATTTATAGCAGGGTGTGGGCCGTTGTCAGAGATTCTGCACTATCTTATATCTCAAGTCAAATGCAGTCTTGTAAGATCTTTTAGATCAGCAATACTGGTCAGCAGAACGCAGTGACACAGATATACCAGTCATAAGATCTGGACTAAGGGGGTTTGTTTGAGTGGCTTCCACTTGGATAAGGGGTTTTAGGCTCGGAAAGCAATGGAATACCAGATGTTATGGCAGACCAATCGATTCCGCTCCTGGGTGAGCTGCCTTTCCCAGTCATTGAAGCAAATATTGTGGAAATCAGCTTGGTGGTTATTTGACATTTTAGGATGAAGAGGTCAAACTGGAATAGTACATTGGTCAATGGTTCGCTCTGCAACTTCATTGAGGTGGTTGGGTTGCAATTCAGAAGCAGTTCTTCCTGCATCCACATTAGTGTTTGGCTCGGGTCAGGTCGGGTGCTTCTGAAGCTGACCCGACCCAGGACCCGACTATACCCGTACCTGTGACCCCGGGTGCTGGGTACCCGGTAATGAGGTATAAAGTCAGTTCTTAGTATAATGCCTTATGACAGGTCACTTAGCACAAACACAGAGTACGGCTTCACAGATTTGTCAATCAAATTGTATTTATAGTGAGGTGTGGGGCATTGTCAGAGATTCCGCACTATCTTATATCTCAAGTCGAACGCAGTCTTGTAAGATCTTTTAGATCAGCAATACTGGTCAGCAGAACGAAGTGACGTGGATATACCAGTCGTAAGATCTGGACTAAGGGGTTTGTTTTGAGTGGCTTCCACTCGGATAAGTGGTTTTAGGCTCGGAAAGCAACGGAATACCAGACGTTATGGCAGACCAATCGATTCCGCTACCGGGTGAAGCAGTACTGATCACTATTCTCAGTAAAACCTCGAAGATCATGCAGATCACCAATCACTACATGTCAACTTGAACAGAGCTACCAAAACTCTGCACATTCACTTGGCACAACCTGAGACCAAGTCCTCTGTATCTCCGGAATGGAGTCTACCTTCAATTAGCAAGTGACAGACACCAAGTCAAACCACTCAATAGTTGGGCTTATTGCAATGAAGTAACACACTTAATCTGCCAGCTGATACTGTAAAACTTTTGTAAAAAGTACCGATAAGTTATTGGGTACCTATTGCAAATAGTTGTGATAACCCGGACGGGGTCCCAGAAATGGCCCCGGGGGGTGGTCATGCCTGTCACTACCTGTCACATACGGCTTATATTTACTGTTTTGGGTAATTAATAATCATCCAGATATTAAATAAGCAGTACATTTTCAAAAAAAACCCAAAAATTCATAAAAATTCATAAAAAACCTAAAATGGCCTGATTAGGTCAGATCAGGATATGTAAGCAAATGACCTCATATGATAAAAAATGATGTAGGGTCAATGTAGGTACTAAAAATAGCCCTAAAAATGCCTAAAAATGGGAAAAATATTTAGGGATAGTATAGAGCCTATTGCAGGTCCAGGCACATCAAAATTACCAAAAAAGGTAAAAATTTGATCATAAATCTTGTAGCAAAAAATCTGAAAAAAATCCTAAAAATGGTAAAAAAAATTCAGGGGTGCCTTGTTGGCCCTGAAAACGCAAAATAAAAAAAATACGCGACAAGTGTAAAAATTTTTATCACTCCAAATCATTCCAAATCCACTATACAGTCAGTATATATGATGTATATGCTATATATAGCATCCTAGTACCTTTATTGGGCTAAAAATAGAACTTGATCTCATCTGATAGTAAAAAATCTAAACAAATCATAAAAAATACTCACAAAATTCAGGGGTGCCTCATTGGCCCTAAAAATGCAAAACCAAAAAATTTACATGATACAATTGAAAAACAACATCACTCCAAATCATACCAAATCCACTACACAGGAATTGTATCTAGAAGAATATGATATAGACAACATCCTTACACAGTATAAAGTTCAGACAAACATTATTGAGTGTGCTATTAATGAATTTCGACTCAAAAACACCAAATAAGTGCCCATAAGCACCCAAAACTTGTTGTTACGAGTGTGTTATAGTATAACAATGAGGGTGTTATGTATATTCAGTAACATTGTTCCAACTTTTTGACTGTTAAGTGTGTTAAGTATAGTGACTGATAACACTGTTTTAAGTATTTTCATTATCAACTGTGTTAAGTATAATACATATAAGTACTGTTATGAGTTTTAGTGTGTTAGGTATGATAAGTGCTAAGTGTACTGAACATATTGAGTAATATAAATTGTTCTAAGTTATCAAGGGTACTAGGTGTGCTAAAAATATCATCTACAATATATTTACTCCCCAAATTATTCAGTTTGGTATGATTCTTGAGTGATATAAGTGATTGAGGGTACTAGGGTGCTATAAATTGCATATACATGATATATACTGACTGTGTAGTAGATTTGGTATGATTTGGAGTAATGTTGTTTTTCAATTGAATCATGTAAATTTTTTTATTTTGCATTTTCAGGGACAATGAGGCACCCCTGAATTTTGTGAGTATTTTTTATGATTTTTTTAGATTTTTTACTATCAGATGAGATCAAGTTCTATTTTTAGCCCAATAAAGGTACTAGGATGCTATATATAGCATATACATCATATATACTGACTGTATAGTGGATTTGGAATGATTTGGAGTGATAAAAATTTTTACACTTGTCGCGTATTTTTTTTATTTTGCGTTTTCAGGGCCAACAAGGCACCCCTGAATTTTTTTACCATTTTTAGGATTTTTTTCAGATTTTTTGCTACAAGATTTATGATCAAATTTTTACCTTTTTTTGGTAATTTTGATGTGCCTGGACCTGCAATAGGCTCTATACCATACCTAAATATTTTTTTGCATTTTTAGTGATTTTTGGGCTATTTTTAGTACCTAGATTGACCCTACATCATTTTTTATCATATGAGGTCATTTGCTTACATATCCTGATCTGACCTAATCAGGCCATTTTAGGTTTTTTATGAGTTTTCATGAATTTTTGAGTTTTTTTGAAAATGTACTGCTTATTTAATATCTGGATGATTATTAATTACCCAAAACAGTAAATATAAGCAATACAAGCTTTTTAACCCGTGCCTACGTCACGGTGAATGGATCACCTTCAAAAAAGTTGGGCAAATTCATAAATATTCAGGAAATAAATCTAGCTTGTCAAGGAGTGTTGAAACTTGGTGAAGCTCTTGTGCCTCCAGTGCTAAACATTCTGTGCACTTCTAAGTTCTCTCATTGGTCTTTTTTTTTTGTATTCTTAAGATAACCGCTAGCAAGTAAGGCTAAGTACTAAGGCGCGGGGAGCATTATCGCTCCATCCTACATGTTTGTGTAAACTACTTTATCTGTATGTATAATAAAGCTGGTGGTATAGTGAATTGTCCTGGTTTGAGTGTCATGCATAAGGGTGGTTTTTGACCTTTCGGTCTTTAAAAAGGAGAAGGGAGGAAATTCTTTACTTCGCTTCCACACTCTGTCCCACTATTGTGAGGATGGGCATTAGGGCAAAACCAAGTTCCCTTTGCAGGCATAACCTCTCTGTGGCCTCATGGCTCTTGCTGAACTTGGGTGGCATCCTCAGTGTTCCTCCTCACTGAGTTTGCCAAATCCCACGCAACTGAGTTGCGACCTCAGTGCACTAACACCCGGGAGTTTGTGTAGATGCTTTCTACGATCTGTATGTGTACTGTACCTCCATGTATGATTGCAACGGTAACGCATAACGCAGGCCCCGTTGTGTTGCCAAAATAGCGTTATGTCACGCTAAATTTTGAGGCCGTTGCTTTAATTCCAAGCGTTACATCAAAAAAAAATTCTTATAAAATCAAAATTTGGCTGAAAATTCTTCATTATTTACTTTTACATTGCAATTGAGCTAAGCTCAGTCTGTTTGTACTTTGACTTCTGCCTAATGAAGCAGCCGTTGAGGGTTCTGGTTGCCTATGTCACGGTCAAAATCATACTGGTTGCCTAAGTTCGGAGCGTTACATGCACGTGACGGTTGCAATCATACATGGACGTACAGTATGGGTCTTTTTCTGTATTGTGATTGTCCGTTAGTTGTTACCATTGTTCTCAATGACTTCGTCCTCATCGACCATTCTCTCATTGGTCATTGAACATTTGGTTTCTGTAACTCTGTTGAGACTTTGTGCATCTGCACTTCCAGCACCTCATTGAGGTTTACTTGCAATTTCCCCTTTGTTCTACCCTGATGTGAGACACCTGTATGTGACAATTTTTTACTCAGGCCAAGTGTACTGTGTGATGAGATATCCATATCATCTTGACATCCATCCTCATCTATACCTATGATCCTGGACCATCCCCTTATTTAGGGTTGGGGAGGATCATGTCGGGTCAGCCTAGAGACCCTAGGGTTGGGTTGGGGCTGTCAAGGGGGTCAGGGTCAAGGAAAATCCTAATCCTGACTCCAAAGCTGGGGTCAGGTTGGGTTGGGTTGGGTCAAGACTCAACCCCCTTGGGGTCAGGTCAGGTCAAGGGTCAGTGACCCAGCCCTCCCCAACACTACCCTCATTAGGAAAACCTGATTCCAGGCTATCTGATTACACCCTGAACATCCAAAATCATCTTCGGGATCTCAAGATATAACCTTCCCCATCACCCTGTAGGCTGTATTCACACCTCAGTTGTTTCCTAATTTGTGTGTGAATTGGTAAGGTGTATATCCACATCAACAATAAAACTACTTATTTAAGTGGAATTTGTACATATCCCATTGAATAATCTATACTTCAGCAAAAGGGTCCAATTTCCAAAGTACCATAAAGGGAGTACCAATTTTGTTATCCATTTTTTAAATCTGAAGTTTGAGAGAGACAGGGCAAATCCATAATTATTGACTTCATGTATCAAAGTATTTGAAAATACTAAAATCCTGATACTAAAGTGGTCAGAGTCAAATAGAGAGCACACTAAGTAAACACAGAATGAGGTATTGGAGATCAAAGAGCACCCAAAAAGCGCCAGTGTGCGAAGAAAAAGGCTGGCAAGGCGCTTAGAGGGCGCTGACTAAAGATTACATAATAAGCGGACTTGGAATTTGGGCATCTCGAGATAATTTATAGTATAGGATGTGACAGGTAGTGACTGAAACAATACAAACACGCAAGAAAATAGTAAGGAAAACAGAGGAAAGATGAAACTTGTCCATATTTTGTCGTACTTTTGCCAGATCTAGAAGAACAAGCATGTTCCAACCATGGTCTGTGCAGCCTCCACATGCTAGGGTGCCTAACTTGTCAGAGTGGCTCCTGCCTGTGTTGCTCAAATGTTTCCAACGAATTGCTTCTGCAGAACAGTAGTGGTCTTCCCAAGTTAATGAGATGGACTCGCAATAGTGGTTGATCTTGCGGATCAGGTTGGTCTGGTCCATAGCTTTCAAATGGTATGCATATAGCCTAGTGTTCTGGAGCAGACAACAAAGATAAATGCTTCAGAAGTGTTTTTCGTAGGTTTCCATGCATTTCCGTGAGTGCTGGTCAAAGCTGTACATAGCATATGCTATATCCCAGTTTAGAACTTGAACATAGGTGTGTTTCCGCTGCGGGTTTCACCTGTACTGCCATGGGAATGCTAGATCATCATGTTTCCGACGGTTTCTGCCACTTTGCATAGGCTTTTTGTGTGGTAACTTGTCCAGATAGGTTCTCATTATGTCTGATCTGCTAGATCAAGTAAAATTTCCATTATCACAGCCAAGTACCAAACTCAGTTGTGCCGATCTGGCAGATCTTGATACTAAGTCAATATTCCCTTGGTGTGTTCATACCAGTAGTCAGCCTTCTTGAAGGATCCCCAACCAAGGGTGCGAGCAATAGCTCTAAGTGGATACTATTCATGGCTGATCCTGCCAAAGGATCTGTATCCTAGCTTGTACTGATACGAGTTTGATTGCTAGTTTGGGCTCACTACAGTCCTTATTGATACTATGCAACAGTCTAAGTTGATCTTTTTGATCATTGCATGCCTGCACGGAAAAACCGCGTAACACTGGATCTCACATGAACCTGTATGCCTGCAGCCCAGGTATGGTTTACCCTATATATCTGATATACCCAACAAATTGTAGCCAACCCAACTTTTTTGTCAGGTGCAGCCCTAGATTTTTGCACCATGTGTGCAACAAGATGAAGGGTACATGCTACATAATTACAGTACATGTATAAGTAGTTTATAGCCCTATACAAGTACATCATCATCAATAAACTCAATAGTATCATCACAGTCAATGTTTGAATTCAAAAATTCTATGAGCTCCTCATTTGACACAAAATCATCATGCGACCAGTTGCCAAAACACATCAACATACAAATTGTATCTGCGCGAAGAAATTTTTGTGGAGATGAGAAATGAGGATGCACCCATGTGAAAAGGTTTGCTTGACAGCAACAGATGTAGCTGGAAAAATATGAATTTAGCTAATGACTTATAAGGTAGAACAAAAGGATAAGGAACTCACCAGGGATTGTTAGGTACTTGCTATGCTCTAGCCTTTGAGTGTACCAAAATTTGTTGGTCATGAGCACAAAAATCCACACGTACAGCAAAGGACTGCTGGGCAGTTTATCTACACTGAGGATTTGGACTTATTAGGAGACTTGAGTTCTTGGTTTGAAGCTTAGTGTTGTTACAAGGTTGTTTAGAGCACAGGAATGACTAGAGAAACTGCAAATAGATTGAAAATATCTGATCTGGGGAATCAGATACAGAGGATACAGGTAGTATTTAAAGGATTCTGAGTAAGTGGATATATAAGTTAATTTTGTAGGTAAATGAATGTCAGCAGGGGAATGTGTCACTGTAAAGTAATCATGATGATGCATCCCAGTGCCACAATGCATACGCGTCATCACTGGAACCATCTGGCAACATCAAATGAATACAACAAAATGGGCACAGGTTGATGTGGTTATGAATTGACCCAGCTGTTTGATATCAGTAAGCAAATGAACAAGAGGTGAAGATTCAGAGGGTCATTGGCGATTCTGGGTGAGTCTTGGGAGTGTCATCAGGTTCAGATCTAGGAAGGATGGGGTTAGCAAAAGGAGGGGTTGATGTCAATTGTAGCATCATTGTTGTCAAAGGGAGGTTTATTGGTAGTTCAGGTAGCCTGGGCAATGATTCCTTGGCAAAAAGGGTATCATGAAGGGGCCAAGATGGATGGAGGAGAGGGATTGGAGGGGTATCCTAGTGAGGGTGTACTTGAGCATGAGGTAATAGACACATTAGTGCATTTTGCGTAATGGAAACAACACGAATGGATGTTTGTGTCACCTACCGGCTTTGCCAAAGGTGATTGCATGAATGAATGTTCATGGGCCTTATGGATCATGCCGCGGGTCTTCGTAGCCTTTGTTGGCTATCCTCACAAACTGTGGTCCTACCTCATCAGCAAATTCACCCTATCTCTGGAGACTCCAGGGACACCCCCAAAATTCTAGAGAGATTTTTCAGCTCTCTCAGAGAAATTTTGGTACCCTCAGATATCTTCAGAGATCCTCAGAGATATCCAAAGCTGTCCAGAGACTCTAAAGCACTTTTAGTATTCTCAGGCTGCTCAGGATTTGGGGGTGTCCCTGGAGTCTCCAGAGACAGGTGTGAATTTTCTGATGCTTCACGTGCGCCATGAATCCATAAACAGTTTAGGAAGGGCAAGAAAGTGGGGTTCCAGGGTCATCATGGGTGATCAGAGGTTAGAGATTTGTCAAGTCAGAGCATTGACTTGATGTTCCAGGCATAAAAAAGAGTAGCCAATGTGACATTGTGGACCTGGCAGGAGAATGAGGGAGGGAGTGAATGCCAATGACGCATCTCCCTTGCTGGTGAGTACGAATCAGTGGTAGTAATCTGTTCATTCAAATGGATTATGCACAATAGATTATGAGTGGCAGGGCTTATTGCCATTGCCATTGCCTCCACACCTGTAGATTACCCTTAGATTCCAACTAGTGCTCCTGTTATGAAGCATAACATGTGCTCCTAAATCCCCACAAATTTTCTCAAGCATCTCCTCAATATTCCTACATTTTTCCCTATTTTTCTGGTATTTTTCCTTATTTTTCCATCAATTATTTGGGCCTAAATGATTCCTACAAGCCCCTTTTATCGTTGGCCGAGCCTACACCAAGCTTGCTTATTCGGCGTCTCGACATCTCAACGCAGAAGCACCGCCTTTCTCTTTTTCCCACAGTTCTTCTTCTTCCTTGCTCTTCATCTCTTCAGCCACCACTTCGTTTCTCAACATGACAGGGCCCTAGGAAACAACACCAACAACAACTTAGGACAATGGAGGGACAATAGAGACAATGAGGCAAGGGTATAGAGGGTTGGAGGCCACGGTGACGTGGCCTGCCAACTACAACTATAATTCGTGCGTAATCTGTTCTTCTGGATGGATTATATTCAATCTAACAAAGTCCCGACAGCACGATGGGGCTATCGTCAACTTGCATCGATGATTCCCGACTCATCCCATGCATCTCTGGATTTCAGGCATCCCACAACACCCTCGGCCCGCCTTGTCATGTCAACCCTCAGTCCCGCTATGTCAACCTCATTGTTGGCCTGTCCCGTTTCTGTTTCCCTGTTAATCCGCCCGTTTTTGTCATCCTTGGCTCGTCTCCACCTTGTTTAGTTGTTCTTGGTTACAATACATGCCTCGGCACCTCGTCCTGTTGATTCACCTTTACCACATCCCTCTCTTGTCATCCCCAGCTCATACATGCATCATGTCATTCCATCAACACTTCTTAGGCTCGTTTCTGTCATTGCCGGACTCTCCACATCATTCCTGATGACAATACACCCCTGGCATCTTGTATTGTGCCAGCTAATATTTTGCAACCCCCACTTCAATGTATCTGGCTCGTCTACGTGTTGGGTGGCCTCGTCCGGCTTCCCTTTGCGTCGGTCAACTTTCCCCAATCTCGTTCAGGTCCTGCATACATATCTTCGGCCATGGTTTGCTCCTTTCAATGACAGGCAACTCAAAACAAGTCAAGGCGACTCCTTGCCTGTTGATGTTTCTTATTATTTATTCATCTTCTATTTGTCATTTATCCAGCCAGGTCAATGTGTTCCCCTACGTTGGCCCGTGCTTCCTTCATTTTGACTCGTTGTTGAGTCACATCGACGACGATTGACAATGACATAGCTCCAGTTCATATCATCATGATTGTCATTGCGGTGATGCGTTCCACAGCTGACATTCTTTGTATGACTTACCTTTTATATACACTACTTACAAAATAGCTATATAAACCCTATGTACTTCCTGTACCCGATCCCCAGATTGGTTATTTTCATAGGTTTCTCAAATGGTATTGATTCTTTCCCTCTGATCTCTGGCTCTGGTCCCTGGTGTAACAACAATCTGTAACAACAATATACAACAAATCCTTCTCAAGTCCAGATGCTCGGTGTAGAACCTCCCTGCTTAGCAGTTGTCTACGATGTTCATTGGGACGAATTGCTCATAGCCTTCATCTGTGGTGCCGTCGAGGGTTAGAGCAATGAGCACACTAACAGCTCCCATGTCCTGCTAAAGGTCCCGAGAGTCTTGAGGTGTTGAAGAACAAAGGAGAGGACAGAAAAGGGAAGGGAGAGGTTGTGGTAGCAAGAAGAGGATGAAAAAGGTTACCTTAGCACTGGCGATAAATGGTAATGCTGATTTAGTGCTGGTTCAGCATTTGGACAGTCTATAGGGGTTTTCATCATTCTTGAGCTCATTAAGGCTCAGAAAAATATCAAAAAAAATGCAAAAAATACAGTGGAAGGCTGGGGGGTGTTATGCTTCATAACAGGGATAGAACAAACAGAAATAGCAAGGTTGGCGATGATAAGCCCATTTTGCATGCAGGCATGCAATGGCCTAATTTTAACAATTGGAGCCTTGTAAAGTACCAAAGGACTGTAGTGAGCCCAAGCTGACAGTCAAACTTGTATCATGTTAATGCCAGGACATCAGATCCAGACAGGAAAACACATCCTGACGAATAATAAGAGTTAATTCTTGAGTCCCTTGGTTGGGGAGTCCTTCAAGACAAAGCCACCTCTGATATGAGCTATCAAGGGATTATCAACTTAGTTTTCAATGCCTAATGGCCAACTGAGTATGATACTGCACCAAGACGAACTTAGAACCAATAGATCTATTTGTATTACCATTGGGGATGGATTATTCAAGGCCCAGACTCAACAGATCTGTTCACTTAGATCGAGTTTTGGAATGGATTAGATCGCAGGAATGTGACTAAATGGAGAAACAACCAAAGTGTAGCATCCCAGTTATATGTGGATGTTTCCTAAATGGGAAATAGATGCCTGAGATGTACAGCTTTGACCAGGAGTGTTGCAAGGGTAGATCTTTTGACTTCACCATTGTTAAACCTCTGGATCTAGTCGGTATATGCATATTGTTGGAAGGCTAGAAGCCAAACGAACCTATTGGGACAGGTTTTCCTCCTTTATATGTACTCTCATTCAGTTGGAGAGGCATACACCCATTCACATAGCGGAATCAAATGAGGAAATGTTTGAGTTACCTGTGCACTGGCAGGAGCTTATCCATGCCCTTTAACCACCAGCATGTGGATGGATGCACAGACCAGGTCCGGATTCAAAGGTCAGGCAACTAGATTTCGACGAAGGACCACCAGAAATGGACATTTTACTTGTTTTTATCCTTTTTACTCTCTGTTTCTCTGGTGTTTGTATTGTTTCTCATCCTATCTTTCCTTATTTGTATCAGATCTCGGACTCTGTTCTCTGTAAATTGGCTACAGATCTATTCATAGAAGTACTTAAGGATGTAGCCGACAAAAATATATTCAGGTTTTGTGCCCAGTTTCTCTGACTAGCTAACCTTTGCCCTCATACGTGTAGGGTAAAGGCTTTGTAAGCCAGGCTGTCTTCGAAAGTGGTTGTGAATCTTCATCTCGTTAGGCCCAATATCTTGTCAGTTGATAAAGTCTCAGCTAGATTTGAGTCGAAGGTAGCCTCCTATTGTGGAGATACAGAGGGCTTGGTTTCAGTTGTTCCAAGTGAGCATTCAGAGTTTCAGTGGCTCTGTTGAAGCAGATGTGTGGTGATCGGTGATCCATACGAGCTGTGAAGGTCTCCTGTGATCGGTGATCAGTAGATCTTCAACCTGGTTCTGAAAGTATTTGTGTGGTCATAAAGTCTGATCTATATGAGTTCTCTTGTTCTTTGTAAACCCTTTGAGTGAATCACTCACCCCCTTTGAGTCCAGATTAAAAAATCTGTACTTCCATGTCACTTCACTCTGTTGACCTGTATTGCAGATTCAGTAGATCTTTTAAGACTACAAGTTCATTCTAGAGTATAAGATCATGCAGAATCTCTGACAATGCCCCACACCTCGCTTAAATACATTTGACAAACAACATAAGAAGTATATTGGTGATCAGTGTTCAGTGATAAAGTCACTAGTCCATTAGATCTATCCAACGAAGCAATAACTTGCACCCTTCATATCCTCGTTAGCAAGGTGGGGTAGAGCTTGTTATTGGTCATCCACCACTGCAGAGGATTTGAGTTGCATGGAACACAGGCATCTGCTAAATAACAATCAAGCTCATCCATCTTGCCTCCTGTATCTTGATGGCGCCTGTTCATAAGTGTGACAAAGGAGTTTTGATGAGTCAGAGGAGGTGGCTGCAAGCATTGAAGATAAGTAGCCGCACAAGTAGAAAATATCTACCAACCTACCATAGTCAAATCAGCCTCTGCCTCCATGTTGGGTTTGAAATCCCTTTCCCAAGCATTGCACATAATGGATAAGGCAGCGTCGATCTATCAGCCTGCCGGAAATATTCAAGTTTGTGCCAAGGGTGAAGAACTGTCAAAAATAATTAATACAAGTAGTCAAATCAGCATGAATACTCACCCATTACCATTCAGTACAAGTCGGAGTCATCTGAAAGGGAGTAAAATTTTAGGGTCTTCTTTCCAATGGCTAATGTGTGACAAATTGGTTTGGAAAAGGTTTGCTCATCGAGGATATCTGATGCAAAAGCCTTGTCAATTGTGTCCATGGCTGGAATTACAGAGGCAAGGCTGGCTCTGTTGATTGAAAAGAATAGTGTAGGGTCTTTGAGAAGCTAGAGAAAATACTCAGTCAGCCCAGGTTCAGACACAGACAAAAAAAGCTCGACCTACCTTCAATGCAGATACCAACCCATCCACAACCTCCCACTCCTCATTTGTCAACATATATTCAGATAATCCAATTGAAGAATGGTCAACAAAGTTCATCACTGCAGTCTTCATCTCTAAAAATGATTCCAGCATATCATGGGTGGAATTCCATTGAGTGGCAACATCCCACATGAGTTTCTTGGGCTCAAAACCCTTGTTGGTGAGATGTTTGATCCACTTTGGAAGCAGTTGAGTCAATGAGTTGATGATTTTGAATGAAATTTGAATAAAATTTTGTGCATCTGGGAGATTGTGATCAGTGAGGGATATGAGAGCGAAACGGGAGGGAGGAAACAAGGAAAACAAGTGGGAGAGAAGAAACAGGTAAATTGTCAGCATGTGTTTGATAATGTGACAAGTGACCCTGCATTGGCAGACCAACCAACAAGATGGCTGGTGGGAATGCACAGACCAGCAACATAACTTTACCCAGTTCACCTTGTAGAGAGCTGCTTTCACTGAATCACTGGTGCTACATTTCCTGCCCATTCCTCCCTCTCCTCCTCTGACATCTTATTCAAAACCTCAACAAACCCTTCAATGTTATCCCCTTCTACATTCCCACTCTCCTCCAGATCCCTCAGCTCTGCATACAGCTTATCAAGTCCCATATTGTCGGGGGCTGCATGCCCACCAGCACCTTCACCAGATTTGTTGTTGGCTGCTTGTCATTTGGCAGAGAACTCCCTTTGCAGTGAGATTGACTGTGTGTGCAAAGCAGTGAACATGGGCTCTCCTGCCAAGGGAGTTGACCAGTCAGTCCTTGAGATCATCCAGCATAGCTGTGTTAGCAGAAGCATTGTTGCAGGTGATGGCCATAATCTAAAAGGGTGAGTTCATCAACGTTTTCAGTCATTCAAATGATTCTGACATACCTTTTCCTCAATCCCATCATCTCCTTCAGTGTTATTTCAATGGCATTGGCCATATTTTCAGCAGAATGTAAGCATGGCAACTCGAAGAAATCCAAGATCTTCGTGGTAAGTTCTTCCTGTCCATCTGTACCCTTACGCACCCAGGAAACTGTTATGCTCATAAATGCATAGTGGTTAGGAGATGTCCAGGTGTTGAGGGCAATTGTGAGCTTGTAATCAGATGCCTAGCATTCTTTCTGGTGAGTTCCTTATTCTCTAGTGATGCTGTGTTCACTCACCTGCAATTCTTCAGCTAGCTTTTCTTTTGTCTTTTGATATAGCACCTTCACATTGCGAGCTACAGTCTCCTTACTCAGAATGTAGTGATTTGGGTGGCCCTCCTTCTGAAGCCACCAAAAGCATTGGTCTTGTACAGTCAAGAACGGGCATGCATTTTCAGAAACCCATCTTGCTGTCACAACACTGCAGGTCCTATCAGTGCACATTCCACAGAGTGGCTTTGTCACAATCTCACTGGATGGATCATGTCTCTGGAGGGCAGTTCAAAAACATTTTTGCCCACATCTTTGTTACCTTCAGGGCAGCAGTAAGTCTTGTCTGACTTTTTTTACCATATGTTTTGACTGCATCTCTGGCTTTTTCTAGAGTTGAATCTTTTGCACTGTTGACAGCTTCTTTTCTGTAACACTTCTTTGTGTGTGTGCTAAGGTTGCCTTTGTGATTCTTGTCTGGTGAGTTATATTTCATCTACAATAGTGTTATGACTGACCTGTAGAACCCTTGTCCCCAGTTTGCAGCCCTTGTCTGATCTTCATTGCACATTAAGTACAGCTGAATACAAGATAATTCAGCTTCATGCTGTCTTTTTTGAACTCTATCTCAGGCTCCACTTCGAAGAATGTGTAGATCAAGGCCTTGCACCTTTTGTAGTCTTTCCCTATTATCAATAGAGGTGCTCATGAGTGCACACTCGAGTGTACTTGCCATTCATGACACAAATATTCGTCACTCAAAATCAGCAACTGTGACTCGAGTCTGTACTCAAGTGTCTCTAAGTAACAGACACTTGAGTGCGAGTGCCACGAATATTCACAGTAAATTATTTAAATCGTAACTCGAGTGTCTACTCGAGTATATAAAGGAAAGACTCGAGTATTGAAAAATACACTCGAGTGTTTTAATACTCGTTACCTTAATTTTCATAGCTTTTAATAAATATACAGTACCAAAACATAAATTAACATGCTTCAAAGCAAGAACAATGTACAAATTTATTGTTATACAAAGTTGTCATGAGGGGGAATTGAACTCTGAAGGAAGTTAAAGGAAGGCTGACCTTAGTCCAGAGTCAGCGCCTTTAACCACTTCACCATTCACATTTTCTTACATATGACATATGTTAGACTATATTACTTCTTTTCTCCTAATAATTATAATAGGCAGTGGCTGTGACTCTAACACAAAAAATTATAATAGGCACATAGCCACTGAGAAAAGTCATGTGCAGAGTTAACAGTAAATACTCACGAGTACAGGAGAATACTCATGAATAAAATGCACAAGTACTTGTCAATACATTTTGATGATCATGACTCGAGTATACACTCGTACCACAAGTACACTCGTATAAATAAAACACTCGACTCGCGGGTCACGAGTACAAATAAACTCATGAGTACTTGTCAACACTTGCCACTCGTGAACATCTCTAATTATCAATGGTGAGCATTGTGCTTGCATTGTCTATGGCCTGCTCACTGATTTTTTTGATTTCTTCTTGCTTTGCAGCTTCTCTCTCAGCAGTGATATCCCTTGGCTTGTCATCATCCTCATCATTGTTCTCATGGTCAGACTGGGTGGGCGCAGGCATTGTCATGTGGTTGCTTTCGTCTATCAAAATTTGAATTCAGTGAATTTATCATATATCTCACTAGCTACCTGTGTCATCATTGTGACATTTGTTTCTCTTTTTTGTTTTCACAGTTTGATTTGATTTTGATAGTGCACTTGCTCTTGCCCTTTTCATTGTTTTTGTTTTCATTGTGCAGTAGGTAGAAAATAAACAAAAATTATATCTTTTACATAAATCATATCTATTACATGTAAAGGTAAGTGCCAAGTGGCATTCTGCTCTCCCTGCCCCTTAGTTACTGTTGGGTTTGTTAGTCGGGTGTCAGGTTGGGCAGCCTCGAACTGACCTGACCTGAAAACCGGCCAAACCCAGCCCACCTGAGCCAAACACTATATAACACTATACTATACTCACTGTAATAATCTATATTTGTTTGCATACTATACTAATACTGTACTATACTCACTATAATATTATTATATACTTGTTACAATACTATACTGTACCATTTTACAATATAATACACCCAATACTAATGATACACTTATTATACAAACTATCAGTAGGTATAACACACTTGGGCTCACTCTCTATAAAGAAGGCAGGGGCATTTGTTTGGTTATGTTGTGCTGCAAAATGCATGAGGTGTGATAATACATGTCCACAATTTTGTGCCCTGCTGTTATGAAGCATAACATGCACTTCTAAGCCCCCACAAATTTCTAAAATATTTCCAGCATATCCTCTGATTTTTCCTGATTTTCCTGCTATTTTTCCAGTATTTTTCCTCATTTATTCAAGTCTAATTCACCTCTACAAGCCTTTTCTATCATTGGCCGAGCCTACGCCAAGGTGGTGCTTATTTGGCATCTCGGCATCTCAATGCAGAAGCACTGTCTTTTACTTTTTCCCACAGTTCCTCTTCTTCCTCACTCCTTCATCTCCTCAACCACCACTTCATTTCTCAATGTGATAGGACCACCGGGACAATGTCAAGGACCATAGGAAATGAGGGAAGGACAGAAGAGATGATGAGGGAAGTGTTAGGAAGTGAAACTTCAGACTGGCAAAAGAACACTTTGTTTAGTTGAAGACACTTATGGCAGGGACTCATAATATTGTTCTAACACTTGATCATGACTGACAATTTCGAAAAATTACTGCTTACATAATACAGATCAGATATACTTCTCAATTCCCAATTGGGATAATCACTTTCCTTCTTATTTAGGCATTCCTTTGCCACAGTATATACTATAAAAGGATTACCAAATCCTTACAAATAACCTTTAGACTTGTTATTTTGTAACCTTCACCTACATCCAGAGTATAGTATTTGGGAATTACACATATTGTGTTGCCTCCACTGTGCATATCCAGTGACATACCAAGCTACCACATAGTTTGAAGCCTCGTCTGACGCTTTTCCAGCCGAGTAGATTGCAGTATTGGTTGGATTACCTTCCAGGACGACAGATTACCTTGGGAGACGACATCTCAATTCTTATTGCAATACTTGCCTGACGCTTTTCCAGTCAAGTACCCTTGCCTGACGCTATTCCAGTCAAGGTCCTTCGCCGATATAACTCAATTTTCCTTTCAAGACATAACATTCCTTGAGAGAAGACCCCTTGCAGTTATCCTTCGACACTACTTGCCTGACACTTTTCCAGTCAAGTACCTTTGCCAATATAGTTTGATATTCCTTTCAGGATGTAACATCCCTTGGAAGAAGACCCCTCGCAGCTATTATTCAGCAATAACCCCAGGATAAGTTACTTCCTGGTGATCACGAATATATTCTAAAAGGCTATTAAGAAATAATCCGACTCTTAACAGGAAGGATCTAGAGGGTTAGAGGCCACGGTGACACGGCCTGCCAACTATAACTATCATTTGTGCGTAATCTGTTCATCTGAACAGATTACCCTCACTAAAGTGGCCTCGGCATCAGAATAGAACAATCGTCAACTCGCGTCGACGATTCCTGACACCTCCCATGCTCATCCCGGATCATAATGCCACCTCAAACCTCAGCCCCGCCACTTCATGCTAAATCCCCGGTTCCGCCTTGTCAACGCCACCTTCATCCCTAGTCTCAACGCTCGAACCTCCTTTGCCTCATTTTTGTCATTGTTGGCTCTTTTCCAGCTCGTTTAGTTGTCCTCAATGACGATATACATCCCAGCAACCCGTCTTTTGTATTAATTCCAGTTCTGCCTTGTCAAGCTTGTCCTCACCCCTCCACTTTTCTGTTTGGACCCTCCTCATTGCGATATCATCACCCTCAGCTCATGCTTACTTTGTTTGGTCATCTCTGATGACATGGAACACTCCGGCACCCAAATTCATTCACACCCCACTCTCACTATATCCGGCTTGTCTACGTCCCTATTCGGTCTTTATTCACCCCAGATACATCCTCTGCAGCCTGAAACCATTGTCGCCGACCTGTCAACGCTTAACCAACTTCCCTAGACTCCACGGTCGTCCCTGCACCCTGGTCAACTTCCTTTCATTTCGTTTGGCTTCCCCTTGCCTTATTTGGGTCTTGCATGCGTATCATCGGCCATAGCATGTTTCCCCTGACCCAGACGAGTCAAGCCGAGTCATGACAACTCCTCGTCTGGTGTCTTATGACCTTTTCCTTATTATTCTTTCATATTGTTTTGACACCCGTTAATGGCCGGGTCGACGCGTGTTCACACTGATTCGTGTTGTTACGAGTCATTTCTAATCATAACACGTCGTCGTTACACATTAACAATGCATTTACACGTCCTCAAGCCGACATTACTTTTATATACAATTGCCTTATATATCAAGTACCCACAAAACCTATATAAGCTGTATGTATTTTGTAACCCAATCCCCAGATTGGTTATTTTGCAGGTTCTCAATAGTATTTGGTGTTATTCTCTCATCTCGGTCTGGCTAATATCCAGTGTAACAACAATTGTATCAACAATAACAAGATTCCAGTAATCTTTCTTACTTTGAAGTCCAGATCCTCGGTATAGACCTATTAGCCTAGCAGCTTGTCTACAATGTTCTTTGGACTGAACACTCGTAGTCTTCGTCTTTGGTGCTGTTGAGGAATAGAGCATCGAGCACCTAACACCTGCCAAATTTTTACAGTCAGCCAACTTAGCAAATCTCACTTGGTTACTATATTCACAATACTTACTTACAATAATGCAATATTGAACACTTAGTATGTTATTGAATGGCCTTTGTTACCATGAGAATTGATACATACTAACAAGTGTGTGTGATTCACTATGATTGATTAATGAAGTGTGAAGTTACAACTTACAAGGGTGTTATTATTGTTATATCATGTTATTGAAGTACATTACTGATACTAACAGATATATTGTTGATCATTCTTTACTATTGGTGTTAATAATTACTGATAGTCTTTGTAGTTATTGTCAGTCAGTGTGTTATTATTGATTGGCCAGCAGTGAATAAGCATCTCCCAAGCATTTCCTAAGTGTTTCCCAGGGCGTCTAAGCATGTCTGCTGGCTACAAGCCAAGTAGATCCGCTTATCATCAAGTTATAATCCAATCTTATGCATGTGATGCTTATGAGTGCCAGATCAATTTTCCAACATAGTCCAATGGTTTGCTGCATGTAGTTTCAGTGTATTCCATTTTAATCAGCCTTTTTACTCATACTACTGAAGCATATTCAGAATTCCCAGTCCAAACCTAACTGAATACAACTTATTAGGAAAAATACCTTCAACCCAGAGAGCTTAGAGACATTCCCAAAAGCCTAGGCTTCTCAGAGATACTCAAAGATTTCTGAAGATTTTCAAAGCAACTCAGGTAAGCCTGAAGACACTAAGCTGACTTGAAATAATTTCAAAGTCTTTAAACTGCTTGGGATTTTTTTTTTTTTGGGGGGGGGGGGGTCTCTAGGCAACTCTAGGCAACCTAGGCCTAGATATATTTTTCCTGATGTCAACTTACCTGCTGCTATCACTGAATGCAATTGGTACTGCATCAAAAGTTAAGTGTTAGAGTTGAGCTTGCAATGTGTAGTGCAGTTGCACATGTTATTATTTTTGCATCCTGTGGAACTCCAAACAGCATACACTCATCTGTTGGGTGCTTCCTCCAGCATATGCTCCTTGCTTTTGTTTTATACTGTGATTTCAGGGTATCCTGGATCTGGCCTCAAGTTACTTACTTATTGACCATAAAATTTTACTTACAATTTTCTCTTATTTATACTTATACTGACTTGATTTTCTTCTGTCAAAACTTATCTTCATTCTGAGGGTATGTCCATCTTTCTACTACTTACATATTATACTCGTATATAACTAGGGTTACCTACAGGTTGTTCATATACTCACATAGGCTATTAGGTAACCTTGAGAACTTGTCTTGATTCTGAGGGCCATTTGTGTACTTACATAGGCTATCAGATACTGTGGATCTGTCATGAGGCTCATTAGCTTTTGCATTATCTACATAATAGTATGAGCTGCTAATATTTATCCTGTAACATGAGTATATACTGATATTATATCTTATATACAGTAGCAGATTCTGATTTGTACTTACTTTGAATAGCATTATTTTTGCATATAAAGTTTTAATCAAATCCACATAGATATAAATTTTATCTTTCAGGATATTACCAAAACGCCAAACTAGTTTTGCATTCAAACTATATATTCCTGAATACAGACAAAAGAAAGTAATTAACCCAACTACAAAGTTTATGCTCCATAGCCTCATGCAATTCTCATATTTGAATATCCAGTAGGCACAACAGAAGCTTGCAAAAAAGCAGAACAAACAGAAATAATATCTGAATCAGAAAGATAACATTTGCAAAGTATCAAGATCAGGTATGCAGGGACTGACTGTTAATAATAGCAGTGTCCAAATCCAGGATATCAAAAATTGACATCTGCTCCCTGTTCCAAAAGAATTTCAATGATATCCTTTCGGCCTATAGATATTGCTTCTTGAAGTACTGTCTTATGACATCCATGAACATTGACATTAGCTCCATATTTCAGAAGTAATCTGATTATATCTTTGCGGCCCATGGATACTGCCATGTGAAGGGCTGTTCCATGATATTCATGCCGAGCATTCACATTTGCCTTATGATTTAGCAATATTTGCATGATATCTTTGTGACCTTTTATTACTGCTGTATGAAGGGCTGTTCCATAATATCCTTCATGATTATCAACATTTGCACCACATTGATAAGGATCTCAACAATATCCTTGCGACCTCTAGATACAGCAACTTGAAGTGGTGTTTCATGGTGTTTTTTTCCAGCAGTAACATCTGCACCATGAGACAGAAGCAGTTCAGTGATATCATTGTGATCTCCAGATACTGCTGCATGAAGTGCAACACTATAGTGTCTACCTGGACTGTGAATGTTTGCTTGTGAATGTAGAAGTAGTTCAACAATATCACCATGACCTTCTGATATTGCTGCATGTAGTGCTGTTCCATGAAGTCCTTTCTGGGCATTGATATCTGCACCTTGATCTAGAAGTAATTGAACAGTATCACTGTGTCCACAAAATGCTGCTACTTGTAGTGCTGTTCCATAATATCTTCCTTGATCATTGATGTTTGCACCAGATGTCAGAAGCAGCTGAACTATTTCATTATGGCCTCCAGATGCTGCTGCTTGAGCTGCTGTTCCAAGGATTCTTCCTGACATATCAATGTCTGTTAAATAATATAAGAACATGTATATAGTTAGTAATTTCAATCAAGCATACCAAATGATAGTTCACTGTCAACTTGCATCCCAGTGAGTACCCCATGAAAAGCATGTTTCAACCCAAAGAATGCAACAACATGCAAAGGACTACAATCTTCAAATATCTTGCCCCCTCTGGCAGTCCTTTTACCAACATAAATATACTTTGTCTGCCAGTTCATAAAAGTTTGAGAATCTTTGTTTAAAAACTCTTGAATAAAATATGTATCATCCTCCAATGAAGTCTGAACCTTTTCACTGTAGTAACTATGTTCTGCCCAATATTGTGTTGCATACTGTCGAAATGTAGTGAAGTCTTCTTCACTATCAGATTGAACAGGAGACGAGTCTATATTTTGATAGTCGTCATGCTCTGTAAGATACATAAGGCACATTTGTGCCATGATCTTATGTGCAAGTTGTACATCATTGAAAAATCCTTGGATATTGATGTCAATGCCAAGTAAGAATTCCCTCACAGATGCATGTGCAAGATGAACCATTTGATTCCCATCAATTGTGATCAATGTAGGGTTCATATTCTTGTGTAATGTATTAATCATGTCTTTATGAGAATCAGGAGTGGCTGTTTGTGGCTCTCGATCAATTGAAAGGATAATTGCAGCCTGGCTAACATGCAAAGGCTTGAAAGAATATAGTAGCCACAAGAGAAGATTGCGTCTGTCTTCAGATTCATGATGGTCCAAATATACATTCAGAGCTTGATTGTATGTTTCCTCCAAGTTTAAAGGTAACTTCTTGAGTTCTTGTCTTATGTATTTCTGCTTCTTGAAGTTCTTCAATAACTGAAGCAATAACTGAAGCTGGCATTCAATATAGCGGAATCTGTAATATAATTCAGTTTTATTCATAGTTCTTAAGACTGACAGACTTACCCTTCATCTACTCTTTCCATTAGTAACTTTTTGATCTCATTCTTCATAACTGCTGAATCTGTACTTTTGAATATATCTTCCATTTGCTTGTCCAGTACAGCAGCAATATCTTCATTAAGCATGTTGTTGTTGTTCAAGGAAATTGTGAAGTATTGACAGTACTGTGGTTGACTGCGGCTTGAGATTGCAACTCCTACTGAACCTAGTTTGGCTATTTCTGCAATAAAGTTCAAAACCAGAGGGGCATCTTCACATTCATCAAGGGCATCAATCACAATATAGAGTTTTGATTTCTTCTGAACAAGATCCTTTGCAATATTGATCAAGATGTCAACCACCTCATGATTGGCAAGCTTTGAATCAGGAAATGCATGTTGCATTGATTTCTTCAGGCTCTGCAATTCTGAAGTGATTCTGTGATCACGAGCACCCAATTGCAGAAGGAGGAACAACAAGAATCCACGATAACTTGTTTTGGTTCTAGCATTATCACAGATATCGAAATAATGATAGATCACCAGATTTGAGTTATTTTTCTTTTCAAGATCAAGGTCTTGAAGAATACTTGTGCTAAATAAAGATGTATATTAGTGATAGTATATATATTGAGAAAATAGATTCAGCTTGCATCAAAAATGTTTTGCCTGATCCAGCTAGAATGCAAAGTTTTGATATTACAGTGACTTATCATAATCAAAACTGCTTACCTTTTCCTTCAATCCACAAAATATCTGTGTTCTGCTTCCATTTCAAGTAGCCTGGATCTTTCAGAATCCATTTGCCTGTTCCTTCTACTTTCTGAGAAGCTGAAGCATAGTTGATAGAACAATTGGGGGCAACCAGCCACTCTTTAGGTCTTTCACCTTCTTGGTTCAAGAAATCTGGATACTGCGATGTTACTACACAGAAACAAGAGTTCACATGTTTTACTGACTGTAGTAAACCATGTTGTTCCCTCGTACTATATTGAATACACCTCCATTGATTACAAAATTGGTGGCATATTGAAACATTCCATCACTGGTTGCAAAGCATATTCCATATCTGTTTCAACACTAACCCACATCATGGATCTCACCTTCTTACTTGCTGATCAACATAACTGTACACACTTTTCAGTACAAATAGCACATAGTGACTGTATTTTTGTTCACCTTGGATTGTCTGTCTGATAGCTCATTGTAGATTGTAAAACTTACTATTATTGATGTCAAAGGGAGGAAAGCTGAGCCCTGTTAGAGCTGGGGCCTTTATATATGTTTTTTGTAGCTGACTAAAATTGTGCACCAAATGATACCCGATCATGCAACTACATTCCAGCTGATTCTTGTTGCACTGAAATCTGGTTTGGCGGAACTCGGGGTGCAGTCCATGAGGATTTATCATGATATTCAATTTCACATAGACATGAATGTCCAAGGTATACCACACATACTCTATTATCACTCTTCTCTTGCCCTTTGTATCTACCAATCATAAGAGGATCTTATGGCATCCCTCGTGTCTCTTTAGAACTTCCAACATACAGCTCACCACCCATTCAGTCAAGTATTGAATGGCTTCAATTTGTAGGCCATGAACTAAAAACATGCCAGATATTTCTTTAATTCCTGGTTCTAGACAAATGAAAGGTCGATGAGAATCAGAATCATTTACAAAAGTTATATACCAGTCAATGATTTTGTTGAGCCCGCCAAGTTCCAACTTTTCCCTTGGCCTGCCCAACATCTGGAAAATATAATAAACCTTCCGAAACAGCCTGCCATGTCTTTCCAAAGTGGAGTTGAAGAAAGCAGGAAGGAAGGAAGAAATGAGACTACTCAACTCCACTGAGGCCTGCCACCTGCAGGGGAACAGCAGGGCCGAATGTCTTTTGTGTAAGGCCTATTGCATCGATATGCTGCAGGAATATTACGGAGTTGAGCGGTCTCACGAGTCACATAGATCTGCTATGCTTCTATGAATTGGAAGGGAAATTTTGTGGGGCTGGCTAGTAGTGGTTATAGGTAACGGTATGCACCCACCTTTGACAAACAACACATTCAAATTCACATCAGCCCACATTCCTATCTCTCGCACTCCGAAGTCCGACGTCCTGCCCACAGCCCTCCATCCCTTGACATGCTACTCATTTGTATAGTTTTCCTCGGGTTTTCCTCCCGCAGCTATCAAAACCGAGCTCCGAGAAACTAATCATACTGAAGACATCCTCCTTCTGATATCTCCGCAACTTCTTTGTTGGTCCTCTATAGCAGAGGGAGAGGCGGACAATCTTGGAATAGAAAGGACAGAAGAAAGAGCATCAATCAGTGCCCCAGTCGCTTACCTCAGAAAATTTGTATCGCTTACCTGAGTTACCGCTGAGTCTTTGAAGAAACTGTGGCGTTGAGACAATCGTGTACGGTAGACGTTGATTACTTGGTGGCGGTTGGAGAACATGCATGAAGTGGAATTTGCGAGGACTCTTTAGGTTGACGCATAGCACAAAATGCCTTCAAAATTTTCAACGTGGCATTGAAAGTGAAGAAAAGCTTCTCAACGCAATCAGATAAGAATGTGAACATCTGGACACACTAAATCCTCGCGGCCTCCAGATTTGGGATCGAAAAGGTCAGGAGAGCGGCGGCGATAACATCGAGAAGTAGTTCGGGCTTTTACAGGATGCTATGACTCGTGTGAGTAGTGATTCTTGAGTGATTCATGGAGGTGTAATAAATTCTCCCTCGTATCCACATTTCATCCATTAACACCTGAAAAGGCCACAAAAGACTACATGGCAAATCTTGAACTAGCGCTCGATCAGACACTGTCATACTCTGTTGCTGTATGAACAACATTAACAAGTCAACGATAGATTCATGATCGATGAGCTTTCATTCTGGGAAATTAGACTGTGTGAACAAGGTTTGAGCAAGCTAAGCGGATTTGACATGCTGAGGGTTGGTTTGGAATCATGTAGAGACGCAAGAGTGGCTGTAAAATGTGAAGGGTGAGCACACCCATACCAGCCCTTTGACGAGCAGCTTGTTCATATGTTAGATCATTTGTAGGGGAGGAACGAAGAGGAGAAGTCGTAGGAAGGGTATTGACTGGCTATTTCGCGCAACCGTGATGGATGACGCCGCAAGATCGGTTGTTTGTTCTCCTCACCCTTCGTCTTCTAGCGTTCTCAATCTGAGTAGTAGAGTCCTCGCCGATATTCGAGATCAACGTGGAGACGACGTGTGTGTGTGTGTGTGTGTGGCGATAATAATTCACGACACTTGATGCATGATGTTCACAGTATTTGCAAGAAAATTGAGGAGAGTATGACACGTATCTCGACAGGCAGGGTACCCAGGGGGTATGGCAAGGTATGCATACGAAATGAGTCGAAAATGAGCGCCGACTGGGAAATTTGGGAGCCCACACACGTCGCACGACGACGAGAGCATTTACACTATAGGATACGGACAAGCATTTAGCGAAGGTCTGGAACAACAGGATTGTAAACCCACGGGCAGAATCACACACGTCTCGCCAATATCTTGAGAGCCAGACAGTAGTCAGATACTCGACAGCTTTCTCGTCCCGGGTTCGTGTGCTTCGAAAGCGAAAGATGACGAATCTTGAAAATAGCTGTGATAATGTCGAGCGAGAGGAGATTCCAATTTCTATTCATTGAACATACACCGCGCGCTCATACGTTTTTGTATCGTTGTCCGATGTTCAGAGCTCTGAGCTCTGCTGTCAGTTGATGAAAACATCCTGGCCAGCCAGTTGACTGTTCAGCGAAAGTGGTGGGCTTGAGGCAAGAGGTTGAGGGTTTGCAATGAGCGAAAAGAACAGTGTCGAGGATTGGAATGATTCAAAAGGGAAGACTGCTGGAGTTTCTTCGTTGATAGGGCACTCTACAATGGACGCGCAGATTTTCAGAGACGGTACCTCTCGGTACCTCAGCCTGCTAATTCCTGTTCTCGTTGTTTCTCCGGATACCAGTAGCGAGAAGCGAGTAGCTCCAGCATCAGAGGGTCTACGTAGATTGTAGCGTTTCGTCGATGTCGATGAGCTCTCGTCCTGTGCAGTGTGTTTGTCGAATAGAAATATTCGCGGGCCGAAATTAGCCGAAGTGACGTGACAATACCCGTGTGAAAGTTTCGACCTTGATCAACGACGACGATGAACACTACGAACTCATCGACCTCCTCAACGTCCGACATAACTTTGAACCACCTCACTTCTTTATCCTCTGCTCTTCTCACAATCTTTACCTCCTCCACTCTCAGAACACCTATCTCCTCCAAACACCTCTTAATCAAAGTCATCGGATGCCTTAAGACAGGCGTGTTTAAACTGAGTGATCTTGGAAAGTTTGAGAGGGCGTTGGAGAAGTTAAGCTTGGGAGATGGAGAACATAAGGAAGGAGAAGCTGGAGTAGAAGAAGCGGCGACGAAGACGATGAAGCTAACTCTTACACGCGAACCTAATGGTCATCTCACCCTACTAGACGTTGTCCTTCCCTCTGGGATCTCCACCACTGCGTCCGGGCTGGATTTCCGACCAAGTACGAGTACGGCTACTGGTGTGGGAGGGAAAAGGCTATTAGGAAAACGAAAGAGAGTGGTTGACGAAGAAGCAGATTCAGCTGCGGGAAGTGGGGAGTCTGACGACGAAGATGATATTGGAGAGAACGATAATGTTGCTGGTGGAATCGAAGGCGAGAAAACAGGTGGTGGATTGGCAGGATTCAGCAAAGAACAAAGAGAAGTCTACAACCTCGTCCAACTCCCCAGTGCAAAACGTCGTTTACTCGCAGAAGAGGTAGGCTTCCTTTCCTTCTCTTTCACCTCCTTCTAACAAACCCACGCACTAGTTCCGCTCTTCGCTCCCCTTTGAACCTATCTGTCGTCAAATCACAAAAGCCGCCTGCTCCAATTCTCGCCCCGACCACACCATCTGCTCCCTCGTTCATTTCCGACCTCTTATCCGTCCACACACAGATCCTTCTCTCGGACATTGCTCTTACCTCAACACATGTTACTCTGAGCCTACATATGCTCAGTCGCCGTCTGTTCATCCTTTGACGTTGGGTACAGGACTTCGAGGGCCTTCGTCGTTGCCTTCTGGACTAGGCGCAGGAGGGAGAGGAAAGGAGAAAGCACCGTGTCGGTACTTGCACTTTGAGGTGGATTGGGATGGAGGGGATGGTGTACAACACCAACAGCAGCAGCAAATTCAGAAACCCACACATAAACTAGGTTTAGGCATCGGTCCCTCCTCTTCCTCTACTACCAATTCCCCTTCCCCTCTCCCACCCCAATGGATCAACTGCGACCTGCGCAAATTCGACCTCTCCCTCCTCGGCCAATTCCATATCATCCTCGCCGACCCTCCCTGGGACATCCACATGTCTCTTCCTTATGGTACCCTCACCGACGACGAGATGCGTTCGATTCCTCTCCCTTCCCTCCAACCTCCAGGCGGACTCCTCTTTCTTTGGGTAACAGGCCGCGCGATGGAAGTAGGAAGAGAATGTTTACGAGTATGGGGGTATATGAGAGTTGACGAGGTTGTGTGGGTGAAGACGAATCAGCTACAGAGGGTGATTAGGACGGGGAGAACGGGCCATTGGTTGAATCATACCAAAGAGCATATGTTAGTTGCTGTCAAGATGCCAGATGACTCTTCCTCCTCATCCCAAATCCCTCTTCCATCATGGGCAAACCGAGGTCTCGACACCGACGTCCTCGTCTCCGAAGTACGAGAAACTTCTCGGAAGCCAGAGGAAGTATACGGCCTCATTGAGCGTATATGTCCTGGGGGTAGAAAGCTGGAGATTTTCGGGAGGAAGCATAACGTTCGACCGGGGTGGTTGACGTTGGGGAATCAGCTGGGGCCAGATGAGATTTGGGAGGAGGATTTGGCGAGGAGGGTTAAAGCAAGGTAGGTCTTTCTTCAGAGTTTTCGAGGATATCTGTGTGATTGATTGGTTCGTTGTAGGTATCCTGATAGGCCGATTAATATCCCAAGCTCAACTTCCACCGCGAACGGAACGAGATAGGAATAGACACTCGACGAACTCTTTGTGTACGTGTGATTGACATCAATGTACTATAACATTCTTGGATTTTCTTCTCTACTCAAGCTTCACTGTGTAACACGTAACTCAAGACAACGCAACGCAAACAAAAACGATTTGTTTTCTTTTTGCAATCGTTACTTTCATACGTTCAGAATTTGCAACATCCTTGCTTGGAAAAGTCGGACTCTCGAACCTGCTGAATGGTTTGATATTGGTTCGTTGAAGTGGGATTTGTGGTGCTCTAGATCTCACACACATGGCCTTCATAGACCTTCGTGACTGTTCGAGCTCGGCTTAGATAACCTAAGGCCTTTGTTCTAGCGACCTCCATCAAGCAAACCATATCACGATCGTCAATGTCATATCATCCAAATAGCAAGCATCTCCAAATTGACTGTACATTCTCTTCATCCCGACGCACTAAGCTCTCTTGGGATCCAGGACCACAACCCTCTCGAATGGCATCTTACCTCCCTCTCTCTTTCTCATACTCTCTCGAATGTCAAGTCGAAATCACAATGTAAGGGTTGTTTCTCAACGTGAGTCAAGCCAATTGCAGATATAGATAAACGCTGACCTACAAGAAGGGTACTGGTTTCAAATTTGCACACTCCATCGTTAACCGCACTTGCGTCACACATATGACGCTCAGAGAAGACACATGCGCGGTCATCATGAAACTCACGCAGCATGAGCTCGAGTATGGATGTTTGCACAGTGGGGTGCACCACGATTCGTATTCTGAGTCTTTGTACCGAAGGATTCCCAAAACACAAACACTTTTCACTTGTACGATAACTCATCTAGAATGCCCTCGCTCCGTCCTTCGGTCGTATCTTCGTCCCGTTCTTCGTCTGGATTGGGGATCTTCAACGATGTTAGTAACGTCTATACGCGGGGTCAAGCATTCTCTACAGAGGGCGAGGACACGATCGCGCTATCTCAAGACTCGTCACCAAGTGCAATGCGTCTCTCTTTTCTTCTTGTTCATCGACGTATTCATACACCCTCCTGTCCTCACACGTCAAATCGCCATCCTGTCGACACTACTCAACTGGCATACACCTTTTCCCTTCCTCGTTCCCTTCTTCCCCTCTTCCTACCTCAGGCACGGACGTTCTGAAATGTCCGACTGAACACCCCGGAGCATGTATCGGACAGACTCGGTGAAGGGAAACGCATACGCTGTAGACTCCTGTACATATCTCGCATTTGGTAATACTGGAAGAGGACAAAGAGCATGTGAGTTCAAGAATCAGTGAATTCAGATCCTCGGTACGCATTTCTCTTTGTGACCGTGATTACATCAGATTCATAGTACCTCGTGTATTAGTCGTGTATCATATATCCTCCATCCATCAGGATCTATCTATTCAACAACCTCCATCATCTGGTGGCTCTTTTCCTCGGTTCTCTACTTGGCCACTGCAACTTACTCTCTACAATGTCTCTGAGTGAGCTGATTGTTTTTCGGCTTGTTCCTACAACTACTGATGATCACTATCTTCCAGGCTTGCTCCCATCGTCTCAGTCTATTGCTCAAATTCCTTGGCCTAAGGCTACAAAACTTCCTATCTCTACATGTCTCTGTGATCAGTGCGATCACTCGATCCACTTGGATACTCCACTGAACGACTTTCACGAAATTCTCGAACATTCGCGCTCTGGCTATAATCCCTCTGCTTCCGAGTGCAAAGCTTACCTTGGAATGCTTGATCAAGCACGATCTGAGCTGGAACGTTATCAGTCAGAGCTACGTTGGTTACGGGAGCTAACACAGAAGCTAGAGAAACAGCAGAGGCTTCTGCAGGCGTTTGAGGCGGGTATCAGACATATCCTTTCCCCTATCCAGATTCTCCCTGAGGAGATACTAGGTGTGATTTTTCAATACGCCTGTTGCGGAAAAGATGCCACAGATATTGCCAACAACTACGATCCTACCCCTTATGGAACGAAGCATCGGCTTTTTCCAACTCTCGATATGAGCAGCGTTTGCATCAGATGGTATCGACTAGTCACTTCGATGCCTGTTCTCTGGACTTCGTTTGGGACCATTGGCTACAATTCTAAATCTGACTTGATGGTCCGGACCTTCCTTGAACGTTCCCGTTTGAACCTCGTTGACTTCCGAATCAGCGGCAGTGTGACACAATATGGCAGATCATCTCCGTCCCCTCTGGTTGCCCATTGCAATCGCTGGCGCCATGTGTCCATTGCCGGCTCTTCTTCGTTTGTGTCTCAATCATTCTTGGAACCTCTTGTCGAGTGCAAAGAAACTCCTTCCAACTTGAAATCACTAGCCTTGGAATGCTACTCATCCCACCCCATCGAGTTGCCCCTCGTCTTTCCTAGCCTCAAGTCCTTGGTTCTTCGTGGGCTCACTCTTAATTTTGAGAAGCCTCAATATACAATCACAACCTTATGTCTATCAAAAGTGACTTGCAATGGTGCACTGTCATTTCTTCTGCACCTTCCCAATGTCGAGAGTCTTGAAGTGGAGGAAATCGAGCAGGGAGATGGTTTACGATCATCTACACCCATTGTTTTAAACAAGATGCGGAATCTGACACTAAGGTATCCCGTTGAGGATGCCTTCCTCACTTCAATAAAATGTCCACATCTTGCCTCTCTCCATCTCTACAACAATCTTGATTTCAAAGATCTTCAATTTGAATCAATGATTTCATTCCTCGACAAGCCTGGATGCCCCCTAACTTGCCTTACCTTTAAAAAAATGGCAATTGATCGCGCAAAGTTGCTTCGGCTTTTCCGCCTGGTACCCTCCTTGACTTACCTGGAAGCTGAAGAGCTAGTCACGCGCGTCCGTTTTGCTGATATCATTGGAGGGATTTTAGAGCTCTTAGCTGCTCCTCGACGTTCATCTGTGGACAAAGACGTGGATGGTGAGAGCAGAGATGAGGAGTCGGAGTCGGAGCAGGTAGACGAGGATGAAACGGATGAGGAAGTTTTCCCGTTGTCACGTCAATCTAGGAGTCATTGCGATCTCCAGGAGCTCGTACTCCCGCAGTTGGCTGAGCTTCACCTAGGTCTCAGACCACGCAATAAGTTGCTTCTTGATGTTGTGCGTTCGAGGCGACCGATACTACCCGAGAGCAACCTTGAGCATTCCACCGACCGCGCTAGCTATTTGCGAGCTGTGCATATACGTTATCCTTATTCTTATGCTCGAAGTCGAGTGGTTCTCAAACAGCTTGAGGCTCTCCAGAAAAAACTCAAGCCATTCAAGGAGGGTGGGTTGGATGTTGAAATCATAATGCCACTTTCTTCGAGATATGTTTGATACGAGTCATCCAATATTGTTCACACATTTACTATGTCCTAGCCTACAAAGCGAAAGGTGAGTATGTATCTTTTCTTTCGGCTTTGAAAGCGTAGCCAGAAGAGACGAGGCCACCTGGTCATCGATGTTAGCCGGTAGCAAGATTTGACGCGCTCGTGGGAATTGGACAATCTTTGAGCGCTTAGATCGATTTCTCCTTGTCATTGGACCCACTCTGACCTACATTCGCTTTTGCCCTCGCATGTCAACCTGACCTCGGATGTATGTCAATCTGAATCCCTCTCAATCCCATCGCGTTCTCTTAGAAAATTCCAGGTCTTTTGCCACGCTAGTACGCTAGGAATCGAGTAAACAAACTTGAACAGCTTGTCATTTGTTGTTGAGTCGAAGATCCCCCTTCGTGTTTCTTACCCCAACCCCCACTAGCTATCGTCGATATTGCTCAAGATGTCTAAAATCTCTATACGCCAGGATGTTCTCTCTACAGAAATTGCTCGTATACGTGGCAAGCCAGTTGTCCAAATCAAACGGGTCGACAACCTCAGGCCTACGGTCAGTAGTACCGTAGACATCTTCCGCTTCTCGTTCGAAATCACATTGAAATCTTTCATATGCACCAGGTTCTGAATGTGGAACTAGAAGGAGGCGAACACTTCATCATCCGCTGTGAAAATCGCCTTGTTTTCGACCCCGAAGAACCTATAGAGGTGACTGTCCGTAGGAGTCACGAACATGCGACCATTCTGAATACCCTGCGCGCAATTTATCATGCTCCTGTGCCAATTGTGTACCACGTAGAACCCGATCCAAATAAGATAGGTGCGCCTTGGATGTTGCTGGAACGGATCCCAGGCAACAAGCTCCATTTCGTGGCAAGCCATTGGAATAAGGCAGGAATCAGGGAGAATAACATGGTATGTTAAATATACTCCTTCCACAATTATCTTCGTACTCACTCTGAGAAGAGGATCGTTATAGAGCAATATGCATCCATATATACTTCCATCTTCACCACCCCGATCCCGGAATCACTCTACCCTGTGCTTAGCGAAGATAACCAACATTACCACCGCGATGCGATGCCTGCTGCATTTGATGTCAAGCTCCACTATGATGACCCCCCGCACTACAGTGTTAGCTCAGATATTCTTCGCGCTCGTGCCTATCGCCAAGAAACCGCTACCTTCCTCGCCCACCGTTTCTGGTCATACATGTTCGATAAACACTTTTGCGCTGAAACGGTTGAACTAAATGGTTTATGTCCTGAGCTTCTTCCTTTGCTTCACAAACTCAGAGCTCTCATACCCGTTCTGCTCCCCTCGGTCGAAGAATATCTCAAGCTAGATAGTTCTGGAAAAGAGAGCCTTCTTGGCTCCAGGAAATTATACCATTATGACCCGTCAGTGTCCAACATCATGGTTGACTCGGAAACTGCGAAGATCACTGGAATAGTAGATTGGGAGCTGACCATGGCAGTTCCTGCTTTACTGGCTGCGGTATATCCGGAGTGGATTAGGTATGATGGGCAAATAACTCCTACCAGTTATTGGTCTAGCAATCTTTTGCAATTATCTCCTGATCCTTTTGAATATGGGAAGTGGCGAAAAATGTATGAAGAGGTGAGTTTCAACTGTGACCTTACTGAGTTGATTTGTTTTCTTACTCGCGTTGGTTTTTTAGTCTGTAGGGAGATCATCTCCTGATTATCTTGCAGCTTTGCGCTCTGGAAAAGAATTAAGGGAACTTCTCGATTGGGCCAGGTTTGGTTTAGCTGGTCGACCCCTAGATCAACGCATCTCTGTTATTGAGGGTTGGGCCAATGAAAAGGCCAAACAATTTGGGGTTGATCTCGCTCAGGTTGTGGTTTGTCATAAGAAGGATTGGATGCCTTAGGATAGCTTCTGTTACATTCCCATTCGGTTCTTTCCTTTATTACTTATGAGAACCGCGCAGGAAAAGTTTGTACAATAATACTCTTCCTGTGCTCACTTTGGTATGCATCTTGTTCTAGTTATATTCTGGCGCTGCTGACTTTGGATCTGTACATAGATGACTCGATATTTATCCAAAATTCCATGTAGGTCCAGGGACCAGAGGTAGTACTATTCCCACTGCAAATACTGACCAGTGACTCGATTGCTGTAAAACGGTGACCACAAACACAGAAAACACTCACTCTAGAATGTGCTTGGATAAGCACAGAAATGCTTATATAGTAGAGGACAACTTCAACAGAATCGAACCTCAGTCAGTACTCAATTCTTCTATCATAGTCCCTCACTACTACGACTAGAGATGGCTATAACTGTCAACTCTCTTATTACTCTTCCTTAGTATGATCCCGCCGTTTACGATAGTTTGCTCAGCATCAACTAAGCGGCGGAGGATTTCACCAAACGACTAGCAGTCAAGACTATCGACGATACACTCGTTCACATCGTATGTGTTGTCTCAACATCGCAGCAATTATTCACCCAATGATTTCAATCGATTCTGCTAGCTACGTGAGTTCGGCCGCGTGAGTTCAAGCTTCAAGACATCTTGGGAATTCGGTTGTTGCACCGTCAATTCCCCATGTCCGTGAGCGTTTTCATTATGATTCTGCAGTGAAGGGCGATTATACCAAATCTTCACAACAGAAACTGAGGGTCTTATAATTTGGTTCCATGTGCACTCAGTTACGTACTCTCAGCCGTGTAAAGTAAATACTTGAATGCAGTTGCGATTTTCACAGCGTCTAGTAACACAGATGCCACCTACGTGACACGCTAAATGAGGACCAAGAAATGCAGGTAAAATAACATAATGATTCGCCAAAACGATAATAATTGAGGCGGCCAAGAAACAAGGGTTTGAGAGAGTGATTAAGGAGAGGATGCAGGAATATCACAAAATGCAAAGCAGAACTCGACAAGCAGAAAGCATGAAGCATAGTCAAATGACTTTGAGTAGTATAGCAATAACCTAGGTATACGCAGCTGAAATATAGCGAGAGCGCAACAGGTAACATACCAAGAATAACATGAAGATATATGCAATATAAGAATACTCGTATAATAACAGACCCTTTTTGAACATAAAACTAAGAAAGAGGGGGGAGCCAAAGAGAGAACATCGATATCGATACAACGCCGAATGGTCAAAACAAAAAGACGGAAACCAAAGCCCAAGAACATGACAAGAAAGAAAGGAGAGTGGTACGTCGCGAAACTTCGGCGACTGCAGATCAAAAAAAGGGATTCACAAAGTAGCCTGCCATAGAGGCTCAGGAAGGGAACAAAGTATCGAGAAGGGGACTAACCATCTGAAAACCTTCACTCCTTGGCCTTGACGAAAACCAACTTCCCTACGCCTTCCACACCATCCACCGATTCACCATTCCCAGCATTCCTCTCAACAACAACCCCAACTAACCTCGTCCGACCCATCAGCCAATCAACCCTCCTCACTCCTTCCTGCGCCTCCCGTTCTCCATTTCCCGTTTCGCCTCCACCTCCACCTCCACCATGACCATCACCACCCCAAGAGACCCGTCTGCCAGCGATCAAACTCGCCTGAGCTCTATCTCTCGAGGCCCTCAGCTCTATCATCTCCACCCGTCTGGCATACGCCTTGCCCACTCTTCGCTGCATTGATTTATCCGACTCGAGCGAGTCCCACTCTCTACGCCGGACAGGGGTACGGAGAGTATGATACACCGCATGAAGGACGTCGCTGTTCGTTATAATCGCTGCTGCTGCTCCACGACGTGTATTGCTTGTCGTCGTCGTCGCAGGTTCAGCACTACACCCAGCAAATACAACGACCTCCCAAGCGAACCGATCACACCTCAACACCAACCTTCCAGACGTCGGCGGATCCGTGGCTGGCTCAGCGAGAACATGGGCCGGAACGGCTTCCCCGTTGGGTTTTGAAGAACTCTCGTCGAAATTGCAACGGACAGAGGTTCGAGACGGAGGCCTGGTAACGTCGTACCGAATGGGAGCGGGTGCGTCAGCAGAGCTGGTTGCAAAGATGGGATGCATGTGGAGGAATTTGGGTTGTTTCGGGTTAACGAACGAGACGTGGTGCTGGAGTCGACGGGCTGGTTTAAGTTTGGATTTGAGTTTGGGTTGGGGCTGGGGCTGGGGCTGGGGCTGGGGCTGAGGCTGAGGCTGGGATGGCACGGGTGCAGGGGGCAAATATGGTGTTTGAGGTACCTGTGCGGTGATACTGGCAATATGATTGGGAGGATAAGGATGAGGAAGATGGGCGTAGGTATGGACGTGCTGAGGTTGTTGTCGCTCTTGTGAACGAGGAGGCGGTGGAAGAGAATGTGTATGGTGAGTATGCCGTTGTGAAGGAAGGTGAGTATGATGATAATGTGGAATAACTGGTGCCGGACCAGGCGCGACCGCAACACCAGTTCCTTGAGCAACATGCGGAAGGATCCGATGGACAACGTGAGTAAGACTCGAGCGCGGATTTCTTCCACGTCCGTGAGGAGCCGCACCATCAGGTGCAGCAGGAACAAATGGCTCTGGCTGAGCATTTACAGCAGACTCAGCAGTAGAAGGCCTGCTCTGTCTACCACTAGAGCCTGCTTCATCTACCGAATGTGCCCTGATCCGACGAGAACCAGAATCAGTCCGATGTACACCGTATCTCGGTCTTGTCAACCTAGAGACGAGACTACGACCCGTTCGCCCACCGTCGTTCACTCCGGCGTTCTGATTCTGATTCTGACTCTGACCAGAACTCGTCACAGGCTCTACCATTGTACGATTACGCGCCGAAGATGCGTTCGAATCTGCGACCAGACTTGGAAGGGAACCTGAAGGGTTTTCTCTATCACGAGGACCGTCTCCTTGTGATGCAGTAGCACCAACAACAGGCGTGCAACTATCGTTGTAGAGATAAGGCCGAGTACCTTGGGACATATGCGTCCGAGTTCCTTGTAAGAGATGTGCTGTGATCGAAGCAGATTGAGAACGAGATCTTGGCGGTTGAGATTGAGAACGCGGATGCTGAGCTGAGGAAGAAGTATCTGGTACTGGCTGCGATGGCCGACGAGACGATGTATCTAGAACGGGGAGTAAGTAAGAAGGTTGAGTGTAAGATCAGATGCATATAACTGACCAGTCACTTGTTGAGTCCGGCGAGCTTGTTCCTGTGCCCGTTCTCGTTCTTGTCGCGCGTAGGCCTGTATATGCGCCTCTGTCGGTGGACGCGGGACAGAGCTTGACCGTGGATGATGATGAGTATGAGTATGAACGTGAGCATGATGTGTGTGTGATTGTTGTACAGGAACGAATGTAACGTTTCTAGCACCAATCTCCCTCATCTCAGGTCGAGGCGTTTCATGAGGATGATAGTGAGGATGAGGATGAGGATGAGGATGATGAGGATGCGTATGAGTATGCGGTATCGGTGTAGGACCAACCGGAGTCGAAGACGTCCTAGTTCTCTGAGAAGTCATAGATGGATTGGTCGCCGTCGTTCCCATGGAAGGAGGTATCACTATTGGAGCTGGGTGGGCATGTCGTGCGCCAAAAGGCCAGAAAGCGGGCATAGGGAAATAGAAAGGCATAGCAGGTACGTTTCAAAAGACGAAGTGACTGATATCGCGTCTTTCGCGTCGTAGGATAGAGTAAAGTAAGTGGTGAAAACTGGCGGTAGATGAATTGACGCGCTGGGTTTCTAACTTGAAGCTCTAATGAGATTATTGTGTTATGTGATATGAGATATGTCGTTCGTCGCGTCTTCGGAGTCGTATGTATTCTTCGTGAAAGCAGATTTTGTTTCAAAGTAGGTCTGCGTAGAGAATTGTAGAATGAGCACTGGGGAGAGGGCACTTCGTGTTAATCGAGGCGCTTAAGGGAAATAAGTGTGTGCGGCTAATGAAATACGTTCAGTTTCTGTTCAACTTTCGCGAAGAGAAAAGACTTACAATGCGACGTGATGAATGCTGAATATCTACAGCTGCTTACCAGTCCCAAGTACGATGGTCGTCGTCCAAGTACAAGTAGGAAGCCACGTCTAAAAGCGTCTAAATCGTCGGGTTACATTTAAATACTCGAAATATGCATCAATAAATCAATCGAGGGACCCTGAATTCTGGCAAATCACAAATGAATTTATCATTCAAAATTTCCTATTCAAAAGCGACGAGCTTTCTTCGATATGGCCGACGAGGAAAGGCCGAACAGGGTAACGGCTGGTCTGGATTGGCAAAAGGTAACCAGGGAATCCAGGGTGCTCACTGACCAACTTCTATTGAGGATCGTCGACTGTCGAGCGCATATAACCTCATATGGCTTTTCCAGGAGGCAGCCAAGTCATCTGAGTAAGAGAAGAGTGATTGAAGTGCCATGAGTTGAAGGAAGATAGAACATCAGTAGTAGGTGTGATTGCGATGAGCGCCTTGTCAAAAAACGTGTTGACTCTTGCGGTTGAGGTAGAAAACTCAGATCGAAACAGCCAAAGGAAGAGTTGAACGTCCATCGCTGAACTCCTGGTATCAAGCGTCGCGCAATTGGCCAAGATAGAGGGAAGACGAAAGTTCAGAACAAGAACGAAATCATGACTCGAGCTTTTTCTAATTCAAGTTTCGCGGGCGCTAAACGTACGGTACAACATCGTACATAACCAACTCATCTCACAGCCTCTCACAGCCTGATTTACAGGATGATTACCTCTATAGTCTTTGCTGAGAGAATGATGTTTTGGAGTGAGAGAGCCTTTCTTTTTTGCCAAAGCCATTTCCTAAGCCATCTCACGATCAACTATCCGTGAGCTACGGTAGTTCGATGAGCGCTTATTTGTTTTCTTCAAGGTTCCGCAGGTTCGCAGCATCTTCGCCACATTTTCCGCAGTACTTCCTGCACTTCCTTCGCAAGCAGTCCCAGAATGCCATGTCGATGCTACCTTCCAGGAGGAGTATACAACAACATATTCAAGCTGGGCTAGTGGCAATCGGAAAGGAGAGAACGAGTTGCAAATTTGAGATGACCTAGGCCCAAGGCTATACCAAGGGCTATACTCAAAGCTGTAGAAATTTCATCACCCAACTCCAAGCATCACTCGCATTTAACTATCTGTGGACTAGGAGAAGCTTCGTGAGCAGTGCACAGTCGAGATGTATGAGCCATCTGACCAGAACTTAACCTTAGAGCTGATAGAGGGACTTCCTGGGCGTCAAAGTTTGCTTGATAAATATCCTACGACGCTGTTGGAAAAAGAGCCAGGAGTTTGATAAGGACCTTTCTCCCTTACCAGTGCGCTACAATCTCAAGATCAGTGAACATCTACTCACCTATTTCATCGGGCTTCAGGAAATGGATATCTTCGTCTCCAACATACCTGCCTTTGTGGACAAAGAACAACTGCTAACGGAATTTCATCGTATCATTCATCGCTCGCCCTTTAGAACCGATCCTCTGCTGAATTTCGACATCTTCTTGTTCAAAATAGTCAAGGACGGCAAACGGAATGCTATTCTGACGTTGCCCACTGCAGCGGATGGTCGACTTTTATTGCAGATATACCCTTCAACACCGATCAGGTTATCCCAGACCGTTATCTCATGTCGTCCTGGAAATCGTCCGCCACGAGAGAACACTTTGGCACGTATACGGAGCCAGGCATGGCAGGATCCAGAAACCATTAGACAGGAGAAGGAGCACGAGAGATCTGTGTCCCAGCCGACATCGATTCTCAGCATGAGTTTTGGACGCCTTCGTCGGGACGGAACGTTCACGGTCGAGCAGTCTTTCAACGGCAAAATCCATTGTGATCCCCAGCAGAGACGATTAGTTGTCACTCTTGCATCCGGTGACTCGAGTCGTCCAAGAAATATTCTAGATACTTATGATCTCGCCGAGATGCTTGAGCACCTTGGGTACCAGCCAGAGACTGTCTCCTTTTTCTATGCTTCCTCATCTGTACAAGCAGTAATCCACTCGAGTTCAGGCGATCAGAATGAACTCTTTATGGAGTTCTCGCACCCGGCTACATTCGAGAAGACGTCGCCTGGTATTTTTGGCCGGGATGGCCTTCCTAACCAACGTTTAACCGGTCTCCCTGGTGCTATCTCCGCGCCTCTTGCTTCACAGGTTTTGCGGGTTGCCTTCACGAGCACAATAGATCTGCTGCATTTCGTAACGCGAGCTCGCAATGTTCAGCTTCCTCATGCAAAACGGCTCGAGGTCCAGACTATCGACGCTCGAGTTCACAATCGTAACAAACACGATGAACTGGCAAACTTCATGAAATCTCTCCCCTTCCCTCTCGCCTTTCAGCTCGAGAAATCAGTCTGGGATGCTATCATCGAGCCTAGCGAGCTTTGCGAGAGCACTATGAAGCAGGCAATCCTTAATATCCAGGAGGATCACCCTGATAGCGCCGCCAAGCTATTCCGATACTTTGTGTCAACTCTGCAAGTCTCAACCTTTCGCGAACCTCCACGGCCACCTCCTCGTCGGCGAGAAGTCCCGGACCATATGTTGTCCAAAAGTGCTCGGCGTAGACGCCGGCGAAAGAATCGTCGACTACAAGAAGGGCTCGGACCATCGGAGAGCACAGCTTCTGTCCTTCACGAGCAGCTTATACAAGCTGCGAAGGATTATGTGCAAGATATGCAGAGACCGCATCGGAGGTATGAGTCTGCTCCAAATCCTGCGCTCTATGAGGCATATCATGTAGCCATCACTCCGTCCCGCCAAGTTCTCGAAGGGCCTTTGCCTGATCTATCGAACGGTATCGTCCGTCTCTACCAAGACTACCAAGATTGTTTTATCCGGGTTTCCTTCCAGGATGAGGACGGGGGTAAACCTCGGCGGGAACCCAACCTGGCTATCGATGATTTGCTCGACAAGCGTTATAAGCCCGTATTGCTCGATGGGATCGATATCGGTGGTAGACATTTCGAGTTCTTGGGATACTCTATGAGCAGTCTGAAGGATTACACCTTCATATTCGTCACACCGTTTCGTAGAAATGGTGAACTTGTCAATGCTGAGCGCATTAGAAAAGGATTTGTACGTGTCTCATCTTTGATCATCCTTACTAACATTCTAATGCCAGTTTGTCAGGGAAATATCACAAAAGCTCTTTATAGACCTGCCCTTCTAGGCGCTCGCTGGGGTCAGATGTTTTCAGCTTCCATGCCCTCCATCCGCCTCGAACCGTCTCAGCTTGTCAAGATAGATGATATAATGTCGTCTAATGCGGTAGGGCAGAATGCAGTTTTCTCAGACGGATGCTCGCCTGCAGCCCCAGACTTGATGCGAGCTGTAGCTCGCATACTCGCGCCTTCATCCAAAATCATACCGTCATGCTTCCAATTTCGTCTAGGTGGAGCAAAAGGCGTATTCTATTCAGACCCACAACTGAGCGGGAGCATATTGTGTCTACGCCCTTCTCAAACAAAGTTCGAATCTCCGGACATGAATCTCGATATCACCTTGAGCTCTTCCCGTCCTTTGGCTTTGTTTTTGAACAGACCTCTCATTGCGCTACTTGAGCACCACGGGGTTCCCAAGCCGAACTTTATCAAATTTCAAGATATGGCTATACAGGATACTCAACGGATTAGGCATTCTCTTGTAGAGGCTGCTACTGTTTTCGCTCAGCATGGGCTCGGGACTTCATTCCAGTTGGAGTCACTTTTCAGAAACATAGGTCAGATCCTCCACTTGGAGATTGCCCAACATGTCTCGGACACCGACGACAATACTGCACAGCTCGTCATTCTGAAGATTGCGATCGCTCATGGCATCACTCATATCCTTCGCGAGATCAAGCATCGCGGTCGCATCAGGGTCCCTGGCTCTTACACACTTCTCGGGATATGTGACGAATGGAATTGTCTCGAGGAGGGCGAAATCTTTGCGCAAATATTCGATCCACGGACACAGAAGCAGGAACAAATTGAAGGAAGAGTCTTGATAACCCGAAGCCCGCAGATACATCCAGGTGATTGTCAATTTGTAGAGGCTGTATATCGAGAGGAACTAGCCCACTTGAAAAACGTGGTTGTGTTTTCTTGCAAGTGAGTTTCCATACGTATTAGTCTGAGTATGCCTGTAACTCACATTTGTGTTACAGAGGTGACCGAAGTCTACCATCCATGCTCGGAGGTGGTGACCTTGACGGTAAGCCTTTTCGTCCCTAAGTAGAAGAGGATGCTGAGCAAGATCAACACTTTGACTCTGTAGGTGATATTTACAATCTGATTTTGGAGGTAAAGTGGATCTTCCCCACTTGCTTTATTAATACCATACTCATTCCACTAAGGATGCGTTTCATCCGCCAAAACCTTATACGGCTCAAGCAGGTGCTTATATGCCTCTTCAACCTACTGTCACACCTCATCCCTGCGGCGTAAAAGACGTTGTCGATTTTGTGATCAACTATGTGAGTCCTGAGCAGCGCATTTCTTCAATTATCACCTCTGAGTTGTTGACTTGTGCTCAGATCAAGTCAGACCTCGTTGGTTATATCTCCACCCTTCATCTTCGTATATCAGATCTCAATGGGCTGGATTGTGCCGATTGCCTGAAATTAGCTGAGGCTGCATCACATGCAGTTGATTTCCCCAAAGTAGGAACAGCTGTAAACTTCAAAGACTTACCAAAGCCCCCTAATGGTCCCAGACCGGACTATTTGTCCGGAGAAGGTTACAGACCGAGACCTGGAGACGACCGACATTATCCGAGCTCAAAGATCCTGGGTGAATTGTTCCGGCGAGTGCCAACGGACGAATACGAGTTCGAAGAGGAGGACTGGAGTCAGCCCATTGATTTCGATAAAATCGACGGTGCTATTCGTCTAGCTGCGGCACGCTGCCAGAGACGTCTTCGAAGTAGTCGGTTCGGAGCTTTTCATGCAGCGTTGAATATGTCGCCAGAATCCGACCTGCTCGACGAAATGTATCATGTGTTCGAGGATTATCGCGAAGAGCTGGTCATTATCGCAAAAACTCACACTGCTTCCAAAAAAGCAGACGTCTGGTTGACAGAAGAAGAGCTCATTTGCGGCGTAATTATGGAGCGATATCATGACCATAAGAGGCGTCGAGAAGTGATGACTGCGATGAATCTCCAGGTATGTGCTACATATTCTCATTTCTTTTCAAGTAACGTCCATCTCACGGCAAGCTCAACTTCTGGCTCTTTCAGACTCAAGAATTGACGAGGAAAATTCGACATGAGTTCTCTTCCCGGGATCAAGACGCATTTGACGAGGACGAAGATTTCGATGCCATCAGTTACGAAGAAGATCCAGACATAGAGCGTCTGTGTAATCAATTCAACCGTGCTCGAGCTGCGTGGATCGTAGGTAATGAGGAGGATGCGTTCGGTGCCTCAAGCTTCGCCATGATTGCGCTTGGGAGCATGTTGAATGCAATCAAGTCGTTGGGAAGAGAAATGAACGTTCACTCAACTTAAACTTGATTATTCGCAGATTGCTTTGGTTCTTAGATGTCTTGTTTGATATATGTATCATCCACTGGTATCATACAATGTACACTATACATGGCATCCTGTGGCATCCCACAGTCCCATGAACATCCTGATTCGTTCACTTCTCATTCGTGTATGTACACTTCAATGTTCCGAAATTCAACCACTAACTCCTTCGGTCCCACAACGTCATCTGCCTTCGCTGGCCTTGCAGCCATAGCGCTGAGGCCGATGTCCCAGCCCTCTTCTTCTGCAAAAATCCACGTCACCTCCCTCAACGGATGCCTCTCCAAGACGTCGCCTGAGTTTCCTAGGACAAGTTCATATACCCAAAGACTACTCCCTAGCTCATCTACCTCGCGACGGACCTCGATAGTCGTCTTCGTGGAATCTGCATTTAAATTTGCAGTCCCTCTGGCCACAGTTGGCGGTGTGATACTCCAATCTGAATAAGTAAGAGTGACCCCTGTACTGAGGTATGGCATTCCCTGGTAGCTGCTCGTGTTAGATGCAGTAGCAATCCGCCTTGGTCATAGCGTGTAGTCCAGGCGCCACTGAATGTAACGCGTGCGCGGTGAAAGGACGCTAATGGAACCGGACCCTGAGGTAGCAGAGCGTGAGTGGGTGCATTGAAGCTGAGCATTTGAATCAATAAACTAACATAGCACATATGTGGAGGATGACGGACCTGTTTGTGTTTGGTGGTTTGCGCCATATGTCAGTTGAGGGAGGTGCAGTTACGGTGAACATAGGTGAAGACATAGTCCTCAACGTGAACGTTATAATCAGAGGTTTAAATCGATCAAATAATTGATTACTATTGAAATATTGATTACTGGTACCGTCTCCTTGAATGAACCCATTTTCACTTGAATCACGGCGACTCCTTCGTATGATATGTCTGTCTAAGGAAAAAGAGAGCAGTTGATATTTGTCAAATTATATATGCGAAGGATGCCAATCGGGGAACATGCAAGGATATATGATGTACAGTATACATGCTGAAAACATTCCATAACAGTGGGAGAAGCTGGTACCAGAAAAAAAGAACGACGAAAAGATGGGCAAAGTCCCCAAGGGTATGACAAACGTTCACTAACACTAGAGAAATTCAAAAACAGAAGATGATACTGTAACGCATATAGAATAACTATCATACCTATCATACTCTCATGGACTACGACTTGATGAAAAAAACTCAAAATACATCCCCTGCATACGGACATTCCTCCGCACGATGTCCATGCCCCTCACATTCTTCACACCAAACATCCAGGTTCTCGTCGGAATCAAGAGCTGCAGTATGGGAAGGATTGTTGCCAATAGACGAAGAGCTGATAGGATTTTGCTGTCCATAGTCTTCTCTCAGCAAATCACAGCTGAATATGTCATGACCCGGCTTTTCGCAGATTTCGCAAACCGGTTCTCCTCCGCCCACCCCGTCTGAGGATGAAGAGTCACTCAATCCATTGGATTTGATTGAGCCGGAATCATGGGATGACGTAGTAGCGGGCTGGGATGATGTCGGCGCTAACACATGAGCTGAGGAGTTGGATGAACTGTCGCCAGTAGTAGGACCGGTGCTAGACTTCCCTGAGCGTTTGGCATTCGCTTTACGAAGTTTCTCGTTCAGTCGCTCGATTTCTTGCTCGAGCTCATCCTGAGAAGTGAGCAAAAGGTATTCAGTTATTCACATATCGATAAGCGTGAGCTGTTTTGAATTCTCACTGACCTCACGATATATCTTTGTCTCCACCAAAGCCTCCAGATCACTGATCTCTTTGTTAAGCTAGAGAAGGAGTTGAATTAGTACTCGCAAAGTAAGAGAATATCTCGACTCACATCATGAGTCTTCCTTGCTGCCTTGATTTCCATTTCGCCAAGTTTCTTCTTCAATGCATCAACCTCTCTCTTCAGTTCCTCAACCTCATCCCCATTCACAACATTCGCACTCAGGCTCTTGACACCGTTCACCAGGGGATTTCCGTCTTTTGATGATCCGTTCACCATTGCTTCTCGCCTTTTTGCTTTGCCTTCCTCCTCATCCTCTAACACAGATAACCCTTCCTCAAGCACTTTCACTTCCTCTTTCAGACCCTCCATCTCCCTTAGAAGCATCTTATTCTCCTCCTTAATGACCTCATTCTCCCTCCTCAGAACCGCATTCTCACTCATCTCATCGACCTCATCGCGCGCAGAATCCCTCTGGAGGCGTTGCAATTCCTTGACGAGGTGTTTAAGCCCAGCGATCTCCTCCTTGTGAGAGCTGATTTCTGCTTTGGCGGTCTTGAGCTCGGACGTGATGCGAGCTAGATCGGCTTGGGAAGCGGTAAGTTCAGATTGAAGAGCGTCTTTAGAGGATTTGTCCTTGGACTCTGAATCTTCCCCGCCGAGACCCATTCTGAGACCTTCTACCTCTCTACGAGCCTCCTCTAGCGCTTCACCACACTCTCTCAGTGCTTCCTCAACCTCGCCTCTCCTCCGCCTCTCCTGCTCCACCTCTCTTTCCATCTTTCCGACATCTATCTCTGCCGTCCTGACCCGTTCTTCTAGCTCGCCTTTGAGAGCCTTGAATTGCGTCTTGCTCTGGTTGAGCTGCGTTTGTAAGATGTTGAGGTCGGATTGGTGAAGGTGTCTGGCGTCTTCAAGAGCGTCCGTTAGGGAAGCGGTTTTGGTTTGAAGGTATGTTAGTTGCTCGAGGAGAGCAGAGTGGTCTATAGAGGATGCCGAAAGGGTATCGTCTTTCTTGAGGTCACCGTGATCATTCAAAGTCGAGCTTCGGCTCCTACTTAGGGAAGAGACAGAAGATGACAGATCGTTGCCCTTGGAGTTCAACCGCATTTCATCCAGTTGCTCTTCGTAGAGAGCAATCGTCTCCTGCCCAGCTCTCCTCAACTCGTCCACCTGACTTCGCAACTCCTTCCTTTCAATGTCCCATATTTCACGTTCCCGTTCCAGCTCATCCGCATACCTTTTCTCCGCATCCGAGACCGACTTTTTGAGGGCACCTATTTCCGCCAAACGTTCCTCAAAGTCCGAGCGAGTGGTCGCATAGAGCCCTTTCGTCTCAGCAAGCTCTGACTCCCGAGCTTCAAGCGCCTGTCGGGCTTGCTTGAGTTCCTCGTTGATCCTTTCAATGTCGGCGACTTGTGAGTCTGACGTTCGTTGGACGGTATCTAGCGTAGACTGGAGCTCTTCAGCACGAGCATGTGCTGACAGGGCCTTAGTAGAGGCATCATCGAGGCGGAGAGTGAGAAGATTAATCTCTTGGCGGAGTTTGTGGTCAGGGTCTTTGGATGGTGAAGTTGAGCGAGAGGGCGATTCCGTGGCATTCTGTGTTGCTGGGGATTCAGTGTCATGATCTAATGATAATGGTAACGTCGAGCTAGCTGAAGTAGTTGACGCCGAAGCTAGTTTCGAATTTGCATCTTCCAAGTCTTTCTCCAGTTCTCTCAACTTCACCCGCAATTCGCCTATTCCATCCTGACTCGTTGATTCCTCTGCTTCGTCCCTCAACCGCGTGTTCTCGTATTCGAGAGCTGATATCCGGCTTTGCATACGCTCCAATCTTTCATCCACAGAAAACGATGGTGTTTCTGCTCCTGCACGGGATAAGGATCGACCAAAGCCGGGAGTCGTAGACCTTGGTCCAATACTTGCCCCGAACCCAGGTGTAGACGACCGAGGTCCAAATCCAGGTGTTGTTGAACGTGGAGGAACATGTGATCGAGTAGATGCAGACATCGCTGAAGCAGTAGACGCCACACTAGATGGCCTCGAATGCATCGAAGCGGACGATATGGAGTTAGAAACAGACGTTGAGCCTGCGCGAGATCTAGATCGTGCACGGGAAGAGATGGTTGTCGTAGATGCTATTCGCGACTGGGGCTGTCGTGAAGGAGAAGAATTGGTTTGAGTCGAATACGAATAGGAAGATGAGGCAGCGGAAGGTGGGGATGTGATGGCCGTAGCACTATCGGGAGAAGGAGTCTCTCCAGTTAAACCACGAATCCTTTCTTGTAATTCTCTTGTCGTCTTCTGTAGATCAGTAAGATCTTTCACATTGGGATCTTTGTTGGGACTTGGGGGAGGTGGCATACTGACTGCACTAGGTAATCTCGCACGAGGTGTGGCGCCGTGCGGAGAACCCAGGCCAATGCCAGACGAAGCATTCGCAAGACTGCGTGCTTTGGGTGTATTGAAAGGGGAAGACAAATGGGTTGTTGAGGAAGGTATTCTTCTAGGAGAGGCATTGTTTACTGATGGAGACGAAGAGGGAATAGAAGATCCTGCAGCCGAAGACGCGCGAGGGATAGAAGGTAGAGCAGGTACAGGAACGGCCTTCTCGACAGTTGCGCCTTGAGACCGAGTCTTGACCAAAGGTGTCGCACCGGCATTCAGGGCTCGTAATCGACCAGCACGCGCGGCTGGCGTTTCTGGACCCATACTAGTGGTACTGGTCGATAGCGAATTAGAAGGTGTGACTCGACCCGAAGATCCAGCAGGTCTGTAGGAGTAGGAGGACGTGGATGCATTGGAGGAAGTTGAAGCAGCTAGACTAAGTCTGCCTGTCCTGGCGGAGGGTGTTACTCTCCCAGTAGCGATGCCAGATCCACTTCTACTGGATGATGCACTGAGTAAACCTGACATTGATTCGCTTCCGGCTGTCGAAGCCACAGATGGCGGCCTAGAAAGACCCGCTGTTGCACGAGACAGCTTTGAGGCACTCACAAAGACTCCACACATTGGTGCACATTCAAAGTATCTCTTCCCATCTGGCGTGCTTCCGTCGTTCTTTCCTTTGCCAGCAAACCCAGCACTAAGTTCGACACCAGCCCAGATACCTTGCTTCGGTGGAATCTCTCCTAAATATCGTAGAATACCCTCGAAGCCCAAAGACTCGATGCGAACAGGCGCGTTGAGTGTCGGCGTGAAGACTCCATTTGACGTGGAGCTAACGGATGCTCGAGAGGGAGGCCTAGCAGATTTGGCAGTTGCTGGCACAGACGGAACAGCCGGGATGGAAGAGGTTGGCGTCTTGGAGCGTTCAGCATTGACAACACTCGATGAACGTGAGCGAGGAGTGGGTAAGCCGGATCCTATGCCAATGCCAGAAGGCCTTCCTGGAGTCCGCGTACTCTTCATCATCACGACCAATCACTTTCTCCCTGATAAATAGTGCGCGGTGGTATTATAAGTTTGTTCTGCTAATGCAGTAAGAAAGGTGAGAATCCAAGAGACCTTTCGGGGTTGATTATTATGTGCAGCTCACCAGAAGCCTTGTACTAGTATTTCTTGCTTATTGGACGAGAATTCGACGTAAATGGTTTCGGGTTTAGGCTGAGAAATCGAATCTCTGGTCGCGCGTCCAACGTGAAGCACGTGATTGTAATTGATGCGATGAACGAATCTAACGAATCTCATCGATAGCCGCTGCTCAGGTAAACAAAAAATAGCCTTTCATATATCGTTCAACACGACTTGTTGGAGTCAGTACATTCTCAAAATACGGTTCGCTAAATTCTAATTACCATTTTTCTCCGTTGCGAGCACACGCGTATCAGACGAAGTACTGGTTAAACATACAAAGATACTAATTGGGACATCTCGAACTGCATGAGAGGACGAAGACTTCCAGATGTGCCACCTTCATTCACATGGATCAAGCCTCGGAGGGGTGGCTCTTGTATGATGAAATTCCCAACGGTGGGTACCCTTTGCGCTATACGGGATGCAAACCGAACGAGAGCAGCCTCAAGCTCGATATCTGCCTGTTTAGCTTCGGTGGGATACGAAATTGTTGAACGGAGTCCTAGATGACCAGGATATCTTCGATGGACATTTGATAGCATATGAGGCGTGTCGGCTTTGTAGGTCAGATCGTCTGAGTTATCGAATGTGAGACCGCGGAACATATAAACCAGATTGACGGTTCGAAGGGAGCGGAATTGCTGGAGGGCATTTATGAATTGTTCTGAATCCTGCATATGTGTGTATCAGTACACGTCACAGGTTAGAGGACAGTAATGATCATCAACGTACCATGTACGTTCGATTCGAGTTGGGCGTGGGTGCTTCCACTGTCAAAACCGAGATATCTGGGAAAATGGAATGGACCAGGTGCAAAAGCCGTCCTGAGGACCACTTAGTGAAGCAAAACCACAACCCAGCCACGTTCCAACCATGATATGATTTCGAGGACGGAAGTGAGTCCGCAGTATTACTAGTGCCGGGCGTTCTGGATATGGAAAAGCCTTTCAGTTGTAGAGAGTCGAAAAGACCCTCTTCAACCAAGGCATCAACGAACGGCAGAATGAACGGAACGTCGCGAGACGCATTCCATTCCACGAGCACTGACGAAAAACGAACTCTCTCCAAAAGTGGGTGCGCATCGATGAAATCAGAAAGCCACGAGAGATCAGGAGCTACATTCAACCACAGCTCAAGTTCACGGAGACCCGAGAACTTGAAGTTGTTGAGCGAGCTGTAGTTCGTCATATTGAGTTCATTGGGTGATATCGGTAAGGTCAAGCATCTGATCTGCATGCCGGAGTGAAGATAATTGACAAAGTCGGTCGTTTGACTACGCAGTCTGATGCTGTTGAGTGTGATCTGGGATAAGCTGGATGGACCTAGTTGGTCGAGGCATTTCGACGAAAGAGATTTCCAGGACGCGACAACAACGTTGTTGACACGATGTTGAGATATGGCATTGAGCAAGGGCTTGTCGATATAGACACCCTCATTCAGGATGAGTTGAGAAAGATTCGTGCACTGCAGCAATAAATCGTGAAGTACGTCGATTTGCCTGGGCGAATAACAGAAATAATCAAAAGTCCTGCCAGTGAAGCAAACATCAAAAAGTGTGAGCGCGCCGCGGTGACATTATCATTATGTACTTGCCTGATGGACAAAGCGAAGAATTTATTCTCATTGCACCGATCTCTGAGTTTCTCCAATTCCCCATGAGCTCCTCGAACCTCGACATACGCAAAAAGAAACGGCATGCATATTCTTCTGAGCTGACTACTGGCTAGAGACAACGGAACGAGTGTTGTCCGAGTATGTTTCCAATGAAGCTCAAGGAGCTGGGGTTGAGTGGTTGGTGGATAGGACACTGAATATTCGACGATGGAGTGTAGAATCTCTTCGGGCAACATCATCGTGGAATCGTGGATGGGGATTGGGTTTGAGTCTGTTCGTGGAGTTATGGCGCTTTTTATGTACTAATAGGGGTGTTGTGGCCAATCAGCTACTGTCGCTTTCATTGAGCATGATTCAATTGAATGAATAGACTCGTCCTTCACTCATCAAACATCAACTTCGAGGTAGTTGTATGTTATCATTAACGCAAATAAGAAGAGGCGGGAAGGAGGACTGTACAAAAGGTATTGAAGGGTTTGTTTTGACGTTGGAGTGAGGTAAGTAGTTAACGTCAAACAGCTAGCCTTATCGTACCATGAGATGACGTGGATAGGTAAAGATGTGTGTGTATACTTGAACAGTTCCTCCCTCTTTTTTCATACGTGAAAAGACTTCGCCTACACGATCGATTCGGTGTCGTTGTACGGGTGTTGAGCTGAATAGAGATCACCAAAACCAGTCAGTAGAACGAACAAGGTGTGAACCGAGAAACTCACGATCGTAGGGAAACTTCCTGACATCGATGTCACCTCGGTAAGCCCAAAAATCGGGAACAGTGGAAGTCTGCATAAATAGAAATTTGTGAGACGTTTAGGCAAAGCGCGTGACGGTGTAGATTTACCAGATTGGCCAACCCAGTTGAGAAATCTGCACCGAAAGTATGGACGGCCTGTACGCCACTGTTGTTGTAGTCGATGCGAACTGTCTGGCGAGAGTCCCTTGATGGATCGTGCAAAAGATAGTTGTGAGGTAGAATCTGCATGGAACCTTGCGCCGTCGTGAACACGGTGTTGGGCAAGTCACCAGTATGAGGAACGTGGTGCATTCCAAGATTGAACCACACGACGAGATCTTCTTGGTCTAAGGACTCCCCATCGAAGAAAGCCGCAAAGTCAACGACAGGATTGGCGGGATCGTAGTCGTTGTTCGCGTTGGAAGCACGCGGTTCGGTGTCTTTTTGTTTGGTGACATACAGGGCATGCGTGGCAAAGTTCATACTATTGATGAGATTGCTGGAGTTTTGGATCGTGGCATGCATACCACTTCCCTTAGATGGCATGATCCTGTACCCGCGAGGCTCTCCAAACTCATTCGTGGCATCCTTGTTAACGACCATGAACATCGAGTGAGCGTTGCCAGGCCAGAAGAGTTTGGAGTTATCTTCGTTGTCGATATACGAGCGGAACAGCTTCATGGTGCTTCGTTCCATACCATGCGACCAAGGGTAGGAAGTGGTCACCGGCGCGACGGTGTGGTTCGCGAAAGAGTTTGAGGTTCCAAGGATGTCGATGTCGGCCTTGAAGGTCAGGACGTGATCATGCATAGATCCCGAGAGACCACTATGGATATGGTAGCCTATGTATATTCAAAAGTCGTGAGAAGGATGCTCATTGGAGAAAGGGAAGGAGATATCACCATAATCGTCATTGCCATAATAGTGAGCAGACTGGATATAACCACTCGCGCGGACCACGATCTCGATTGTGCCATCGAGATAGAAGGTATAGTCGAACTGCGAAATGAGCTACCACTAGCGTTGGAGGAAGGAATACAACTCACATTGTAATCATAGTTACCGACAGTACTGGCGGAACGAACCGTGAACGCGATATTCTTTGTTGAAGCGACATAGGCATCATTTGAATGTCGTTGAATGAGATAACCCTGGTCATTTTCGAAGAGACAGATCCTGCAAAATTCATAAGTTTATATACCACAGTGTGCAGACAGAATGATAGTCACGAATTAGGGTGTGTAGTGCTGACTTCCTCGGCGTGGAAAGTAGAGTTAAGGAAGGTCGAATACGTCGGGCAGTCATAGCCAGCGAGTAACTCGAAGGCGTATGGTCCTAGGATGGAGATACATTAGTAACCAGTTACGTGAATCGATAGCCAGACGAACCAAAGCCATAGTACTACAACAATCAATTTCAGTTCAAGTCGTACCGGGGAAAAAGAAGTAGCTCACAGTGTCCAGGTAAGCAGTTCCGCTTTGAACAGGATCATTACCGGCATAATGGGCGAGAGCCTCATCTATACGATAGTCAGCGTTGGGTTGAACTTCCTTCAATGCATGAATCACGCACCCAGTCCAAGTTCGTAAACGATACGCTCCCCACGATATCGGATATCGAAAAGTCTCATACCACTATCTCTCCGGAATGCGATGTAGAAAGAGAAATCCACTGTGGAACGTGATGAGTATGATATGGTTCAATAGTAGTCCTCGACTCACTCCATTCCACGTATTTGTTGTCAACGTCGACCTTGTATCTGATCCCATCCTCACCAGAAGGCGGAACCATGACCGGAGGTGCCTTCTCACTACCCCACATTGTGCTGTTCGCTCCGACGGCCGTGGTGGGACCACGATAATCTGTTCCGATCCAAGGTCCTTCGAGGTTCAACGCGCTTTTTTCGAGCTCACCCGCCTCCCACGCGGCACGGAAAGCCTCGGTCGAGTTGTAATACACGTCTCTGTAAAGCCATCCGATGACCGACCATCCTGAAGGATCTCGGCCGGTAGTATTGACTTCAAAAAAGAGGCCTTGAGGCATCAAGGTTTCTCCATCGAAGATGGACGATGGTATACGCCAGAAGGTGACCCATTGAACAGTTGTATCCGGAGTCGGATGCCACAATGGGTCGATGCCCCAGATGTCGAGATCGTCGTCGTCGCTTCCTGAGGCGGTCTGTGAAATATCTTGAGGACATAAAACTTCATGGTGAGTGTACTCGAACATACCCCATTCAGAAGATCTGTCACTATATCCTGCACCGAAGCGCTGACGTTGTACTTTTGGACTTAGAAGTCAGTATTACGTCTGTGAGGAAGAAAAGAGTGCTCACCATGAATTCAGATTTGAGGTCTTCGTCTGCATCATAGTTTCTTTGGTAGGTCGTTCCTTTAGTGGTGAGCCAGTCGAGCGACGTCACGACAGAGTTGTCGGAGATGGGAAGGGGTCCGACCTGAAGTATGCTTACATGTCAATCTCAGCTGGACGACGAAGTTATATGTGCTTCACCTGATACTCGATAACGTATGGCTCTGTGGTTGCACCAACCCATATAGCAGCCCGAGCCCATCTTTCCGGCTTCTGCTGCTGTTGATCGACGAACGGGAGGACATCCGTCTTGTTCGGTGTCACGATCTCTACTCGTAAGATGCTGTTGTCCCAACTAAATGGCAAAGCAAAGAACGCGTCAATGAAAGTCAATGATGGGAATGAGATTGAGGGATTGACAAACCTTCCTGCATCAGCTGCCGCGGTCAAATTGAGATTTGTCTGATTGTGCAAGAACGAGATGACATCCGCTGCTTCATCGTTCGTGAGTTCGTGCCAGATATTCTCGTATGGGGCGGAAACTTGAGGTGCAGAAGCAGACCATCCAGTTCCAGTAAAACTTCCAGAGATCGAAGCGTCAGTCGTAGCCGGCCTTTTCGCAGCAAGGTATTTAGCTTGTTTGGACCCAGGATGGGAAACACGAGGTACTTTGGCGCCAACTAGAAGCAAAGTCGGTAGAAGAACAGCCAAGCTAGGAGTAAGACGCATTTTGGAAGATGCAAAGGGGAAGAAAGATAACCGCCGAGGATTTTATAGCCTTGCCGGAAAGAATTCCGAATGAGGAACACCCCAGAAGCGTATAGGCAATTGCATTGCTTATCTATGCCGAGTCCAGGAGTTCTCAGTTGACCACATGGATGGAATGCGCGCGATAGGGTCCCATCCTGCATTGAGTCCACTGGACGAAATCGAAGTGGATAAAGTAGTGGATGATAGCATGGATGAAAGTCAGAATAGTGATGAAGAATCGACCGTGAAAGGATGGCGCTAGAAGATACGTGTTCGAACCTTGAAGCGAGAGTGTAGCCCAACCGTCTATCCGGGATGCGGATGCCTCCGTCCACTCATGCAGTCTTGGTATTTGTTGTTTCTCCGCGTAGAAGCCCAATTAGGTCAAGAAGATAATCAAACCCGATCTTCGAGGCTGCGCTCTGTAGAGCTCAGTACGTCGTCTGCGTCAAAGCACAAGGAAGGAGTCAACTCCGGGTCCGATCCACGAAAAACCAGACACAACCTCTTTGATTGATTCAGATTGCCATCCCATCCACCTTGGTATATTCAAGTCGCTCGAGATTTGGAGGACAAGAGAAGTCGCTGGAGATATCTGCTCTAGATCTGTGACTGAGATAATGATTATTGCGCGAACTTGGCAGTAAACTCGAGACGATTCTTGGCAGTAAACTCGAGACGATTCTTGGCAGTAAACTCGAGACGATTCTTGGCTGCCTCTAACTCGTAAACATTTGCATCCGAACTCTGCGAATATACACCATATGGGGACCATTATGACAAGATCTCCGGGGTCAAGGAGAGACCGATACCCTCGTCAGTGTCACCACTGCTAGTGTATCGAGAGTTAGTGTAAATTGAATCTTGATTCCCGGGGTGTACTTTTTCATTTGAACCGACAAGAGCAGAATGAGTATCCTTGTTTGCCATTGGGATAGTGCCTCAAGGAGAAGTTTTTTGGAGAATCACTGCGTGAAATACAGTAGAGAGCTGACTGTAACGACCAATGCTGGAGCCACAGTATCACGACATGAGATTTGCAGAGAAAGGAACGACGCTTACATAATCAAGCGCTCGAAGTTGAGTTGAGCGCTCGCTGACCTCTGCCACCATCTCCCCATTCCTTCGAAGTTCGCACTCACTTGACACCAATTGATACCTCGAGCTCACAGCTGTTGTGCTGGCAGCGTCTTGTTCCACACATGATGCCTCGAGGGCCCGAATACGAAAAACTAAAAGGGCTCAACACAACAACGTCCCAGACAAAAGTTCAAGCTCTTTTCCAAGTTGAATTCGAACGGGAAGCGTCGAATTCATTCAACTCCCATCGCATATAGGATATCACAGATCACTAGACCGAATTCTATATTTCCCTATATTTTCGGCCGCCTAGGGCGCCGTCAATGGGCTTTTGCGCAGGAAAGTCTGCATAACTTTAAATTTGGTTCTTCACAGAGTGGTTGAGCCGCCCTACGGTAGGCTACGGTGACCGGTCTAGATCCACGGCGGATCATTCCTATCAATGCTCGACGTCACTGAAACGATTTCGCGAATCAGGTGCAATCAAGGAACGCAAGCACCGGATCAATTGTGTAGATATCGATATCCCCTATAGCTTTCATACACGACCTTGAAAACCAGAACGGCCTTGGTCTCTTCTGGTCTCTTTCGCTCGTCGATTCATCACAATCATTATCGAATTGTTTCCTGATATCCTCCAGTGCAATCCACTTCAAAACGCTTCCGCCATCTCCATGGGGAATTCAAACCATCGCTCAGAGATGGAATCAAACAATCGGGGAGCTGTGGCGATGAATACCTTCCAAAAGCATACTACTCAAACTTGTACATAAACAAGTAGGGTCGAGAAATATACGCGACGTACAAATATCGCCTTTCCCGCTGTTTTACCAGCCCAACCATGTCTATCATCATGAGCCTATCTCCTCCCAATTCGGATCGTAAGAAGCGCAACTTCAAAGCCCTCCAGCTCCCACTACCTCCTAATGACATCGTACTACCTAGTCGACAAGCACCTTCGGCGAAGAAACGGATACCAGCTCCAATGGATTCTGCGCGTCACTTAATAGCGTCTAGTACTGCGAATAGTGCTCTTCTGACGCCCGAGTCCTCAACGACGCAACGTCGGAATTTGCACAAGACACTGACGAGTACGCTGGAGAAGCTAGATTCCGAGTTGAGGAGGACCCTACTGAACGGACCTTTGAAGCAAGAGGATTTGAGAAATCTGGCTGAGCTGGGACAAGGGAATGGGGGAAGTGTGATGAAGGTTGAACATATACCAACCGGGATCATCATGGCAAAAAAGGTGCCCTTCGAATTGCACTTACGTTGAATATCTACTGATAAATTGCCCCGCTTAGATTGTTCTCATCGATGCAAAGCCCAGTGTTCGAAAGCAGATACTGCGCGAAATCCATATCACCCACTCATGTAACTCGCCTTTCATTGTATCCTCTTTCGGAGCGTATATCCTGGATCCAAACATCTGTATCTGCATGGAGTTCATGGATAAAGGCAGTTTTGACGGGATATACAAACGCATTGGGGCAATACCAATCGATGTGGTCGGCATGGTTGCAGCAAGCGTTTTAGAAGGCTTACTATATCTTTACGATGTGCACAAGATCATCCATCGTGGTAAGTCCAACCTTTTGGTAATTTTGCCCGAGTGTTCGATACTGAGCTGGCTTATGTTTAAGACATAAAACCGTCAAATATCTTGCTTAACTCCGAGGGAGAAATCAAGCTCTGCGATTTCGGCGTCTCTGGAGAGCTCATTAACTCTATTGCGAATACATTTGTTGGGACTTCGGTGTACATGAGCGTGAGTCTAATTTCATTTTCTGAGCCCTCTATCGGTGTTGTCCTCAGATGCTGAACCTGTGTTATATGGGTTGCTAGCCAGAACGAATACAAGGTGCTGAATACACTGTCGAGTCGGATATATGGTCACTGGGTATCACCTTGATCGAGCTTGCGCATGGCCGTTTCCCATTCTACATAGACGATACAAATGACGAACCTTCGGCACAGCCCAACCATGACCGAGAGCGGGATATCCCAGATTTACTTGCTCCACCGTTATCACCCGCCTCTCGCCGACGCAATCGACGTAGAAGCAAAGGTGTTTCTCTTCAGGGCGGGTCTACGGAGCTTAGCATTCTGGAACTGTTACAGCAAATCGTCAGGGAACCTCCTCCAAGACTGACTTCGTCTGAGAGGGACGAAGGCAAGTTCCCGAAAACAGCTGACGATTTTGTCGATGCATGTTTGATCAAAGAACAGCAAAATCGAAAACCGCCTGCAGAGCTGCTGAGGTATGCGTGGATAGAGGAAACGTTAGATGCCCGCGTGGATATGAAGATGTGGGCAGGATCTGTGTAGTAACTCAAAATTGTTTTCCTTGGCACTGTAGTACTTACTCTTCGGTTGGAAATTTATGGATGGATTATATACTTCAATGTATCACGGACCGATCTATACTCATTGCGACAGCCACGTTCGAAGTATCGTAGAATCAAAAGGCTCAAAGCTAGTAGGAGATCCTCTTGAATAGCACCCGTTATCTTATCTCCGGTGACTTTCAGTGGTCTTATCCAGCGCTTAATCGTTTTGATCCTTCTGTTAAACAGCAAGTTGACGCCGAAGACGCTTCTCTGGATCTTGAACTCACACAAATCGAGTAATACGCACTGCCAAAACATACACTGTGCCCTCGTTGTCATCTAAACGGGGTTTGCTCTGTATCACCTGCCCTACTATCATTCTTGGCTTAACCCACGCCCCGGTTGAACGCTCGAACGGTGACTACTTATCATGATGGAGACTGAGAATAGCTCCTTCGTTCCTCGATACCTATCTGTGATCCCTTCTCCTCTCCACCTAATACTATCTGATATTCCACTCCTTCACGTTCGCCTTCTCAATCATGTTGTGTGCTGGACACTTACTAGGTTATTCGATTTTCAGGTGAGTATTTCTGCTGTATCAGTACTGAACGAGGCCCTCTTCATCATGCTTGCCCTTAGTATCTCCGTTTCCTGTATATCAGTGAAAGCTCTCCAGGTTCAGCTACGCCGGGAAATTGCTACCGAAGCTCTCATTGCACCTGTCCGTCTTGCAGGCAGGTTCTTGTTCGACCGTGATGATCCTGACAACATCAACTTTCATGTCGTGAACATAAGTGATCCTTTCCGTCAAGTTATCCAGACCGAATATTTCTCAAGCAACGACTACCGCGGATCCTTTCCAGTCCCTCTTGACGAACCCGGGTAGCTCTGAGTCTGTTTGCTCTAACTCTCAACTCTCAACTAAGGCAAGCTTTTCTTCAGATCTTATCAAATTCAAGCGCAAGAGCCTGGGTCGTACGTTGCTTCTCATCGCTATATGACTGTGTAGTGACTAAATGCAGAAGATATAATATTTTGGCGACGAGCAACACAATATTGGTGGCCGCACCTGATGAAACGGACGGAAGTGATGGTGATAGTATTTCTGATAGTAGCTTCAGTCAAACAGATCTGCGAGTATTCTTGTCGAATGTCCATTCAGTGTGCGCTTATTAATAATCGTCGTTCTAGTTCGACGAGTTCAACACCCCTCAATCCTAGTTCGACTACATCCTCAGAATCAACAACGAGCTCTTTGTAAGATTTCTTCATCACTCAACGTGCGACGACCAGAAACTAACGTCAAATCTAAATTAGAATGCAAGCTTGGCCTTCAAATGTGGTCTGGAGCTTTACCTCTGTTGCAACTACTACCCCGTCGTCTAGCGGTGCATCCTCACAGCCCGTTCTTCCTACTCCGTCCTCTGCTATCCAGTCTTCGAACCCAACTGATGAGACTCCAGAAGCTAAGACTAGAAGGACTGAAACTCTCATCGGTGGGATCATAGGAGGGGTTGTAGGTTTGCTCTTGCTCATCATTCTCGCATATTATGGTGTGCATTATGTTCGTCGCAAGCGAGATCTCGTCGTTCGTGGGTTCTGGGATGGTGGTGGACCGATAACTATTGCCGAGCGACGACGACCTTGGTATGCAATCATGGATGTTGCATGTCGTCCAAAACCGTCACAGACCATCATTCCTTTCACCCAAATGACTCCGAATACTCCGAGTGGCCTTTTCAGCGAACAGGACCTTGTTATCACCAAGCCAATGCAGGCTCACAATGTGACTCCTGCATCGTCTACGGAAACGTTCGCCAACTTGAATGTTCCTAGTCCGAATGGCAGTGATAATGAGCAAGGAGGGTTCAGACCGGCGCAGAGGTTGAAGCCACTGATGACCGGTGGTGCCATTCTAGATATTTCCAATCCCAATGGCCAGTCCACATCCAGTCTGGTTGTCAACATAACGAGTGCTACTCCTGTCACTCAGACTGCCGGTGAGCATTTTGTATCATAGTCCTACTTTTCGGCATCATGATCATATGGTCCCCTACGCAGATGGTCATTTGTTCGGGCCCACCAGTCATCAGTCTACTCCTCCTCCCTCTTATCGGTCTTCCTCGATTATCCTGGGTCCAAATGTTGGATAACAATTGAAAGAAGCTCCTCACTACTGGTAACTACTAATTCCGCTTCCAATGGATATTTCGATATATTTTCGTACAGCAATAGGCTATAATGGCTATACTTGTAGGCTTGTGACATACATCGCTATACTTAGTCCTGATCCTGCGGATGGTAAAGATGGTAACACCAATCCTGCGTCGTATATGTCTACTGCTATCATTTACATGACCCATGAATATTTTATATCTTATGGCATCAGTTTCAGTAGTCGGGGAACGAGTTGAAACGAAGACTCAGTTGCTTGCAGCTGCTCAGACCTCGGGAGTCAGCATTCGAACTCTATAGCTATGGAGTGCGTACGCTCCTCAAGTTCGGAATCTTTCGCAGTGTGACAGGAGACCCACGTTGCGATTACAGTACCATGGCCAGGAAGCAAACTGAAACGGACAAATTCTCGGAAACTGGGTTCGAACGGATGCCATTGCGGCAGGGAAAATGCAGTGAAAAGGTTGTCATTTTGTTCGTCGTGCACAACAGACGTCGGCGCGACGGTTAATCAACACGAGATGGATCATGGATACATGGGCCATGGCTAATTATGGTCCTTTGAGAAAAAATGATAGGACGATCTTCAGAATGAGCACCAGGTAGAGCTTGTTGGAAGACTCTTTCTGCCCTAGTAGACGATGTTGTTGAATGTTCACTCCGCTGTACGTCGAGGAGCAGGAGAAGATGTGTGACATGGGTGACATATCGCGTTTAGGAAACAACCGTGACATCCGATCAAATTTGTAAAAGCCAAGGTGAGCCAAGGTGATGTCATCAACCACCTTCGCATCTCACAAGTGCACAAGCCGGATCCGGGAGCACCCTTGGGAATGAACTTTGGCCACGCCTTTTAATAGCTGTTTGGTCGCAAGTTTCTTTCTCTCTTCCACGACAACGCCATGACACGAATTTTCTCCTCCCTCAGTGCTTTTTCGTTTATCCAACTTCTTCTCCTTTCTACAATACCTGGAATTGCTGCTGACCCTCTCCACATTCCGGTTCATCGCAAGAGAAGTTCGGCATCTCGCGATCTCAGCTATTACGCTGCTGCTGCGGATCGTATTCGAGCCAAGTATGGGTTCCCTACTACTAGTGGTAGTACCAAGAAGAGGAGTACTTCAAGCAATAGTGCACGACTGGGTAGACGTGCGAGTAGCGCTGGTATCGGCATCATAGATCAGGTAGGTCATTTCATTGTTTCCTGAAGGATTCTAGTATCGACATACGACACACCTGCTAGGACGACGATGCCAGCTACTTTGCTACATTATCCATCGGGACGCCGTGAGTCTCCTGTTTCATTGGCTACTCCTCAAGACCATTGTGTTCCTTGTCAATCATACACGACAGTTCAGCAGTTACACCGCCCCACAATGCGCAGTCCTCTTTGTCATGCTCTAATTATATTCCCATACGCTCCCTGCTCAAAATAGTTTCTGAGGAGGAACTATTGAGCATCTCCAGCGAATTTTTCGCGTTCGGACATAGGGAGCTGCATAGGGAGCTGGTTCCTATTCACTTTTCATCTCCGTTGTCCATGTCTAATGTTATCGGGATATTTTCTAACCCCTGGCTTGTAGTGGACAAACTATGAGTGTCGTACTCGACACTGGATCGTCCGATCTCTGGGTCACTGGTAGTAGTTGCCGGAATTGCGATAAATCGACACCGTTGTTTGATTCATCAAACTCATCGTCATTCAAGTCTTCTTCGTCCAGCTCGTCAAGTGGGTCTTTATCATTACTCCTGATGAGTATGCCATTGAGAAGACATTTCTATAGACAGCGGTCAAACGACCATTCAATACGGTTCGGGTGCTGTAGCAGGTACTCTGGCGCAAGACACAGTGACACTCGGTGGATTTACGGTGTCAGATCAGACTTTCCGTATGTATCTCTATCTCTATTTGCAACAAAATGTGTTTGAACACTTCTTCTGATGTTCCCTTGGTGCAGTTCTTGCAGATGAACTGACCAACGGGCTCCTTGATGGTCCTGTGTCCGGAATCATGGGTTTGGCATTTGAGTCAATCGCAAGCACTGATAGTACGCCATTCTGGCAAGCTTTGGTGAATGCAGGCGATCTCAGTAGCCCTGAGATGTCATTCTGGTTGGCTAGAGAGGGCAGTACAGGTGCGTAATAAATCTCTTTATCTCAACTTGTGCTAATACGTCAATTAGCCTCAACGACGTCAGTGGATGGAGACACTGAAGTATCTGGTGGCGTGTTCACGCTGGGAGGAAGCAATACCAGTCTGTTCTCGGGTGATATAGAGTTTCTAGACACACAGGGAACGCCTAGCTTTTGGTTACTGACGATGAATGGTAAGATTCTTCCAACAGGTTTTCATTGTGGTATGCTCACCTCAATTGATCTTATCAATCAGCTTTAACCGTACAATCACAATCTATATCACTGGGTTCTTCTTCGCAACTCTCTGCTATTGATACTGGGACGACTCTCATCGGTGGCCCCAGTGATGCGGTCCAAAATTTCTACGCCAGCATTGCAGGGTCAGAGGAAGTACCGCAAGAGCAAGGCTTCTGGAGCTTCCGTGAGTTTCATGACCATCTTATGGCTTTTCGGACCTCATTATCTGTACCCTCCGACAGCATGTAGCACCAGTCTGAACACGACAATCTCATTTGGTGGTACTGCCTGGCCGATATCTTCTTCGGACATGAACCTCGGACCAGTTTCCAAAGGTTCAAGTGACTGCCTTGGAGGCATATTTGATCTCAGTCTGGGTAGCAACATCCCCGAAAATTCCGGTAATCCAAGTTGGGTCGTTGGAGATGTGTTCTTGGTCAGCAGTATCCTGCTTTTACCCTTCCTCTCTGATAATCAATGATCTGTCTCCATAGAAAAACGTTTACACTGTCTTCCGCGGTACTGCCTCTTCAAGTAGCGATACACCCGCTGTTGGCTTCGCACAACTATCAACCCAAGCAGGGGGCTCAGGTACAGTCTCTTCCACGTCCTCAGGTTCAGTTGGCTCAAGTTCCACCCCTACCACTCACCCCGCAACTTCTTCCACTGTTGGTTCTGGATCTTCCTCGACCGTGTCTGCCACTTCTGGTGCGCATTCCTCTGCATCGATCTCCGCAAACTCAATTTCGAACTCTCCTTCGCCCTCAACTTCGACTGTTACAGGAACTGCACCTGGGAATTCGGATTCGGGATCGGGGTCGAGTTCGAGTTCGAGTAAGTTCCTATGATGTTTTAAGGTTCGTATGATTGTTCCTTATGATTATTTCAGGCAGCGGTAGTTCGAGGATGGAATTACCAAGCTTGCTTTCATTCGTTCTGGGCGGCATCGTAGTATCAAGCTTTGTGCAGAATCTCTTACTGTAGTATGGGAGGGTATTTGATTGGAAGTAAAGCGTTCAGGGAACGAAATATCATCACCAGCAGTCTAATATAGAAGTCGAAGGATATTCTTGGACACACGATTTACACGCAGCTTGTCAGTATTTATGCATGGATAATCATTGACTTGTTTTTAGACTAGCTTGTGTCGAATAAGTCACTTCGCAACATAGCCCAAGCTCTTAAATTCGAACGTTCACGCAGTAGGTTAACCGTTACACGAAAGATGTTGCAATCATTCTATTGCCAAAAGTTGACGATTACACTACGATCGGTACACATCTCAATTGAAATCCAGCTCTCCTGGAACCAGTGTACCATTTTGAATAGCGGCAGCATGAGCATCCGTCATATATCCCCTCAAAGTCCAGTAACTGTAAGCAGCAGCAAATAAGCCGAACTTCACTTGACCACATTCAAATGAAGAAAACTTACGCAAAGTCCCATCCTATAGCCTGCACGTTATAAGTGTTATTCGCCCAAGTCCTGAGCAAATCTGACACGACAACGTATGGAGAGATGACATGGACACCTGCAGCGCGCATACGCGCTTTCGCATCGTCCGCCACTGTTTTAGACGCAGCGCCGGAAGCTTGAGCATTCACCCAAACGCTGTAGCCTTCCTGTCGGAGGGAGAGAGCCAAAAAGGTTGCACAGACCTGTCATATGTATGAAAGGTAGGTAAGAGGAGGGTCCGTGATACGATCTCGGAAGTTGAGAAGTTACGAGTTACGAACATCGGTTGTGATACCAGCAAGGATAAGCTGTTGTTTTCCCGTTGCTTGAACGGCTGCACGGAAGTCTGCGTTGTCCCAAGCGTCGATCTCTCCTTGGCGTTTGATGTATGGAGCATTTGGGTGCATTGCAACGATTTCGGGAACAAGAGGTCCGTTGGGTCCTGTAAACAAGAAAAGAGGCATTTCATACTTCGTTTTGTGAAATACACAAGGGAACAAGCTTACCGGTTTCGGAGGTAGAAGAAAGAACCGTTGGAAGATTGAACACATTACCGATAGCAGCATGCGCGAGGAGGTTGTTCCGGAATTCGTCTGGCTCGTAGTCACGAACGAGAGGGACGAGGCCAACTTGGTGATCGATGATGAGGAGGGCAGTGTTGTTGGCATCAAGGCGTTCAAAGTAGTATGGTTGACTCGAGATGCCTATTCGGAGCGTTAGTAGCGTTATTGACGAATTAGCAGTCCAAGAGATAACTAAACGAACCTTGAGCATAAGCAAAGCCGAGGAAGAGCACAACTAAAGGTAGGAAGTTCAATGAGGGCATGATTGATACTCGGAGGGCCTCTGATGAAAGATTCAGAGTCAAAACTGACTCTTTATAGTCGTTGACCGTGAAGAGAATTAGAAATAGCCTCTCTCATAAAGAGTTGGCCCGCGGCCGAGAGTTTAGAATAGCGTGATCCTTCCTCTATGGGCGGAGGTGCTAATCATCATTGAGCGATGTGGCGATAGTGAGTAGTTAATTTGTCCTAGGTCTTCATCTTGCAGGAAGATCGACCTTCAAGCGAGGATGATTCAACGTGCTGAGGATTATTCCATACATTCACAAAGGGAATCATTGACCATTTGATTCGCAGAACATCACTGCAGGAGCGCCGCACAACTCCTCTGAGTTGAGTTGTTCGAAGGCCGAGGATACTTCAGAGACGCCAACATGCTGACTTGTTCTGACGAACAGTGCGGAATCCGTTTCTATTTCGGATACTCACATTCTTTTCTGTCCTAGCGCCAAAGCGTATGACGAGCTTGTCAGAATATGGCGTTAGACAAGAACCAGAGTTGGATTGGACAGGAACGAATAGAAGGATACGGGAAGTATGGTAGAATGGGACGGTTAAGCCTGCACAGCTGCAAGGCCCGCAATGATGGTGGCAGCTGCGGTGGTGTTGGGCGTCAAAATCCGGGAATCCTGATCGGGAAGCGCGCGTCTATCAGGCGTCTAATTGGATCAAACTCTTGGGCTACGTCATCGATGTTCTTCAACAATTCCACCAACGTCGCACAACGACTTGGTCCGATGTCCAGCTTAGGAATGCGCTGCTCGCTTGGCGTGGTCGACACCATTATACGCTCGTTGTTTCCATGCAATAACCTTGATGAACTCCCGCTAGATTCTCGACCACTCGGTTTACCAGTACGCAGCAATTATCGGCCATCGCCCTTATATCATCGGTCCTCATCCGCGCCATTGTAAGCATCCAGGCTGACGCTTTGGGTTGTGGTATACTGTGAAGAATTGAGAACGCTCTGTACAAGCTGATGCTCCACGTGCGTTTGCTTGGGCGATCATCTATCTCTTGCACTGTCACCACGTTTGCTACAGGCTCTTCATCTTCGCTTCGACGCAAAACCACAGAGCAATCAGAATCTGCTAAATCACCAAGCGTCTCGAAATTGTACTGTTCTGCAGTACGGTCGGGGCGTATCCACGGCCGAGCGGTCCTCAACTTCGAGCATGAGTCCAGAGTCTAGTGGGCGATGGTCTTTCATAGTCGAGCAAGATTACCAGCGACCCTAAGCGATTCATGGTTATCACCTTCGCGCTGGTTCTCCTCGACTCTGGTGGCACGCAGGTTGACCAAGGTTCGAGCAATTATAGACCATCGCCCTTACATCATCGGCCCTCATCCGCGCCATTGTGAGCATCCAGGCTGACGCTTTTGGTTGTGGTATACTGCATGGCAGAACGCTCTGTACAAGTTGATGCTCCACGTGCGACCAGTTCTATCTCGTGCACTATCACCACGTTTGCTGCAGGCTCTTCATCCTCGATGCAAAACCACAGAGCAATTGTAATCTGCGAAATCACCAAGCATCTCGAGACTGTACTGTATTGGAGTACGGGCAGGGCGTATCCACGGCCGAACGGTCCTCGACTTCGAGCATCAGTCCCGAGTCTGTCGGGCGATGGTCTTCCATAGTCGCCGGACAAGAAATATTAGCAATTCTAAGCGATTCATGGTCATCATCTTCGCGCTGGCTCGACTCGACTCTGGTCGCACGCACTGGTTTCGCCAAGGTTCGTCTGCTTCGACTGCAGATACAAGGTCAAGGAGAAAACCAGGCATCCCAGATTGAGATACAAAACAAACATAACAGGGCACATCACCAGCTGTGGACCAGTAGCGAAGTCGAGGAGTCGGAACCCCGGTGTGTTTATGCACGTTGTCAGTCGTCACCAACGACTCGAAGGCTGAGTTCGCGCCTTGGTTAGTTTCCTAGGGTTCAAGTTGCAAGTAAATTTGTACCAAGTGATTACCTGTCTCGTTCATTCCAAACTCCTGGCACTGAGCTGATGATTCCTACGATAGCTTCTAATGTCAGTTACTGGCTTTCATCATCATTTCATCGTCGTTCGTCATGAGAGGTTTAATGGAAAGTTAGAACGTATATGGCAGCAAGAGCCTTGCGCGATCGAGCTGAATCACCTTTGCAGCTTTGACAACACAGAAACTCACCAGGCCACTCCTTCTGCCCAAATTACACACGTCTACTACTTTCCTTGCCCGGTGGACTGCCAGACTTAGCATCGAGTAGACATGCAAAGGTTCCACCTTACCGCTGTTCAGCGATGGGTAGCAAAGCCTCCAAGTTATGCTGAACTTGAAGATCCGGTAGAAGGATCTTGTGTAAGGATGCTACCGGCTTTTCTTATATCCAATCTGCTCAGAACCCATGTCTCTTTTGGAAGGTCACTCAAGGATCTAATAGCAATCCTTATTCATCATTCGGCTTGTGCGCGGTATGATTGTATTCTCACTCTCCCTTTCAGCCACCAGAAATCTCCGAAAGGCGCAGAACATATTCTTCCATGACTATTCGGGTGTTCCACACCATTTCACCATCTGACTCGTACTATTCTGTGACACTAGCTTTGACCATCCAGGACCATCCACAAAATTCCATGATGAGTCATCCCAAAGGGATCTACTTTGCACCATGCTCACAACGACGGCAATGCGATGGACTAAGTCTTTGGAGCGTGTCTGAACCAGGTTTGACTAGACTATCACCAGACTTCGGAGCATCTTGCACTGCATCGGCCTAAGGTTAGTGCAGAACGTTGGCGGCAGCGGAGAGCACCTGACTAGGCTTAGACTAGACTTTCGGAGCCAGTGATGACTAGGACTCACCTCCAAATTTCAGGGGCTTAAAAATGGTGTCGAGAAAAAGTCCCCTCCGAACTATACGGTGGAATGAATAGAGGAATCTATAGGCCTTCCATATTCTGGCAATCGATGAAACAGGCAGGCATACTAGGAATTTCCTGGCAGGGGTAAGCAAACTATAGAACATCGCAGGTCCCTTTGCTTTGTTTAGTGACCGGAGTGACAACGTTCACTTTTCTACTCCCCGATTAATGAAGAGTCAAGACAGTCGAAACATAAACTACCTCACTTCACAGGAGAGACTGACTCTCTTCAACCAGCGATGTCCGCGTTGAGATCGGATGCTCAGCAATCAATGATTCCTTTGTTCTCCCGGTCAACATATATTCGACACCTTTCAGGTTATCAACGTTGATAACAGCAACCACCGAAAAATACGTACGGGTTCTTCGAAAAAATTCAAGCAACTCACAAGACAGGACTCGGATTCTATTGAGGTATGACGAATAAATTCGCAAGTATGAGAAGGAGGATCCTTGATAGTTCCTAGTGTGTTATGATGGTGGCCTTCTCCCCGAAGTCATCGTCTTGGATGTTCGGGTGTGTAGTAGCTCGTTCGTACTCAGGAGCGGCGAAACACTGTGGACGTCTTAACCCTTTGAGCCAGTACAGGTTTTTTTTCATGTACAGAGTATCACTCCTGATTCAGCCACCGTTACTGATATCTTGCACGATGCATGTGGGCAGCACTGGTACTGGCAGTGCAATGGGTGATCATCGTGGTTCACCGTCCTCAACGCTAGGTCCTAGGAAATCCGAGCTCAGACGGGGCTAAGACACGGTTTAGACATGAAACTCAGAGTCCGCTTAAGGGTTCTGAGTCTTGTTAATCACTTCGCGTATGCGATGAGGATTGACTACGATGCCATGCCGCTGAGGCATTGTACTGAGCGCTGTTGGAGTAGCGGAGGGTACCACCTCCGATGCTGTGTGACTGGGTTTTGAATTTTGGCCAAGGAGATAGTACTCACTGAGTGTAGCGGTTTGGGAACGGTATATTCAAGGATAATCGTATATCTTACTCTCCATTTTGTGTTCCACTTACACGGATAGAAGAAACCCACATGCTTGAATGAATAAGGCTATGGTTCTGAATCACGAACAAGCCAAGGAATATTGACATAAGGCAAGTCCCCTTGACGAAGAAACTGAATACTCATACATTGAGGACGACTGGAGGACCCACCTAGAGGTTTGTCACGATCCGTAGACCACCTGTAGTCTATAGAACCTTGGTCTTTGGACGAATATTTCGGAGCAGTGCCGTTTTGAGCATTGTGCCGAAAAGTAAGGTTCGCTGTAACCTGAGCACATATACATAAATGATAGATTTCATCAGATGCCAGTCCTAATAGAGTAAGCGGACTGATTGATGTTTTCCTGGAGGTGGGCAAAGAACGCCGTGTGCGCCTCCCAGCATAACCGCCAGACCGTGCGCCCGAATTGCGAGGGTATCTCTTGAAGAATATCGGATTCTCGTCGAATTTTTGCACCGATTTCGACGATGGCTCGCGTATCGGACACTCGAGTTCAGGGTGCTGAGACTCATGGAGTCTTGAATGGCTTGTGGACGGGACAAGACTACAGAGTTGGAAATCTTTTTGTTTGAGTGTTTGAGAGCATTTGATTGGAATCGATTCATTTTCCAGAGAGCATATGGTTCTGGAATCTGTAGAGTTCCGGAACCGCAGAGATGATCAGATAATATCGGAAGTGAACATGGCCAGCATTGTTAACAACCTCCAGAACACGACACCTATAGCAGAGTTCGATCATGCATCGAGGAGAGGGGGGATTGAGCGTACATTAATTCCAGACTTGGGTGAATGTTGCTCCTCAGACTTGGAGGAAATTTCGAAACAAATGCCTCGGGCCGGATGGATGTCAATAAAGGGAAAACGGCTTAAGATGACCGTTAGTATAAAGACGAGTGTTCTTGTTCATAAACGACCCAAATGAAGGATTCGACGTCGTGGAGCATGTTTGTTTAACGTTGGGATAACTCATTATGGGCTGCGAACATACGGAAGAGAAGCACAGCGCCGGGGAGATAAAACTCGGTCACGCATTTGTCACGGTAAGATGTAAAGCGGACGGCAAGTTGCGGCAAGATCTAGAATTACGATCTAAAACTCCCTGAATGGAATTTGACCCCGTGCTCTTCTGCATCGGCTGTGCTGGCCCAAAACACGGATTCTCCTTTAATACGGGACAAGGTGCAGGGTCCTATGGGCTATTTCTTGTTCTCAAGGCTTCCGTCTTCTTAGACGCTTTTTTCATGCTCTGCGTCGCAAAATTCTCTCTCTCCCTCTAGTTTCCGGTCTTCGTCGCCTTCTTCCCCTTTCTTGCGTTCTCTCGGCTTTCTACCCAGCGGCCACGGCGTCTGTTCCCCTTTTACAGCTTTATCCGCAGTCCGCAGAACTATTGTAATTATGGCCAATAAGCCTACTTTCACCGACAAAGGTACCCTTCAAAGAGGAAAAGCTTGCTTACGATGCAGGTGAGTCATATCTCTCCTTCGGAGGATTCGTGCTGATCGCTGCCATCAGGAAAAGGAAGATGGTAATTACTCAGTTAGACCACATTCCGAAGCCTTACTTATTGACGCCACATTCAGAGATGCGATGGCAATCGACCCGCATGTCAACAGTGTACTCATGCCAAAAAACCCGAAGGTTGTGAGTACGATGATGGCAAAGGCAAGACGCGTACGCAAATTTTACGCGAGACCATACAACGACTGGAACAACGAGTTCGTGAGCTTGAAGATCCAGAATACGTTTCCCCTGCCGTGATGCTACATGATCCCCATCTCCACCAATCCGAATCTTCCTCGTCCTCCTATGACTCTCCAAGTAGCACACCGATCTCCGTTTCACATTCCCCCTACCCTCCCGGTTTGTCTCCGTTTCTTCATATCCAAAGATGAAGTGGCGTTTCCTAAATCTCTTGTTTTCGTAGACTCTTCGAATTCACCTTCGGAGACCTGGACCCAGCTTCCTGTGATTAGTTCCCAGCAATATCCGCGCTCATCATTTTTCTGACGCTCTTACAGGTCATTTCGCCATCTCCTTCGCCGTTCTCTACAGACATCTTTTTCGAAGAACCTCAATCCTATCAGGCCCCTTTTGATCTTGGCCCGGTTTTGTGAGTTTGCGCCGATCTATTGGTTTTTACCCCTTGACTCATTCTGTTCAATGTCAGGTTGGACATCTTTTCCCCTCACCGCCACCAGTGTGGGCTCGGAATACATATGGGCTATCTCAGAGAAAGCCTGATCTTGCCGCCGAATGAACAAAGACATCCTGCACTTATGAATTCCATCTATCTGTGGGCTTGCTTTGTTTCGAGACCCAAGCCCCTGAGCCAACATGAGGAGAACTTCTTGTCGCAGGCTCTGGATGGTGTTCGTGACGGTCTTCGTCAGGGAGATAAGCTTTTGGACGTCATACAGGCATCATGCTTATTGTCGCTCTACTTCCTCGCGAACGGACGTCTGATCGAAGGCAGTGTTCACGCCAGTGCAGTGGCTGCTTTAGCAGTTCAATGTGGATTACAAACCGCTGTCACCGGGAAAGGATCTTTTAACCCATCCTCTTCTAGAGAGCGGCTCGATTTGGACTATATCAGACCCGGGTACAAGGAGGGGGAACGCATACTGACCTTCTGGCAGGTGTATAACCTCGACCGATGTTGGTCTGTTGCTCTCCGGAAACCGCGTGTAGCGCTTGACTCGGAGGACCCATGGACTTCGATCGACTGCCCTTGGCCTCAAGACATCACTGAATACGAATCCGTGAGTTTTCTATATCCCGCCAAAGTTCCGCTAACAACTTAGATGTTCAGGGAAACATCGCCATAGGCAACACTTTCTCGACAGTGAAGTCGTTCTTACAGGGCGACGTCTCCGGTGGTTTCTCGATTCAAGCTCAACGAGCCAAGGCGTCTGCAATATTTTCGCGTGCCGACGAACTAGCGGCAAGTTGGAGATATAGTGGGTCGCTATATTTTATTTCTGCAACGCATGACTAACACGTATTTCCAGAACTCCCCGTAGATTCATATCCGGAAGAGTTTCAAGCGTTGGAGCTCACCATTGATCGATTCCTTCCGACGATAATACCCATACATCAATTAAACGTTACGATGCCAGACGAGAAGCACACGCTTATCGTTGTGCATACGTTAATTCAAGTCTCTGTACTTCAGTTGTACCAAAGATTTGCTCAAAATGATCCCGTTATCTACGACAAATGCTCCGCTGCTGCTAGAGCGTGCGTTGCAATTACAAAATACATTACCGAACAAGACTACGACTACCTGGAACCCATAATCGGAGTGAGCTTTTCTTTCTCTAGTCGGTTTGTGTTCTGCTACTTACGTTCTGTTAGTCATGTTGGACAACCGTCGCCGAGTGGCTCATGCTCGAGATCGCCAACATCGAGTCTGCCTGGGCGCTCTCAATATCTTCCACGGACGTTCGTAACGACATCGCTACTGTCTTGTACGCCATGACCTCTCTCAACGCACGGTTCCCTGTACTAGGTGAGACGCAGTATGATTTTCCCCGGACTTATTTGGCTGACATTACTGGATAAGGCATCTCGATAGCCAAGATACAAAAGAGGTTAGCTGAATTATAGCCAAACTCGAACGTCGTATAATGATAGTCGCAATCGGGCTCGCGGATCCACCTCTTCATCGGACAATCATCGATTTTTGGACATGTTCTTCTCCCTCGCACAAGGGGTTGTATCCTCATTTTTTTCGTGGACATTTCTCATCCGAGATGAAACCCTTTCTTTTGTTTTACTGAACATATACCTTTCGCTTTTACTAATATCTCCGATCTTCAGTCAGGAAACGTTCCATCATTCATTGAACATACCTTCGAACTTCTTTCCATTTCTTACTTCCTGATAATTATCTTCCTGACTATTGTTCAACCTTTTGCCTGGACTCTGGATTCGCCTTCCTCACGCTCGTTCATGACTCTTTCACGCACGTTCCTTCACGACCTTGGACCTTTTTTACGTGGACTATTGGACTCCTACCACGAACATTATGGACTACCCCCGAACAATCTTGGACAATGGACTACCACAGACTACTACCCACATGGACTCCGTACAGTTATACCATATATATTACGCGTCATCCCCACTTACTGCTTTTTGTAATACTGTACATTTACCTATATCCTTTCAGACTATTTCTACATTATATCTTCGCTTTCTTTAATGTTAACTATATCCACCATGTACCATTGGACTCGCTTTGCTTGCTTCTGTCGTGTTGCACACTTACATATATTTCTCCATTGCAGGACAAGCGCAGGCTGGTTGGGTGGGGGATGGATGACAATTAACAAACGGACTCTTGTAGAACTATCTCTATACACATACACCAAAACACAAACGGACTTTTGTAGAACCGATACTGCGAACACTGACTCGAATCAAATGTATACATAAAGTACATTCTAAATCTCTAACAAAGTTGGTAACAACAAAGTCTTGACGTTACAGACGCCTGAAAACCCCACGATCGGACAAAATCACGAACTCCCGAGTCCCTGGGACATGATCTGAGAGTGAAGCGTAAGTCGTGTATATTGGCGGGAGAGTCGAGAATGACTCAATCTGCTGTTTAGATGCCATCCATTACTAGGTTAGATTAATTCGTTCATCGGGATAAGTTGTTGACTCTGGGGCCTGGGCGGAATGTCCTCTACACTGATTGAAAACTCGGCAGTTGACGATAATAGAATATGTGAAATATAATGTTTACAGGAGCTGACGAAGAATTTGAGCTATGTATGTGTTCGGGGAATCTACTCGGATATTCAGTTGCACGAGCTACCCGCAAGGTTACTGATAGTATGTATACAAGTCTGATAAATCGTGAAGATGAACAGTCTGAAAAAAAAACAATTGAAATTCCTGTTGAGAGTTGAATTGAGCCCCCCTGGTCGCCATAAGGTTATTGGTATCAAGGAAGAGACAGCCTGAGACTGGAACTCGACTCAGTAGGTCTGTCTAAAGTAGGCAAACTTGGTAGGCAATCTGTTACGTTTGAACATCGTTCGGGTGCGACAAATTGCAGATATGCAGTCATTGGCTTCCCGCACAGCGTTAACCTGACTGTGCAGTGTGCAGACTGAAAAAATGTGGAAGGACATCGGAGTAGAGTTTCACGTTTAACTTCAACGCCAGGGAGAAGTTTAGGCCGTGTCCGTGGGTAAAATTTGGGCTTACGTGATGGATTTTGGTTGCCGCCCAAGTAAGCGCTCTGATCAAGTTCAGTTCACTCAGTGATGGCCTTTTGGATATGCGCATCCTTACTTGGAACATTGTGAGTGTAATATACGGCATTTGTAGACAGTTTGCTTAACGCTATCTGTTAGAATGGGATCCGAACGATACCCCAATACCATCCGTATGCTTTCCAGCAAAAACTGCCCCAATTGCCCACTCACAGGACGCGTTTAGGTGGAATACACTGAAAAACCACGATGCAATCTTAGACCATTTGAATGCTGATATCATAAACTTCCAAGGCATGCATCAAACTGTTCGCTTTTTCGTGTACTAATGGTTCTATAGAGGTCAAATCATCCCGTACAGCTCTTCCTGCTCCAGTCGCCGCTCCGCCGTCATACGACGCGTATTACTCTTTCCCACTTACCAAGAATGGATACTCCGGCGTTGCTACCTACACTCGCCGACCATCAACGACTACCTCCGGTGTGACAGCGCTCAAGGCTGAAGAAGGACTGACAGGAATTCTCCGTCAACCGCATCTCAAGCCTCCTATCTCGGATGCAGAACGTGTATCGCGTCCAGAAGCCTATGACTACGGCGAAGAGTTTGAGTCGATGGATTTGAAGTCCCTTGATGCAGAAGGACGCGTTCTCACATTCGATTTTGGCCTGTTCGTCTTGATCAATGTGTATTGCCCTAACGACGGCTCTTCTGAAGAAGACACGAGTCGATTTGACTACAAGATGGCTTTTCATCGCCTCCTCGAAGCTCGAATACGCGCGCTCATTAGAGAAGGGCGAGAGGTGATACTTTTGGGTGATATCAATGCATGTGCAGCAATAATGGACCATTGCGAAGGCGACATAATCGTTCGTAGAGGTGCAGCGCTGGGATTCGACGGTGACAGTGAAGAATATTTCTGGGTGGAAAATGAGGCTAGGCGATGGCTGAGAGACCTGTTGGAAGGCGAAAAAAGGTGTCTAGTCGACGTAGTGAGAAAATACCATCCTGGACGACGGGGGATGTTCACATGTGAGTGATTTCGACTTTTTTCCAGTTTGATTCTGCTTATCGTGTTCTTACGATAGGTTGGAATACCAAGTTATCCGCTCGCGCCAGTAATTATGGAACTCGCATCGATTATATCCTCGTCACTCCTGGTCTCCTGCCATGGATTAAAGCAGCAGATATCGAACCTAGTATCAAAGGCAGCGATCATTGTCCGGTCTGGATAGATCTTCATGAAGAAATCACACTACCTGAATCCAATCTCATAATCAAACTTCGGGATCGCACGTCATGTACTACATCTGGTCAAATTCAAGCGAAGCCGATAGCACCAAGGTTGGCGACGCATTTCTGGGACGAGTATTCTGGGAAACAACGTCTTCTGGCGAGCTTCTTTGGTGTTGGTTCCGCTGAAGACAAGACCAAAAAGATGAAAACTGTTGCTGAAGCTGTAAGATTCCCTATATCTGTTGTACTGCGTTAAGTTGTGTTGCTGAAACGTGTCTCTGGCAGACATCGAAGAAGAGCTCGCGTAATGAATCCTCGGCTGACGAACTTGCATTGCTCGGTGGAGAGAAGAGGGCAGAACGCAGTGACGCGGAGAGAGAGAACATGCACATGGACGCTACAGATATGTGTGAATCGTTGAGCTCGCCCAACCTCCTGAAGACAGCGCCCTCTTCCTCACTGTCGTTGGGCGAGCCATCTAGAACGCCGACTCCTACTTCCACGCCTTCATCTTCGAATCCAATCAAGAAGAGGAAGTCACCCCCTCCCTCACAAACTCCTGCTGCGTCATCCGAATCTAGATCCATACCTTACTCGAAGCAGAAGAAACAAAGAAAGGAAAAAGAAGAAGATATAAAAGACGTGAAGAGGCCTGGACAATCAAAGCTATCGAGTTTCTTCGTCGCACCATCTGCTTCCAAAGAGAAAACCCAATCAAAAGGCCTGGCCAAGTCCAAGATTAAACGAAGCCGAACTGTCTCAGCAGAGGAACTTTCAGAAATGGAAGCAGAAGTCGATTCAGTCATTGATCTCACGTCCGAAGACTTGCACGTTGTCGAGGAGGAAATCGACGACGAGGATCTGCGACGGGCAATCCAACTTTCTCTATCTCAAACAGATTCTTCGTCTTCGTCATCACCAGCATCTCTTGTTGCTTCATCCTCATCCCAAGAAGCTTGGAAATCTCTACTCAAACCCCCGGAACCTCCAAAGTGCTTGGTGCATAATGAAGTTGCGAAGCAGTTCAGAGTGAACAAGCCCGGGGTCAACAAGGGTCGATCGTTTTGGGTTTGCTCGAGGTGAGACTAATTGTTGGACGCAACTTATATTGGCTTTTGGACTGATTTGTAGTACAGACCAGTGGGGCCTGGATACGATAAAGGTCGCTCAGAACGACCTCGTGAAGAAGTCGATTCTAGATGGAAGTGTAACTTCTTCGTATGGAGTAGTGATCTTGGTACCAAGAAGACTGCTAGTACATCTGGAAAATGACAATATGGATATTGGAGGACCCCGCATAATGAGTGAAGATGTTCGTCACGAATTCGGACAAAATTTTGGCCAAAATTCGCAAAATGCCCATCCCTGGTTCGGACAAAACTATGGGAAATCAGGCGGGAAGCCCAGACGAAGGTTCGGACAACAATTTCCTATGGGGATCGAACTTCAGGTCTACCAGCAGCAAACCAGCAGCCTCTGGCCGAAATCTCACACTTCAAGCCACTGCACGCAACTCAGCTGAGCAAGATCCACAAAATCGTCAACTGGCTCAGAATCAGCACTGGATTCAAAATTTTGACTCGGAGAGGCCCGTACCGCAGTTCGGACAAAAATTTTGTATTTTTGAGGTTCATCAGCGATTTCGGACAAAAATTTGGGTCCCAGAGGTAATTTTGGTTCGGACAAAACTCTCCAGAAATCAAAAAATTTCTGACTATCATTCTCACCTATTATGCGGGGTCCTGATATTGGATAGTCCAGAATTCCCAGCGGCGGGTTTAGTCGTCTCCTTGCAGATGGTCCCGATCTTGATCACAAGTCCAGCACCGCCTGACCCCATTCACGCCTTCAACAAAAGTTGACAATCTTTTCCACTAAGATGGTTTTTGTTGATTCTAAGTTCAAAGGCGAACTGATTTCACGAGTGCATGCCGTTGACCAGACTTCTCGTATGTGAGTCTAAGATCTGAACTTGAGCCCACTGGTCACTTATGCTCCTCCACAAACAAGCATGAGCAACATCCAATGTTGTGCAAGGGACCTACTTTTCTTCCTTGTTGGCTTTCGGAACCAACTGTAAATCAGGATGAATTTATAGACCTGGTATCTTGAGATTAAACTACGCCCATGTGAATTCGTAGAGGAAGCAGTTTCGAACAACTTCTTCAAATTTCACCGAGACCTAAAAATGACGAGCTGGGCCTCCCTTGTTGCGGTTCGAAGAGGATATGATAGAGTGAGTTTCTCCTCACAGCCCGATTCTTCCTGCTGCGCGAAAAAGCGATCCGTCTCCCAAGAAGCTTTGGAGTGCAAGCGCTGCGCGCATCTTGGGCCCAAGCATACTCATGGGAGTCCCGCCGTTTTCTTGGGGTTGCAACTTGTATTCGACATACTACCTGAAGAACGACAGCCTTACCTGGAGAGTATCGATGCTTTCAAGGAATGCCGGCCCCGTGCCGAGGGGCGGGATCGACTTTGAAATTTGAAACTCCGAACCTCACTGACCTTGGTTCAGCTCTTGTTTCGAAGTTGGTTCCAACTTGATCACAAACATGCTTTATCTCCCACAAGAACTTGTCGACCGAATTATTGACGAATTCTACGACTCATTTGGTGATCTTAAGAATCTATCTCTCGTTGCCAGATCATGGCTACATCGGGCTCGCTGCCATCTTTTTCGCTCTCTCACCCTTAACCCTCAGGATCTGCAGGCGATCCGTGATCACTATGCCGACCTTAAGCGCAGAGATTCCCTCGATTTCATCTTGGACCCGGATGATTATGTATCTTTACAAGACAAAAAGTTTTTATGTTCGCCACTTGCAGAGAATCCTCAGCCTACGCAGTCGTTCCTATCGTCTATTACCAACATCATTCCTCATGTTCGAGGTTTACAATTGCTATCTTGGATCCAAGTTGGAGATCAACTTGTACCTGCGAAGGTGTATCATCGGGAATGGCTTGGATATGGGGGTGACGCATACGCATCACATTGCCGTCTCAGAAGGTCATTGTCATCGAATGAAGACTTTCTGGAAAGACAGAAGGTTCAATGGAACTCTATTGATCTCCCTTGGGAACGTGGTACAGGATTGCATGCATTACCGTTCAGGAATTTGAGGCTCATCTACATTCAGTGGAGTGTGTTCAGCTGGACACTGCCCTTCGAACGTACAGCGGGTCCTGCGAATCCAGCTAACTGGCCTGGTATTCAACTAGCGTTGCTCCTCAAATCTAATGGCAGTACTCTAGACCATGTCCACGTTACCGAATATCCTGGTTTTCAGCCGGATAAAAATGGTTCAACTAGAGACGCTCTGCTTAACCTCCTTGCTCAGAACGCTCCAAATTTGCGATCACTGTGCCTCGGAGGTCTACGGAAGGCATATTATCCCCAATTTCGCTCCCTTGAATCCGAAGATCCTCCATTACCAGATCGTGTGCTATATCCTTCAGGCGAGGAAGTGCCGCATATCATACTAGATCACAACTGTCCGCCAGATAACCTTGCCACTATATACCTTGAGCGTCTCTTTCTCCAAGGTTTCGAAGCAGAGTCTACCATCCTGATTCAGGAAGCAATGCTCAATGGTGGTGTTTTCTCGTTGAAGAACTTGAGCCACCTTGTACTATCCGTAATGCCAATGGGTTATGATTACATGTTCATGTTCTCCAAGGTACAAGGGACCTTGACACATCTCACTCTTGATTTGAAAGATTCAAGTTAGTTATGTTTGTTCATCTCTGCCTGCTTGATCTTACTTAGTGCTTTTTAGCTCTCTATGCCAGCCTCAGGTTCCATTTCTTCCCAAGACTTGCATATCTACAATTCATTGTACATGCCATCTACCGCTCCTGGGTCAACCTGCATGACATAGTCAGAGCTTTATCTGACAATGCCTATCATCTAGATGGTTCATTGCCAGTTATTCAACTAGTCAAACGGCTACACATTTCCTATGGATCCAGCGCTCGCTTGATCAATCACGGATACTTACTTGCAGCATCAGCAGATGAGTTGCTTGAAAGTCTGGTCTGCATTCCTTCTGAAATTCCAGAGTCAATGGGAAGGAGTCAGGTGGAAGAGATTACATTCGATGTGTCTGAGTCAATGCTTGCAGATACTTTTCCATTAACATATAGCACGGGTCGTTTGAAGGAAGGACAAACAGATCATTGGTGGTACCGACCTTCATATCTGTAGTAAATCATTATGAGACTCTGATGATTTTCCCTATTGAAATATCACTTACGTTTTATCTCTAATCTGAACTCTTTCGATTAGGTTAACTTGAGTCAGAGACTCAGAGTGATTTCTCGGAGAGGCCTGAAAAGACCATTAGCAAGAAGTATGATTGATTGAAAGCAATAATCCTACATATCCTTAGAAGAAGTGCCACTCAAGGTGAAAACTGTGTCACTGCTACTAGGACCACACGGCGCACTGCTGGTATAGTATGTAGACGGGCGACAAGTTCTAGTTTGCATGTAAGGGAGCTAAAGCCTAAGCGCTATGTAAGCGCCCTGTAAGCGCCCAATTCCGTCACGGAGATCAGGTGTACTGGCGATATACGCGCCTGGTTTCCTTTCTCTCATCAATGATCATCACCCAGACGACTCTCATCTACGATATTCCTCCTCAAGTTTTCACCTAATTTGCGTTCATCAAGCTCATTCGCTATCCTACGGGGTTCAAGTAACACGCCGTAAATCTGTGCCCAGTGCCCACTCTTGAATTAGCGAGCTTGAAGTTGTCAATGCCTCGCATGAGTCTTCCCATGGGAGACTATGGAACGAGGAGGTATGCTTACATGTGAGTTGCCCACTCTTGAATTAGCGAGCTTGAAGTTGTCAATGCCTCGCATGAGTCTACCCATGGGAGACTTTGGAACGAGGAGGTATGCTTACATGTGAGTTATCTCAACTATTATTCTAGCTTGATTCTGCTCATTGTGTGATGACATTGACGATAGCTTGGATTACCAAGTTATCCGCTCGTGCCAGTGACTACGGAACCCATATCGAGTATAGCCTCGTCACTCCTCGTCCTTTGCCATGGATGCAAGCAGCAGATATCGAGCCTGGCATCCGACAAAGGCAATGATCATTGTCCGGTCTGGATGCATCTCCACGAAGAAATTACGCTACCTGAAACCAATTTCTCGCTCGAACTTCGGGATCGTATATCCTGTACTACATCTGATCAAACACAAGCGAAGCCGATAGCACCAAGGTTAACGACTCATTTCTGGGACGAGTATTCTGGAAAGCAACCGCGGAGGACAGGACGAAAAAGATAATAACCGTCGCTGAAGCTGTAGGATTCCCTTCATATGTTGTACTGCGTCGAACTGCGTTGCTCAAATGTGGCCCTGGCAGATATGGAAAAGCACTCGCGTAATGAATTCCCGGGTAACGAACTCGGTGGGGAGAAGAGGGGTAACGCAGTAACGCAGAGAGAGAGAACATGCAAATGGACGCTACAGAGATAGGCGAATCGCTGAGCTCACCCAACCTCCTGAAGACAGCGCCCTCTTCCTCACTGTCGTCGACCGAGCCATCTAGAACTTCGACTCCTACTTCCACACCTTCATCTTCCAATCCAATCAAGAAGAGGAAGTCACCTCCTCCCTCACAAACTCCTGCTGCGACGCGCATCATCCGAATATAGATCCATCCCTTACTCGAAGCAGAAAAAACAAAGAAAGGAAAAAGAAGAAGATGTAAAAGACGTGAAGAGGCCTGGACAATCAAAGTTATCGAATTTCTTCATCGCACCATCTGCTTCCAAAGAGAAAAATCAATCAAAAGGCCCGGCCAAGTCCAAAATCAAACGAAGCCGAACTTTCTCGACAGAGGAACTTGCTGAAATGGAAGCAGAAGTCGAGTCAGTTAATGATCTCACGTCCGAAGACGTGCAGGATGTTGAGGAGGAAACCAATGACGAGGATCTGCGACGGGCAATCAAACTTTCGCTATCTCAGACGGAATCTTCCTCTTCGTCGACACCAGTACCTCTCGTTGCTTCCTCTTCATCTCAAGAAGCTTGGCAAACTCTACTCAAACCTCCGGAACCACCAAAGTGCTTGGTGCATAATGAAGTTGCGGAGCAGTTCAGAGTGAATATGCCCGGGGTCAACAAAGGACGATCGTTTTGCGTTTGCTCGAGGTGAGATTAATTACTCGAGACTTCTTATATTGGCTTTTGGACTGATTTATAGTACAGACCAGTGGGGCCTGGATATAATAAAGGTCGTTCAGAACGACCTCGTGAAGAAGTCGATTCTAGATGGAAGTGTAACTTCTTCGTATGGAGTAGTGATCTTGGTACCGAAAAGACTGCGAGTACATCTGGGAAATGACAAGATGAATACCTAGTCCACAATTTCGAGCGGCGGGTTTAGTCGTCCGCCTGCCGGTGGTACGTGTTATGGTCCCGTTTTGATCACAAGCCCAACAGCGCCTGACCCCATTCATGCCTTCAACAAAAGTTGACAATGATATGACGAACTTCCGACATCTTCTTTTCCATTCATGGTCCTCATTCAAACGTTACGGACTGTATAAATAAGAACCGTTGAATCTTTACCCCACTTTGCCAACCCTCATCTCAAAAATCTGTTCATATTCCGCTCGAATTATACAGCTTCATCAAGATGAAATTCACGGTTCTGATCCTCGGCTTGGCCTTACTCGTAGGCTCGACTGTCGCACAAAGCCTCTCCCAATGCGCCACTGCTTGCGTCTCTCAGGCGGCGGTCAAAGATGGTTGTGTTAGTTTGTAAGTTCAAACGCAAACCGGTCTCACAAGTGCATGCCGTTGACCAAACTTCTCGTATGAAGCACGAACCTCACCTGCGTATGCACCAGCGCGCAATTCCAACAGGACGCTCGTTCTTGCCTTACGGCAGAATGTTCTTCAGCGGATTTGACCACTCTGGAAGGGTTGCAGGCACAAGAATGCGGGGCCAGTGAGTGTTCGATATTTGTTTCTGGAAATCTTCATATATAGCGTGTCTGTTCACGTACCTGTGCTCATCTTCCATTGCTTCTGATTCCCTCAGTGCAACTCTCAGCTACCGGAACGCCTAGTGATACCGCGACGTTCACTGCTTCTGGGATCAGCAGTGGGACAGGAACTAGTATCAGTGCCACGACTTCATCTGGGGCTTCTGGAAGTGCTTCGACTACTGTTGCGTCCGGTTCTGGCTCTGGGACTATCGTACCTCCCCCATCCAGTGTGATATCTAGTGCGATATCTGGAGCATCGAGTGCGGCATCGAGTGCGGCTTCTAGTGCTGCGTCCAGTGCATCCAGTGCCGGTAGCACAGGAAACAGTGCGCCAAATGTGCAAGTACCGTTGGGCATGAGTTTTGTTGGAATGTTGGCGGCGTTGTTGGCGTGAGGTTTCGTTTCGTTTCCATACCAGAACCTGAGATACGACAAAAAATGGTCCTCATTACTTCATTACTTCTCTAAAACGCACGTTGGACATAGTCTTGTATGATCTTTGAAGTTTCCGTGTACATACAGTATTAGGTGTAAAAATATGTCGATCAATGTAAGCGCCCGTACTCTTTCTTGAACTTCAACCAGTTCGTCATGTCGACTCCAGCCGCTCGGAGAACTTCTCTATTGAACGATTTCAACAACAGAAGAGTCCCCACGATAGATGACTTACGAGTTCGTTGTCATTCCATGGTATGCAGCTCAATAGTGACTTCAACAGGTCAAAGAATGCTTCATTTGTAGAGACGAAGAAACTTACGATGGTACAGTCGATTTTCCTGCCCTCCGGACAAGTCCTGACTAGAATGTAATGCAGAGCTCCCACCAAGACGTCGGGAATGGGTCCATCCCTGTAAATGCAAACTGATCGCACACCAGTCGTGTCTGTTGAACATGGTTTCGAGGTCAACAACACGAGCAAAGTGTCCTCAATGCGAGTACGAATATCAGATACAAACTAATCGGAAATTTCGCGTTTCCTCACTGTTCTTCCGGATTGGTGACACCATCTTTCAAGCTATGGGTATGAGCTTCCTCGCAACATCGGCCGTTGGAGTGGCGACTTCCACCGTGATTAGCGTTCTTGCTGTCGGGACAGGGTACGGTGCGGTTGCGGTTAGGGAATTCTTTGGTGCTGAGTACGTTGATTGTGGACAGATTCTTGACGTCGCTGATGTCGTTCTCCACAGGTTGTTTGACCTTTTGCTGACGGACGAGCCAGGCAATTGGCAAATTGGTCACTATATTTTTCTTTGTCTGACGCCTCTTCGCCTCGTGTCTCCCCTGGTGAATCTTGGCAACTTCACACCCTTCTTCTTTCTCTGGCCCTCCATCCCTCCTCGTACTGTGCGGGAACAATTAGTAGCAGATTCGACTCGAATCGATACAGACTCTTCATATCCTACGTTCAAAAAGCGGACATGGCCTCCTAGTTTGAGCACATGCGGTTTCATAGCCATGGGCTCATCCATGCTATACAATCGTGCTTTCAGTCGCTTTTCCGAATGGGTCTTGGGCATGAAACAACCTGCCGCGCGCGGTTTCGTACCAGGGTTGACCTTTCGTCGGGAATTTCGTCGTCAAGAAGGTCCGGATGGGGCAGAACAGGAAGCAGTGTTGCAAGTCCAGCGCGACGTACCTGAGGCAGTGGATATGCCGTTTGCGAATTTGAATGGTGCTACGCAGTATCCCAACATATCGATGATGATTGGGCTATTGAAGCCTTTCATTGCTAGCGGGATCGGACATCTGCTCTACCTCGGAGCTCAGCATTCGAGGACCCTGCGCTTCGTTCTGGGTATTCCCCATCCTACGAGTGCTTCACCTTTGTATACATCGCCGAAGCTGATTCCCGAGCTTACCAACAATACGTGGTATTGGAGATACTATACTGAAGCAGCACTAGGAGAAATGGATCCTGTCTGGTAAGCTTATGGTCAATCATCGAGTTTCATCTCGCAACTCATTCTCCTGTGCATAGGATTCGTAATTCAGTCGGACTGGGTATCTTCATTGTAGTATGTGGTTCTGCATTGCTCGTTGTTGATAACTTGCTAAATGTGGAACTCAGATAAGGGACTCTGCACATCTCTTCCATCTGTGGCTGACAAAACGAGAAATGGCCAGTCGTAGATTGAAGAATCGTGATTTTGCGGGAGTGGATTTGAAAGAACTTGATTTAGTTCAACGTCCCAGACCAACTACTTAAATTGTTGCCTATCTCACTGCGGTATTATCGAATCCGAGCCTACTCCCGCTTGATTGTGTTGAGAGAAGTTGCATTCAAACTAAATCAAAAACGTGCCTGCTCTACAGTTCGTGAAGCCAAGTTTGCCTGTAAGGGACACCTGGGAGCAAAACGCTAAGCGCTCTCTAAGCGCCTAATTTCGTCACGGAGATCACATCACGTGTACAGACGATACGCGCCTTCTGCGGGAATCGATCTTGTCCTGAACCGCAAACAACTCTGACGATGTCTCTCCTATTCTTTGGATGTTCTTCTCCTCCCTCCTCTCGTCATCTCCCAGACGATTTTTATCTACAAAGTCCCTCAAGTTTTCCTCTAACTTGTGTTCATCAAGTTCATTCGCTATCCTACATATCGCGATGGATTCTCCAGTTCTATCGACAGAAAATTCCTTGTCCCGACGTCGCAGTGCACGGATACGCACGATGGCCACAAGCACAAGCGCCTCTACAGTGTCTGTAACAGCTCCGGTTACCGCACAGGATGACTCTGACATCGCAATGACGATGACGACCACAAAGAGAAAGCGCGCGCAGAAAGCAGTGACAGTTGCAGCTGAAATTGAACGTCTGTCAGATCTGTCGTCTCTAGACGATGATGAGTCTGCGACACAAGATTCGAAGAAGAGCAGTGCGAAGAGAACTAAGAAGACGGCCAGAAAGATCAAGGTAGACATCGACGAAGAAGGTTACGAAGAGACAAAAGTCAAGAAGACACGCAAACCTAGGCAACCAAAGCCAGAACCCGTTTATGTTATTCCTGATGTGGAGAGACGCGAGACAAAGTTTCGCGGGCGTTTAGGTAGATCTCATCTTCTATCATACCTGTGATCGTCTTTGGTTTAGACTTTCCAGGTTACGCTTGCCTCAATACGATTCTGAGGAACAAGAAACCTGCATCGGAAGCTGTGTTCTGCTCTAGGACTTGTCGGTAAGCACATATTTATAACTCATGAAGAAATGTCCTTACACTGTCCAGAATCGATTCTATCAAGAAGAATGGCATGGATTGGGTCAAGGACCTAGGGCGAAAAAATGTGCAGGATCTTATTACTATGATACAGTGGAACGAAGATAACGTATAACATCCACGTCTCTAAGCCGATGTTTCTTGCCTAACACCCTTCCTATCTAGAACATTCGTTTTCTTCGCTTGTCTTCAGAGATGTTCCCCTTTGCCTCTCACTCGATATACGGCTACTCGCTTGAATATTGTGCCCCGCTTCTGGCTGAAGCGGGAGCATTGGCAAAGAAATATGGACACCGGTTGACGACACATCCTGGCCAGTTCACTCAACTCGGAAGTCCCAAGCCCGGTGTCATTGAAAGCTCCGTTCGAGAGCTGGAGTACCATTGTCAGATGCTGAATTTAATGGGTGTCGGAAAGGATGGTGTGACTATCCTCCATGTGAGTACTCGATTCAGCGCCCCTTTTCAGTCCATATTCAAGTCGTCGCAGGGAGGTGGGGTGTATGATGATAAATCTGCTGCCATTGAGAGAATCAAGAATACCATACGAGAGGTTTTACCCCAGCACTGTAGAGACAGGCTGGTGTTAGAAAACGATGAAGTGAGCGTGTCATGTATGCTCACGAGCAATTCACTTACCTTTTTCAGCTTTGCTACAACGCAGATGACTTATTGCCTATATGTGAAGAGCTTGACGTTCCTCTCGTTTTCGGTGCGAGTCATACATCTGTATCCACTTTTCATCTAATATGAACACCCACTGTCCGCAGATTACCATCATGATTCTCTCAATCCGTCTTCTATACCGCCAGCCGAGATCATTAAACGCACCAATGCGATTTTCGCTCGACGAGGGATTCGACCTAAGCAGCATCTCAGTGATCCTCGGCCTGGTGCTGTGACTATCATAGCGACGAGCGCATGCAGACCGATGTGAACGACTTCCCGACGAACTTGAACAGGAAGGTGTGGCTATCGACGTTGATCTGATGATAGAGGCCAAGGACAAAGAGCAGGCGGTGTTGCAACTTTATAGGATTTACGGCCTTGAGGAAGTCAAATACGGTATGTGTGTTTCGGCTTTTCTTCTGTACTCGATCTTCATGATTTCGCAGAATCTCTTCGACCGCCTAATGAGAATCAGACAAAGGAGACGAAGGGGAGAAAGTCAAGTAAGAGAGCGAAGAAGAACGCACCGGTAGGCGAGGATGGAAACGGAAATGAGGGTGAGGGTGAGGGCGCTGGCGAGGATGTAATCGGCGGTGAAATTGAAGATAGCGGGGAGGAGGTGGAACTTGAAGGAGAAGATGAGCAAGTTGAAGGAGGCTCAGCTTGAGACCAGTATGATTGTAGCTGCTTCTTTGTAACCTATTAGGCTTACGCTCACTGTGAAGTTTGAATGTGTTTGAATCAACGCAGATGCTTTCTCGTACTCTCTGGGCATAAGGTTATAGCCGTCCCAGCAAGCCCGCAATTAGATCTCAGACATTTCTAACTCAAACACCTCAACCCTCCTTTTTCTCGTTCCACCATGTCGCTCTTGGATCGTTCTCAGAATAACCCGCTAATTCGACGCTCCGTGAAATTGGAGTTGCAACTTTCCTCTTCTACGATTGCAGAACCACGAAAACAACCAATTTATCGTCCTAAAAGTGGCCGAGTCAATCTCGAAGTACCAGAACAAGTTTGGGCGTTGTCGGGAGTCGAAGGGCCCCTATCTGAATTTGAGCCCAGAGATTTCGACCTGGAGAATATCTTGATACGCCAGGAATATCAGGATGTTCTGAATGGCATCATTGCTTGGATAGAGAAGCGGAAGGCTGCAGAGCTGGAAATGTCGACGAAACAATACAACTGGTATGTCTTCTCCTGGTTTAAACATAAATTGTCTAAACAACCATGATTGCCCTTAGCACCAATGTCGCTGTGCCCAAGGTGGGGCTGCTTGAGGCCAGCTCTGAGATAGAAAAAGAGCTCTCTACCGTGTGGTATAGTCCAAAATTTGGCGATATACCTGTCGTACCCGACTCGTGCTTTCACGATCGCCAACGATATCCAAATCCATTTATTAACAAGCTATCTATCGCTACTCGAGGAGCTTTATGTTTGACTGGTGTACCAGGGACTGGTGAGATATTGTAATTCGCTTTGAACCACGCCGTCCTTTGCTTATCATCCGAGCGAACCAGGGAAGACCCTTTTTTTGATCTACATATGGCGGCTCCGATGTCAACTGAATCTGCCCACTCTCTTCCTGTTTAAATCCCACTACGCATATCTATGGTTTGATAACGCTGTCTACAGCGTACGGATCGGGGAGATTGACATTATATTAAAGACACTACTCCCCTGCTCTACCTGGTGCCTTATCGACTCCAACGAAGAACATGTCCGGCTCCCAATAAACACTGCGATGTCTGGAAATTTCGTTATCCAAGCGGCTTCTCCAAGCCATGAACAAATGGCTTGGGAGCGTAAATCAACTTGCGTGGATTTCTTGATTATGAAACCCTTTGACTGTAGTGAGCTTATTGCTGGGTACGTCGTATGCTCGTTGGGCCCCGACAGACGTTCACTCATGAATGGCTTCAGGTTGCACCTGCAGATACCCCTCGTCCGTAACGGAGTCACTGAAGAGATGATACGCGAGTTCTATTCAAAGTATGGTGGTTCAGCTCGAGACCTCTATCACAATGTGAAGCAAAGCAACCTATTCGAGGAGAAAATCTTCACCGCGCTGCAAAGTATGAGTTCCCATTCCATTAAAATAGCGTATCTGTCACGTCCGTCGGACTTTCGAGTTCCCTCAGATGCAGGCCATGTTCTGACGGTGTATCCACTTTCTGACCAAGACCGCCGACAGTACATTGTTACTTCACCTACCCCCTTTACTCAAAAAAGAGTGATGCAACGCTCAGGATACAATCAAGTTTCGGCTTGTAGGGAGTATTATGATATGTTTTTCAGAGAAAGTATCCGCGCGCCACCGCTAGGAAACTTACTCGACGCTCATTACCACTACATCATCTGTCGCGGTGGGTTTTGGAAACTTCAGAAGATGTATCACCCGGACGGGCCTCACTCACAGGAATTCAAGACCTGGAAATCGTCGTTGAATGCACCTCAAACACATATCATTGTTGCCGACCGGTTATTGCGTCTTTCGATCTTGTCGGATGCACCAAAATCAGCACAAAGGGTTGAACCATATCCTCTACCAGTACCAGCCATCCACGAGTTTGATAGGGACGCATTAGTGCCCACGCCGCTCGAATTACGGGTTTACTACCTTCCTCGAGATCCAGGATTCCCCATGTTAGATTCGCTCTACACTGATCGACCTGGGCATGCTATCGTCTTTGCCACTATGCCGAAGGAGCACGGACTTGGAGGAAGTGTTAAGGTTCGTGATTGGTTGGAAGAGCACCAAGTTTCGAGTATTTCATATGTTCGTGTAACGCCTCCAACTGTGACCGAAGCTGAAGTCCATGTACCCTTGGATATGGCTGGCATGATTGACGATGTGTATCATATGCAGCTAAAAATGTGAAGAAGAATCGATGTCCCCTACATAGATGATAGAGGTTTCACGATTTCAGTGGGACGAGGTGAGAACTTGCTAGACTCTAATAGAACTCGAGTCTTGAGGCTTGAGGCGCCTGAGGCCTCAGTGCGAGGAAACTCAGAGCCAATGCAGAGGTATGTTTGAAGTTCCGAGTCGTTCAGCACAGAGCTGTGGCACAGAGGGTGTCGGGACGTGAGAAAATAGAGGCTCGAATACATATTACATAATCCCAGAGTTACCCTACTTGGTACTACGTTTTCGACGGTCAAAAATGTCCAAACCCCGACCAATGGTGCCAAAGACGGGCTTCGCGAGCGCAGTTGGAACTAAAGGCATACCTCGGGCTATCTCTTGACCCATCTCTTTGAATGACATCCTCCGTTCCAGCGCGTTTTCTGCATCCCTCTTCGCCCTCTCTGCCTCTCGAGCCTTTCTTTTGACCTCCATCATCAACGCCTCGTTTTGCTCCTTCTTCGACTTCTCGAGTTCCGCCCTCAACTCTTGCTGTGCCTTCTCGTACGTCTCGCGCTGCAATGCAATCTCATCTTCCAGGCGCTTCCGGAGGTCGCTTTCGTTGTCCAGACCTTTCTTCAAATCAACCTTTTCATCCTCCCATTTCAACAGCTTCTTCCGCAGTTCCGCTCGCTCTTCATCCAGCTCACGTTTCAGAGCTTCATTGCCCTTCTTCACTGTCGCTATCTCAGCGTTGAGATCTTCCATCTCCTTCTTGTGCTTCGCAATCATCCGGTTGATCTCCTCGCGTTGCGCTGCTCCGGCAGCTGTTTCTTCGAGGCTCTTCCCTTCGACACGAATCTCCTGCTGTATCTGCACATTTGTAGGCGACAACGTGAAGATGTGGTCGAGAACCTGGCGTGCAGCGCTGTTTTCACGGCTATGTCGCATGAAACGAGCCCCTCCGTCAACCAGATCCTTGAAGAAATTCGAGTTCGATTTGAGCTCCTCCTCCCGTGCTATTCCTTCCTGCTCGTTGACTCGATCCCAGAACGTAGTCAGGACGACAACGTTCTTGAAAGTCGCCGCACCGCAGAGCTCTCGGAAGATCCTCAAGGCTCGACGCGACTGTCCGCCAAATCTGGGATCGGACATTCGATGGAAGAAGATCGCGCCATTCAGTTTTCGGTGTTGGTCATACCTTGGAAAGACACAAACGGACATAAGACAACGTCATTCTGTATCGATTGGATGAGGGCAACTCACTCATTCAGCATGAACTCGGAAATCTTGCGCAGGATTTCTGTATCAGTACGCCCATCTCTCGAGTCATCGAATCCGGGTGTATCGACCAGGACGACTTTCCGGCCGCTCACTGGATCAGTGAAGGGGATTTTCGCCACATCGTCCGTTTCAGAGTCCAAAGTGTCACCGATGCGGGCGTTCTTGTCACCCGTGAGGAGTTGAATGAACTGCGAACGAGGTTAGTCATGATCATACTCCTTTCTGCTCGTGCATCGTACCGACGATTTCCCAGTTCCAGTATTTCCCATCAATCTATGAGGAAACTCTCAGTCAGATGTTCTCGACTCAGACGTGATACGTACGCGATCACCACCTCATCTTGCTGCTCCTCAGGCGATTTAGAACGGTTTTCCATTGTTGGTGGCACAAAAGTATTAAAGTGGGAATGAGGGGAAGAAAGGAAAGAAGGCGTATCCTCTGTGCCTGCACCGCTCGCTATCAGAAGGAAATCGTTTATAACGCCAAATCAACACATAGCATTGGAGCAACGTGTATCCTGATAAGGAACTAATGAATTTTTGGCTATGCCTCAGGTAAGGGCAATTAGTTTCACAGCCTGCGTTTGACTGATTTTCCCTGACTCGTGTACTTTTTCACTATCGATTGACGCAGTGAATGCTCGATGTCAATTTATCGCAGAGAGACATCTTCTCAATCTTTTGGGAATTCGGTGAAGTCCAATGCCCGCTCAGGATGACTCTTACTGACCATTCATACAGGAAACATGAGGATGTATTACTGAAGAAACGCGTCTTTCCCGGAACATAATCTGTCCAGTCTGCCTGTCGTTTGCAGCCTAGCCTCCAAAACTCTAATCGATGGAAAAATCTTGCGAAGGTTGGAACTTGGAATGCTCGAAACTGTGTTCTTCAAATACGGCAAATCACTGCGGGTTCTCAGTACAGCTCGTTGCGACCCGTAAGTATATAGACCATCTCCACAGAATAACAAAAATTCATTGATCATTCGTACATAGTGTCTGATGTCGTACAAGCTACACTCGGAGTGAGAACTACTGAACGCTCTTAGATGAGGATTGAGATCGCAGTTCTACTTGGATCCAAGACCAAATATGGAGTTTGCTGGTCATCTAGCTCGTTGCTGTTCTTCTGAACAACGTCAATGAAAGCACGGAGATCTGTTTCTAGTACCTCCGCCGCAGCCCGAATGATCTCGGGCGTTGCTTGTGAGCTCGATGTAGTCTCGGCATAATGAAGAATAGTGCTCTCTTCTGGCACTTCGAATGACAACAAATACGGGACTTGTGCCATCAGCAGCCAGTCCCGAGGTTTCTTCAATGGCAGAGCGGATAGCAGATCCTGTTCATCGTAGGCACAGAGCTCCGAAAGAGATTGAGGAAGCGGGATATGGAGAGCAGATGGCTTGTTTGGAACGAAGGTCTGATAATACTGCTGTAGGTAATTCACAGCAGTATGTTGAGGGGCGGCGATATGGATGCACATCGTCACGAAGTCAATCAGCTCGTCCAGGGTCCGGATATCTGGGAAGCTCATAAACTGTCCGCCGTCCCGGGACCGAGTGTCCTCGCAGAACGTTGCGATAGATTCATCGCTCAGTACCTCTTGGTCGCTCGCATATTCTTGCTTCAGCACGGTGCTCACGAACTTTCGTATGATATTCCACATCTGTGAAATGTTTCGCGCATAACCATAGTTGTGGTACTTGGGGTCGTCCAGGTTCTCGAGTGGGAAGCCACGCTTTTTGAGGTCGTTCGGAATGTATAGACCTGTCCAGTCGAAGTCATCGTACGCCGACTTCAGGAACATGTACGTTTGGGATGCGGACAGGCCAGTCATCCCGATGATAATCTTTGGCACCAGAGTTTCCCGTGCTGCCTTGTTCAACGAGAGGGTGGTGCTCCAGTGAGGCTCTAGAAGGCGAAACACGATGTGGTTGGGTCCAAAGGAACGATAAGCAGCGACGATGATCACTTCTTCAACCAGATGTGTATGAACGAGATGGATAGTGACTTCGTGACGGAGCCAATCAGAGACCTGTACGCAAGTTTTGGCGAAACGCCATGGCCAATCCTCGTACTCATTGCCGCTGACACCCGATGCGATTCGACGGTTGAAGATGCAGACAGACTCTTTCATGCTGCCCTTGTAGTCAAGAACGATACCCAATGGATGAAGTTTTCCCTCGGGCTCGAGGTGAAAGATGACAACGGACGCACATCCGTAACGGTCATCACAGATAATCGTTTCCCCTGCACGAAGCCCCATACTGGACCGGAAATAGCTGTAGTCCTGCATGTAGATGCTGTCTGCTTTATCTGTCAGGAGTTTGATGATATTCGCTCGTCCCTGGACTTTGGCAACTGCCATGAACTCCTCTAACCATCGACTGGGTGCTAGAGTAATCGTCGTAGGGTTCGTTCCGGTAAACTGTTGTTGGCCGAACGCTGCGTCCGTATACCAGTCTCGACGAAGGCCGATGTTCTTGCTGAAGTACATATCCCGAGCACCTGGATCCAACTTTGCCCTCTGTCTTGCTTCTGTGTGAAGGCGGTAATTGTGGACTTCGAGAGCTTGCATCGTCTGCTCCGCGATGGTCTGATCAGGAGCCAGGTTTCGCAGCTTGGACCACAGTAGCTCTGGCCGAATGAATAGCAAGGCAGTGGTCTCAGCGAAAGATGCAAAGTCGAAGATGCGTAAGGGGTTTTTACGATCGTCCGTAGGGATGATCTTCATGGACGGAGGATAATTGTCGGAGTATGCGAACTGGAACAGGTCTATCGACAGCGTCAGACACAGTCCGCCGTAGAGTAGTTATGCATGCTCACCATCGCTATTGCTCCTATACGTCCTCCGGATAGTGGTCTCTTCTCGCACTTGTGTGACCACCATTTTCGCTTTCTTCTTCTCCTCAAGCTGAAATTGAAGGACTTCCAGTGTGTTGCTCCGCACTTTGTCCACCGCTCGGTATCGGGTCTCCAACTCTTTTCGAGATTCCAAAGAATCCTCCAAACCTTTCTTCAGGTCCGCCTTCTCGTTCTCCCATTGTCTGAGCTGTTTTTCTAACTCTTCCTTCTCCTCTAACAGTTCTTTCCTCAAGCTGTCGTTGTCTCGTCTGATTGCACTTATCTCCTTGCCCAGCGTTGCTAGCTCTTCCTTTTGTTTGGCCAATACTCGCTCGACTTCTCCGCGGTGGATCGAACCGGCTGCGGTATCTTCGAGGCTTTTACCTTCAACCCGAATTTCTTCTTGTATTTGGAAGTTCGTGGGAGACAACGTCAAGATGTGCTCAATGACTCGAAGAGCGCCTTCGATAGTACGGTCGTGTCGCATGAAACGGGCTCCACCAGCCACGATATTGTTGAAAAAGGATGTCTTCAGCTGGTTCTCCCGCATCAACCCCTCCTGAAATCCCACCGAGTCCCAGAATGTCGTCAAGACTGTGATGTTCTGGTAGGCATTTGGTCCACAAAGGCTCTGGAGCATCTTCAGATTGCGACTAGCCTGAGCTCCGAACCTGGGATCTGATATCCGGTGGAGATAGATAAGCCCATGCAACTTCTGCTGTTCGTCGTACCTGTCGGTAAAACGTCGTCAAAGGGGAACGCTACAAACGTTTCAGGTTCACTCACTTTTCCAGAAGGAACTCAGCAATCTTTTTCAAGACTGCGGTGTCCGTAATATCACTTCGCGAATCGTCGAAGCCTGGTGTATCCACGAGAACAATGTTGCGACCACTTTCGGGATCCAGAAAACGCACAACTTGGACATCGGTGGTCAAGGAATCGAGCTTGTTACCGATCCCCACACCAGCGTCGTTTGTGAGTAGCCTGATGAACTACATAATCAAAGGTGAGCATGCACGCCCAAAATCTTGGTTAATCATTGTCTAACAGAAGATTTTCCTGTCCCAGTGCCGCCCATTATCCTATTGGAGAGCTCAGCCGACGTTTAATCTTTGGCAGAATCTTTCAGCACTCACATGATTACAATATCTGATTCGGACCCATTGTTCATCTTGAGCGAAATCCTTGAAAGTTCGTTCAGTGTATTATCCGAGACCTCCTTTGCGCTATCGAGTTTTAAAAACTATGATCAAAGATCTGTAATCTGGTCTTTCTCGCGCAAGTCCGTGCGCATCGAGGCAATCTCACCCCGTGGTGAAAACGCCGATAACTGAGTTCATGTATCCGGTAAGTGCCAGCTCCATACCAGCTTAATCAATCGATAGCGGCTGTGAGAAGCTGTGAGATCGAACTAATGCAATCTACAGACTTCAGCAACACGCCCATTCACCCTGCCAGCAACTGACATCGAACTTGAAGTCTTGAACTGCGGGTTCATTTCCACTGTCTTCTGGTCAACGATGCAAAACCGCCATTTATCATCTATCATCATGACAATCATGACTTGTGGGGTTTGTACTGGTTTGTACCGTGGTAATACTTTAGTATTTCATCGACTCTTAAGGCTGCTATTGTGAATGGCCACAACAAACTCAAACTTGCTCCCTTCATGGCACGAAATTCTGAGGATGTTTCCATTGCGTATGTAGCCTCTCAATGGCTGAAATTGGGATAACTGATTGCTGTCCGTGTTGCAGAATCATGGGTGGAACGGGAACTGGGAAGACTTCGGCAAGCGATATTTCGATACAGTTATCATTTGTACACTGAAGTGTATCCTCTAGTTCACGAATCTCATTGGCGGTTCAGCGTTCATCGTCGGAAATGGCCTTGAATCATGCACCAAGCACATACAAACTCATAAATTTCCCTTTGAAGGCCACAATGTTACCCTTATCGATGTTCCTGGCTTCGATGATACCCATGAAAGCGATGCTGATATCCTCAAGATGATTGCTGATTTCCTCGCATCTGAGTAAGTGAACTCGTCATTTTCAATCGAATTCCAGAGAAATTGACTTCTCTGTTTCAGATACAAATCAGGTCGACGGCTCAATGGACTCATTTATCTTCATCGCATCTCCGACGTCAGGATGGGAGGCGCCTCGAAGCGCAACCTCGTCATGTTCGAAAAGCTCTGTGGTCAAGATGCTTTTCCGAATGTGGCCGTCGTGACAACACGTTGGGATCAGGAGGAGGAAGCTGTTGGTAGGGCACGATTAGAGGAGCTGAAAACGAAACCCCACCTATACAAACCCATCCTTGATGGTGGGGGCGCGATATTCCGTCACGAACGAACGGCGGAGTCTGCAGCGTCTATACTGTCTCATCTCGTTGCCAAGTCCCCGAAAACACTACTGATACAACACGAGATGGTCGAGGAGCACAAACCACTATCGGAAACCGCTGCAGGGATGGAACTTCAGCAGGAGATATTGAAGCAGGTGGAAAGACATCAGGCCGAGATGGAGGAGCTTCTAGACGAACTCAAGCGGAACAGGGATACATCTGAGCTCGAGGACCTCGAAGCGGAATGCAAGGCTCTCGAAGCACAGGCTATCCGCTGGCAAGAGGAAGCTAGAAAGCTTTCCGAATCGGCCCCATCTCCTCCAACAGCGATCGAACAAGGTTCGACAGAATATCCCCCGCCGCTGGTTCAGGCCTCTTTCCGCACGTCAGTCACGCCTGATATCAGTGTCCTCGCTAGCAATCGCAGCGACAGTTATATAGGCAAAAGCGGAGACTATCGCGTCGATAAACTCGATAGACGTGATGAAAGCTATGACAGATTGGATCCTAACTGGGAGGGGACGAAAGCCAAAATTGAGGTTGCAGTGAAGTATCTCCTAGGTATGATTTTTACAGTTCGGTATACAGCAGACGCGATCAAACGTGGGGTCGTAGCTGCCACTGGGAGTCATAGGTAATCTAAATGCAATGTACTACATTACGAAGTAATGATTAGGCAATCGGTTCCAGTTTCACAAAGCTGTGCATATGCGCCCTAATGCAGCGCAGTGTAGCGCTCAGCAGGTTGAGTCCACCAGCATCGCAATCTACGCATGGTTCTGTTTTTGTCGTTGGTACGAGCCTCGATGTCTATATTGCGATGCATGGCGCCGAGGGAGAATGGCATGGCTCGGAGCTACCCCAAGCCCTTGAGGTATATACGAGTTAAGATTGGAAGAGATAGGTGTCGCCTGATTGCCATAGCAGTATAATTGTCTGTGTTTCTTGTCCTTGCGCGGGGGCTACACTTGTGGGGGATAACTGCATTCTTGATGAGCGCTGTTTCAGGTGCGGGACTTTTCCAATGACTGAACTAAATATCGGGTAGCGCCGCGTCACGCGCGCCAGTCTCCGACTCTTGAAAATCACAATGTATGTAGGAAAATGCATAGATTGATATCATATACAGGTAGAAGATATATAAAGTTAGATCTCCCCATATCCATCCCAAAAAGATACAGTACCATCAGTCTGTGCTCTGAGACAAGATATGAACTGCTGTCAACATGGGCAATGGAAGATTTACAGCGTATCCGGAAAACCTTGTCAGTGCACGTTATTTCGCCGGCGCAAAAAATAAAATAAAAAGAAAAGGTACCGAGTACAAGCGACTCTAAGCGACTCTAAGCGACTCTAAGCGAGCCAGATCACTGTCACCCTTGAAGTGTGCATCACACTCACAAGCCTTTTGCTCTCTCATTATGGCCCACAATGGGCAGTTATGTGATGATTTGCATTGGTGGAAGCTTGATACCCATGCTTGATGCGCTTGAAGGCCATACAGACATGAAAATCTTTGAAAGGTGAGCTCCAGTAACAATGCTGATCCTGATATCCAATATCCCACCTCGCTTATACTCAATTACTTGCCTCGCTTATACTCGGTACCTTTTATTTTTCGGGCGGTCAAAAAAAACCTGCACTGACAAGGTTTTCCGGATATGCTGTAACTTACATAACAAGGTTGTGTTCACTGGGACCATTTCCCGGGGGGATGGCAGCGGAGAATTCCGTGAAATCAACTGGTGCAACACCCCCCCGTGCGAATTGATAATGCCGTCGATCTTTGTCATCTGGCGCTCGAGCTGGCATATCGGCATTGATTCCGAAGACTGGTGAGTTAGTGTTGTGAGCGAGACCAGGGGAGCAAGCCTCACATCTGAGGGAAGGAAATAACTTCATTCTTCTGTATAACACTGCTAAGCTTACCTTATGTCTACAACTATTTTGCACCATTTAATTCAATCAATTTTTGTCAGTTTCTCAAAGTTCATGGCCTCTGGAGTCTGCAAAATGGTACGGAAAATTAGAACAGCCCTTTGTAAGTCAGCAAATAGCTATGAGCAAGTGATAAGTATAGCTTACTACTATATGTATCAGCAATGGAGACGAGATGTGCTCCAAATCTTTCAAACCTTGATTTGAACCTTCCGGCCATATTCTGGTGCCGCAGCGCTAATCACGGCAATGCAAAATTCCCACAGGGGGGGTGTTGCACCAGTTGATTTCATGGAACTCTCCGCTGCCCGCCCCCTGCCATTTCCCATTGCAAAGTGTGCAATGTCAGCACCAACATTGGCAACAACCTTTCCATGATCCAGTGCACCTTCAGGCTGCCATCTGCGGATGGAACCTGTGATTGGTTAGAGAGAAGTATGGATGATTCCAGGTGATAACATACCATCAGGGCCACCTGTGAACAATGGCAGTCGATAGCCTCTGGTGATCCTCCATTCGAGATGTGTAATACCTCTGCCAGGACTGAAGTGGACATAATTGCGCAGTATAGGGTTGATCAATCTTGGTCAATGCGTTATCCAATAGACAATCAATGTGGACTGTTGTGTTTGCACAACAGATGATCCCAGGTTCTTTAGACTTCCACAACACATGGACATTAAGATCTTCAACAGCAGAGAACACACGGATATTGATGTTGACCCCTACATTGACGAGATGGGGACCATCACAATGTGTACCAATGATGATGATAGCTTTGAAAACTTTCCCGACAAGCCCTTCCTACAACAACTCAACATCAGCATAACTTTATCACAAAATTGCTCACCTGGTGCAACTTCAATATCTGACCATCTATTTTCTTGATATCCTTTGTACGAGTTCAGAAATGTACAATACTGTCAATGTTCATATTGTGAACAGAGAATGAAGAGGAGCATGGAGATTTGGATTCCACTCTAAAACAGAGTCAGAGTCAATAACCAATAGCGGACATGACGAAACAAACAGTACAGGCTACATGAAACATGGACAAAATTCAACCACGCTAATGAGGTATAAAGTCAGTTCTTAGTATAATGCCTTATGACAGGTCACTTAGCACGAACACAGAGTACGACTTCACGGATTCGTCAATCAAATTGTATTTATAGCGAGGTGTGGGGCGTTGTCAGAGATTCCGCACTATCTTATATCTCAAGTCGAACGCAGTCTTGTAAGATCTTTTAGATCAGCAATACTGGTCAGCAGAACGAAGTGACACAGATATACCAGTCGTAAGATCTGGACTAAGGGTTTGTTTTGAGTGGCTTCCACTCGGATAAGGGTTTTTAGGCTCGGAAAGCAACGGGATACCAGACGTTATGGTAGACCAATCGATTCCGCTCCCGGGTGAAGCAATACTGATCACTATTCTCAGTAAAACCTCGAAGATCACGCAGATCACCAATCACTACGTGTCAACTTGAACAGAGCCACCAAAACTCTGCACGTTCACTCGGCACAACCTGAGACCAAGTCCTCTGTATCTCCGGAACGGAGTCTATCTTCAACTAGCAAGTGACAGACACCAAGTCAAACCACTCAAAAGTCGGGCTTATCGCGATGAAGTAACACACTTAATCTGCAAGGTCCGGTACGGCTTAGAAGCCTTTACTCCCACGTATGGATGAAAAGGATTACCAGTTCAGAGAGATCTGGGCGCAAAACTTATTTCATTTGTGCGGATACAGGTCTTTAAGTACACTACGAAAAGTCCAATACCCGTATTTGTCCTTGATCTAGTAGATCTAGCTATTGCTACAGACGGAGTCCGATAATATACACTTAAATAGTAAAATATGACTGAAACGATACAAACACGCAAGGAAATAGTAAGGAAAACAGATAAACAGCTGAAACTTGTCCGTATTTCGTCGTACTTTTGCCAGATCTAGAAGACCAAGCAAGTTCCGACCATGGTCTGTGCGGCCTCCACATGCTAGGGTGCCTAACTCGTCAGAGTGGCTCCTGCCTGTGTTGCTCAAGTGTTTCCGACGAATTTGCTTCCGCGGAATAGTAGTGGTCTCCCCAAGATAATGAGATAGACTCGTAACAGTGGTTGATCTCGCGGATCAGGTAGGTCTGGTCCGTAGCTTTCGAACGGTATGCATATAGCCTGGTGTTCTGGAGCGGACAACGAAGATAAATGCTTTGGCAGAAGTGTTTTCCGTAGGTTTCCACGCGTTTCCGTGAGTGCTGGTCAAAGCTGTACATAGCATACGCTATATCCCAGTTTAGAACTTGAACATATGCGTGTTTCTGCCGCGGGTTTCACCCGTACTGCCACGGAAATGCTAGATCATCATGTTTCCGATGGTTTCCGCCACTTTGCGTAGGGTTTCCGTGTGGTAACTCGTCCAGATAGGCTCTCATCGTGTCTGATCTGCTAGATCAAGTGAAATTTCTGTCATCACAGCCAAGTACCAAACTCAGTTGTGCCGATCCGGCAGATCTTGATACTAAGTCGATATTCCCTTGGTGTGCTCGTACCAGTAGTCAGCATTCTTGAAGGATCCCCGACCAAGGGTGCGAGCAATAGCTCTAAGTGGATATTCATGGCTGGTCCTGCCAAAGGATCTGTATCCTAGCTTATACTGATACAAGTTTGACTGCTAGTTCGGGCTCACTACAGTCTTTATTGATACTATGCAATGGTCTAAGATGATCTTTTTGATCATTGCACGCCTGCGCGGAAAAACCGTGCAACAACGCTCAGAAATGCTTCTTAGAGTAGCCCTTGTGCTTCACTGTTACAGACTAACATAGTTTGAACATATTGCTGCACAATTACATCTGCAAAAAACTTACCATAACACTGCTTGTAAATGCTGCAGAAAAATCAAGCAAATCCAACTTGAACAGGTTATGAAACAGTATGTCAAATTCTGCCGTCAGTCCCATGATATTGTAACTGACACAAAGTTATCATGGCTGCAAACATGTACCTGTGAATATTTAGTTGTCTGACCCATGAAGGCATACCGAAGGAATGATGAAGAGGCATTACAGCAGTTTCGGAAAACCTTGTCCAGATCGGTTTTTCCACGTCGTGTCAATAATTAAATAATTAATTCCCAAAATAGAAACTGGTCCGTGCGCCAAATGCTACTAACGTCTTTGTACATCCTTAGGATGCCTTTGCTTTTCAACTGCATGTTGCCCAATCGCTGAATGCCTCACCTCAAAGACCGCTTTCTGCCATCTACTCTACCTCATGCTCTTCCCCAGGCCGCTCCTTGTATTCAAGAACAATCAGTCAGTCAGCTGCGGCGGTCACGTATCAGCATGGAAGTTCATCACGAGCAGGCATGCAGTTTTGGAGAGATTCGGTTGATATATTGACGAGCTTGTGAATACTAAATAGTGAGTCTGCTCTATGAACCTTGATGTATCTATTGACTACTAGCAAGGGCCAAGGTGCACAACTCTTCATCACAATACTTCTCATCTGCCCTCATCTGTCCGACCGGACTTCGAGAACTCAGTAATCCTATCGCTTATGCACCTTCGCCCGCATCCATTTCTCGGACTTCCAGTCATGTCTAGCTTCTCCATACCTGAAGTCCCGAACACGGACCTGGTCGCCCACAGATGAAGTCTATTGTACAACAGAATTCCACGTCTTATCTCAATGCATACAAACACATTCTAGGCCGTGTCATTATCTCCTGAGGATATTTCATTGCAGTTCTGGCCATGCGTAGTGGATACACCAAGTAGATGAGCTATTCCATTGCCTACGTAACCTTGTACATGTAACCAGAGCAGAAAACCATGAAGATGTTTGAGCACAGAGAAAGCGGCTGCGAGCATACGTGCACGGACCAGTTTCTATTTTGGGAATTAATTATTTAATTATTGACATGACGTGGAAAAACTGATCTGGACAAGGTTTTCCGAAACTGCTGTAACATGAAGTAACTGTTATTGACAACTGTTCAAGTTATAAACCGGGTAGCGTCGTCACTAGCGCCGCATGCTTCAAAGTGATAAGATATGATTTCAGATGTCATAATGATAAGATAACCTCATGTTACATATAAGAGATTAGCCTAAAAGGGCAAGATAATGAATTTTGATGGATTTAAACACCACAAGACCCTCCTCTAAAGAGTCGGAGATAACACCGATGAGTATACAGAATGGGCTGAACTCGAAACGCTCATACCTTGCAAATGGCTTAATGCAAATCTATTTTCACCAATGGGCTATTGTCGCATATAGCCCCTAACCAAAATTTGGAATTCCTCATCTTGTTGGCATCGCCTTCCATAGCCTCTATTATGCGCCTCTCATTTTTGTTCCACATTCCTTCAGCGGTGCCTCCCTCAAACCCAACGAAACACCGCATCACCTCCGCCTACGGACAAATGTCTCATTTCATCAGCCGGGGACAAGAAGCTGCTAGAGGGAGTTAAGTGGTGAAATACTAGGTATAAAAGAGTTGCTTCGGAAGAACAGAATTCCATACCTCTATTTCCTTCTTCCAGTTCCCCCTTCATTCTCCTTTATCTGTTCACGACGATGATGAAATCTGCGTTGATTCTATCTGCATTGACCTTCTTCTCCGCCAATGCTTATACCATCCCCGAGTCCAAACGAGCGATCACTATCGTTGGAAAGTCGCGCGGGTCAACTTCATATGACTCGTCTTCCTCCGAATCTTCTTCGACTTCGTACGATTCATCTTCATCATCTTCGTCGTCTGGATATTCTATGATCACGGATGCGGAAGTTCTCAACTATGCTCTGACACTCGAGCATCTCGAGGTTGCCTTCTACACCCAGGGCTTGGCCAACTTCTCCGCCGATGCTTTTGCTGAGGCGGGATTTGCTGCAGCTGTACGAGCAAACTACGATGAGATTCTGTCTCATGAAGAAACTCATATCACGTTGCTGCAAAGTGTATTAGAAGGAATGGGAGCTGACGTTGTCCAGGCATGTACATATGATTTGTGAGTCTCTTCCACCGTTTTCCTGTGGAAAATGCTGAAAGCAAGGACAGCAGCGGATCGGTTGACGTCACATCGTTTATTGCCATGAGTGCAGCCTTTGAGACGGTCGGTGCTTCAGCATATTCTGGAGCTTCTAAGCTTCTCCGACATAGGGTTTGTCGATTCCTCTAATGTTTTTGACTTCAAGGACGCTTACTTTGTTTCGTATCTTACAGTCCCTTCTTCCTGCCGCCTCCTCTATCCTCTCGACTGAGGCTCGCCAATCTACCTGGATCCAATCGACTGTACAACACCTCAACCCCTGGAGCGGTGCTTTCGAGGTTCCTCTGACCCCGAATCAGATTTTCACCATCGCTTCCAACTTCATCGTCGAATGCCCTTCCTCCAATCCGCCCATCGCTGCTACTCACGCCTTCCTGCCTCTCAGTATTCCCAGTACCGCTGCTCCAGGAACATCCGTTCAACTGTCGTTCGATTTGACCGAGACGAGTTTCTCTGACTTGTCCGAGTTATCTGTGGCATTCCTCACCTCCAACGGGACCATCTTTGAACAGTTCTCGTCTCCGAGCTCGTACAATGTGACTTTCCCCACGCAAGAAGAGGGTCTCCTGGGTACGGTGTTCGTGCTGGTTGTCAACAGCACATCGGAGGTTACAGATCCAACAACGATCGCGGGTCCTACGCCATTGATGTTCCCTTTCAATGCTACGGACCAGCAGATTGAAGCTCTGTTTCCCAACTAGATGAAATCGGAACCCGCTTTACTTTAGGGACACTGTACGGTCGATTTTCTTTCTAACTTGTAGTATTCGGAACAGCTTTCGGACTCCTAAGTATTATTTGTGAATTGTAAAGCTACCTCGGACATTATTCAACTGCTGTCATACATATCTCTGTTTTCTACTTACTTGGGAAGCGCCGCTGCAGCGGCAATACACCTTGCTTGTAATTGTTGATTGGCAGGCTTCCGTTTGGCAGCATGAATGAATACAAGCCAATTCACCCCGCTGCTTATTCAGCAAGTGGGGACGATTGGCTTGCACAAAGCACACATGGGATGACCAAAAATATTCACTGGCAATAGCATATATTGGGCATATATCTGTAAATCAGACTACTGCAAGAAAGGCTCAAGGACTAAGTGATGATAATATATGCCATGCAGAAGACCACATCAAAGATCGAGAATTATCACTGGCAGAAAAGTATGGGTTAGCACTCCACGGAAGCCAATGCACTTCTAGTGGCAGAAAGGTATGGGTTAGCACTTCATGGAAGCCAACACACTTCTAGTGGCTGAAAGCGAAACATCAAACAAGACTTACCAGAATCAGTGACATTGGCAATCAGTGTGTAAGTCATGGTTGTGCAGAATATAGACACAGATCTTGACTTGGCCAACAGTGCACAAGGGACTGTAGTGGGTCTAGTACTACACACTGATGAACCTTCAATCAACGAGGATCAAGCAGCAGTGGAGTTGAAGTACTTGCCTTTGTATATTCTGGTGAAGTTAGATCGTACATGTGTAATGAAACTGGAAGGATGAGATGAAAATGTTATACCAATCCAACCACAGACTCAAACTATGAGAATTTCAGTACAATAGAAGAAAGGGCCACCGGCAGTGCACACAGTAAAGCGACAGCAATTTCCGCTCACACTGGCATATACCTTCACAGATTATTGAGTGCAGGGACAAACCATAGTTCCGGTGATCATTGACATTTCTCTGCCTCAATTTCCAACGTGAATGTTGAGCCATCTATTTCAGTGTTTGATAATGACAATGTAAGCGAGGACGACCGGGTAGGAAAGACTGCGAATTGATGAAGGATGATTGAGTGTAGAAAGAAGAGTAACGTTCATCATTCAGATGATGTTTTGCCTGCCGTGAGTTGTTTGCATTTATTTGTTTTCAGAGTGTGGGAAAAATAATTATCAAAATCGAAGGACCTTGACAAGCAAGGTGATCTTCCTACCTTAGTGTCTATGCCGTTTACTTCAAATCTTCAACGAATAGTTTTCCCAAGTTCGAACCCTTAAGCGCCTTTAAGCGCCTTGGCGCTAAGCTCAGATTACCTAAGCGACTGACCGTCTTTTCCCCTTCTACATCGACCACGGACCAACTTGGCGGTCTGAACCTTAGATTGGTCGTAAACCTTATGCCACAGGCACATGAACGATAATGAACCACCAGGATAATCCTACCATAAGCTCAAGCTCATCTTGGGTTCCATTTTTGCCATCTGCTCCCTCACTTTCATCTTCACCTTCCAATGACCACAATCTCCTACGCGATGCAGAAACTGGACGTGATATAGAGTCCAATGTTCGCCAAGCAGAAGGAAACTTCTTGCCTCCGAGTAACAACGGATCATCAAGTACACGACCAACAACACCTAAACTATCCAATTCATTTATAATGGCGTCAAGTGCGGGGGAACCGTTCAGCAGACCTTCACTTGGCCGCAGCGCCACTTCGCCTCACATTCGTCACGTTCGCAAACGGAACAGCGCCATCTTGCGTCTGAACACTGGAACGCATACACCTCGCGAGTGGACAGTATTTGGACAGTTGATGGAGAACGAAGGACAGCTTACACCTCAGTCAGCCACCTTCAGAAGACCAAGCAAGGCACATAGTACTAGGGTTTCCAGCGGCAATGTCACACCTAGAGGCAGCATGGTCGACTCGTATGCTTCAATCGACGTCCAGTCTCCTGTCATAGAGGAAGATTTGTTTGCCAGACGAACTCCCGAAGATTCAGACTTGGACTCAGATTCAGAATCCAGCTCGGATTCGGACGACTCACATTCTCGTACCTCTACCGTCCAGGAAACCGAATCACGGTCAAAATGGTACTCTCTACACGCAAGGCTACCAACCATCTCTGTACTCCACCGCAATATCTTCAAATGTGCTGTCGCATATTTCATCGCGTCGTTGTTCACCTTCAATCCCTATCTCTCTGGATTCATGAGTGATTTGGTTTCGTACGGCCCAGGCGAGCGTAGACCTCTACCTAGTGGACATATGGTGGCTACAGTGTACGTTCTTCGCTGACGCAACTGATTTTGTTGACGTACATATCTTCTTCAGAGCCGTTTACTACAATCCTGCCAAGACTATGGGTGGCATGATCGAAGCTGACTTTTTCTGCCTCTTCGGAATTTTCTACTCGGCCTTCATTTGTCTTTCCTCGATGACAATGTTTTGGTGGCTGGATGTACAACCTGGATGGGAATGGCTAGCTGACGCATTAGCTATCGTATGGGTAGGAGTTGGAATGAGCTTCCTCGCCTGGATGAAAGTTTATATGGTGTGAACACCGTTTGTCATCCCTGGTTATGATGCTGAGCTCTCATCTCACAGGCGAATCCCCAATTCAACACAGGTGATTGCTTCTGGCCTAACTCGCGACACCACGACGTACTTATCGTGTTGTAGCCGGCAGTATGATGTCTATTATCATATTCGTGGTGTGAGTCAAATATCCGGCTCCTGGCAAGCTCGAGGACTAACGTATTGGATAGGCTCGTCAAAGAAGGAGGACTTCACACACTACTGCAAGTTGTCTTCATCGTTTTCTGCGGTGCAGCTGTTTCGAACCTTATCTGTTATTTGATCTGGCCCCAATCAGCTACGGATACGCTTCGAACCAACATGATGAAAACGCTTGACTCATTCTCTACCCTGCTCGGCATGCTGACTGACACTTTCTTGCTTGAAGAACCGTTACATCCACGTAGCCAAGGTCGTATTCAACGTGCTGTCGAGGCCCACCAAAGTAGTTTTACCAGTTTGAAGAAGAATCTGAAGGAGGCTAGCAGTGAATGGATCTTTTGGGGACGTTATCGTACACCTTCAAGTGGTGCTTTCAGGAGACTCACACGGGCAAGTGGGTTTTCAAGCGATGCAGATAATGATGGCGGCAGAAAGAAGGCATACCAAGACGCGGTGGATAGTATGAATCGACTAGCGCAGCATCTCAATGGACTGAGGAGTGGAACGAGACTTCAGTTTGAGTTGACGCAGGCAGGAGCAGTGGAACGCAAAGCGAGAGCGAAAGGGGCCAACAAGACGCATGGAGCAACGCCGATAAAGACAGGCCCGCTAGTTGACGTTCCATTGCATCCGTCGATGGTGGAAGAAGATGACGAAGAGGCGGCTATACTGAAAGCCGCTGCAGTCATGTTTGGCGACTTGGTGGATGATCTTGGGCCGCCCATGAAAGCACTTTCCGTGCGTAATCTCACCTTCTTTGGATTCCTATCTGATTGTCGTGTAGAGCACATGCACCACCGGTCTCAAACGACTCAAAGAATCCTTCATTCACTCTCAAGCGACCCTCCGTCGTGGACACCACAGCCAATTTCGTTTGGCAGAGTTCGATGAACTGATTGAATCTATCGAAGCTGCCTTACTGCGATTCGAAAGTACCTCCAATCATGCTATGATGAGACTCTATCGCAAGAGTGATCTCGTCCGAGTTTCTCATTCGCAATACCAGTCCAGGGAATCAATACCTCCGACACCAGTTTCCACTCGAGAACGTTCTCATACAGTGACGTCGATCGCAAAGTCGGAGAACGCTTTTTTCGCCAGTGGTGATGGCACCGAACACATCTTCCTGGTATATTTGTAGGTATCTCAACTTCTGCTTTTACGGAAAGTCTGTTGAATGTATCTCCCCATCGATAGCTTCATCTTTACTCTGCAGGAATTCGCTAGAGAGATGACTATGCTCGTGGATGCCATGGAGAGAATATACGCCGTTGAAGCAGAAACATTGACCTGGAGTCGTTGGTGGGGTCGAGTGTACGATGCATTCAAGAAGAGTTGGTCGAAACGGAAGAGCGTCAGTAAGCGGCCTGCCAACTCCAACTCGACCAAGGATGGGGGGCTTCGAAAACGATTATGTGTGTCGAACGAACACTTCTATGACATCGAATCTTAGAAACTGACTCTCTTCTGTATCTCAGCCCGTATCATCCTCCCTCAGCCGCGTCCTTTCCGACCATCCTTTCCCAAGGTAGCACCCCACGCCCCGGATACAATTCAAACCCCTGCGAGGAAAAACCTAACGTTCATTGGGAAGATCAAACAAGGAGTATGGTCGTTAGGAAAGCGGTTGACTGAGCGAGATACCAAGTTCTCTGTCAAGGCTGGAATGGCTACTGCTGTACTCGCCGCACCTGCGTTCTTCGATTCGACTAGGCCGTTGTTCGTGAAGTATTATGGTGACTGGGCTTTGATTTCGGTGAGTCCCAGTATGCTTTTCGTCGAATTGGACCTGAGGATGGTTCTGGATAGTTCTTTGTGGTCATGTCACCCACGATTGGTGCCGTACGTGCTCTACGCTCTATGAACCTGTTCGCTTCATTGAATTGCCATGCTTGCAGACCAACTTCCTCAGCTTTCATCGGGTCATGGGAACTCTGTATGTATCGTCATCTTCATTACTGAACCGCGATCTGACCTATCTAGGTTCGGCGCTGCTGTTGCCGCAGGGATTTTCTCCTTGTTCTCGGAAAACGCTCTGATTCTCTCGATATTTGGATTCTTCTTCTCCATTCCATGTTTCTACTATCTCGTTTCCAAACCTGTATATGCTTCTTCCGCGCGCTTTGTCCTGCTCACCTATAATCTAACGTGTCTGTACTGGTAAGTGTCCAAGTACTTTGAAAGTTGTTGCTCTAACCGTTGAATTTGTTTCATACAGTTATAATCTTCGAGAGAAGGATCTGTCCGTAATCAATGTTGCTTACCATCGTGCGCTTTCGGTTACAATCGGTGTCGTCTGGGCGTTTTTGGTGTCGAGGTTCTGGTGGCCTGCTGAAGCCAGGCGGGAGCTTTCGAAAGCCCTTGGCGAGTACGTTGTGAATCGGTCCACTCTCTGCATCAATATTCATCGATATCTCAGGTTCTGTTTGAATGTTGGGTGGCTCTACACTCGTTTAGTGATGTCGAACTCCTTCACTCCGGAACAATCTGGTGAAGACGAGAGTACGGATTTCGAAACACCTCCCTCTACTGCTAGTAGTTCATTGGAACGACCCAGAGTGAATAGTTCCATCAAAGAGTTCATGGCAATGTCCGAGTTTTCATCTATTCGACTTCAAATCATCCCGACTAAACTTTGTGTATAGGGAACTCCATCTACAAATCAAGCTCATCGAGCTTCAAGGGCTCCTTGGTCAAGCCCAACATGAACCCCGTTTGAAAGGGCCGTTCCCGGTAGCAATGTATCGCGGGATTCTCACAAGCCTACAAACCATTCTGGATAAGCTGCATAGTATGCGCTGTGTGACGACACGGGAAGAATGGTATACGGTCTGTATCCTTGTTTGTATACCTCAGCGGAACGCACTCAATTTCGACTTACTACAGAACGTCAGACAAGATTTCATCATTCCGGTCAACAAGGAGCGACGAGACATGGTTGGAAATATCATTCTCTATTTCTCGACATTGGCATCTGCTTTCCGTCTGAAAGCGCCTCTACCTCCTTACCTTCCACCAGCTGAGGAATCCCGACAACGCCTCGTACGAACATCTTCAACGATTACATTCATTCTCTTCATTGACTGGGCTTCTTCTATTCAGGTGCAAGCCATTCGACGACTCGAAGTTGTTCGTAGCCGCGATGTGAAAGGCTCGAAGCAGCTGCTTTTCTTCGCGTATGCTATGGCCATGCAAGGCGTCACACAAGAATTGCAGACTTTAGGACGTACGTTGCAGGATGCTTTCGGTGTCATTGGACAGTCAGCGGTAGAGTTTGACGCGCTTTTCATGGATACGGAGGAGAACAGAAGGAGAACGGACTATATTGCATAATCGTCGCACTTGTCCCGACATACACAGTCAGACACTCGTCGCTTTGGATTCGCTGTTCGTATTGCTATCGTTTCAAGCTACAGCTATTTTCCGTCAAGCATTTTTCGCTGAACAGAACTACAACAAGACTTCACCCTCGCTTTTCAAGCAAGCGATTTCTACCCCCAGAATCCTTGAACTAACGCGTCTGCTCAAATAGAGGCTTTTCTGAAGCGCCGAGCACTGTTGATGAATGGTCCTACGGGCTCAAGTTACCCATACACGCCTACAACACGTTACACATCAACCGCTGGAACGTTCATAACATTAACAAAGGCTAGTACAAGCTAGTACTAGCATGTGCATGCCTCGTGTTCGATCTACATTGAATATGTTTCCAAATGGTCATGTTTTCCCAAGGCTTTGCTGTTATCTGATCCTTGATCAATTTTGTATCTCTCCAGAGAACCGCCACATTTCTCGTGTACACCGTCTTCCAAGACAACGTTTTCTAGGTTGCAGGTCATTTTTACCCAGCGAAGTGCATACTAACAGTTGCACATTTCAAAATTCTATGCCCATAATTGTGCCGGAATTACTAGCTTTTGGAGATGCCCCCACTTACATCGACAAATTTTGTGGATACAGCAAACTCATTGTCCTGCAATGCATCGGGCAGTTCCCGCTCCATTTTTGGGATTCTGTGGACCTGTTTAACTGTCCTGTTCACTTGTACATGGGTAGCGGTTCACCCCAACATCCCTGGGTCCAACCAAAACCGTTCAAAGTGGAGCAGCAGGAAGAAAAGGATGGGATTCATGGGCCTGACTCTGATAACGCCTGAAGCGACTTTGTGGATTGCTGTCCGACAATGGCTCGCTGCAAGGGCGCTTGTCAAAAGTGCGTTCTTAAGCTTCAGTTGGTACGCAGGAATAGTCGGCGCTCACATTGAACATGACAGGATATCGTAACAAAGGGTGGACGATGACCCATGCTCATTTTGCGCTCATGGGCGGTTTTACTGTCCGACTACCACAAGATGATGAGCTTGTCAGTGTCCTGCCGCTCCTATCTCAACCCATAGATCCAAACATATATCGTCACAATAATTTCCCCGAGGACTTCGATATTGTGAAACACATCGGCGACATTGACGAAGATGAGATCGAGGACCGAAGCCATAGTGATGCTTATGCCAAGATTATCGCCCTTGTTCAAACTAGCTGGCTCATCATTGTGCTTATAGCACGCTGGGTTGAACGTCTACCTTTCACTGAACTTGAGGTCATGGCTGTTGCCTTTGCGACCATCAATATCATGACCTACATATTCTGGTTCAAGAAGCCTCTTGAGGTGCAATATCCCATGCTCGTCCGGCCAGACAACTGCATCGTAAAGAAGAAACCTTCTGAACCGTTTATACCTCTTTCACCGCTTTCACCGCTTTCCCCGCTTACCCCGTCCTCCATCCACCTCAGTGACGACTCTTCCATTCACCTCAGCGAATTCACTGACTCTGACTCCGACTCCGACTTAAACCTCAAGAACGGTGGTTCTGAGCCTGCTGAAGGGCTCATTACTGATGTTGCTGCTATCTCCGCTTCTCCGGAGCCCGTGGAATGCATCAGGACACCTTCTGCCGGTGAACCAGTGCATAGAAGACCTCGAACCGGTGTTCTTGGTGCTTTGCTGAATCAATGGAAGGCTATCTTTGGTGCTGAATTTAGCGAAACACATCCTCTACTCAGCTTCGTGTTCTTTCCTCTCTTCTTTATATTTCTCCCAATACAGGTGATATTCACCTACTTCTTGGGCTTGACCAGATTCGAGGACGCTTCATCTGAAGAAGTCCTCCACGAGTACAAGACGGGTGAGGACAAGCTGGAGAAGCTTGAGCACCTACTTAAAGGCAGTAATTTCAAGTATAGAATTTATCAAATCTCAATATCCTTACCCTGTGGAATAGCAGCAATTTTCGGCCTCATCCACTGGATCGCTTGGCTCTCACCGTTTCCAACTAGAGCAGAAGAGATGATGTGGAGAATTTCTTCCATAGTTGTGACTTTCATCCCTATACATGTGGAGCTTGCGTACAAAGCATACACTGAAAGGGAGGCTATACTGTTGAAAGGGCCTAATGTTCTCAAGTATATCTTTGCGTCGGTCTGGTATATTGGATCTTTGGTTTATATTTTAGCACGTTGCATCCTCATCGTGCAGGCTTTTCTGACTTTGCGGGATCTACCTTGTGGTGTATTGCAGGATATCCAATGGCCTAACTATCTACCTCATGTACTATAGGGAATGTCATGTATTGAGCTCATTATGAATGGAACAAGCTACGTCTTTGATATCGCATCTGTGCACTTTCTGAAACTGTGAGGACCGACTGCCATATGTCCTAGATGCAGAGACGAGAGATAACTTGAATATATGATTTGGCGCGGGTTTCAAAGAGTTCACGGACATGTCAAAGAAAGAGAACGACATGAGTTCATATGCAGCCGCGACTCGGACACGCTTCACCCAAGCAATCCTGTCCGTACGCGTGTTAACATGTCATTTGGAAGAAAACGATAAATGTCGAACGAATAAGCATACCCGGGCATAGCCCATAGCGATATTATATGCAAATCATGTCTGCGCTTCTGCCTCAATACCATCTTCGTTTACGCGAAGGACCTTGATCCATTCCCGATAGTTGAAGTTCCCTTGTCTGTCTGTGAAAGGTCCTTTCAGGAATTTGTCGATCTGGGGGCAGTTTAAATATCAGCATAGAAAAGATCACGCTGATGAACTTGATAGCTACTTCTTGTTCGTTCATCCGATCCGCTAATTCGCTTAACCACTTTCGCATATCCTCTACTCTGACCGTGCCATTATCGTTCTCATCAAAGCTCTCAAAAGCTTCCAATAATTCCGGTTCCGTGTCAAATTCGAATAGTCTTTCACTCATCATTGTGAGGAACATCGTAAAGTTGATACCCTTGTCAACGGAAGATATAGATGAAGTGTCTCCGGGTCTAGATGACAGAAGATTGTCAAGCATGGCTTGTGTGGGGGTTATTCCTGTTTGACGGTTTCAATCTGACGAGCAAGAAACAGCACCAAGTCACAACGCACCGAGACTTGTAAATATTTCGCGAAGGTCGCTTTCGTTGACCCAACCATCCTTGTCATGATCGATGAGTTGAAAGGCTTCCTTGAACTGTTGTATTTGAGGAGCCTGAAACAGCGAGAATACACCTGAAGGCTCTCTTCTGGCGCGAGATTTCTGTGAATTTGTGAGTTTGTGCGTCGAGGGAAGGTTTGGGGAAAGATGGTTGGCGTATTTGGACATGGTGGTACTTTAAGTACAAGGGATTCTGTTTACACGTGAGTAGATGAGCAATCTCATACCTTTCATTTCTACACCCATGGAGGAACGCGAATTTCAAGGTTTGGACCCGTTTTCATACCTGGTACACTTCATATTCTTACAGCACTCTCAACCTAGCCTTCATAAACCGTGTCAAATCGAGTCCAGATAATGAAACGAGTGCTTCGGTTCGTGCAATAACTCCAGTTATCCTTGCGACATCAACGTACTCATTCATCCTCTGTAGCGGCAAAGTGCTCTTGAGCAACTCGTAGAAGCAACACGGTCATCAAGCATCTCTCAAAAGATATTCGCAGCCAAAAATATACCCCATTTTTTCCATTACTTTCCAGAAGCTGAAGAGGACGCGATAAATGCTGTGTACGATCTTTGTGAAGACCAAATCTCGCAGGTTTACACTCTGTTCTTGAAATGACAATCGCACGCTTATACTGTCATAGGTCAGAATGGCAGGGTATGATGCTCTCGTTCAGATGTCAAAGCTGGAGAAGAAATGGGTCAAACGCAATGCGGATGTTCTGGTTCAACTATTACAAAACGGTACGTGATAGGGACGATGGAAATTTCCGCTCACTTACCGCAATGTCTAGACGATCAGAATGAAGTCAATTTGGTCAGGAAGGCTCTATTCCAACACCTGCAATTCGACGCTCAGGTCACTTTAGGTGTACTGTGCGATCAGATTGTACCTTCCGACGATCTATCAGACCCAGAAGAACTTGTAATGAGAGACCACTTACGGTCATTAGTTCTTACCTTCATCGCGAGTGAAGTGAAGGGAAAACGGCTCCTACGACTTATGCCTGCGGAGGGTGAAGCAGAGGTCACACTGTTAGATGGATTGTTCTCGGTACGTACCTATATTCTGTCGTCCTTTCTCTTATTCATACAACAAACCTTAGGCAATTCCAAAACTTAGCGATTCAGCCGTCCATATCATCCTGAAGGATATCCTGTTCCAACTACCGTTCCTGGACAAACCCTGCTCTCGAGGATCAACGTTATCGCAACTAGTTTTACAGAACGCGAAGCGGGCACTGACTGACGATTATTCAAATCATGACTCCATACGACCTCTGAACAAAACCCGACTCTATTTCGATCCATTGAGCACGCTCTTCATCAGCAAGAAACAGGGAAAATTAGACGATCTGATTCAATTTTATACACCAATGCTTGGAAAGCAAGTGCTATCAACAATCACTGCGGAAGACCAACTTGAACTCCTATATCATTTCACTGAGACATTGCATGCACATAAAACCAATGATTCTGCTGTCTTTCGCCTTCTGAACTTGACGCCACACTTTTTTGAAGTAAGCCCATCTCTGCTTTCACTCTATAATGTAATGATTATTGTCTTGCGCTAGTGCCTTTCGAGAACAGTTTCATCTGAAGTCCGATCACAAGAGACTTGCAAATTGCTGCTTCAAAGACTCAAGCTGGTACGTAGTTGAAGGCACCGTTCTAATCACCCGCTTATGTTATGTAGGCGACGGGAAATGGTTATACGATTCCTCATCTGGTTTTGCACGGCGCACAATCAATAAGTCAGGTCGTCCCAAACGTTGGGTGGGGAGAAGAAATACATGGACTTATCAGGGTTCGCATAGGGCTCCGTCTCTTTCTTCGTCTTTTCCTGAATTGACCGCGTCCGATCTTCTACTCTCGCACAGTCATTAGCAGCAGCGAGGTTGGACGCTTCCACAAAACCTACACCATTATCAAAAACCTCAAGTGGTCCGCCTTTCCCTTCCACCAGTAGCGTCACTACAAAGTCTACCTCTTTATCATTGCCAACGACCTCAATGTCCCTTGCACCTTCCATACGACCTAATTTGACTCAAAACCTCCAAGGAGGAAAGCTCCTCAGTCGAAGGTTAACTTATGATCCAGAGACCGTTGCACATCCCGCGAAGAAAATCAAGAAAGGTGGCGGAGACCAAGAATCTGGTCGTCCATCGCTTCTCAGTCGGATAGGTACAAACCCTTCTCCACCTCGGGACCGTGCGCGATCGATGTCAGATATGAACCAGCTACATCAGCACACACGTCAGCCTCTTCAACATACCGAATCACTGCCGGAAGGTCAAGGACCATTGGTTATCAAAGGAGCTGCGCAGAGAGAGAAATCGTTTCTATCTGTGGGAGACGATTTTGATCAACATGCCGGGCTTGGACCGAATGTGGAGAGTTCTTTGAGGGATAGGTTGACGATGAATAGCGTGCATGCCAGGAGGAATAAAGGACGGGGGATGGTGTAAATTATATGTTGCAGAGTTTGCTGGTTCTATTCGAATTGTTCTTGTTCATCGCTTTCATCACTTTGGGCAGCGATGGAGGACTCTTGTTATTACCCGCAATTCAAGACGCTTCTCCGACTGCGGAAATCCGGTGGTCGTGCGTTGCGGCAAATCTTGTGGGATTCCTCAAGTTCGGATAGATCGCTGAAGTCTGATAATCTGAGGGGTGGTAACGATGGTTCAAGTATCTGCTGATTCTACCAGATTGTACCACCTCTCACATTTTGGTTCAATTTATCGCTCAGAGAACAGTATCACAGTGACATTAATCATTAATCAGACGTGGCAAAAGCGGCCTACTATTCAGTGCGTGTACTTACGATAACGCGGGTGGCGAGATGATGGTTTACCGTCTTTTTAGCTGGACCGCCTGTTTATAAATAAGACCGGAATCCGAACAGCGAACGTACTTTTCCCCCGTTGTATTCTCATATCTTACCTCTTAGGCCCAATGGTTTACGCTCTTTTATTCGCCTTCTCTGCGCTATTTATGCTGAATCTCGTGTCGGGAGAGGGTGCTGTAGTATGTGGAGTGTTTTCCCAACTTCAACGGATCCCATCGTTGAGACGAAACTGCATCATCAGAGGCAAACTACAAGTCGATCGACAGGAGATTACGCTTGCTCAAAGGTATGAACGTATCCTCACCTTTACGCCTACATTCACCAAATTTGCAGTATATGTGTATCAATGCTACATTAACTGGGGACACCGTGGAATGTAAGTTGCTGTGCAGCGTCTTCGTCCTTCAGCAACATTAGCCTAGCTCATACTGATAATCTTTCAGACGTCCTTTCGAGTACGGGAAGCAGGGTACCTGGATGGATGGCAGTGTACGCTGTATTCGGATGATGTGAACAGATAGCGTACACATGCTGATGACATTAGGCACTGACAGTGGTTTCGGCACCCAAATGTCGAACAATCCAATGGTCATTATGTGGTCAAACTCCGATGGTAGTATCACTTTATCACAGCGTGTGGCGCGGTCCTGGGTCATGCCCGAACTTGTCTCTAATCCTGCACGGGTAGCTACGCTCTTGAGTGATTTCAGCACGGTATGTGCGACTAATTTCAGGCTGAATTCACTTAACTCACTGCTTGATTCCCACAATGTAGACCGAAACAGGGAATGAAAAATATGCATTCTCCATACCAGTACGTCGTTAATTCTGGATGATTAAGTGTTCACCCGTAATGAATTCTCAATCAAGTGGGACAATTCCGCAAGGACGAATTTGATCTGGGCTTTCGGCACCCAGAATCCAGGATCCTCTGCAGTAGATGCCCCGTTCCAGTTCCACGTCGATGCAGGATATGCCCATTTCGATCTCTCCAAACCAATATCCGTAATCTCTGACGACGAGAGCGCGTCTACAGCTTCAAATTCTGCTCCTGTACCGAGTTCCAGTTCGACATCGAAGACAGCCACATCGTCAACCTCGTCAACGAACGGACTGCCTTTGAACGCTCATCAGCGATTGGCTTTGGCCCATGCTGTGTTCTGTTCTGCTGGATTCATCCTGATACTACCGGCGGGTGTGCTTGTCAGTAGATGGACCAGAACGTTCACTTCAAAGTGGTATACCGCTCATTGGACGTTGCAATTCGTTTTCGGTGAGTCATGAATCGCCGTAATCTTGACGACATCGATATGAGCTGCCTCAAAAGGGGGGTTGAGCATCGTGATTGGCCTCGCATTCGGTGTTCACTCAGTGAATAGCGGACGCCACGTTGAACACCTCAACGATAGACACAAGGTTCGAACCAGTTCCCTTGCTCGCGAATCTTCTATTGAATCATTCTTTCCATGCTCTAGCAATGGGGAGTTGCTCTGTTTGCGTTATATATCTTCCAGTCTGCCTTTGGCGCCTTCATTCATTGGGTGAAGCCCAAAAACTCGGCTGGCCGTCCGCTGCAGAATTACTTACACGCTATCTCTGGATTGATCCTGATCGGTCTTGGATTTTATCAAGTTCGTTCGGGGTACACTACCGAGTGGCCAATGATGGTAGGACGAGAAGAGCTCATGGAAGGCGCGGACATTGTGTGGTATGCATGGGCTGTGGTGAGTCGGTTCTATTGAGGCTTGTGCTTTTGGTCAATCTCTCATGTTCGTTGTGCAGATCCTACCACTGCTGTACTTCGCCGGATTAGTATTACTACCCAAGCAACTGAAACAAGAAGAGGCCGCGAAGAGTCCCATGAAAGAAGTTTCGTCCAATGAAGAGCAGTCGTCACTTTTGGCGGAACCGCAAGTCGAGGAGATCGGGATGAATAAAATCTATAGAGATTGAGGATCGGATTATCCAACTGAAGAGTAGGTACCACTCACACCACTTGTAGCGTAACAATCCTTCCGACTGAGAGTCAGTCTTGGAATTGAATATTTATATCCCTCAGAATTCGATAACCATCGCGATATCAGTGATGAATCAGGGAATGATGTGGAGAAACTGAGCGCGAAACCCAAAGAAGCCAGGCTTCTGGCAGAGTCCATTCACAATTCAAAAGGCACGTAGCTCTGCTTTGTTTGATCAGGTTACAACAGGCTATGTACATCCTTGTACATCGTGCTCTGTTGAGGTCTCACAAAATCTCATATGTCGGCCGATAGCTTTGAACCTCTTTGAACGTGTCGGATCAGGACGGATCATCGATCAAAATCTACACTGGCTATTACCAGCTATTGCCACGCTTTTTGGCCAGCCAATATCAGCGCTGAGGGCCAGTTGAGCGAATATTCTGCTTTTCTTCCACCAACCTCGAGGATCTCTGCAGGACAGGATCCACCTTTCTACCTTGCTGTTTTTCCCTCGAACTTCGAACTCTACTCAAAAATTCCCCGAATTTGGAACATGCTTCACCGTTCCAACTGGCTGGCCACTGTTTTCGGGGCTTCCCTATTTATCGCTGCTGTGGCCGCCCTACCCTTCGACAAATCCAAACAGCTTTCAAATGCCACATCGACTGATGTCTCGATGGCGCAAATTGCTCCCTCTACGGTTCCAAGAGTTCTAGATTTGAGCAAACGGTTTGAAGCTCACCAAAAGAAGTGGGACGATCAAATCGCTGAGGTACGTTCTGTCACTCTAGTATGGTTTGTATGAGATTCAACGCGAGTTTCACGTTAGCAAGACTGGATTAATTACGACAAAGAGAATAAAGCAAACAACTTGTGCGATGGATATGATACCGTTGGGGAAACTTTTATGCGTTTGTCTAAGTATATGATGCTCTTGACTCGACATACTCATCAGCAGTCTTTACATTAGGAAATGATATGACGCCCTTCGCGAAGGCTATCATCCCCGAGCTCAACCGAATGGGCCATTGGTCGCAGCCAATACCTGGGAAAAGCTTTGGAGCAGAGTCTGAGGAGGCAGATAAGGAATACGTTGTCAAGATCATATCGGGCGTCGAAAAATATCCGTTTGACCACAACCTCGGTGCTCCTTGCGAAGTGAGAGCACTTCAGAGAATCGGACGGGAAGTAGAGGCCGGATTTGCCAATCTCGAACTGCCAAACATCTATGACGATCCTGTTGGTGTAATCAAAACGCCCAAAATGCCGGGAGAGAAACTCTATCCAGCTTCACCGGCATTGGAATCATTGTTGTTTAGTATTTCTCCTTCTCAACGACTGGAATTCTTGGAGACCTTCAAATCGAAGGCCGAAAAAGTATTGTACGATCTTATGCGCCATCATCAAAGGATTCACATGTGTGTCATTACTCTTTATCATCACCCAAAGACGTACTCTGATGGAAAATACCTCGTCAGCGCCCCAATCTCTTCGTATTTCCGTTTCACTCGAGGGTCTTCATTTTTTTATTTCGCTCGAGAGGGAATGGTATATATTGAGGATTTTAGTTACCCGTACGTCTTGGAAATCAACAGACTTCCGACTGAGGCTGAATTCGTGAGTCCTGAGACAAAGGTCGACTCGGCATTTCCACTAACTTTGATGCGTTACGAACATTCGCAGCATATATACCACGAAAAACGCTGGTATTTCTTGTGGGGGTCTACCTACTACCATTTCGAAGTACCTATCCCCAAAATGCGGACGATTCCGCAGAATGGCGATAGCGAGCAGAGCCCGAAGACAAAGGAGGATGATGTTGGGGCAGACCTGAGCTCGAAGGGCAAGGAAGTTGCGAGAGGGTCGAGCTCGAAGACCGAGGATGCAAAGACAGGGTCGACTTCTGACCCAGGTAGTAGGTTGGCGAGGCTATTTGGAAAGAAGAAACATGGTAACAAGTGATCGAAAGACGTTCAATTCAATCTGCTTCAGCAGTCTGTAAAATCAATAGAAGTCTCTTTAGAAATCGTCCTAGAATTTCTAGATTGGTTGTACCATCGTTCAGCTCACATTCTGCATATATACTGTTTAGTCCTATTCTGGGCTGGGTGACGGGCGCTAACTCTAAGTCGTTCTCAGCTTCTCGCACTGGCCAGTCTGGCCTGAGTCGGCGATTTGGACGCCTGCTTGGCGATACGCAAATTCTGTCTACTTTTAACCTCGATGGGTCTTGTTGACGGTCTCAGTACCAATCCTCTCTTACTGGATGGTGGATTTGTTAGTACATATGATAAGATCTTCTGGCAGGTCTTTCAATCTGTGCTTATCCAGTATACTAGGGAACGACCTTGGAGCAGCTGTTTCGAATTAACATCTCAAACACTCCCCTCTGGTCTGCTCAAGCAATACTAGATCACCCTGACACGGTAATCGAGGCTCACCTGGCTTTCTTGCGTGCCGGTGCAGAATTGATATCTACGAGCACGTAAATACTCCTTCATTGGCTGTAACCCTATGAGTTTCACTTAAACAACCATGGACCTGTCCACTTTTGGTTTAAACATGTTTAAACATCATTATATTATATATTCATGTATTGAGAGGTATCATTCAAAGAAGATTTAAACAAAATGGAAGGTTTAAACAAATGGGAAGTTTAAACAAATGGTTATGGAAGGTTTAAGCAAATGAGAGGTGCAAACAAATGAGAGGTTCAAACAAATAGAAGGTTTGAACGAACGGAAGGTTCAAACAAACGGAAAATTTAAATGAATGGAAGGTTTAAATGAATGGAAGGTTTAAACAAATGGAATGTTTAAACGAATGGAAGGTTTAGACAAACGGAAGGTTTAAACAAATGGAAGGTTTAAACAAACAGAAGATTTAAACAAAGGAGAGGTTCAGATGAACAGAAGGTCAAGAAATGAAGTGGATATTGGAGAAGAATTGGAGAAGAATTCACCTGTTTCCATGAGCAGCAGTACACGGTGGTTCTATAGATGGGAAGTAGCAAAGATGGAATGAGGTGGCTGGAGCAAGACAGGACAGATGAATGAGTGACGCAGTAAACAGGTGGCGATATGGTGTACAGGGTGGCAACAAGGTGTAGTATAGGTGGTGATGAGGTGTCCAGGCAGCGATGAGGTGAACGAGGGGAAGAAACAAGTGGTGGGCCACTGCCACAACCACCTCGGACTATCCGAGCTTTCCTTCCACTTCCGACCGCAGACTGTCTTTACTCCGGTTAGATTCTTGACTCATAGATTTTTGACTCAGTGTACGCAGGTCTTTTGTCGATCACTCCTGATCTTTATTCCGTCGAGTATATAAGCTTATCTACGTTGTACTCTACGGGGACTCTTTTCGAATCGCATAACTTGATCCTGCTAGTTCTGCGTGCTCTTGAGAACTCTCAAAGCTAAGTATTCCTGAAGAATCTGATTTTCTTGTCGCGTTCCCCTTATTTCGATAAGCTACCGCGACATATTTTTTAGCATTCACAAGTTGTGTTATTGGACTTACTAGAAGGCACTCATCCAGTCTGATCAACTGGACCATCCTCTGGTAACGACAGGTTTGAACAAATTTTGCACCGAAACCAAATTTTATTGCTTTTGAATAGATACGATGTCCTCTCGTCGAATTTTGCGCTCTCGACGACGTGCCATGAGCGACCCGGCTGTTCCGGGCGCTCTCTCCCACTCTGAGGAGAACTTGGGAAGTTCTCCTCGCCCCGAATCCCCTTTGACGCCGATTGAGTCGGAAGGACCATCGGTTAATCCTTCACTGGATGAGCAAGGAATTCGATCCGAGCTGCCTGAGCCGGATCCAGCTGAGTTGAATGAACCAGCTAGTGACCCTGTCGAGCCTCCACAATCTGGTGGAGTGGCTGGAGGGCGAGAAAATCCTGTCGAGCGTCCACTCGGTGGAACGGCTGATAGGCGTAACACTTCTGCAGGGAATAATGCCCCTGAGAAGACTTTTGATATCAACCCTGTAGAAACTGTCAATGGAAAATTCTTGAGCCCTGAACAAGAGCTCACTGTAAAAATGGCCGAAGCCGCTTTGAATGACCAGCAGCGTGAAAATTTCACGCGACATCAGAACTCTGTGAGAATCATGGCCGATGACGAGGAGTCCCATGGTGAGGGACCATCTTCTGGTAAAGGAAAGGGTGTTGATCCCCGAAACTGGGGAGCTACTCAGTTAGATCATGACGAAATGAATCCGGATGTCCAAGCTCAGATTTTTGCTAGTCTGGGAAATGCCCGGGCGAAGAAAAAGGAAGATTCGAGGGAGAGACGCTCCCAGATGCACGAAATGTTTGAGGAGTTTCAGACCTGGCAACTCCAGGAAACTGAAAGATTCGAGACGAAGATGAAGGAACAACTTGAGGAGTTCAAACGAGAACTCTTTGAGAAGAAAGTCAAACGAGAGCTTGAAGAATCCGAAGTGCTTCAGGACATTCCTATCGTAATTGATGAACCTGAACCTAAACGGGTTAGAATTTCTGTTGAAAATACGAGAAAATTACCCGGACAACCCTCTGAATTGATAGCTCCCTCCAGTCACGTCAGGAAGCTTTTCAATCAAATGAGAATCGCCGACCGGGACTATTATTCAGACTCGGATAAAGAGAACGAACCTTGGGTAGACGAGAAACCCACTTGGAAAGCCAAGGGCATGAATATCAAACCTTTGAAACCTACCGAAATCTTCGACGGGTCTGCGAATCTGCGGTCCTTTCAACGAAACATGAGAGAGATCATCGCGTATCTTGAGGATGGCAGGGTTCCGGACTATCGCCAAGTCGAGGTAGCCTCCCGATTTTTGAAGGGAAAGGCTTACACTTTCTTCGAACGTATCTGCGGGGAGAACACAAGTCAATGGACGTTGAAGGATTTCTATGAGAAATTGTATGACTTTACCTTTCCGATTGATTTCCGCACCGAGCAGCGTCGTAAGCTCGTAAGCTTGCAGCAAGGGACCCGTCGAGTACGAGAGCATGTCGGTTTCTTCAATGATTTGTGTAATACTGCCGGTACCCTTGATGAACGCCATAAAATCATCTTCTTGTGGGATAGTTTCCAGCCGACCATTACCAAAGGCTTGTTAAGAATGGGGCATACCCCGGAAACAAGCTCGTTATTGGACATCATTGAGGATGCAGAGAAAGTAGAGCTTATAGAAAATGTGGGGAAGACCTCACTGAAGACGGAGGGCTCTGTATCGAGTTCAGGCTTCAATTCGAAGCGCCGATTTGGAGGGCGTACCTTCAACAACCACGAGAAGGATAGCCCCAAGGGCCAAACTGAAGCCTCCCGTTCTTCAGGGTCGAGGTGGAATGCGAATCCCCAGCGAAACTTGAACACCGGGAAGGAAAAGACTCCTGAAAAGGGAAATCAGTCCGCCTTCCCTAAAAGTTCAGAGAAAGGGAGTCGACTTACCGAGCAACAGAAGAATGAGTATCGAGCTGCGGGTAAATGTTTTGAATGTGGTGAAACTGGACATCGTTCACGAGACTGCCCCAAGAGAAACTCGGTGCAGTCTGATGCGAGAAAGAATGGTGGCCCACCTGGCCTCACTACTTACAATATGGAGTTTGAACTCATCGATGGGAGTTCCGATGAGGCTGAAGTAGTGGAGATGTCGCTCAACCACATCGACTGGTTCCAAGACGTAGAGGATACCTATTATTCAGATGAGAGTGGAAGTGACTCAGACGTGTCCATGCAAGATGTATTCCCAAGCGAGAACTTCGCTGACGTAGGTGAACGATCCGTGAACCCCCTGCATAGGGACTGTGATCTGGAGGGCGAGCCTACGGAGGATGAAGGGATAATCCCGATAATGAAAGCATCGTATTCGGCCGTGGAAGCAGTATACTATGACGCAGATGATGACTACTCTTCGGATGCTTCCGAAAGCGATGCGGAAACTATCGAGACCGATTCGGAGGAGGAATACACTGCGAGGCGTGGTGAGCCATACCTTCATCCTGAATGGGAGGACTCTTCCTACCTGTTTTTGAGAGTGAGGGATAACTATGATCCCTCACTCATACGCAGTATACGTGACTTGGGTGGAAAACACTCAATCTTTGCGCTGAAGAAGGAACATTTAGGTTTCTGGAAGAAGGAACTACGAGGCCGAGGCCTTCACAACGAGTTGAATAACTCACACTTTGGGTTTCGGAATGATCCTCAACAACGCTGCTTTGGCGATCCGGTTGCTGAACAGTTTGAATATTTGTTGCATAAGGGAGCTCCGTACCCTGGAGAGGATGATACTGATGAATCCTTCACTGATGTGGAGAGATTCTGTGCAGTGCGCATTTCAGACACCGAATATGTCTTGCTGGATTCGACTTCTGATGAAGGCGATTATTGCATTGATTCCAGCACCTTGCTCGATCCCGATTTCCGGCCTGTCGAATGGTTTAATCGAGTGAGGGAGAATCCTGAGCGTCACATCCTCCACGTCCAGATTGGAACTGCGAAGACGATGGGAGATCCGAGAGGGAAAAGAATTGCCCAGATCCTGAATGGATCTGAGGACTACCCTGGCAGATATCTGCCTTATCTTTCAGCTGAGCATTACCTCTTTGGAGAGACTGGTGAGCAGCGCTTTAACTGCTTCGAGTCCGTTTCGTGCTGTCGACACTATGTGGTGGAGGACCGGCTGCTGAAGTTGCGGTGGCCGTTGTCCGTGGACTTGATCAATGATCCACGCTTTGACGTTTATAGATGGTATCGAAAACGATTGGTTCGTTTATTCCGGGAGTGCTTCGCCTGGGATTTGTGGCAGGAACCGCCATTCCTAGATGAGTTCTTCAGCCTTTTAGACGGGGATGAACCCGCGGGTGCTCTCCTTGGGGATCGGTATCTGCTACGCCAACTGATCAGGAGCTCGTTCGATAGCGTTGCAGATGGGATACAACTGAATGGAGTTCAAGTCCCCGCTGATCAGTACCCGAGTTTGCAGAGAAACGCCGCGCGTGTGAGAGATCCGGGAAGGAAGGTAGCTCGTCCCATTGTCATCGTTGTTCATATCAACGGACATCCTGTGACGGCACTACTGGACTCCGGTTCTCTGGGTACCTTCATGAGTACAACGCTGTTGGATCAGCTCAAATTTCGTGTCGAAACGGTCAATCCACCACTCACCTTGCAGTTAGCGGTCCAGGGTTCCCGTTCCAAAATCAATAGACGCGTATTTGCGAGGTTCGAGTACCAGTCCATTGACGAGGAACGAACTTTTGATGTAGCGAATATCAATTATCCAATGATCTTGGGAACAGACTGGATGTTTCAACATAGTGTTACGATAGGTTTTAACCCATCCCGTGTGGTCATAGGAAGCAACGAATGCTTACCCTTGAGGGGCCCAACCGTTTCTCAAATTGCGTCGCAGGCCGTTCGTGTCGAAGACGATGGACTGGCCGAAGTCTTTGTAACTGGATACTGTAGTGGTTGAACTTGTCTGTTTTGCCTCGCCGCTCGCCGTCTCTACCTACTGTTCTACTTCTGATGCTAACAACAGCAAATAACTACGTAATCAAGCTTGCTCTACCTCTCCTACTCTCCGAGTCCCACGATACACCCTACTACATGTGCCCCCACTAAAAAAATGGCGACGCCCTCGTCGCCTATGAACCCCTAGCCTTCTCCAGCAACCGCTGCTCCTCGGCCAACTTTGTACCCGCTTTGGGTACGAATCTCCGCAGACGCCTGGATGAGAAGTCCCCCTTCAACGGAACCCCTCCCAATGTTATCAACCTATATGAGTTGACCCTCCTACTCACCACTCGCACTGGTACAGACCACATGGGAACAATCTTCCTTTCTGTCCTGAAAGTATACTCCATATTGCTCCTTCTCACCTGAACCAAGTCCCCTTCCATGAATACCACTTCTCCAGGCGCTCTACCCAAGACCCGCTTTCTGTCAAACCCAGCCTTCCTCTTCCTAGCATGCCTGACGATTGCCTCCCCTCCGTCGAGTTGCTGCTGTTCAACATAAGCAGTCTGAATCGCCACATCCGTTGGCAGCAATTCCTTCGTGGCTTCGCTTAGGGCTGTCCTCCTGGTGTTCACCACCGCTCCCAGTAACAGCTCCTTTGGAGTGAAGCGAAGCGCAGGCAGCACCCGATTGTTGAGACACCACACAGCATGGTCAAGGTGCTCCGGCCATTTCCGTGGGAGTGAGCTCCATTCCATTGTCTTGAACTCCTCTGAATCTTCTCCCAGGTCCGGTGCGCACAAACGTTTCAGGATGTGAAGCAGGAGCTTGTTTGTGCCCTCCACCAACCCATTTACCCATGGCGAATAAGCAGGAGTGATGTGGTGTTTCACGCCCCATTTTTCGCAGAACTCCCTCACGTCCTTGTTGTCGAAATGCGATCCACCATCCGTCATGAACGTTTCGGCTGGCAAGAAACCCCTGAAGATCGACTCCAAACTCCCCATCGTAGTCTTTGCGGTCCCGCTCGTCTTGAACTTGTACGCCCACACGTGTTGCGAATACACGTCCAGATACAGGCCGACAGTGTGGAACCCTCCTTTGCCATCTGGCAGGGACAAATAGTCACCCACCAGTAGCTCAAATGGATGTCGCCGGGTGATGGGGTCTAATAGGGCATGGACGTGAGTCGGACCAAAGTTTTTGCACTTCGCACAGTCCCGAATCGCTGACATGATTGATTCGTCTAGCTTGGGGCTCCAGATGCTGTCCAGCAGTGCCATCTTCACCGAGTCCCGTCCCCAATGGCCCCCGTCTCTGTGCTGCACCACTGCCAGGTCACGAGCCTCCCGCTTTGTGACGCATTCAACTCTCGCTCTGTCCCGAACACCATCATTTCCCCCAACCTTCCAGAGCTTCCCTTCATCAACCATGTACCTGCCTGCCTTGTGGATTGCCCGTCTCTTAGCTGCTTCATCGGCTCCACCTTCCAACAACTCCAAAGCCTCTATCACCTCCAAAAACACTGCCTCCTCCCTGAACCTCTCCTTCAAGCCTGTCCAATCAACCTCTTCTGAAACCCCAAACACATTGTTAACCAACCCGAAGCCTGACTCCCAATCTTCATCAACGTTCCACTCACTTCCATCTCCTGGTGTTCGTTCTTGACCCTCCCACATGCGGCTCAGCCCATCCGCTACCACATTCAACTTCCCCGGAATGTGTTGCACATCCACGATCTGGTGAGCTAAGATTCCATCCCTCCATCGCGCATGGGCTGCGTTGAGCTTATCGTTACATAGCACATCTCTCAGAGCTTGACAGTCCGTTTCCACCTCCACCGGAAAGCCCCACACTATGTCCGAGAACTTATCTAACCCAAACTTCAAAGCCGCAAACTCTAGTAGGAAGGGTTTATAGTTTCGCTCCGAGAGAGATGTGCGCTTCGACGCAAATGCAATGGGGTGTGTTTCTGTCACGGACGTCCCGTTTGGCCGCACCACCTTCACACGCTGGGCCAATACTGCAGCGAAACCCTCCTTACACCCGTCGGTAGTCAAAATGAAGTGGGTTCCATCCCACACTGGGGCCCTCAGCACAGGCTCCGATATGAGTGCCGCTTTCAGTGCCAGGAAGGCTTTTGTATGTTCCTCTGACCACTTATCTGCCAACTTGAATGACTCCATTGCCCGTCGCCATGTAGATTTGTTGTAGTGCGGAGGTAGAGGAACCAATTTCACCAAGTTGCGTAGCGGTCCTTCAATACGAGCGTAATTTTTGATCAGATTGCGGAAGTGACTTGTGAGTCCCAAGAAGGATGACAGGTTCAGAGCATCCTGTGGCTGCTTCCACTCCACCACGGCAGTGAGTTTTGCTGGGTCGACTGTCACTCCTCCCTTGCCTATTTTTCCCCCCGCAAAGATGCCCTCCGACACGAAGAATGAGGATTTAGCCGCTGACAGGGAGAGATTAGAGCTCCGAACTCTCTCTAAGATCCTCGTCAACTTTGTGAACATCCCATCAAAGGTGTCGTCTGCAGAACCCCCGTCATCTACGAACAACTCCATGGTGCCATCCCCGAGCAGATCACTCAAACGCTTGGCAGTCATATCCGCGAATGTTGAAGGAGCGCCCGTGAGTCCAAACGGCATCTTCACACACCAGAAGTAACCCTTCCCTTCGACGTAGAAGGCTGTATATGGTCTGGATTCCTTCGCAACCTCACATGCATAGAAGCCTGAGGCAAAGTCGAACAAGCAGAGCCATTCATGACCACTGAGATTTTGCTGCTTCATCCGGATATCCCCTTGTGGCATCGGCGCAACCTCTGTAACACGGTTAATCTGACCATAGTTCTGGCAGATTCTCCATTTCTGTGGTCCACCGGGTGCGCTCCGCTCCCGACGGTTCAGTTCCGGAGTTATGGGTGTATTGAACAGTGAGGGCAACCCTGCCTGCACACATTCCAAATCCAGCTTAGCCTTGAGCTCCTCGATAGTTAGGCCCTGACCCTCATGTGCTTTCTTTGCCAACGTGATAGGCGACACACATTTCACGTCCTCCGGGCTACACCGTTCGATAACACCTGCCTCAACCAACTCGTCTACCTTCTTGTGCAAATACTCGCGTTGTGGTGGGGTAAGCCCTTTCTGTCGAACCTTCGTAGAGAATTTTGCATCACCAGGTACGTTCAGCTTATGGACAGCCCCCGGTACTGGCCTAACCTCCCCAATCGACAGAGCGAAGCAATCCGCATATGATGCCAGCAGAGCCTTGACTTTCTCGAGCTGCTCCCTTGACAAACCACTGCCAATCGTGACCTGCTTGAGGATTTCCTCCACCCTAGCTGGCCGGAAAGCACCATCGGGACCCTCATTTCGCGTGAAAACTCCTTTAGCTTCCGTGTCCAGTCCATCGGGAAGGAGATCGGATCCTATGCCCGGCAATTCAATCTCTTCATCTGTCACCACACAGACCGGAGTCATTTGTTCTGTCTGATCTACTGATCTGGGGTTAGTTCGGAAAATTCCAGAAACCGAGTCTGAGAGAACTGCCCTGGAGGGGGGTGCGTGACTCCCCCCTACCAAGCTCACACGCTTCTTTCTTTTGTTTCTTCGCCTCCTCTTTCTCTTCTCTGAGCCCCAAGCCGCGACCACCTTATGTGGTGTCCGCGTCACACGATTCCTCCTTCTGAACCTCAACAGCCTAGCGCCCTTGCTGAAGTTGGCTGTCCACCACACCTTCCACTTCCTCTCTCTCATGTGCTCCTCTCTTCTCTCCTCATCTTTAGCCCTCCTCAACCGTTCTTCGACCCACAGGTCCTGCTGTCGTCGAGCTTCCCGGAACTGCCTCTCTAACTCCTCAGGACCCACCAGCTCAGGCTCAACCACACTTTCGACTGATACCCTTGGTTCATGTGTTGCTTGCAGCTTCTGAGAAGTATGGTCAGCACTGTCCGGCAGAACCTGCAGCACAGAATCGGTAGGGACTCTCCTGCACAGCGGGGCTTCGCATCTCTTGCTAACCCCGCCGATTTCTGCCTCGCTAGCCACAATACACTGGTCCTCCTCCACCAGACGAATTGGGCATGAAGTCGACATCTTCGCTTGCATTGGCTTCACTTCCAAAACCTTGCTGCCCAACCCTTGATTGAAGATGAGGCGCTTCTGTTTCCGTTCATTCTCCACCCTCAACGTATCATTCCTGTAGTCGTGCACTGCTCGGAATGATTCCAGAAGTGGCTTTCCGAATAGGAACTGCCAACTCCCACCGCTGTCGAAGACCTCGAAGATACCATCCACCGCTATACCACCCACACTTATCCTTCCCTCCCAGCTCGCCACTCCCGGTACTACACTTCCATCTGCCATGCGGAACCTCCTCACTGAACTACTCCACCCACCAATCTCTTCTCGCAACCTATGATAGACTCCTGAGTCCATTGCTGCCACCATGGCACCGTCGTCGACCATGGCCATTACACTTGCCCCTACACCCTCTCTATCCGTGAGCTGGATCTCCATCCTAAATGGTTTGCTTGTCTGGCTAACACACCCCTGAACATTGTAGACTTCAACTAGATTTGATTCAGCAAGAAGTTCTTCAGTTACAAGATTTTCGGGGTGTGTATCAACACGGGTTGCACGATCGCCAAGATCATCGCCAACCCTCAAGCTTTTCCCGACTGGCTCATCCCTTCAAAGATCCACGAATCGTCTCCGTCGTCCCCCACATGGAACACTCTCGCCGGTCGATTCTCTGATCCCAAGATGCGCTGGCAGTAGGCGCGCCAGTTTCCCTCGATCTTCGGAATGCTACCCCCAGTACAGTCATCTCCCCTACGATGGCCTCGTCCACACCGGAAGCACTCGCCGCTGCAGACAGGAGCCGTTCCTGGTGCGAGTGGCATAACAGTTTGGTCCGAAAATCGTACGTTTTGCCCAAAACGACGTGCCCAGTCTCTGATATCCTGTTCCCAGGCCCTGCGTCCTTCCTCCGAGTCTGGATATGGTTGCTTCGCTGCAATGGCTGCCCGCAATGCTGCCTTGTCCACTGACGAGTCATATCTTGGAGTGCTTCTCCCGAAATCTGTGTCGCTGCGTCTATTCCTGTTTGGAGTAGGTGATGGGGGTGGACTTGACAGGGTCGTGGATGCGAATGAAGAAGCGAGCTGGGATCTGGGAGTTGCCTGCGCAACCGGAACAGCTTCTCTCCTCCTCTCCAGATCAACTTCGTGCTCAGCCTCGACACGCAGCGTACTCCATTTCACTGCTCTGATAGCATCAGTGAAAGATTCCCAAGTGTCGTAGTCCTCCCCTACAGCTTTCTTCAACGCATATGGCAGCCTCTTCCAGGCGCTCGCGATCCCTTCTTTCGTTTTGTCGATCTTCGCTCCCTTCGCCAACGCCAGCAACCGTTCTCCAAACCATTTGTGATAGGGGACCTGGGCCTCGCTGTGACGCGTGAGGATCAGTTCGTGCGTGATGGATAACGTTTCGAGCTCCTCCAAGTATACTTTCGCGTCTTTTTTCTTCTTCTTCTGGGATGGGAACCGTTCATTGAACAGGTTGCTGAGATCGGCCCACTCCCCTGACCTTTGCTCCTTGCTCAGGTCATCGTACCACTCTTCTGCCAAGGAATCCTCCTCCAGAAACATCTTCAGCTTGGCAGCCCAGTCCTTTTCGGCGATCCCCATTGCAACGAATGTCTTTTCTAACTCCCTAAGCCATGTCGAGGGACGGACACCATCCGTCGGGTCCCCCGCAAAGTTTTTGATTGCCAGGAATGACTCTTTGGCTGCCATACTTGGTACGTGAGACTTTTGTGCTGATGCTGTGTTGTTTTGACTTTCTGTCGTAGAGACTATCGGAAATCGCGAGGATCGACCTAGAAATGACTGTGCTACCCAATCTAGAGTCGGGTCTGTTCGAACTGGTGACGAGAATAGGGTGTCTGGGTTGGAGTCTGAGTCTGGATCTGGGGTGCGATTGTCCAACGTTTCCGTTGGCGCAAATTTTTTCGATGTAAAACGGCCGTTCGCTCTCGGTTGGCTTTTCCAAGCCAGTTTTTCTGTTTCTGATGCGGATGATACCGCGCGTGACACGAATCACACTCTCTTCACCAAGATGGACTGGCCGAAGTCTTTGTAACTGGATACTGTAGTGGTTGAACTTGTCTGTTTTGCCTCGCCGCTCGCCGTCTCTACCTACTGTTCTACTTCTGATGCTAACAACAGCAAATAACTACGTAATCAAGCTTGCTCTACCTCTCCTACTCTCCGAGTCCCACGATACACCCTACTACAACGATGAGCTGGAGAAGGCCAGAGAGGAACTACGGGCCTATGCTCGACCCTTGTGTCGTACGATGGCGGAAACGGAGTTGCCTCCTTTGCGGGAGATCAACCATCACATACCGCTTATTGATGAGTCGTTGATTATTCCCTGGAGGCCATCGCGTTTGCCTGAGAAGTTCCGGGAAGATTGGGTTGAGAAGAGGGATGCATACATCAAGAGCGGTAGGTGGAAAATAACTACCTCCAATAATACCGTCCCACTGTTGCTGATTCCGAAACATGGTTCACAGAGGAATCGACTCCGCGTGGTGGCAGATCTACGACGGAGGAACGCCAACACCAGAAAGCTGGCGTTGCCTTTGCCTGATATTGATGGCATCTTGCGACGCGCTGCCCGTGCACGATTTCGTTCGACGATGGACGGGAAGGATGCCTATGAGCAAATCAGGATTGCTCCAGAAGATGTGTATAAAACGGCTGTTTCTACGCCAGATGGAAATATGGTTAGTTTGGTAATCCAACAGGGTGATTGTAACGCACCTTCGACGTATCAGACTTTAATGAATTTTCTGTTCTCCTCATACCTCGGGCGGTTCATGGACGTATACCTTGATGACATTATCGTGTATTCTGACTCCCTGGAAGACCATATTCAGCACATCAAACTGATCATTGATATTTTAGTGAGGGAAAAACTCTACCTGAGCGAGTCGAAATTAAACTTTCTCGCGTCGGAGTTGAGAATTCTAGGCCGAATTGTCGATGACGAAGGGATCCGAATGGACCCAGATAAGGTCGACGCGATTTCGAAGTGGAAGACCCCCACGAACAGGGATCTTCTGAGGGGTTTCCTTGGATCTGTCGGATACCTTGCAGATGACATTGCTTTGGTTCGAATCCCTATGGGTCACTTGAGCACTATCACTGGCGACACCGTTCCGTTTCGCTGGGGCTTCAATGAGGAACGTGCTTTTCAGCAGATTAAGGACCTCACTTGCCATTCAAAGATGCATCATCGAGTCCCTCTCGATTACTCTGAGGGCGCACCTGCCGTGTGGATGGTTACCGATGGTTGCGCTACTGGGATTTCTGGTTGCATTCTGCAAGGAGAGTCGTGGAACAAGGGAGCGACCGTTGCTGCGTTCTTTTCTGCAAAATTGAATCCCGCCCAGCAGAATTACCCGGTCCATGAAATAGAAATGTTGGCCGGGGTCGAGACCATCTTGCGTCACCGTGACATATTACAAGGGGTATCCTTCGTGTGGGTAACAGATCACAAAGGGCTCATCCATCTGATTAACCAGAAGGACTTGTCTGGTCGACAAGCCCGGTGGTTAGAGAAAATTGCCGAATTCGATTTCAGGATTGAATACTTACCTGGTCAAGAGAACATCTTTGCTGACGCGCTCTCGTGCATATACTCCAACGATGCACCTGGTACTGTCAGGTCGCGTTCAGAGTACACGTATCATGATGTCTTGACCAACGACAGCTTGGAATTGTCGACGGTAACGATGCCTTTGCTGGTGGAAAATGAGGCCTCTTGTTCTATTCCGGACGAGGTGTATCTTAACGCAATGGAGCTTCGGCGGAATCGACGTCCCTCTGCCAAGAGGGCCGAAATGGAAGAGAGAGAGAGAAAGGAGAAGAAGGATACCGGACGTGGCCGAGCACGTCCTGAGGTGGTGGGGAGAACCCAACCACCACCTGTGGACTCATTGATCGGGGATCAACACGTACATGAGGCGTTGCCTCAAATTGCTTCCGCGGATCACTCTGATCCTTCGACTTCGGGATCACCTGATATCGTTGATCACCCTCGTTTGCTCACGGAAATCCAGTCTGTAGACTCCTCTCTCCTTCACCTCTTAAAGGACTCTCCCATGGGTGCTGATGTCTCCAAGCTCGTACAAAACAAATATTCTGAGGACTCTACTTTCGCGCCGATTCTGGCGAATCCCAAACATTTTCGGAACTTTGACATTGTGGATGGATGCCTATTCGTCAAGATGCATGACCGCCGATTGCTATGTATACCGAAAATCCATACGAATGGACGAAGCATTCGAGAGCTTATCATCAGCGAGGCTCACTCTATCCTGGCACATCTTAGTGCGCGAAAAACGCTTGCATACTTACGCGATCACGTATGGTGGAAAACGATGGCTTCGGACGTTCAATCTTATTGTGAGTCTTGCGTTACGTGTGCTACTTCCAAACCATCGAATCACAAGCCTTACGGGCTGTTGAAGTCATTGCCCGTCCCTGCTGAACCTTGGGATGTGGTAGGTATGGATTTCGTGGGTCCTTTGCCATCGAGTTCTAACAGGGACGGCTCGTTCGACTCCATAACTACCATCATAGATCACTTAACGGGCATGGTTCACCTAGTGGCGAGTCGAATTGATTATGGGGCTGTGGATGTGGCAGAACTGGTCTTTTCTGAGGTGTACAAACACCATGGCTTACCGAGAGTCATCGTTAGTGACCGAGATTCTCTGTTTACATCGCGTTTTTGGTCTCATTTGCACAAACTAATTGGCACTCAGCTGCGTCTGTCCAGCTCTTATCACCCACAAACTGATGGGCTAACCGAACGGGCAAATCGGACGATCACTCAGATGTTGCGCCAGTGTGTGAATGAATTCCAGACCGACTGGGTTTCAAAGCTTCCCGCCGTCGAGTTTGCAATTAACCTCGCAAGGTCGGAATCAACTGGATACGCTCCATTCTTCCTTAATACCGGTCGTATTCCACGATCCTTCCTATGGAACAACCCCCAACCTTATGATTTCCCTGGGGTAAAGAAATTCGCTGACAAAATGAAAATTGCGGTAATGGCAGCTCACGATAGTCTTCTGGCACATCACGTCAAGCAAACTCGAGATGAAAATCGTAGACGAATCCCTTCACCTTTTCAAGATGGAGACCTGGTCTATCTATCAACCACGAACCTATCTTTCACTGATTTCCCTGGGGTAAAGAAATTCGCTGACAAAATGAAAATTGCGGTAATGGCAGCTCACGATAGTCTTCTGGCACATCGCGTCAAGCAAACTCGAGATGAAAATCGTAGACGAATCCCTTCACCTTTTCAAGATGGAGACCTGGTCTATCTATCAACCACGAACCTATCTTTCACAAGAGGCTTGGCCCGAAAACTACTTCCGAAATTTATTGGACCTTTTAGGATCCTTCAAACGCTCGGAGAAACCTCTTATCGGTTAGAACTTCCTCCTGATCTCAAACGACGTGGGATCCATGATGTTTTCCATGCCTCTTTGCTCAGAATTCATATCCCAAATGACGACCGTCTCTTCCCGGGTCGCTCCTATGAACAACTGCTCGGACAAGACGAGGGTGAATGGCAGGTAGACCGTATACTAACTCATAAAGGCAATCGCGGCGATGCTATGTTCAAGATCCTTTGGAAATCGGGCGACACGACGTGGCTGCCGTACTCCAAAATTCAAAATCTGGAGCCACTAAAGGAGTACTTTGAGGCGCTGGGCATTTCCAATATTTCTGAACTCCTCAGTGTCAATAACGGTGAGGTTCCGATTGAGGGAACGAGTCATTTGTTCACAGGTTCTATTGAATGGGTGGACCATAAATACCAGAGACGCTTGCCAGAAGGTATTCCCCTCACCGCCATTATGTCTGTTGAGCCCTCTGCTCCAGCATCTCCTGCCCCTACCCCTCCTGCGCCTCCGTTTTTCTTGCAAGCATTGGCTGAGGTTGCTACCGACTGGGACAAACAGTGTTTTAAGATCACGCGTCGTTCCAACCCCGAACCCTTGAATGTGTCGTTCGAGGAGATGATTGAATGTGTCCTGGCTTCTCTCGCACTCGGTCGTCGATGGAAGATGGAGAAAGGTCTCCCCGATCGTTATGAGGAAATCGTTCGAACCCTCTTCGCATACATTCCCTCTACCTCTCCTGCGAACTTTTCTATCGCCGCGAATGGCACCGTCGAGAAGACTGAATCCCCTGTCACTTACGAGTGTATCTTCACCGCTGAACAGATCAAGATCCTCGTTGAACTCGAAGCCATCTCCGGTAATGTCTTCGTGGATGTGAAGAAGGCATACCCGAAGCCCTCTCGTGCTCAGGGTGGACGGAACGAAGAACTTCGCAAGCTCCTCGATGTTCATCATTTCGATCAGGGCATCATTACCATGAGCTTGCATGACAGCCTTCTCAAGATTCACAAGCAGAAATTGTGGCGTGCTCAGCAGAAATTCAACAAGCCGCCTAGGTCTGTACGTGGAGCCGAGTGTTATGCTGCTAGCGAGGCTGGTTCTACTGTCAGTCTGACTGACAAGATGAAGATGTGGCGTCTTCGCTCCAATCGCGATGATGACTCTTCCATGGACAATGCGAGCGATGTCGCTGGTCCTTCGGGGACCTGACGTATGACCTATGTTCGCATTCCCTTTCACCTACTAATCTTTTCTTCTCTTCTAGATTCGAAATTTGCTCAAATTCCGGGAGGGCGTATGCCACAACCACCTCGGACTATCCGAGCTTTCCTTCCACTTCCGACCGCAGACTGTCTTTACTCCAGTTAGATTCTTGACTCATAGATTTTTGACTCAGTGTACGCAGGTCTTTCGTCGATCACTCCTGATCTTTATTCCGTCGAGTATATAAGCTTATCTACGTTGTACTCTACGGGGACTCTTTTCGAATCGCATAACTTGATCCTGCTAGTTCTGCGTGCTCTTGAGAACTCTCAAAGCTAAGTATTCCTGAAGAATCTGATTTTCTTGTCGCGTTCCCCTTATTTCGATAAGCTACCGCGACAGCCGCGATGATGATGGAGGAATGAGAAAGACAAGTTTTAGGTTCCCACGAAATTTGGATTCAACATAAGGCCGAGGTTCCGACAGAAAACAGCTAGAAAAGGCAAAATTCCGCGTGATACAGTTTCTGTCAGAACCTCGGCCTCATGTTGAACCCAAATCCCGTGGGAACTCAAAACTTTTCTTTCTCCTTCCTCCATCATTATCGTCGCAACCCACTACATTGTCTCGACATAATCATCATTCTATCTTGGAACACTCACCGCCATGCTCATTGCCTCAACTTCTTTCACACACATGCTTGTTGTCTCAACAAAACTGTTATCATTCCCTAAGGCAAGTTGCACACTTATTGTCTCAACATGCCTCTTATTTACTCGCACACTCGTCTGTCGCCTCAAATTTATTCACTCAGATGCTCATGTCACAACATGTTTATCTTTGCACACTTACGGTCTCAACACAACCATCATTCCATCTTTAATTTAAGTTACTGTTGTTTAATCCTCCTCTTGTTTAATCCTCCTGTTGTTTAAATCCTCTGGTTTAAATCTCCTTTTGTTTAAACCTCCTCTTGTTTAAGTACTCTTTTTAAGTTTAAATCACTCTTGTTAAGTTTAAATCACTCTTGTTAAGCTCCTCTTGTTTAAATCAGACATCTAAAAGAGAGATTGTCTTGTTTAAGTGTTTAAACCTCTTGTAAGTTGTTTGAACCTGGGGCTGAAAGCTATCTGAATAAATATAGTTATCTGCCTGTTTAAACAGGTTTAAACCAAAGGTGGACATGTCCATGGATGTTTAAGTATTATAGAGCTTATTTCTCTCATTGGACAACGCCTCTTCTGCAGATCCTAACACGTTCACTGCTAGCTATCAGTGCTCATACTCGACATTCTCTCGCGCAGGCTATACGGACACAGATGCCAAGCGAATCATGTCCCAATCTGTGTATCTAGCCAACAAGGCACGAGAAATCTTTCGGGAGGAGCAAGCTCGAAAAGGGGATGATATTCGAACTGTTCGAATTGCTCTTTCGTTAGGTCCCTTCGGTGCTAGTCTCAGCCCGGCTCACGAGTTCGATGGTATATATCCACCGCCTTTTGGCCCTAGAGCTAGCAGTGATGACCCAGAGGATGCAGGAGGACAAAACTGCAATACGTTCGGGCACGATGAGGTTGCAGAGAACGAATCCATCCAGGCCTTGATGGGGTTTCATCTTGACCGATTACTTATCTTTCTTGAAGACCAGGTTGCCTGGAGTGGTATCAACTATATTGCTTTCGAGACGGTACCATTAACGCGCGAAATCAAGGCCATTCGCCGGGCTATGGGTCATCTCAATGAGGAAATGCGTGCGAGAGAAGGGTTCTCTGAAAAGCCTTGGTGGATTAGTATGGTTTTTCCGGATGGCCTGTATCCTGAGACAAGCCAGGATGGAACTTGCGGAAGTGGGCCACCGCGCTTCGCGTGTGGCATATACTCGTCTGGAATGACTAAATCTGCATGTAAGTATATCAGAGCTAATGCTTTATACCCCCTGTTCTTCATCAAATCCAGATCATGAAGAGGCACAGATTCTTTTACCATGTTCCCCCCATCGAGCATACCATCATGTACAAAAACATCAGCCTCAACTATAATCCTAGTGTTGAAGTGAGCCTGTTCGATACTAAAGTATGAAATACCTACCAACTTGTAGTGTACATTAATCTGGTCAATAGTAGAAGTTATTTCGGTATCTATAATGAAAGAACTCATACCATCGATGTTGAATGAAATAATAGGGGGGGGCAGTTTTAAGTGTTAGCTGTTTCAAAAGAGTACAGTTGCATGTCCGACAGATATTGAACTCATAAGGTGGTATATTGTTCATCCAATCTGATGAGGATATTGGTTGACAAACAAATGGTGGATAAAATTGACTTGCCACAGGAAGCCGGCCTAAGCGTGATTGAGGATGACCTTCAAGTTGTGGACAAGTCACGATAGCGTCAAAACAAGATACGTATGATCGTAGGAGTTTACTTAAAACATCTTGACTAGAAGCATATGAACCCCATTGGAAGAACGCGACGAGGAAGAGGACACAAACGGAGAGTCAGGCGTCATAGCAGCGATGAAATTGAGCTGGGAAGGTTCATCCTAAACAAGGAAAGGAAACGATAAGTAAGAATAACAATGAGAAGTGACAGAGGCTTACTTGCATGTGAGATAGCATATCGCGAAATGAGACCAACAGTTCTTCAGCGCGATTATTGTCACCGCGAACAAGACTAGCAAAAATATCACACATGAAATAGGGGAACAGGACATGATCGGGATGGATGAAAGGAAATTCCACAAAAGAGATATGGTCGCCGATCCAATGGTAGAAGACGTTGAACTAACACAAAAAAGCAAACATGAAACAAAATTAAGGAGAAAGAGCAACGCGCAAATGTTCAAAATAACACACAAAGTCATCATCCAATTCAATTAAGTCGAATACAGCATCAAGGAGTTGCTCATTCGAGGTATACGAGGTGAACTGTGTCTGAAGACGAAGGAGCACATCGAGTAGGGGCAAAGGTAGAGGTTTCATGACACAGAAAAGAAAGAGAAGAAAGACAGAAAGACAGATAGAAAGAGAAAAAAGCAGAGGGTAAACCGAGAAGGTTACATACACACTGAGGATGACGGAAGATATCATGTGGTAAGAGATAACGTGACAGTTTCCTATTCGAGCGAAAAAAATCGAATCGACAAATATGGTCAAGATTTTTCAAATCGGGAAGGTAACGTGACCAGCAAGCTGAATGAGGAAAGCGGCAAGCAAAAAGGGTAATCTCCCACGGCCAAACGGGCTATAGGACGATTCCTTCATTTCATTCCGGACTCGTAATATCCAGGATGAGAGTAGCAGACGTTGTCTCTGCTGCGGTCGGGAATCCGACCCCCGCGTATCCTTGTCCTTCAGGACTTGGGATAAATTGTACACAGGTGGAATACCTTCCGCAACTCGTACGCCAACTGGAAAATGGACTACGGAATCAAAGAGAATCAGAAGATTTCCGAGGTCATGCCCCAACCTCCTCCGACCAGCGTACGCTCGTCAAACCCTTCTTAGTTCTGTACCCGAATGGCGGGGACGTATATGATCCTATCAATCAGGTAAGGGTCTTCAGCAGGTCAGGTAACCTGTGAGTACTCGCAGGTAAGATCTGTGGGAATACCTGCAGGTTTTGTGACCCGCAGGTCCAGGTACCTGTATGCACAGGTCATGACAGGTCACAGGTCAGACTCAGGAAATTATTTTATAGGGACAGGTCCAGGTAACCTGCAGGTATTGCCAAATTACTTGCAGGTATACCTGGACCCGCAGGTCAGGTACCTGTGAGCACAGGTCAGCAACAGGTCACAGGTCAGGATGTTAGAGGCAAAATACCTGCAGGTCAGGTCACAGGTATGACTCGTCTGGGACTCGTGAAGACCCTTGCAATCAGGTATGGGTGGAAAGAGATAAGGATGGCGAGGAAGATTGGGCAAGAGCTTTACAGAGGTGTTTTGAACCTTCGGATGTATGGTCTGGCTGTATTCTTGGAGGCTGTTGTCGTACTACTCCAAGACATATTTCATCCTTGAGCCAGATCATGTTGCATCGAAGGTAAGCCAATGTAGTAGCCTGGATGGATTTCGATCTAACTTTTTCCTACTAGACATGACAATGATCTTGAACAAGCGCAAGCATGACAAGGTACGGGGCATATCCAGACAACCCATCCTTTCGATCTTCGTAGTACGTACTCCGAGAAATCTCCTGGACAAGTTATAACTCCATGCTGAACTATGCTGATGTTACTAAAAAGCACGGCTTGAGGCATACAGATCTGCAAAATTCAGCTGAGATGATCGCTTGGACCTCGTTGCAGTTGTCTTTTGTTGCTAGTAAGTGCTAGATAGTGCCTTGATTCTTGAAACCTTGAACGGCCAAGTTTGTAAAGAATTTCGGTCTACGTCTAGAAAAATATTATGTGGTACGCGATGTTACTTCACACCGTATTCGAGGCGGTTGTAAGAAGGGTTTTGACCGAACAAATTTTTGACCGTGCAATGTGCATTGACCTCCGCTTGAAGACGAAGTTAGCGCTGGACTGCGCGGGAAAATCAAGCGCCAATCATGATGACAAATTGAGCGATAGCCGACAAAGAAACACAACATGGACGAAAATCCCCAGGTTTTCATTTTCGAGTCTTTGTTCGCAGACCTCGTCGAGAACCTCCCATTGTGTTCTGGTTTTTACAAGGAACTTTGCTCTGCCTCACGACGACAACATAAATCTTCCTCGAAAAGGAGACAGGAATTTCAACTCCTCACAATTTCGTACTGCGCCGCTTTGTTCTGGTCAAAGGCTTTGTGAACAATAACATTGCTCCATCTGTCCCTTATTCACGCGTCGTGGTATAAAATACCTTGGAATTTTCCTCTCGACTGAAACCGCTATCTCTCTCCTTGCCATCTACCTTCTCAATGAGCTCCCAACATTCGCAGCACGACGAGGAACCTCTAGTTGAGACCCAGGAAGTGAAACAGACCCAACAAGCCACCCAGTCACAATATGGCCGCGAGATTGATGAGAACGTTTGGGCATCATTTTGCTCCTTGGTGAAAGAAGTCAAACAGATCGACCTCCTCAAACCTCAGCTCACTTACCACGTTGGTCGTAACACCTCACAAAATGATATCGTCTTTCCAGGCTTCAAAATAAGTTCGTGTTTCTCATCTAATTCTTTTGACGCGTTTATGTTTGATATTCTATGTTTCGCAGGCAATAAACATGCTGAAATCACCTGGGACGGTAGAGAGACGAAGGATTCGATCATCACGTTGAAGGATTTATCTAGCAATGGAACTTTCGTGAGTAGCATTCAAGTTCTATCGCAGGTTCATCCGATTAGTGACCTAAATCATTCGTAGATTAATGGGCACAAGTTAGGAAAAGGGGTATCGTGTATCTTGAACGATGGTGCTGAGGTTGCCTTTGGCTCTTTATCGTCCGCTGTTAAACCAGCTGAAGACTACCGTACGTCGCTCCTAGCTGCCTTGTTATAAACGCTAATCAATCTATGCAGGCTTCATCTTCCGGCATACTGCAAGTGGCACACAACCAGAAGAAGGCTTCTATAGTCTATACGATACCCACGATCAACTTGGTAGCGGTACCTTCGCCAAGGTGGTGAGGTGCTTGGAACGCTCATCGGGAACTCTCTGGGCTGCCAAAATATTCAATAATCATCTCACGATGGGCGGGAGTGAATCTGCTGGTTCTGGAACGTCGAACGATAGAATGGTTTCTCGAGAGATCGCGATATTGGAGACGCTCCAACATCCTCATGTTTGTTTTTTGAAAGAGACGTTTGTTACCTCCGAAGGCAAATTGAGTACGTGTTTCCTCTCGTGTTATTGTATTTAAAGCAGCTGACACGACTACCCCATAGTTTTGGTATTAGAGCTGGTTGAAGGTGGCGATCTATTAGAATGCATTCTTCAAAACTCAGGTGTCTGTGAGTAATTTCTTGTCGGTCTCTCACTACGCCGCTAATACATACAAGCTGAGGATGCTGCACAACATATCACATATCAACTGTGTCTGGCGCTTTCCGTGAGTAACGTCTATACTTAGACGCACGGCGTTCTCGTCTTTTGAAACTCTTCACGTTTAGTATGTCCATAGTCTTGGAATTGCCCACCGCGACCTGAAGCCCGAGGTAAGTTTTATGTGGTTCTGATGAGTTCAGACGACTGAACCTTCATTGTAGAACATTCTCCTGACCAAGACTGATCCGCCGAATGTCAAAGTAGCGGATTTCGGGCTCGCAAAGGCTCTCGACAGCCAGACCATGTTGAAGGTTCTAACAGACATCTCCGTGAATACAGAATACCGAAACTGACCGTGAATACAGACCATGTGCGGCACGCCTGCCTATCTTGCCCCAGAGATTGTCATGCAGACGAAAAACCAAGGCTACGATTTTCTGGTGGACAGCTGGAGTGTTGGGGTTATTCTGTTCTCTATGTACGTTACTTGAAGAATCTCTTCCTTCATCTTGATTTCACTCACGAAATATTCTAGGCTCACTGCCTCGAGTCCCTTTATCGAAGATGAAACTCAACAAGACCTTCGGATGAGGATATGCACCCGAAAGATAGACTGGAACTTACTCAAACGCAGAACGTCCAACCCCATGAGTAAGTTTGTCCATATAACACTGTCGTATCTGCGAACCCTCATCTTGCGCTTGACAGTCATCGATTTCATACGAAAGCTACTTGACGCTGACCCAGAAACGAGGATGACGCTCACCGGTGCACTCGATCACGATTGGCTTCTGGATTATGTGACAAAGCACAACCGTAATGCGGAAGAAGACAGAAACCAGGGAAAGAGACGCGAACCTCGTTCGGAGGCATCTGAATCAACCCCCGCCAGCTCTTCCCAAAACCAAAACGAAGAACCACAGGCAGCCTCAACCTTTTTTTCGCGCGGTTTCCAGAACTTGGCTATCAACGACGGAAATCAAAGTGCTGCTGCTGCTGACGGCGCGGGTGGTTCGTCTGATCCTGCTCCTGCCAATGGTGCTGTGGACGGAGATTCGCAGATGGAGGACGCTACCCCTCCTCCTCCATCTTCCCAGGGCAGGAAACTTCAGGCTCAGAACTCGCGTGTGCTCCGTCGTAGGAAGGACGTCTTGGAAGAAGTCAAAGCGGGTGAAACGAGTATTCCACGTCCTTCTCCCGAGCTACTTTCTCAGTTCGATGAGAATCGAAAGAGGGAGGCAGATCAAGCTCAGGCAGGTACCAGCAATCCAACAAACTTCGCGGAAAAACGTCGCGGGAAGAGAGCCCATGATGATCTCAGTGCTGTTCCTGAGGGAGCAGCCGTCAATGGTACTGGAAATAGTGGGGGTGATGTGGCCGAGGATGTCGCTATGGGAGAAGATGGTCTTGCAGTACAACCCACACCGTCCAAACGTCGACGGAACACGCCTGCTAGCCCAAGCGACAATACTCGGGGTAAGAAGGGCAAGAAAGCGACTGGGCCTAGTGTCCCTGTCAGACGATCTACGCGCAACAAGGGTACGGCGGCTTAAAAGCCTGACTTGAAGGACCCTCGCACAAAATATAGTATGGATTTCAACGCTACTCATCATCGACATGTCTTTGGAACGAGCGATCTTACCTAGTTATATATCATATCATCATATCTGTACATAAAATAGTAACTCTGCCAGTGTTTTGTGGAGCCCTTCGCTGGCCTAGCTTCCTGCTATTGGCCTTGGCTTCTTGACCTGAGTATAATGAAAACAAACTGCTGTCTGCCATGTGCCTCGCGCCAAGTACATAGTGCTGTTTTTTGACTTGACAAATTTTGTCACTCGACCGCCATCATCCTAGTTTGCTCTTGTGATTCACCACTTGCTTCTGGGGATGCCCTCGTCAGCCAATGACTTTGATTTCTTTCTTCTTCATCGTGTAATTCGCTATGTCACCGGTCTTGCCGCTGTTTCTTTCTTTTCTGAGATTCGTGTTGTTGGAGGGGAGAACGTACCCCAGACGGGACCGGTCATAGTGTGAGTGAATTTACAAAACTTCCCCTCGTTCTTCTGAATCTCACACTATACTCATAGCACGGCTACCCACCATAATATGATGCTGGACCCTGTGATTCTCTGTTCGTGCATGCCTTTCGACGTCTTTCAGGAGATTGTGACAATTGTACAATAGCCTCAACATTCCCAAATCACAGAATACTGCATTATTGGAGCAAAGGTGCGCCGTAGTAGACACGTTCATCATATCTTCACTAGTGCTAATAATACTCTTTTCTGGAAGCTTCTCTATTTGCTAACCCTGTTGTTCGTCAAATACTTCTGTCCACGGGCAACATTCCTGTCGACCGCAAGTCCAAGGATCGCCAGGTTCTCTTCCGAGGTACCTTCGAAGCACTGTCCAAGGGTTATGCCGTTGCATTGTTTCCCGAGGGTACAAGCTATACCGAACCCAGAATTATGCAAGTCAAGGACGGAGCTGCGTGGGCTGCCCTCGAATACACCAAACACGCCAAAGAGAACCCTGGATTTCCTGAAGTGAAGATTGTACCCGCGGCCATCGTTTATACGAACAAGTCGAAGTATAGGAGCAGTGTGAGCGCGTGTCCTCGTATATCGGCAGTGAGGAGCTAACAATCGTTCGACAACTTAGGTGATCATCGAGTGAGTGATTCCGAATCACAGTTTCACATAAATTCTGACTGTCGATCCGCCAAGGTTCGGTCAACCTATATCTATGGACCCCTACAAGGAGCAGTTCTTCTCAGAAATTGAGGGTGCTTCGAGAGTCGCAGCCAAGCAATTGAGTCGTGACATAGAGGAAGAGCTAACGAAACATACGGTCAACGCTCCCGATTGGTATATTGAAAGATCTTGAATAATAAAATGCACTCAAACATTCTACGCAGGGATACACTCTACGCAGCGCGGATGGCTCGCGATATTCTATGGCAGAAAGAGAACTCTATTAATCTTGACGATTTTGTTGCAATCTCTCAAACGTGCGTTTCACCGATTTCATGAAGACAGTAAGGCCTTCCAGGGTCACTGATAGCAACACGCCATAGGCTCGTCGACTTGTTTTCGACCGTTGATGTGACCCCAAACTTCCACTTAACGCGACGGCGGCTACTAGAATATTATTCCCTTTTACAAACCACCAACCTTACTAATTCTATACTTTCGACGTTACCTCTCCCTCGAGATCTAGATCCTCACAAGCCTGTTACTCTTCCAAGTCGTCTCCTCACTCTCCTTCTCTTTGTCCGTGACACATGTAAATCTCTGGTTCACCTACCGTTCTTCCTGTTTCCTCTCGTCGTGCACTTGCCTGTCTACATCATGGGTCGCTTTGGAGCACATCTAGTCGAAGACGAAGAAGAAACACAGGCCCAGAACAAAGTTGCTTTTGGATTGTTGTCGTTATTCCTGATCTATCCGGCAATCTTCTTTTTCTTATGGGCTTTATTTTGGTACACTCCCATTGGCGCTATCCTTGCCGCAACGATGGTCTACATGTTCGCCATCTACCATAATCGTATGATCACCGGTACGTGTTTGAACCATTTCATCTCAGTTCATATCAATTCATGTCACCCACCAGGAAACTATGAAGCGTACGTCTCTTCACAACTCTTTTCATGTGGCGTAGAGTCCGACTGCTCGCTCTTCTTTCCAGTGCAAGGCGTTTCATTACGGCTTGGCGTATACTCATCGGCGTCTGGGCGCCAAAGAAATGGGATCTGTCTGTTTCCGCTCTTTCTCCATATACAACTCCGAGTATCCCGAAGGAAAATCCATGGGTGGAAAGACCCAGAACCAATCCGGTGTCAACACCCTCGATTTCGACCAATATTACCAACGTCAATGTCAATTCTCCCGAGGCTCGTACACCTTCAGACAACGAATCAACCCCCAGTCCCAACATCTCATCTGTTCTCCCTCCCGATCCAACTCTGATCCTCCCGAGAGAGCAGGAGCCCCCACCTACGATCAAGCCATCGTCACTCCCACACTCCCGTCGTCGACCACCTACACGGCGCATCATGCGCCATGTCCTGCGTGCACGGATCGAGGCCGTCAAAGCGCTCGCTGTATTCTTTGATCAACTCGAACATGCCGGTGAACGCAAGAGGTTGAAAGTTCATGCGAGTAGGCATCTTGCCGAAATTTATGGAGAGTCAGGTAGGCACTTTAGATTCTATCTAGATCATCTATGCATCATCGTTCAATCTAAATGCAGGCGCGAGTGACGAACGATATGCGGTTGAGGTTGTCGACTTCTTACGGAAGAGAGGGGCAAGGATACCATCAGTGGGTGGGGGCGGTTTGAAAGAGGAGGAGGAGGAAGAGTGGGCTTTGACGAGCGATGCCGAAGGAGACTCAGGGACGTCTTTAGACGAATCGCTATGAGAGGTTAGACCAGCTATTTGTTTTAAGCCTCGGCCTACTTCCCAGTGGTTTGTCATGGTCTTTGGAACTTCGAGTTTTCTTTAGCGATTCTTCACCGGAAGAATAGTACGGACTGAAATTGCCGCTTACCGCAAAATACAGTCTGCTATACTTCTGAATATGAAGTTTTGGCTGGAACCTTGATGGTGAAACTCTCCCTTCGCTTGGTTTACCAACATCCACGCCTTCCCAGGTTTTGGTATCAGTTCCCTTGTGGATAGAAAGCCGTTGCGGTTTATTCATAGTCATACATGACTTCACACATTCAGAACTACTGATCCTAAATTCTAATAGCAGTCATTATTCAATATCGGAATGCAAGACCCAAGAAATAAAATTGCCCGGGTTGGATAGGAGTTCATACATTCAAAATCTCGGGAGCTCTCGGTGCAAGCCTCAAGGCCACAGCTGGGTCTAACATACTAAATTCACAGGTGCGGATTCAGCCGATGATTTTGAACAAAGGGATATTGCCTGGACTGCCTCAGTTCTAGTTGGGCAATGACCCTAGCAATATGCAGCATGGTGCGACTTGAGCGCAAAATATCTACTGAACGCATACTATATGTACTGACTGAACTTGAAGATCTGGACCAAAAGACGGTGATCACTGATGCCAGACAGGTTGTCAAAGCTCCTTGCACAGTGCCAATGCTCGTTGGGATGTCAATATGATGGCACAAGTCCAAGATCCTGAATGCAACCCCGTTAAAGCTACGACGAAGAGTGGCTGAGATTACTTACCAGGTCGAAGGTAAGTTCAGCATAGGGTCGAACAGCGCTAACGGAGACTATCTCATACAGCTATCGCACGCTGAAAGGCCGGATGTCGGAAGATGTTAGGAATATGTTCCCGAATATTGCAGGGGTAGCTAACCAAAGATAGGTTCTGTAATAGCAGACACTTGCAAAACAAGTCTCGCACGACTCTACTCGGGTAGGATGATCAGAGATACTACTTACTCAGCTCGAGTCAGTCAAGTCTCCGAGGCCCCCTCTCAATCAGTGTTACCCGAAGATGGTGAACAGAGTAGGACCTCTTGTGTAAGTCAACAGTTTTATCGGTCTCCCCAAAAATTTCACCTTGCATCTGAGTCTAGGTGCATCAATCAGCAGCAAGTGTACTGGCTTGCTTGTTAGAAAACTAGAAATTGAAAACTCTCTAACTTCTGAGGTCGTCAAGCCCAAGGCTATGAATCTGCAAACTGGTTCATGCATGTACACAATACTGGTTTAAGTAATAGACTCGGAGGAAATTCATTACGGTGAGAACAGAATCGAATGGTTAAACCAGAATGGAGTGGATAACTTCAACAGACTGGCTCTTTGATATTTCTCAAGCACACAATGCTGATCCGACAGCTGAGCCTGGTACTTCTGATCACGAATTTTCGAGTGACCTGAACACAGATGATAACATAGATTATATTCCGGATATGATCATTAACTTGGAAAATAAGGCATCTGAGGTATTTTTCAGGTATGTTTCCCATCCATGTATGTCAAGCTGTTCGATATTCTTGAGATGATTGAGATAACAGAAGGAACCTTGCTTTTGTAGATCAAAATTCCCAGCCCCCCTTTCTCAGCAACAAATCACTAGCTCTTCAACTGAACAGCAAGGTTGTTTTGTTCAGAAGCCTGTGGACACGCTAAATACAAGCCAACTACTTCTATCAGATAGAATGCGATCCTGTAAAGCAGAAGGTAGGAGTGTGCGGTCTGGCTGCCGTGCGGCATGAAACGAGTCAATCGGTTCTTCAAGTCAATCCATCTGTTGGGCCAATAGATACAAATTCCTCTAGACCCTACCTCGGTCCTAGCAGTGAATTTGTACATTCTCTCAGCGCCCTGTTAAACGCGCTCTCCAATATGCTGGTTTATAGGTGCGTTCTTTTTTTCCAGCCTCCATTTAGCGTTTTGAATTATTACAGCAAGCTCCTCTTCCTCGCCGTGAACTGTAGACATCATCTACAGTGTGCAATTCAAGAATCAGCGAAAATGTTTCGGCTGCTGGGCCGTTGTATAACATCTCATACCATTCGTTGCATTGAATGAGCCGCTGATGAATCGATCCCACCTTTTTTCCGGAGATCTACATCTGTGCTCGTGTCCAGCGTGGGTTCGTGATGTTCATGAGTTCAGTGACTGAAAATACTCGCAGCTGTCCAAGTTCTAGAAACAATGCATTCTGACAGACCAGGCTTCAAGGAGGTAAATCCTACATGTATCAATACACATCAGTGCTCTCTCCGACAGGATGGCCACTGACCCAGAAGCCTGATCGCTCACAATACCAATTGTTCATTATCTGGCATCTATACAGCACTCGAACAACGTGAGTCCATGCAGGAAATGAAATTCAGATGCAATCAGTCGTATTCAATCATGTACCAAAATGTACCAATGGCGTGCATGTAACACGGGTGTTATGCCAAGATTTCTGTTACTTACAGTGTTGTATTCTGTTCAGATTGATGAAGGTTACTTGCTGAGCTCCCTCCCAGTGAGTTCCTCGATTACGGCACCCTACTAAACCTCTTTGGAACTGTCAGATGATGAAGTTCACTCCAGCGCTCTTAGCCGACCTCTGGTCCGCCTTGGTCCGCCCGTTCCTGTATATATAACGTCCATGATTGCGTGCTTTATTTTTCTCTCCCCGGATGACAGGATCATTCAACGAAACGAAGACCATTTCGCTAAAAATTCTCTGCTATGAATCCTGGTTCTTACTTTCCAATGGATCATGACGATGGGGCCTCCGAAACCGAGGTCCGTTCATGGACGCGAGGACCTGGTGTAGACTTGGAACGCTTCGAAGGCAGGAAGAACGCGGCATCTCTCGTTTTTGTTCCGTCAACACAAACAGACACCTATGCCCAGGAATTACCACCAGACCGTTGCTTATGGCAGGTTCAGGTAAAAGCATATATAGCACTTGATCGTGTGGTCAGCTAAAGATATAGAGCTGTCGCAGTATTACTCGGAGACACTGGAACCCTCGTCTAATGTCTCTTTGCTTGCACAAACTGATCAAGAGCAAGATGACATCTTCTACGCCACCTTTCCTCAAGCCCGTACGCTCCATTGGTCACCGCACGTCTTTCAGGACAGTGGTTATAGCCAATACTTCGGAGATGCTGCGTTTAGCCTCGGTCATCACAGGTCTCATAGCCATAAGGATCCGGACTACAGTGCACCTACTAGAAGTGACGACATGGATGTCCATATCACTACGGTACCCGCCACAGAGCATTCGACGTCTACGCACAATGAGCTGATCATGGCTGATGATTCTTGTGGCGGGCTCCAATCCGACACGCAAACACCACGCGTCCCTTCTCGCACAGCTTCTTTGGTGAGTGATTGAGGGCTTGTAAGACCAAACGATGATCTTACAATTTTCTAGTCCCCTGAATGCGACGGTTCTCGGGAAGTTTCGTCTAGTCCCAAGTTGGAGCCCTTTGACATTCCATTGCCCCGTTCACCCTTGCAATTTGAGCTCGAACCGGAGGCCGAATCTGGAAACCAATCAAAGGCCTTCAATAATACTCATGAAGCCCTCATGAACTTTCTGTCCCCGCCCTCTGCGAAAGTAGAAGCTGCCTCCCCCGGACAAACAGCACCCGATGTTGAGGATACCCTCAAGATAGATACCAGTAAGATGTTGTCTCTTTCAGACAGTGGCTAGAAGTTGACTTGCACCTGTGATTCAGCTTCCTCACCTACTGGGACGTGGCCGAGCGTCCGTGTGAGGTCGATGCAGCCTATATCAGAATCTGAGTTGTCGATGGATGTGGACGTGCGTCGAGATGTTTCTGAACCATCAACTTCTTCCACAATCAGTCGTCGTGTCCCAGAGACCATAACTCGGAGTCCGGAGAACCAGTCTGAGCCACCAGGACTCATGCGTCTGAGTCCACTTCCAATCAATAGAAGACCTGCCGAAAAGAAAAAAGCACAAACCTTAGCCTGCAACTTTTGTCGTGTTAGAAAGGTCAGTGGTTAAACATCCATTGTCGGCGTGTTGTCTGAATTGGATGTGTATCAACAGATTGCGTGTGGCCCCCCTTTGGCCGGGACGGTAGAGAAAACGTGCAAGTGAGTGTCGTCTTGCTTCTACAATCCGAGAAACGGCCAGCCCTTCAGTCGATGTAGCCCGAGTGCAGGCTTTTGTCGACCTCAGTCGGGATATCGATGTCGCCGTATACATTACAAGGCTGAACGTTATCGGAGATGTGTTTTCTCAGCCTTCTCAATCCTGGGAACAGAGCACTAATTATCGTGTCTTGCTTGCAGTCAATGCCAACGACGCTCGCGTGAATGTGTTTTCCCTACTGAGAGTCGCAGGGGCGTACGGAAAAAGAAGCCATCTGCTTCCCCATAGCAGTTGGGAAAAGGGTTTAATTTTTATTTGAAGATATTTTGGGTCGTTCGAGATGGGAACTGCTTTGTTCACCTGTTTTTGATCATAGATTTCTTTGCTTTGCTGCTGTCGTGATTGCTTTTCATGCTATCTCATATGCTTTCGCAGATACCCATAACGACCTTCGTAAATGATAAGCATTCAAATTTATTCAATAACGATACCAATCTCATGTACATACCTCACGAATCAACAAATACCTGTTTGCGAGCGTCCACATAGCTGCTTTACAACGATGAACTACTTCCATCTGTGTACCTTACATCTGTGCAGTGTCAGATCACCCCATATCACCACGATTCGGAGTTGCAAATGATAAAGCTCATCTGATGTACTATCACTCGAGTGCAATGCCATTGCATTAGCTGCATAGTCAAGCATCAGTCATCAGAAGCTCGCATGCATGAATCCAGGCAATCCCCTGGTCCCCACTATGGCAGCTCGGGAGAACGTTACGAAGATCTGACACCAGAATTCGACAAAAACATATAGAGATGCTGTATGTATCAAATTTCAGTCAATCAATCAATAGTGGAGAAGCAGCGAGCATTCATATTGAGAGATGCATATGTAGGCCATAAATGGGCATAGGAGGTACTTGGAGATGAAGCGTTGCACCAGAGACACAACCGACCGCCCAGGATATCAAAGAGTGGACGACATTGATACCATTCTTTGGATTACATGGAAAGAGAAAGAGCACCATATAGCGTCGCATGAATTTTTGATTCCCGAAGATGGTGACAGACATTAGATATGTTCTTAGTTCCATCCGCTCTCAGCATTGGCGTCAGCACCCCATCCTCCACCTGAAGGTTCTGCGGCCCAGTCAGAGGGACCGGCAGCAGCATCTGCAGACCAATCGAGTGCTCCTAGAAATAGAAGATCGTGAGTTTCAATGAACATAAATTGAATCAATAAAAACGAAGTGTACGTACCACCCTCCTGAGCAACCAAGGCGGGGTTGATAGCACCAGCGGCAGGACCGCTTGTGACATCCCACTCTGCAGGTGCGGGTTCTTCGCCAGCCTGTGCTGCCAACTTGGCCGCAGCTTCCTCTTGCTGTTGTTTCTCGACTTCCTCGGGATCTCGGTAGAAGAACATATCAACCATGACATTCCACCCATCGCTGGTTCTGGGGATCGTGCCACGCAGCCTAAGCACCTCCCGGGCAAGCAACCACCATATTAACCCGATCGAGTGCTTGGCCTTGTTGTTCGTAGGGATAGCGACATCGACGAATTTCAGAGGAGCATCGGTGTCACATAATGCGATGACGGGGATGTTGACGTACGCCGCTTCACGAATAGCTTGGTGGTCGACTCGGGGATCAGTGACAACGATCAAACGAGGTTCCTTGAAGGAGCGAGTGATGTAGTTCGTGAAGGAACCAGGCGTAAATCGGCCTGCGATAGCTTGAGCGCCAGTGTTGGCAGCATATTTGAGGACCGCACGGTGTCCGTAAGGACGAGCGGAAATGACACAAACGTCGTTGGGGTTTTCGACGGCAGCAATAATTCGAGCAGCGAGGACAAGTTTTTCCCAAGTCTTGCCGATGTTAAGAATGTGAACCCCTGAACGAATCTTGCGTCAAATCAACGTTGCATCTTCTAAAGTCGTCACTAACCATCTGCTCTCCGTTTCCAGACATAGGGCTCCATCTGCTTATCACAGTTTTTCATACCGAGGTGGCATTTGGCGGCCAGAAGAAGCTGAATTTCTTCTTCTGTTGCGCTGAGGACCGATGGGAGTTTGGAAGCCATACTTGCAGCTTAGCCTGATGTGAGGTAGAGCAGTTGATCAGTCTATCGGCTTGAGATGAATCATTGGAAGAAAATGTCGTCGATATGGATTCAACGCCATCTGAATTTGACCCAAGCAATCCAACATGAATACCGTTCGAATTCCTTCCTTCTTTGCTTTCAACATCGCATATAGATAGAGGACCCTTACCTTGAAGCTTTTGAGGCGGTTTTGACTGCGATCGAGCGACGTAAAGTCGGTTTTTTGGTGGATGGATGAGAAAACGGGAAGATTTCGATTGAAGGCGCTTAATTTGGGGTTAGGGTAATGCAAGCGCTCATTGTTCTTTTCTTCAACACGGTCAACACTATCACGCACGAGCTATATTTCAATCTCCAACTTTCAAGTATATACATGCCAGGTATCAAATTTAACGCTACAGGCTTGAGGCGAGGCTCTGTTACTGTGGCTCCTCGATGAACCTTCTACACACAACTAGGCCACCGCCATTCGAGGAACAATGGGCTATGTCCACAGCGATTTCTAAATTGAGTAGTACAATGAGCAACACCATTGTTCGTCCAGCGAAGACCTGAAGTGGCATAGACGATTTCAAATTTGACTCCTCTACTCTTCTCTCAACCCATCATCACCCGTGCATTCCATCAACCCCTTCGAACCTCACCCCCAAACGCGACAGAGCTAGTCTTTGCCGCGATATCACACACTCATTTACGATGTTTTTCCTAATCATCTTGGCCTCAATTTCCACTGTATCACGAACTGCGCTGGCTGCTTCCATACCACCTCCTTTCTCTTGTCATCAAATAATTCGACCGACATAACTCTGTCGCAACTCGATGCCATCATCGACGGTACCAGCTGCCCTCTGGAAGGTTCGCAGTTCTTGGACGAATGCCGTACCGCCGCGCAAGCATTACCATTCGTGAACAAAGGGTTCGCGGACTACAACATTACAACTCTGGGAGAAAAGGCTGCGTTACTTAGTTTGATGTCTTTCGAAAGTGGAGGATTTCAGTTCAATATCAATCAGTGAGTGTAATTCGCAGCCAGTAGACTGCATCGTCCTTGCCGACCTATGCCTTACTCGCTCGACGTCCTTTCTGTCACATTAGCTCTCCCGGGAACCCAGGGCAGGGGACTCGTAACCTCATGGAATTTCCCTCGGTATACGAATATGCTCTCAGCACACCTTACCTGTCTACGCAAACTCTCGCACTGATACCCAACCTCAAGCATAACAAAACCGCATCGTACATATCACTATCCTCGCTTCCCAGCAAGTTATCGAACAAAACCAAGAACGCTATTCGTGCTGTGGTCCTCGGTGACGGATTGAGTTTTGGCAGTGCTATGTGGTTTTACACGCAAAGTGGGGCGACTCGAGTCGGCCAGCCGGGACCAGGATGCCTACAGATGCCCGGTATGGTTGAAGGACTGCAGGCACAGACTGAGACGGGATGGGAAAATTATATCACCAACTGTGTAGGCACTACGGTCACGGATGAGAGGAAGCAAAGTTGGCTGAGGACAGTGAAAATCCTGAACGGTAACGCTTGACGGCGATTCGTCTTTGTGTCTGAATTCTTCGTAGAGAGTACTCAACTAGGTTAATGCGACATTTTGGTGCACGACATTTGGCCGCCTGGATCCGACTGGGAACATTCGCTAACATTCGTCGGAGATTCTACATAACCATGTCGACTTCCGTGACTCGGTAGTGGCCCGTCCATGGCAAAGTAGGTGAAGAGCTCGAGTGGCTTAGATTACACTTCACTCTTGGCCAGAGGCTTTTTTGACAACAAGGTTTCAAGTTGAGGCGTGTTCCGGAGGAGATGAGGGCTGATGAGGAGTCCCAAAGATAAGTACCAGCTATGAGCCGCTATGAGATTGGGATTCTGCCTCATCCAATAGAGATTCCCTATCTATTATCTCTGGGCATCGCTGCTGCTGAGGTATGATGTCCGAAAAATCACTCTCAATTGAAGTTTCACCTCTTCGATTGAATCCTGATCTCTTTCCATGTTCGAAAGGTCGTCAATTCTTCGTAGTGTCCAGCCGCTTATGGGCATTGGGGCCCAGTCGGAACATGGACACTGCATGGAGAAGGAACTGAGAGGATTAAATTCCTTCGAGTTCAGGACGCTCTTGGCTGCACTTGGACGCTACAATCATCGCTTGTTGATCCATACTCCCTTGCTAATTCTATGAAGCGCAGTGCCGTGTTCTTGGTGTGTATCGGGCGGTGTACGATAAGAAAGTGGTTATCTGCTGGAACCATATGGCGAGGACGAAGCGGATAGCGTCGGTGAAACACCCAGAAATCATTCTTCCGGTGTCCGAATCCCTATGCAGCAGAAACCAGCTCCAAAACGATGCGAGACTGCTATGATGACGCACGAGTGAATGAAGACACTAGGACACTCGACGAAAGTTCGAGAAATCGCAGGTCTGAGGAGGAGGGGATGCTTGACCCCACACCTACCCCACACCATCCCGGGTGTCCGAAACTGTGAAACGGATCGCATCATTGAGGTGTTTCGGCGTTGATACTGGACAGGCAGGGTTAGGCAGGGTCTCGAACAAGCGGCGGCGGTCTCAGACCGTATCTTATCTCGACAAGAATTCGAGGGCACTTCAGCAGACTTCAGCTGTACTTCACAGATCGGTCAATCCCACGAAGAGCCATGGGTTTGTTTACAGAAGTGAAGGTGTGTCGAGATCCGAACTGCAAGCTAACAGCCCCACCCCACACCAGCCCCATGTACTAAAACTGTCTACATCAGCGATACATCATAGATCATACCTATCATCCCGCTATCTTCCAAGTGCGATATTTTAGCATTTGGTAGTCTTGTCCCTTCTTGTCCATGCGGTTGTATATCCTCAAGCGAACATATCCCCAGTCGGCTTGCGATAAGATGCAGATAAGTGCCCAAGCTCCACGAGGCTCCCGCTGATGCGTATCTGCTCCGCTAGACCTTAAAAGACCTGAAGTGAGGGTACAGCAACCCCAAGCCCCCGCCAGCTCACCACCGCACTCAGACATCTAACGAAGCTTCACATTCCCCAACCAGAATCGTATGTTGTGCTCTGCGGTATATTCTATGATGTTCCTGACGTCGTGTTTGCTCCAACTCCTAGATGAACTTCAACTCCCGGCTTGGACTCTTTGTGCTGTTGGCATCCCTTAGTTCCGCGGCCCTCGGTGCTGTTATTGACGTGAAAGTCAAGCATAGCAAAGAGACCTGCATGATAGGGGGGTGCTATACGGACCCAGCGGCTGTAGGATGCGCGAATCATTTCCTCGGCGGTCCCGATTGCGACGCCTACTACTGCAGTAAGTATAATATCTTAGTGAACATAGCGTTGATTTAGAACTGAATCCATCTCAATAGTGGCGTGCTGATTCGACGATCATCGTTACCAGGATACCCCGATTATGATACGAAGTGAGAGGATTTGGCCCAGGAGGGCTCCGAGGAAGTGTATGAGAGTGTACGATAGGACGATGGGAGAATCACTATTTATGATTTATCGCGAGTCGAGTAATCTGCAGGGAAGACGTTCAGTAGCCTGGTTGCCGATTCAAATTTTGACAAGGAACGAGATTGAACCTACATATTGAAGAAACGTTCAAATCAGGTCTAACTTGAGATGATTACTGGTCATAGACTCAGGGTTCGGCGTGGGCCTACATATAATGAGTATGTACAAGATGCGACTGGACTGGGGAAGTGAGTTGAATGAATAATAACCTCACTAGTACCGTATCATGGCACGATAGCCATTTCTGGTTGCGGGAAGACAGTTACAAAATCTCGCGCAAGCATCGATCTCATCCGAGTTGTTTAAGCACTGGCAGGGGTCTGTGAACCTCCATACTAACCGGATTGTGCGACCATCTAGAGGCGAGTTTCGCCAGGTTTCACTAGCTGCAGGCTGATTATCTCCTGGGAGCGCTTGAACTGACTTCAAAAAAGTTGGGTGGAAGTTGATTTGATCTTCATAGCGTCCATCCACTTATGGCAATCGCCCAGTCGGAGCATGGAAGCTTGAAGGGGATTGCAGTCCTGGACGCTGCAATTACCAGCAATTACCTCATGATGAGCCATACTTCCTTCATAATGCTATGAGAGGCTATGAAATGTCCTATCTTTCATTTGGGCACTGCATCATTCAAGTTGCGCATGTAGTTTAAGATTGCGCCGGAAGAGAGAAAGAGCTGATAACTCGGAGGGGCCCCGACTAGCCCCGACCAGAGTCTATGTCCGATGAACTGAGGCCACCGGCATGCTCCCGCATGCCAACAACGGAGGGGCGGTAAACGATAAGAAGTTGTTATTTGGGGGACCATATGGCGAGGACGAAGTGGCGATTCACTCCATGTCTCGCCTTGCTGACTACGATCTCCTAGGAGCACTATGAGCACTCGAGTTATTGAGCGCTTGCCAGTGGGTCGAAGTTGGCTTGACCTCTTCGAATTCATACCCTCCCGGGACCTCTGGCGTCTTTGGACATCCACTTATGGCAATCTCCCAGTCGAAGCAGGGAAGCCTGAAGGGGATTTATTGCAGTCTTGAACACTGCTATTAGTACTGTAACTCATGATGAGCAATGGTATTTCGGCATACTTCCGAGTCCTTCACCATACTTCCTTCATGCCGGCTATGAGCGGCTATGTAGTACATATCTATCATTTGACTGCATCATCCTTGCGTCTCCTTGCGTATGGTGTGTCCAAGATTGCGACGGAGAAGCCTGAAACGAATCAATGATGATAAGAGGGGGGCCCCGACTAGCCCCGACTAGAGTTTGATGTCCGAAGAATCGAGGCCACTCGCATGCCAACTCATGCCAACGACGAAACTTGAGAGGGCGGTGTAAGATAAGAAAGTCGTTATAGTCGTTATCTGCGGGAACCATATGGCGAGGACGAGGGTTGAAGCGCTGACGATGCGGATAACATCGGTGAGACACCGTGAAAATCGTTCCTCATCTGGATTCTGTATGTAACAGAAATAAACTCTGGACCGATGCGAGAGTAGGACTACGATGACCTACTTCAGCATACATACCTCCTTCATGCCAGCTATGCAGTGTCTATCTATCTTCCATCTAAGGATTCTGCATCATCCTGGCGTATGAGTTCGAATTATTACTACGACGGAAGAGAGAAACAAGAGCTGATAAGAGGGGAGCCCCGACTAGAGTTCTATGTCCGAATAATTTCGAAGTATTGAGGCGTCCCGCATGCAAACGACGAAACTCGAGAGGGCGGTGTAAGATAAGAATTTACATGGTCGCCGTTATCTGGGGGAACCATATGGCGACTTGCGATGACGAAGCGGTTAACGGTCGGTGAAGAATCGTAAGGATTATTCACTCATCTGTAAGTATCATGGACGACTCGACGAGAGATCATTGAGGAACTGAGGACAGTACTAGACATTCAGTCTCGATGAAGCCTGAGGTTCGAGGGCTTGAGCCTTGCAGGAATTTCGGAGAGCCTGACCCCACACTTATCCCATCCACACCTTCCCCGTAATACCCCGCATATCCGAAATTCTGAAACGGATTGCATCAAGTCTCGACTCTCGAACATGTTCGTCGCTTGTTGATAAGCGCTAAGCGGCGGCGACGGACCCAGGCTTATATCATGATGATGAGTGCAGTCGAATTGTACTCAGGTTGTGATTGAGATTTGAGATATGAGTGAATCCTAAGAGCCGAGGGGCTGAACATTGAAATACGGTGAGAGAAGGTGTGTAAAGAACCGAGGAGTTGCAATTGAAGAAGAGGAGAGAAGTTCAGCAAAGACCCCCGCACCTATACCAGTGCGTTGTTTTAGCGTTGGGGCAGTGTTCGTTCATGCGGTTGCCCTTATCCATATCCTTAAGCGAGCATACCGTTCGGCTGAATTGCGATAAGCTGCGGATAGTTGCCTGTAACTTCTGCACAAGCTCCATGGAGACTGGAGTTTGGGACCTGCCGCCGCTGGGACATATCTGTTCCCCCGTCTGCTCCTCGCAAAGGTTTAAAAGACCCTACGCTCAAAGTGTAGAAACTTCAAGCCCCCCTACCAGCCAACCACCGACCCAGCCAACCACTGCACTCAGACAACTTTCGAAGTTTTCGTTATTCCCTGAAGTTAGAATCGTACGTCGTGAACTTCATGATTATCTATGCTGTTGCTGACTTCGTGTTCGTCCTGGCCCCCCTAGATGAACTTCACATCCCGGCTTGGACTCTTTGTGCTGTTGACCTCCCTCACTTCCGCAGCCCTCGGTGCGGTAATCGATTCGAGAGCCAAGCATAGCAGCAAAGAGACCTGCATGATCGGGGGTGCTATATGGACCCAACGGCTGCAGGATGCGGGAATTCGATGTTGGGTGGCGTTGAATGTGACGCGTATTATTGCAGTAAGTGTGGTATCAGTGAACATAGCGATGACTTGAGAACTGAATCCATTTTCTGTAGTGGCGTGCTAATTCGAGAATCGAGTCCTTCGACGATCATCATCTGAATCATAAAGATTTATATACCCTACTTTCTGATATGGTCTGGGAAGATGAGAGGATGAGGGCGGGTCGGACGATGGTGACGATGTGTACGATGTGTTTGACGAGGGGTGGAAGATGAGGTGTTTTACGATGAGGGGGCGGAAGGTGTGTACGATAAGTGTATGAGAGTGTATGAGAGTGTGTATGATACATAGGATGCCGGGATCAGTATCTGTAACGAGTCGAATAATCTGTGGGGGAAGAGGAGACGTTTTGATTATTCGTTTTCGTTTCTTGATGAATAACGAAATAACGAAACTGCGAACCTTTGGGAGAGACAACCAGACCACGACCTTTAGAAGCGCCACGGTATACTGTTTCGATGATGTCGATTAACTGAGGAGGGCTTTGAGCTCGGTTGTGGTTGATCAGTTTGAAGGAGAACATACTTCTTGTTTATTATCCATAGCCCAATTTCTAAGGTGAGGTCGTTCGAAAGGGTCAATAACACGATATGAGAATGAGAAGGATTAGTGAAGACATACATCTTGTTATTGTTACCAGTACCCAGATCGATCATTATATGTTTGTTTCTGGAATGAAGAGGAGTTGATACTCTGTAACGAACTTGATAGACAAACATGTGTATAGGTTTACCGATAGAAGAACATGACGGTACAAGGATCGTAGAGTTCGTACATCTGTCGAATGAGCATGAAGGTCAAAGGAGTATAAGCAAAAAGCTGAGTATGATGAGTATTATAAGCACCTTGTTGAAATCTGGGACCTCTGTGATATCACAAAGATAGATGACAGCAAAGTTTTGGACTTTCTCTGCGACGGAATATAGCGTTTCGTCCATGGTCATACATTGACTGTCCCAATCATGACCGAATCGTATTACAACGACGCGGTCCTCTTCAGATTTGATAGCTTCGTCGACGTGCCAGCCAGATGGTAGATGGGGAAGGAAATAGGACATAACTGCAAACGATTGGTGGTGGTGGTAGCGGTCAAAGTTTGAACCTGCTTGCCGGTCCAATCAACAACTTGAACTTGGACCACGACCACTCCCAAAAACTCATTTTGTCCATTCTCTCTCTTGCGTCTTCTGCATGAAATCTACACCAAGAAGCTATGGATATTGATGATGAAGCTGTACCAACTGGCAGATCAATCGACATTGAACTCGGCGGTCAAGAAGTCATCACTATTGACCTCGACAACCTTGATTCCAACCCGGAAGACGTTCTTGACCTTCTAAGAGACGGTCAATGTAAGGTTTGGGTTTGGACAAAACTTGCCGGCGAATACTGGAGAAGAGGGTATCGTGATGCAGCAGAACAGATTGCGAACAATGCTATCGGTGGTATGTTACTGTCCCGTTCTAGGGCTTCAAGTCACTGACTCGTTTCGAAAAGCTTTTAAATTGAATGGAACTACGGCCTCACTGTCTCCAATATATGCGCTCCTCGCGAACATCCAACTCGTTCACTCTCAAAGTGCTCCGAAGTTGATTCTACCAAATGCTCGTCCGTGGGGTCTCTACCAACTTGATTTTCATATACTCAACTTCAGATACAGGTGAGGACATAATGACCAATCAGAAATCAAAGGAAGAATATCACAAAGAAGCTGCGTCCTTGATCAACGCTTCCGCGAAATCTGCATCGGAGGCGAGTCAATCCGGCGAGCCAGCTGTTAGCATGGAACTTGCGTTTCTGGCCCGAGGCATGTCTGCATATTGCACATCATCCTCAAGTCCTGTTAGATACTCATTGATCCCCCAATACAGGCATTCAGCAACTGGCTACACGACATCTTGACGAAGCTTTGCGTTCGTTCGAAGACGTGTTGGCAACAAAGCCTACGAACATTGTCGCTCTTCTTGGAAAGGTTTACCGTCTTCAATGTTGTATCTAGCTCGCATTCTCACTACAAGTCTTCAGGCTCGGATTTTGTACATGCGTCGGAACTATCCTCAGGCACTTCAAATCTTCCAGCAAGTTTTAAGATACAACCCCCATTGCCAACCAGACCCTCGTATCGGCATTGGATTATGCTTATGGTCTATGAACAATAAAGCCAAAGCGAAGGCTGCATGGGAGCGTAGTTTGGAACTTGTGCGTTCGACTCTTCGTTCTCAATTGTACATATAGGCTCAATCTCATTCACAGAACCCCGGAAACTGGACTGCATTGTTACTTCTCGGTCTCGAGTCTGTCAATGCTAGCAAAGACGGTCATCTGAATGAAGACGAACGGACGCAGTTACTTTTCAGTGGAACTAAACTCATCGAAAAGGCATTCCATGCCAATCAAAAGAACGCAGCCGCCGCGAATGCTCTTTGTGAAATTTTTGTCCAGAAAGGAGCGTTCAAACGGGTGAGTGTCTGTCTGTCTACTGACGGCCTATTACCAAACACCTCACTTTACCTCACGTTGTTCTTATGTCCCTAGGCACTCAAACTCGCCGAACGAACGATCCAATTCGCCGACACCCTCTCTCTTCTCACAGAAGGCTATATACGTGCCGCACGGGTCTCCCATGCGGAGGGAAACTCAGTAGCCGCTACGAGGTATTTCTCGTTGGCAACGGAAGGACAACCGAAGCATGTCCTTGCCGCGATGGGGCTTGCCCAAACCCAGATGAACAATGGTGAGCAATTCGTTAGCCATGGGTAACTCACTTAAACTCATCCGAATGGGTTCAGGTGAACTCGGCGGCGCTATCAACACTCTAGACAGTCTGTTACAGGCCCCCAACCCTCAAAAGTCGCTCGAGGCCACTGTGATGCTCGCCTCGCTCCGTGGTTCTCCCCGACCGGGTATATCCAGTAGCGAGATAGCCCAAGAACGTACTCGAGCTCGGGAGTTGTTCGATCGGGTAGTGAAGAGCCTCGAAATCGAAGACGGGAGAACGACGAACGGAAGTGGACTGAGCAAGGCCTCACGAACGATCAGTGAAGATATGAATATGCACCTGGAAATAGCGCGGTTGTGGCAGGACTTGAATCTCGATCGTACGACGAAGGCGTTGCAGCAAGCGCTTCAGGTTGTCAGCCGCTCGTCGGGCACAGCAGAACCTCGTCTACTGAACAATCTGGGTGCTTTGTATCATCTCGAGACGAAGTTGTCTGAAGCACAGAGATTCTACGAGGATGCGCTCACACAAAGTATCAGCTCCGAGAGCTCCGAAACGATTTCGACGTCCATTCTGTACAACCTCGCAAGGGTCTATGAAGACCAAGGAGAAGAAGAGAAGGCGAAGGATGCCTATGAAAAATTGTTGTCGCGGCATCCAGAATATGTCGATGGTATGTTACTCGTTGCTGTGTCTGACCTCCCTGCTCATTCACAACCCATAGCTAAAATTCGGCAGGCACACCTCCTACATAACGTCAATCGTAACGGGGAGGCCCATGATCTTATAAAAGAATCCCTCTCATCCCAAAGTACCAATCTCAATCTGAGAGCGTTCTACACCTACTTCCTTATTCAAACAAATCTCACCAAAAACGCAAAAGACTTCGTGTTCACCACGTTGAAGGACTTTGACAAACACGACGTGTACTCATTATGCGCAGCGGGTTGGATACATTATAATCAAGCTCGGGAAAACCGCGACACAAGCTCGAAAGGGACTGAGGAACGACGGAAAGGCTTTTTGCGGTCTACGGAGTTTTACGATAAAGCACTACAGCTAGATCCTTGTTGCGCCTTTGCTGCTCAAGGCCTTGCTATCGTCACAGCCGAGGATGCTCTAGGCTCTTTAAGCGGTGTCTCCTCCTCGGGAGGAGAAGAAGCGCAAAGACGTACACAGGGTACGCGGGATGCGTTGGACGTTTTCGCCAAAGTCCGCGAATCCGTCAATGACGGTAGTGTATATGTGAACATGGGACACTGCTACTACGCTCGAGATGAATTTGATCGTGCGATCGAAAGCGTAAGTCCTGTATCTTTGACTCTTGTTGTCATTCATGTTCGATACCCTTTGCATAGTACGAAACTGCCTCTGTACGGTTCTATCATAGCCAGAACGTATCTGTTCTGCTATGCTTATGCCGGTCATGGTATGCAAAGGCTATGAAGGATCAGTCTTATCCTTCTATCCAGACGGCGTTGAAGTATGCCCAAACGGTATGTATATGTCCTTTAGCCCTTTAGTTTGTATGGGGGTTTTTTTTTGCTCATTCGCTCATTCGCTTGCTCTCTCTCTCTCAGGCTCTTCATATCCAACCCAATGACAAGGCGATCCTATACAACATCGCGATGATCCAACAAAAGTCAGCGGAGATGTTGTTCCAGTTACCCCCAGCCAAGCGGACCTTGAAAGATCTCCAACGGGTTATCGATATGGCGCAGCATGCTCACAAGTTTGCAAAATATAACTTGTCGCCAATCACTCTTCTGACTACGTCTTTCTTTCTGACTTAGGTTATTCGGCGCTCTGGCCTCCGACAAATCCCAACAAGTACCATACAGTCGTGACATTGCAGATCAGCGAAGAAAGTATGGGGAAAATATGCTCCGAAAGAAGGACGATCATATCTCTGCGCAGATGAAGCACGAAGGAGAGACACAGGCCAGACTCGACGCGGCGAGACAGACAAGGATGGAAGAGAGACAGCGGCAGGAAGCTCTTGAAGTAGGTGTCCTTTCTTGCCTCTCACTTCCGTCCGTCGAAAAGTTTTCGTTGACGGAACTCTTTTTTCAGAAAGAGAAAATGGAAGCTCTTCGCAAGGAAGCCGAGAAATTAGCCCAAGAGCGACGACTGGCTAGGGAGCAGGCGTTAGAATGGACACGTGAGGCTCGGATGAACGAGAGTGACGAGGAGAAGGAGAAGAGACCGAAGAAGGCGAAGAAAGTCACGACCAAGGGTGACGGGCCTGTGAGTGGTGATGAGAACGAGGCGCCAAAGAAGAAGCGTAGAGGGAAGATTAAAAAGGCCAATGGGGAGCCTACCGAGGACGGTGAAGAACCGGCTGCGGTATTTTCAGATGCGGAAGAGGGTGAGAGGCCGACGAAGAAGGTATGGTTCTTTTATCGACTTTTTTTCTCGATTGTGTGGTTCAAGTTGTTCACTGTTCATTGATGTACTCAAATTTGTTCTCAGCGCACAAAGAAACGTATCATTCGAGATGATGATGATGAGGAAGTGCAGACGGGTCCTCAGCGGAAAAAACAATTGTGAGTTGTTTGTGTAAGAAACCTTCGCTCGCTCGAAGTTTGTTAATGGTGTACTTTTACAGCAAAAGCAAAGAAGTTTTATCCGATACTGATGACGAGATGGAGGGATAGTAGCACCTTCCTGTGTCGTCCAAGCTGTATTATCGTTGTTGCTTTCGACGTGCTCATATCTTTTAATTTATGGATCACCTTTCGTATCTTCAATCATGTAAAACATCTACATCTTCTTAATTGCATGCGCTATGTTTCAACAAAACAGCGACAACGCTCTATGCATTGGGACCAGTGAGCTGGGCGAAGAATATCGATGAATGACCAACGCGAAAGGTCAGAAATTCACGACCACATCCATTGGCGCGTATCTTCAATTCATGCTCGGATCTGTGTACATACACCTCTCATGGTATCAAAACGAGTGCAGTATATTGTTTACAAATGAAAGCTAACACAAGAAAATCAATACAAGTAATTTGTGAAACCGTGTCCCTCCTATGAGACATAGAACATTCTGTGCCTCATCAAACATCGAACATAAAGTCCTCTACAAGATCCGCCTCTACATCTGCCACCGAAACGATACTCCCGCCTAAATCTGCACTCTGAGGCTTCACTTTCGTGCTCGATGCAGACTTTGAATCACCCCGTATCGCGGTGCTGCTCGGAATGGGCCTGAGACGTACTAGAGTCGACGGAGGCCTAGTTGTAGATGTTGTCGTAGACGACTTTGGTCCAAGCTTAGTGGACCTCGAAGCGGTGACCGCAGCGGAGCTAGCAGGTCTTGTAACTGTGTTTACCTTTCCAGACCTCGAAACGGCAGTAGTGGACTTGCTTCTCAAGATGGTCGAGGTAGTGGCTGGCTGAGCGTGGTTCCTGGGTAAGACTGTTGATCTCGACGCCACTGAGGGTGGTCGGGTTACTGTTGTTCTGGAGTTTACTGTGGAAACCGGACCTGTTCTAGAGACAGACTTCGAAGGTGGAAGCATGGACGTCGATTTGGTTATTCGGGAAATATCTTTGGCAGCTCCTACGGTCGTTCGTGGTCCCGAGTTCGGGAAGCCAGAGACACCTCCCCGGGATGCAGTGGTAGCTCTAGCATTTGTTGGTACTGAACGAGCGCTGGATAATCCTGAACGTGGCTTCGATTTCGAAGATGAAGAATCAACAGATCTCTGAAAATGCATATCAAAGAATGGATCTCCGTCCGCTGTTGAAACCACTTGAGATGAACCATGATATGATATGAAGTTTAAAGAGAACTCACGGATGAATGAGAAATCCAAACCGACATCGCAAATCTCAATGTCCTCTGGTCTGATTGTGAATTCGACAGGAGGTTCTGGTTCGAGAAAGGCCCCGTTGAAGGAATTCTCCATCAATGCCTTACCAAGGACTTTGAAGTCAGGCATCTCGAGATCGAACGGAGGTTGATATGGTAGGTCTAGGCAGTGATTCAGTGATTTAGGTTGACTGCTAGTATAGTATAATGATTCAAAACGCACCAAGAGTATTAGGAGCCATGTATTCAATCTCGTCAAAGTCATCTCCGGGCGGAGCCTCGACCTTCACAGGCTCTGGCATCATCAGCGATATACCATCTTCACTATCGTCGTTCACATCCCAAGGAATCTTCGTATTCAGAGGCGTCTCGAACTTCTGCGAGTTCCTCGGAACACGAATATGTCTTCTGGTCGAGCTGGGGCGTGCCGCGGAGTCAGGAGTCCCAGATGTGGTAGAGGTGGGATGAAGAAAGGGTGTTTGTTGTTGTGCTTGTAGATTGACGGTACGATTGGGAAAGGGCGTTTTATCTAGGAATGGGCGAGAAGGAATATGAACGCCGCCTTTTAGCTGGATATCGGCTTCGACAAAGAGCGGTTCTGGAAGTACATCGGGTTAGAAAGCTGAGAGGGCATATGGTGATGATAGATACTTTGGAATGGAGTCTTGGATTGAAAGGGAGTCTGCGCAGCTGCTTTGCCTTTTCCTTTAACGGTACCCAGACGATTTTCAGCCAAGCCCCGTGAGGGAGTCTTGAAGGGCTGACGATGAGCGTTGCCTTCAGCATTCCGAGATACAGGCCGAATGGAAAGCATGCTGAACCAAGTTTGAGTGGAGCAAAGGAAAAGTCAAACGCGTCTGCAATCCAGTCACGTGGGGATGTCTGAAAAATCCCACGCTCGCTGTTTCTCTTCAAGTTCAATTTGAACATGAAAGGCTCCCATCTCGCCCCTCCGTGTTTGATTTTGTCCAAGCCAATCTGACCGAGCAATTGTCCTCGAAACACCAGGAAACAGCCTCTGGATTCTGGAAAGCTGCAGCACTTCGCATTACTACCAATTTGTTTCACAAAGTTGCGCAGGCGGTAAAACAACGAATAATAAGTACTATTTCAAACAATTTACCCACCGTAGTGTTGGCACTTTCATCCACTTTTTCCCCGTTTTCTCTCTACAGATGTATTCAGTCCGTCAAAAGATCTCGCCTGCCCAGCCGCTGATGCATTGCGTGATGATGATGGGTGTTTAGAGATGTACAGCCTTGCTTCAAACTTGCGCTTTTTTGGCACTTGTGACTTTCGACTCGTTGAGCATATGAATTCTCTAATGGCCAATCGGGAAAGAAATCCAGATTGAAGAGTCACTCTGTGTATAACAGCGTACTAGGCTGGGAATAGCTGAAGACAGCTGAATAAAGCTGAACGTCTGGTGCTACCAGACGCCACCAGCCTTGAGGGATTTTCATAACCGATGGTATTGAACGACAGTGGACATCCTCACTGACCAAATCATCATCGCTTGCAATCTATCGGTATCACCTGGTATCACCCATCTTTGTACTATACTTAAAGCCCCAGGCCACACGAAGCATTCCTTCCCCCAGAGCTGGTCTCCTTCACAAATCGCAACCAACATACTCTTTTCCCAAAACCGTTTCCACACCGCTATTTTTCTAACATCTATTGCTATCATGACTCGACTCACTCTTCACGCTATCCTCATACTTGCAGCCATTTCCTCCGGTGTCCTCGCCGCTCCTACTTCGACGCCTCGCTCGATTGTTGGACTTCGGGCTCTCCCATCTTCCGATCCCCAGATTGGTGGCCCACTAGCAGTGGTCAATGTGCTCGAACCTCGTGCAGAATCGGAACGCGTGAGTTTCTCCCTGGTTTGATCTTGACCTGGCATTTACAAAGACTTCTGATTTCGATCCAAGGATGTTCTCGAGCATCTGATTGAAAAGCTAAAGGCATACCTGCCTCAGGATCAACGGGTGGGTGCTGACATTTGTCAATCTAGAGTCTGTGTAAGTATTAATTCCCATGTTATTCTAGGACGGAGATCTTGAGAAGCGCATCGACAAGCTGAGGATCATCGATCAAGAAGTGAGCATTTCTACCATTCGTTAGTCCGGGGTCTGTCCATTCGTCCTCATCAAGAGCCATCACATTGTACATAGACTGGAAATGTTCCTGCTGCTGCTGCCGCCGTAATGAGCGATGTTCTAACCTTCCGTCATTACAAGGGTCTAGATGCTCGGGTGGGCATATCTATTCCTAGTCGTCGATCTGAAGACCTGGCTGATTACTACTATTTCCTCTAACAAGGGCACCAGACAGTTAAATGACATGATTGCTACCTGGACCTATTTGACGGAGGATATGGTAGAGTGGGCGCATAAGAGTCCTGAGAATACTGAAAAGTACGAAACGGTGTTGGATCCAGCTGCTAGAGATCGGCTCGAACGCCAGCTTTTTGGGGTGGAGTGGAACGAACCCATGTCTCAATCGAACATGGCTCAGACGCTCCAAGAAATTGCGACGGAGCTCTTTGCCCAGATCGAAAAATACCGTCAAGTATCTGGGCGTACGGTTCCGAGACAGCAGCACAAACCCTTGATCGAGCTCTGAATTCTAGGCTCCATGGTCAGCAGTAGGAGGGGGGGCTGGAGTTGCTTACTGTTGGAGAATAGGGCTGGTACCCGATTCTACTATGATCTGTATCGTTGTAGGTATAGAGAAGATAGAAGTTCGGACGTTCGAACTAATACGTTCTATGTGTGCCCGAAAACGACAGCTCTTGAAGGTTGCGAGTCGAGATACGCGGGAGTCTGAAGGCAGTTGAGGACAGTCGATGAGAGTCAATAAGACCATCCACGCCAGGTGCCAAGTGATAGGGTACGCTATCGTGACGCGTGATATTCAGATAACGTCGAACAACGAAATCGATTGTCAAGACTCAATAAATAGTTTCAACGTAGACGGTGTTTTACAATTTTATAATGTAAAGTACCAGAGAGCGATATCATCAATAAATACTAGAAAATGGGTTCAGTCATGATGTGAATGGATAGATATTGGATAACAGTGGGCTTACATATGAAGGAAGTAGAAGAACAGTCCGACTAGCAAACGAACCCACTCACACTGTACAAGCTAGTTAGAGGGCCCAAGCCTTAGGGTTTGAATTCCAGACATTCTTCTTTGTATTCCGATTCTTTTGCACTCTATTTGGGTTCCAATTCTTCCCCTTCTTCTGCGTTTTTTTTCCGGAGGTCACAACTGGTTTGGCGCTGTCCGCGAAACCCATGGCCTTATTCTCCGTCGGTACCCCAGCTGGCTCGGCACTGCTCCCAAAGCCCATGACCTGCTCCCAGTAACCGTAAGTCTCTTTTGTCATCGCTTTGACGTCGACGTAGACATAACCAGACTTGCTTTCGGATAGGATTTTCATGGCTTTGTCGATCCCAGACCAGGCCCCCTTCGGCGTCGTTCTCGTTCCTGAAGAAACTTGGAGAAGAGCCCTTTCGAGAGCATCTCGATTCCGGAAGTGAAGGCGTTGAGAGAGTAACGTCTGGTGTGTTACATCCACCTGTCCCGAGTTGGGAACGGTGGACATAATAACCTTACGGTCCACACTAAGTTGAAGTGCTCCGGACCCCGTGGAGTGGGGACCTCGTAAGAAGTATTCGGAAATTTCTAGCTCTAGTGTCTAATTCAGTACAACATACGCAGAATACATATAAACTTTACTCGCCTGTGGACGTCTCCGTGTACAAGATCTGTTCCCAACTTGCCATTGACGTATGTGGAAAGAGGAATATGTGCTCCTTGACTAGGATGGCCATCATGTTATCCATAACTTCCCAAGGAGTACGTTGATCCTTCCCCCCAGCAGTACTGCCAGCTGCAGTCTTCGACAGAATAGCGACGATATCTTGTCTGTGCTCATGAGTGACGAAGAGCACTTTACCAAGGTCAAATTGTTGACCATCAGTATTTGGATCGCGCGAACCATGCGGAACGAAGATTTCAGTCGCGAGCCCCTCGAATACTAAACATAGTATTGTTTCGGCCGGGGTGTTATGGCCAGCGGGTTTCCATACGTGGAGTCGCAGAGCTGAGTACCAATGTGATCGGTGTATAGTCAAGGGAGTTCATATGAAGTTCACTGACTGTAATGGGGGACAAGCTCGACCGTTGGGTACCTTTTTACGAGATTGTTCGCAGCCACAAAAGCATCGAGCATGCATACCACGAGCAAACAGAGACGGAGAAGGCGGAAAGAAGGCAGACGCAAGTCGAAAGGTATGAGCAGCATACTACGTGGCGATGTATAGGCGATGATTGAGCGTCGAGCGAGGCGAAGATACTAGTAGTTGAGAGATATGTACTGGATACGACTAGCGAAATCTAGGTAGAAGTCTACAATAACAATCAGCAACCACAATTTGGAGAGCAGCGAACGCTGCGTACCGGTGTAGTTTTTTTTCAATGACTGCAGTGAGAATTCGGAAGAGAAGAGTAGTGGTTTGACCTCGTCGCTCGATGAACGCAGCGACGGCTGTATCGTTGTGTAGTGCTGGATCCATTGGAAATTATGACTTGACCGTCGGAAGTTAGGAGTGGAAAGAAACTTGCCGGTCTGATCAACTTTTCCGAACCGGTACCCGTGTATCTTTCGGAATTTCCCTCTTCTTCACTCAATTCTTCAGCACTTTGAAGCCTCTTCATGACCAACAGGCAACTGAAGCTGGCACAGAATGCACAGAAAGCCGTCAACAAAACTTCTTCGGAACCAGCTGATGATGTCGACTGGAAGCATCCTGACGAGCTGATTTACAGCACGGGGTCGTATTGGACGAACAAGAAACTCATCCATTACTGCATCGCCAACGCGCTTAGTGTTCATCCTCATCCTGATTTTAAGGACCTCTGCTTTGTGTCTGATGGGAAGAAGACGGTGATCGTCTCAGACAAATATCGAATTCCGATAATTTTCGCCTCACAATGGCAGTGGTCGAAGCTCAAAGGAATATTGAGTGCAGAAGGCAAGGAAGGGAAAGCGAAATGGTCAGATGAAAAGTTTGAGGTTCTCCACATCGCTCGAGTGTGGAAGATACTCACTGACGAAGGACCCTCAAGCTTTGAGCTGGAGTACTATGACAAGGAACAGAAGTCGGAGGACATTAAAGCGTGGAGATGCCCCACTCTAGACCGCGTTCTGACCAGATTCCGAATGGGCTGTTTCTCTTCAGAACCATCGAGGGTGGAGAAGTTCTGGGTAGAATATCAAGAGAGTGAATACTCCAAAGACGTTCTCGATTTCGGTGCGTTGACTTTCATCATTTTATGTACCATGTACTGAACATTTCTACAGACTGGCGCAGGTGGCTTCTGGTAGCTCGAGATGGTGTTGTTCTCTACGAAGCTAGCCTCAGCAAAGGCTTGAACCCAGAGGTGCTGATGCGTGGGCTGGTCGAAAGGGATGGGGCTTGGTTTTGGCAGAAAGACTCGGATTCAACGCCTGCTGGGACACCTGCATGGTCATTGAGGCAGACTGCGGGAGATCTATTCGCTCGACCAACGAAGAAGCCTAGTAATGACGTCCTCCAAGCATCGAAGCCGGATTCAGCTCGGAAAGTCCGAAGTTCAACCAGTGCTCCTCATGATAAATCATCCTCATCCCAAGCGGCTTCGGTCGCTTTTACATCGACGCTATGGAGCTCATCTTGCGGGTCTGCTTCGACGTCATCTTTGCAAATGCCTTCTCTCTCCACGAGGCCACGCCGGCGTAGACCACGAGATTCATGGAATCCTCCCTCTGACCCTCCGCCCACGCCTTCTTTGCGCCAATCTACACGCCCTTCTGTCGCCAACGATGACGCTGCTTCCACGGCTCCTAAACCTAGCCCCGTCTCTCAGTCTCCAGATGTTACTGCAGAACCTGCAGAACGCAAAGTGAATCCCCGCATGTCTTCTGCCTCATTAGCTTCCGTCGCTTCTGAATCGACGCTATCAGACGTAGCTTCCACATCGGCTCCGACGTCATCTACGCAAAAGCCTTCTCCCTCCGAGGTACATCAGCCGACGAGATTCACACCATACCCTAAAGTGAACCCCTACCGCAAACCTCAGCCCCCTCCTCCTCTGCGTAAATCTACACGACCTTCTGTTATAAACGGTACCGCTTCTTCCATGACTCCCAAATCTATCCCTGTGTCTGAGTCTGTAAATACTACAGAACGCGAAGCGATTCCTTCGATTAAGAACCCAACCAAGAGTCCAGACCAAGTGCGAACGTCTGCTCGGGGTTTGGAAAAAGTGAATAGCCAGTCCTCACCAGTACCTTCACCAGCTCAAACACACAACTCTGCATCTGCTCAACCTCTTGCTTCGATTCCTGCTTCTACTCCTGCCTCCACTCCTGCTTCTCGAGGCTCTCAGTCACTTCAGTCCAACGGTAAAGCACAGTCGGACTTGCTGAATGCAAGCGTTCCTCGAATTCAAAAACCGACCACGAGCTCAGACCAAGTACGGACGTCTGCTCAAGTCTTGGAAAAAGTGAAAAGCCAAGCTTTACCGGTACCATCTCCGGCTAAATCATCCAAATCTGCACCTGCTCAGCCTCTTGCTTCCACTATTGCTTCCATCCCTGCTTCCATCCCTGCTTCCACTCCTGCTTCCACTCCTACTTCTCAAGGCGCTCCGACACAGTCCAACAGTGAAGCACAGTCGGTCTTGCCGAATACAAATGCACCTCGAATCCAGAAACCAGCCACGAGCTCTGACCAAGTTCTAACATCTGCTCAAGTCTTGGCAAAAGTGAAAAGCCAGGCTTCACCGGTACCTTCTCCAGCTAAATCACCCAAGTCTTCAACTGCTCAACCTCTTGCTTCCATTATTGCTTCCATTCCTGCTTCTACTTCCACTCCTACTTCTCAAGGCGCTCCGACACAGTCCAACAGTAAAGCACTGTCGGACTTGCCGAATACAAATGCTCCTCGAATCCAGAAACCAGCCACTAGCTCTGACCAAGTACCTTGGGAGAAAGTGAAAAGCCAGGCTGCACCGGTACTTTCTCCAGCTAAATCTCACAAGTCTTCACCTGCTCAACCTCTTGCTCCTACTCCTGCTCCCACTCCTGCCTCTCATGGCACTCCGTCACTTCAGTCCAACAACGCAAAATTATCATCAGCCAATAATTCTCGGCCTGGCTCTGCCAGTGCTGTTCCTCTTGTAACAGCTACCTCAACTACTAAAGATCCTCCGCCTGTTTCTTCACAAAGCAATACAACCACTGCTACCTTAGCCTCCCCTTACAAAGCGCCCACAGCTCCCAGTAACATTCCCAAGGATCCCAAGGATAGTATCAACCGCATTGTCGGTGAAGCTAATCCCCATCTCCAACGCGGACTTAAACGCAGCGCTTCACCGCTTGATAAGCCCGGTCCCTCCAAACACCACCACTCAGATACTCAATCCCATAACTCACCCTCCGCTCCGCCCAAGCCAACATCATCACCAGAAAACTCAATATCCACATCACCGACATTGGCTCCCACATCTCCCTCTACAGATATCGCTCCGGCCTTGACTCCCACCGCGCATGCACCACCGAGTACGCCAGAAGCGCTGAGTGCGAGAGGCATGAATGTGGATAGGAAATCGATGGACATCACGATACCTCCCAGGGAAATCATCACCGGTAAAGACCGGTGGAATACCTATCACTCCGATTACGATAAGGCAAAGTCTCTTCAAATCTTGTCATCTCCAGACTCGGGTTTTTTCACTCCCGCACCTTCTTCAACACCGACGCCGATTGGCAGCTCGTATACTCTCCCTCACTCTCTAATGCGCCACATGCCCCTTGAACACCTCCTACAGGTGGACGAGAATCATAGAAGTCAGAAAATGGACGTTGAAGATGTGTTAGCTGACTCTGCTTCTGATCTGACCGGTCATTCGGGTGGGGGTGGTATGAACAACGATGGAAGGGATGCTGGTCGTTCTGCGCTTGACGAGAGTACAGCGGGAAACTCGACAAGATCTCAGTCGCTGGGTATCTCTGCGTTCTTTCGTTATCCTCTTGCGCATCTATTGCGTGAAGCATCAGCGTAAAATATTTGTATGCCTAGTCTGAACTTTGTGTATACCGTATGTATATAAGGAGTGTATCTTGGATAGTTTGCTATGATCGATCATGATCCCAGTAGTTATGCTTGCCCAATGCTCATGTCCATGTTGTCAAGATGTTCTTCGCAAAGAGGGCACGTACACAAGATACTTTTTGACAAAAAGAGTGAAAGTAACGACTACGAAAATGATGATTGGCCAACGTGGGGATCGAACCCAAGACCTTCGCGTTATTAGCACGACGCTCTAACCAACTGAGCTAGTCGGCCCATACTTAATGCATAATTATTTGCTCTGACTCCTCCCGTTAACTCCCCCGGAGACTGCATTCTTTCAGAGCTAGCTCATCGGCATCCAAGTACGTGCTTTCTTCGACCGACTCTCGTCAGCTCTCATCGTCAGCTCTAGCTAGTACCGCTGGTAAGAAACTGTGAAGGCGCAGCGTGATATTTGCTATCACCACCGTCGAGCCCCATACCCTGTGGATTCTGGGACCCTGCTTCGAAGTTCGGACTATCAGTTTCATCGCATGAGGGATCAGTTCGAGGACCATCAGGAGCCATCAGGGAGCATCGACGGCATCAGATATCATCAGAATTAGCGCAGGGAATTCGGAAAGGACCAGGCTGCAGCCTGCCATCGTGAATCGTGATCATCTGTAGTACATAGTCACTGGTGGTCACTACAACCAGTGGATAGAGGTGAATAGAGGCGACATTCTGACCTTCTCCAACCCAGCCAAGTGTCCGATCTCAAGGGAAACGAACTGACACCTTCAAGTACTCGTACTTTCCAAAGGCGAGTCATACTACGAGCTAGCTTCCTGCAGCCTGCGCGGAACGTTGAGCCATTTAAGAGCCCATCGCATCAACCCGCATCAAAGAATACTAGTATTGACCACATGTGTTGGGGTAGGACTGAAACTGCTAGTTGCGGTAGGAGGCAGTGGGTTTCTATGTTGATATGTATCGGTCCATGTGGTTCGACTTCCTCCTGAGGTGTTAAATGCCCAAGGACGAGTCGAAAGCCCCCCCCCCCCCCCCCCCAACTTGCTGGTCTTTGTTGCTTCCCTTTGCTGGTCAAAGAGAAGTTCTTGCTATACGAACGTAACGTATGTTTCTTCAACGTTCCTCACAGATTCAAGCTGTTGATAAGTTTGATTTCTCTATTACAGTTATCCCGTTGTCTACTACTCGACATTATCCCTTTGAAATTTTCCAAAGTCGTACTTGACCTTTCGACAACGTCCATCTCATTCAATTATCTGTTCGATATTCTCTAGAGACTCTGATCCAAGCACGTACGTTCCTTGCGGACTTTTCGCAACTATTTATTATTACCATCTTGAACTTGAAAACTAATCTGTTTCCTCAGTGATTGTCAGTCATGCGGTTCATCATTCCTACATGTCTGGCAGCTTTTACCTTTGGACTTGCGACCACTGTTGTCCAAGGGATGCCCATGCAGTCGTCTAGTGCTGTGGCGACGCAATCCGAAGATCATGAGGTCAACTCTTTCGTAGTGAATTTGCGGGAGAGGATTACGGCCAACCAGAATAAGGTGACCTATGTGAACCTCCCAGTCCTGTCCAAACCGAGGCTCACCGTTCCCTCTCCTCTCCTTTAATCCTTGCAGATCAATCATCGTGGTGATTTGATCGACTTCTATGTCGAGACGGAAATCAAGTTCCTGAACGGGCAATCGACCACGCCCAATCCGAAGCTTGATCGATCCGTGCGGAAACTAACATCTGGATTCGTGCGGAATCAGTTTATTCCACCACCTGCGACACCGTTCCAAGAACCAGCGTATGAAATGTCCCAGATTCGTGATCCTGTCTTCGCCGAGGGAAGCCATTTTTACGAATGGACGCAGAAGGACTCATTGTACGTTGAGTTTGACATGACTGCAACGACCAAAGGCAAGATAAGAGTTCGCGCGACTGGGCAGGTCGAGGAGCACACAAACGATATAGGGAAGTTCAAGGGAATTATCATAAAAATGAGGGGCGAGAAGGCGACGGGCAGCTTGCTTCAAGTTATGTAAACCGGAATCCTCTGAAGTACATGTACTACGATAGTATGGTATACATAGGTAGGAAAATCGTATAAAACACTTCCATAGAGTATTCACTCTATCAGAAGTTCTGGTACATGATCTATCTTAAAGTAAAGGTCAACGATTCGCAATATGGAACTTTGAATGGCCAAGTTGACTCTATTACTCTCTATTGCGTACGTCTTCAATACTCTTCATGCTGTGATTCAAGGTATTTGATTAGTCTGTGCGTCACGGTAGAATTCCATGAAGGCCCTCCAACGTAAGTTTCAGTACACGCTTTCTATCGTTCCATATTATCTCTGAAGTTCGCATCAGGTTGAACTCTCAGTAGTGCTGGCCCAGCGAGAATACTCTCTTCCAAGACGTCCTTTGCATTATTGGTGATAACCACAAAAGAATCGCCTTGGATGTTCTCCGGAATGCGAACCTGAACAGACTTCTCCGAGTCCTGTTGCACGTCTATCGGGACAGAAAGCATTCCAGCGTTGGATGTGAGGAAGGTGACGGAGAACGACTTCGAGGTAGACGTATTGAAATTGTCCGGAAGGGTGAATGACAAAGAAGCCAGCTCGTTTGGTCGTGTGTTGGAAATAGTCAGAGGTGGATATGGCTTGGGTAGAGGCGAGAGCTCAGAGTCTCTTGACGGACATGATTCGATGTAGGGCGAAAGAAGGGTCAGCACTTGGCCACAGTTTAGGGGTACCTGATAACAGTGTCAGTGTATTCTCAGAATATCAGAATGGGTCGGATTTGGATGGTCGATACACGTACTCCGAATGCTCCACTCCAAGCAGAAACTTTTCGTACAGAAGAATCGATCCAGCCTGAGTGGCGAGCTTCGATCTCAAAAACGACACCGCTTGCGGAGATAGATTGCTGATATGAGGAGTTAGACGAGAACATAAGCGTTAGCAGAGATACAAGATAGGTACTTCGTTCGTGAGCATGGTAGAAACGCCATAATAAGCAGCAGTGCCGATGGTTTCGAGTTTGGAAGCCAATTCCACGAAGGACAATGGATCGTCGTTGAATGAGCTACATGTACAATGATTTGAGCAATCATCGGACTGAAAACGCAAGCAGTGGTGCAACGTACAAATTGTATGTACAAGGCCCAATAGGACGTCCTCCCGCCTCGCTCACTGTATTTTGCAAGAATCGTACATGCGAGTTTTCGTGCACGAGGATTTCCTGAAAACGACCGTACGTCCAAGGCTCCAGACCAACGTCGGTGAAATTTTTGACGGAAAAGCGAGATAAGCCTTGGGTGTACAGTGCGCTTTCCATGTGCTCAATGTATAGAGCACAGTTCAGTAGTTGTATGTCTTTTTCTACGAGCAGGTTCGTGAAGAAGCACGCGATTGGAAACAAGATGAATCGATCAGTGGTAACTGAGTGACATCGTTAGATTAGAGATTCAAGTTGCGTACTTACCGCTTCCCAGTCCGCCTGATAAAGGATTGTCCATGGCTCTTGCAGCCAGAATCGGAAGTACGAGGTGAACTATAGCAATAATGATATGGATGAAGACTGTCGATAAATGGCGGGCCATGTAGCAGTAGTAGGGTTTGATAGGGATGATTGTTTGTAGTCAGCGACGAAAGCGTTCTACGCAGTCGCGTCGATGTTTGGCGGAGCGGTAAAAGAGAGAGAGACGAAGTTCCTCCTCACATTGTTGATCAGAGGCGCATGTTCAAATTAGGAAGAACATTTTCTAGTTCAGGAAACCCGAAGTGTGACCCAACTTTAGGGTTTGTTCTTCTCGTTCCACCCAACGTTCGCAAAACTTTTTTCTTCATCCAGCCGAACTTCCAACTCCAACTCTTTCTCATCAACCACTCTTCTTGTCACTTTCACCGGACATATGCCACAAGAACAATGTCAAAAGCTTTCACCCGGGGTTGTCACTAGTCTTTAGTTGCTTAGACTCTTTCGCTGGCCGATAACGAAGACAGTCAGCTTCTTGTCAGCTGCACCTTCAAAAACACCCTTTGGAGGTATGGTAGACCCGCTGGCTCTCTCAGGGTCCTAGTTCTCATGTTTATTGCGCTTTCAGGAAATAAACCGGAGTCATTCTTCAACACGCGGCTTTCGCATGGGGATCTATCGATGAACCAGAATATGATCACTGATCAGTGAGGCCTTTTCTTGATCCTTTGACCCTATTTACATAAAGGGATTTTCGTCGATAAAAGCTCTTATACCCAGTTAAAGACTCTACGCCACCTCCTCTTCATCTCGCTCTCCCCATCTCCTACCTTGTCCCGGTAGGATCTCACTGCACGCAAAGCATAAGCATAAGCATACCGCAGGATCCCGCGAACACGTTGTGTAGGCATGGCTTTATTGTCTTCGATATACTATCCTTCTTACATTGTGTCATCCCCAGGCCACTAGAACCCTCTCTCATACTCTCATACTCTCACCCAGTCCCTCGATCTCTCTTCGCCAGCGAAGATGTACGCTTCCGCAATGTCCATGCTCCCCAATATAATGCCCGCTGCACCAATAATGCCACCTCAGCCTCCCACCCCAATCAGTCGCGCGGCCAGTCCATCTGGCTTCAGTCGTGTATCCGACGGATTACCTTTCAGGACGAGTGCCATGTCTGATTTCCAGATCGAAAAGTCGTCTAGGAGCTCGCCAGCGGTTACTCGACGAAGGAGTATGATGCCTGTGCCACAGGTCGATGACGAGTTTGCTTATCGTGAGGCGGTGTCGAAGCTCTTGGCGGCTAGGCTACGATTATCGACGATATCGGGATTGATACCGATGGATTCTTCGCAATTGGTGTTGTTCTTCCGTACTAAGGTATGTGTGTTGATCAGTTCGTATGGGAATCCGAAGCTGATTATCGTGAATCCTTCAGAGCGGCATCACTCACTCATTGGACTTTCCGATCGATGTCGATTTCAACTCACCGCCTGCTTTGGACGTGCTCATCGCCGCATGCAGACCTCATCAAACATCAGACTTCGACGACTATCCTGAAAATGAATCACTCTTCTACCCACCCAACTTTCCTCTCACGACCTCGCTCGAAATCGCCAACCTCCCCATCCTCGATGCCGTCCGTAGCTCTATATTCCCTCTCCTTCCACAAGGCCACTACCTCACCGTCATGCGCGACAAACTCGAAGTCATCGTCAAAGGCGGCCGCATGGGACCTCAACCCCGCTCACTCCGCAACGACGGTCGAGTAGCGACTATCGCCGTGACGCTTCCTGTCCGGTTCCGTGGTGGAAGCTTCATCGTCCGTGATGCGGAAGGATACGAAGAAAAGTACTTTGGGCGCGGAGGCAAGAGTGGAGACATGGAGTGGCTCGCGTTCTCTGCTGATTGTGAATACGAGGTGGAGCCTGTCACGAAGGGATGTCGCATTCAAATACTATACGGGGTTTATCTCAAGACGTTTGGTCCGACTGGGGTTACGGAGCCTCTGATCAACCCGAGCGACAAGTTTCTGGATTTGATGTCGCCGGTGTTGAATATGTCCTTGGGTCGAAGGATCGGGATATATATTACGAATGATTATGGGGTTAATCCTTCAGAGGTCCTAGCTGAATCTCTGGTACCGATGGTAGGTTCCTTCCCATTTGAGCGATATGGACCAGCTACTCACATCATTCAAACTTCATTAGTTGAAGGGAGGAGATTCCGTCCTCTATCACGCTATCAAACTCTACAAACTCTCTCCCGAACTCCACTGGACAGCAGGCGGTTACATCTGGCCCGTAGACCGCACCGTCGAAATCGCCGAACAAAGCCAAAACTCCAGCCCCAACTCCAAACTCGCCGGCCTCAGCCTCCTCGACACCCCTCGAGGTCGACTCACCAGCACCCCCGCTGTCCGCGGCGCATTCGCCTCTGCTGCCCAACACGCTGGCTCTGCCCGTGCAGCGAGTGTCAGCGGGAGCATGGCTGGGAGCGTCGCTGGGAGTGTCTATCCCGAATCGGAGGAAGAGTTGATCGATAATCTGAGGTATAGGGTACGACAGAGCGGGGCGATTCCGCTTGGGGAGGCGGATATTATGATTTTGAATGATTGGAACGATCCGAATCCGGTGATTGGGAAGGAGAGGGTGCCGTTTGTGGTTGGAGGGGAGTTGGATAAGTTGGTGGTTAATGCGTTGATGGTGATTTGTCCTTGAGAGAGAGAGAGAGGAGAAGGAGGGGTTGGTTGGTTGAAAGTGTGTGTGTGTGTGTGCTTATGAGGCTTCGTACGTGACGATTCGATCTGTTCTCATGTTTTTTTGAATACATACTGTACGATAGTTGGAAGGTGTATGGATAGTTTGGTGGACACGGTAGGAATCACATTGCTATGGCTGTTATGACAGAATACTACTTACGATAATATTAATGGACACTATGATTTGTTCTCTCAACATAGGGCTATGAACATTGCGACATTGAACGCTCGAACGCTGAAGTTACTCCTCCGCATACTTCAGCAAAAGTGAGGATGGTGTTGGATAGCTGACTGAGTACTATAGTGCCCTCTAGCTCTCACTGACTCCTGAGGGCCTGAACCGCTATCAAACCCAAACGGAATATGGTTTTCACTCTTCGTACATTCAGGTCGGGATACTTATTGCCATGAATAATAACAGAGACCAGGGATGTCCAGGGACTGACATGGAGAATCGAAATGCCCATCCATCACAACAAGTTCAAGTTCACAGGAATTGAATTTAGTCTGCAAATTGTGTATTTATCTCTTGAATGTCCCAACCCTCTTTGACTTTGATCTGACTGGATTTTGTCCTATTTTGTCACCAGATTTCCCGGTACACTTTTCCAGGATGTAATACTACCCCCAGGTTAACAGGAGGTTAGGTAGGTACTAGGAACGGCCAACGGATGCTTGTCATGCAACTGGGGATAAGCGAGGTAGCTTGATTCGAACTTGGTCTAGATAGGTACTGATAGGTCTGAGTAGATACATGCATACTAGCTCCGAACTGAGGTTGTGGACCGCGGCCGAACGAGTGTATGGTTTTCGTTCTTCGTACTACACCGGAATTATGAAAGATATTGCCTGGTTCTAGTTGGATTGTGAATTCATATACTGCATAGGTTGTAACTCTGTGTCATCGGAGGTCGCTCCTTGAAGGACGGGATCCTTGGGCTCCTACTACTAAGTATCAGCTCTTATCGATATCATGGGTGACCTACTATGTAAGTACATTGAACATTCGACTCTGGAAAAGGTCTCAAATGATACTGGTACCCAGATAGTATACTACTTGAAACTGTTGAAGGTTGCCGCCCAAAGAGCAAGGTTCCTAGTTCCAGTGTTATCTGGTTCTTGGCACTTGCTCTTTCAAAACAGCCATCAGTGGTACTAGTAAGTACACGCTACATGGCACTACTATAGTAACAAGTATAGCACTTAGAAATCAAGTCCATCACACCAACTTCTCATTCTACTCAAAGTCTTTTCTTCTTCAAGGACTTTCCAATCCGCCGAGTCAAGAATCGAGGCACACACTCTAGCTATGGACCCATATAGGGTTCATCATCGAGAGGTCAATTAACTTGTATCAACGTATACAAACTATAGTGTCCCAGACTCCCATTCCCAACGGCCGTTCAATGCTGGCAAGGCTCAAAGTTCAGACTATCGGATTCCTTGAAGTTCCAACTAAATCCCAGTGTCTCTAGATGGCAGGTGCTACTAGTGCAATTTGGATCTCCTATTAGACCGGTAAGTACTACGAATATACTACTGCAATCTCTGAAAGTTGTAGCTACCGCATTAGGGACCCCTAAGTCTCAAGCACTTCAAATACCGTCTGTTGGATTTGTTGTTGGATAAGTTACAGAATGGACAGTGTCTCTCAACTCCACACACAGTTCACACTCCCAGACCTTCTCCGCTCTTTCCCATGGAACCGAAAACTGAACCCAAACTATGAGAAAGTCAAGGCAGAATCTCAAGCATGGTTCGAGAGCTTTCATGCATTTTCACCTAAAGCTCAGGATGCTTTCAATCGCTGTGATTTCAGTACGTAGCAAAGTCTTCTTGTGATACGATTCTGAACTGCTACTACTCATGAAGATTTGCTGGCCGCACTTGCATATCCCAATGCATCAGCCGGTATGTTCTATTCAGATCATGTGTAGTTCTGCTACTTCATCTCACATTACAATGACATGTGCAAACCCTCAAGAGCACCTTAGAATCTGTTGCGACCTGATGAATTTGTTCTTTGCATTTGATGAATATACCGATGTTTGTGATACTCAAGAAGCCAGAAGACTTGCAGATATCGTCATGGATGTGCTCCGAAATCCAGAATTACCTCGACCACAGGATGAATCTGTCATAGGTGAAATTACTAAACAGTGAGTAGTAATTTTAGTGTCCCCACCGGGATGGATGACTTGTTGTATTGAGGCTCCTTTGATCATGAATTCATTTCAGGTTTTGGCTGTTAGCCAAGAAAACATCCGTCGAAAGTGCACAACGTATATTCATCGAGTCCTTTGATACTTATACAACTGCCGTCGTGGCTCAAGCAGAGGATCGAGTATCCCATCACCTTCGTGCCGATGTCGATTCGTACCTTGAGATTCGGCGTCAAACCATAGGAATGGAGCCCTCCTTTGTTCTACTTCATCTAGAAACAGAGCTACCGGAAGGGTTTCTATCTGACCCCCTCGTAAAGCACATGACCACGCTTGCAATAGACATGGTGCTTATTGCAAATGTGAGTACAACTAAAAAGGTTGGACAGTGATCAGTATGGCTCACAGAGTTCGGACACGGAACTGACAGGATATCTATTCTTACAATGTTGAACAGGCCCGTGGTGATGATGGTCATAATATGGTCACCATTGTGATGAGCCGCAGGAGTCTCAATCTCGACGAAACCCTGCTATGGATTTCCGACTATTATGACAATCTGGTGAAATCGTTCCAGGAGACCTACGTGGCATTACGTGAACGACTTGCCAGCGACACAGCGATTTCATATCTGGAAGGTATGGCATATTGGGTTAGAGCTAATGATTGTTGGAGTTTTGAAAGTGAGCGGTATTTTGGGAAGAAAGGTGCGACGATTCAGAAGACACGGCTTGTGGAGTTGCTTCCTTGTGTCTGATTGAATGGCACAGAGTACTGTTAGATCTTGATAGAATTCCTACTAGATTTCCTATGAATGTACCACAATACAGTGGTTAGACGTGATGCCTACCAGGAAGGGGAGATGAAAGAGAAGACTTACGAGTCTAATATGCACATAAGTATCATCAGATCTTCTACGTGAGTTGAGTGACTTGTGGTGGAATTACCCCGGAATCTAAACCAAAAAACCCGGGTTATTCTCGAAGTCAAGAGGCTGTGGGACAGTTTTTAATCAGTAACGAGTGCTTCGCATAGTTAAGCAGCTGCAGATCAAGTTTATCTACTCCGATCCTGCCTTGAGTAAGGGTGCCGCTATCTTGCTATCTTGCTTTGGATTGGACGAGCATTGGTCGATATCTGCGAGGGCTTGTAGAGGACGAGCAAGTCAGGCATCTTCCCATATCCAGTACGGCCAGTGAGCTCAGGATAAACCTGTTTCTTCGAGATACCCCTCGCAGTATTCACAAAATAAGGAGATGAAAACCGCGGCGAAGGGACAGTCGACAGTCCGATGCCAAAACAGTCGATAATACTCCTACTACTAGAAACAGCGCTAGTCAAAAAGTATCCAGTAAGCAGGAAGAAAGGGCTTACTAGACTTGGTGATGAAAAGTTTTGATAAGGCGTTGAGCTTATCCGTGTGGTTAGTAGCAATAGATTCAATACATACTGGACAAGAGGGGTGCAGGATGGATGGTGTGAGGAGCATGAATTGCTTGATGAGCTAACGGGGCAGAGATTCGAGATAACGCAGGACTGAGCTGCTGCTAATGGAGCGAATGCATTTTCGACTCATCTCCCAAAGGTCTGTCATCTACTTTCAAATCCTTCCCTCGTTCAACACCGCTCACGCTGCCACCCACCACTGCCCTCTCAACGTACGTTTCCTCGACGAAGCTCAACACAAGAGCACCATATCTCCAGAAGCATCTTTGGACTTTTCGTATGCCATGTGAGGTCCGGTTGACTTGTCTGGTATCTCTAGTGAGCATCGGAGATGGAGTTTGGATTGTCGTTGGAGAAAGAAGAGAAGCAGTGGAGATGGAGGTGGAGAACCTTCTCGAGCGCAACGTTGAGATAATATCATATATGAAAGAGATGCCTCGAATTCGTATGTACATGTTTGGTCCTCGACCGTTTTTGGTCACTGTTATTGTTCTTTTGTTTTTTCAGTTTCACCTGTACATGTGTGTTCATGGTTCACCTCGGGAATCTGTAGTCGCTACAGCTTGCCCCAACATCCACCCACCTGTTCTAGCCTGTCCTCTTCTTTCTTCAACACATCACTCCGCCGAAGCGAAGCGTAGGCACTAACTTGTTTTACTGTCGGCAGATCCTTCGAGTTTGGAAAGGAATACCACCGGGCCCGGGTCCGGGGAATTATCAGCGGCTTAGCGCTGAGCTTAGCTCAGCCTCTCGACTCGATTCCTCTCAATGCTCATGATCACTGTCATCATCTTCTCTCCCGTTCAGTCGACTCAATTCAAGCCTAAACTTGTTACAGCCTCGATAGCTCGCCCGACGCCACCGTTGTTTGCGGACAGTGTTATGTATGTGATGAGCGCTATGTTTCAACGCATCGTATACAAAATTGGCATGACCTTCTTGTAACATTCGTCTTCCCTCTTTCTTCCAAATCCCAGCAGGATCATAGCTGGCCTACCCCTTCATTTCACCACCTTCTTCTCGGCTGGACCGAATCCGCATATAACATGCTCTTCACAGCGACAGCACTCGCGTATACGACTATACACATTTTCCTCTGGACAGGACTATGTGTAAATGGAGCCCCTCTGCCTTTTCGACCGCGACCATCATCGACAAACCCAGTTTCAGCCAGAGATGACACGAACTCGACCTCCGCCAACGGTACCACGTCCCTAACGCCCACTCTTCGAGATGACGTGCAGAGTATCCTAAACCAGATCGGCCCCGACGCAGAGTCGCGATTCGTGAATCTGAACACCCCCACGGCTTTTGGCGCGAACGATCCCGTACAGTCGAACCACGACCTCAGCCAGCTTGTCGACCGCGCGTTTCTTCCTGGACAAGTGAAATCAGGGAATAACGGCTGGGTGGACACCTACGTTCAGTGTTTGATCGACGTGGCGAATACTCTGCCTAGCTTGGATAACCAGACTTCGTTGATCAATGCGTACTTTGACGCGATGAGAGCACTGGCGCCTGCGCAAGCCAGACTGGTGGAGGCGTACAAAGTATCGAAGAACGAGACGACGACGAATAATATTGGGGTTGAGCTCCCGGGACGGCTTGTTGATGCTTTGACGATGCAGACTGTTGATGAATGGGCGGCCGAGGTGCTCAATGGGAGTGGTTCTGAAGATCAGAGTGGAACGAGCTTCGATTCGAAGGATTATAAGGACTATCTCAACCTGAACGCGTCTTATACAGAATACTCATCGAAGTTCAACAAGTTGGAAACGGCAAATAAGGTAGCTAGGTTTATTTGTTCTCCTACTGGTCAAACTGACCCAATTTCTGCTTCTCTTAGATAGCGTCAGAGGGTTGGCTTCTCAGGGAAATGATCAATAAATCGCCTGCTATCTTCAATCTGTCTATGATCACAGCTGGAGACCCTTCCTCTTCTTCCGCTCAATATTCCGCCGCTTGGTCAGCCACTATCATCAACAGCGCGTCTGTCGTTGTATCCGGCATTGGTGACAACTTGGATAATGGGTTCCGTGATGGGACGACGAATAGCACCACCTATGCTACGAGTATCAATAACGAGGCTCCGGCGTCTACGAGTGTAGGGTTTAGTCCAACCTCCAGCTCTGATTCGATTTCGATTTCGATTTCACCAACTCAAAGTTCTGACTCGAGCTCTGGGACGATGATCACACAATCGACTACCTCAACTTCCACAGCGTCTCCCTCCGCGACACTGACCACTGGTCCCGCTCGAAGGTCGAGGCTCAGGCGAGCGAAAATCTCACCAAAGTCCCCTATCCAACGTCGAGCATTGGCGGCTTCGAACGCGCTGTTGATAGCTGCTGGTGCAGGTAGTTCGAGCGGAACTCGAACTACACCTACTCACGCCGATTCCAACCCTCTTTCGCTTCCCGGTATGAAACAAGCAGCGTCTGCTGCAAGTTTCGTGGAAGAACCTGCCAATGCGGAGGAGAACGTCACCTTTGTACCACTCTCGTCCACGTCCACTCAGACCTCCTTCTCCACCTCAGCCACTTCAGTGACAGGTGTACCCGACTCCACGAATACGAACACCTCCGACCCTCTTTCCAATGTCCCAGACGTCCCTCTCCAGACCACGGCCTCCCTATTCGCGATGAGCTTGCAGGAAGGAGCGTGGGCGAACAACCGCGCAGCCTTCCTCCCGTTCATCTCTCAACATCATCCCGATATTTATCAAAAGTATTTCGGCAACGGAACGACTGGTGACGGGATACTAGGGAGGCGTTGGACACATGTACTCCTTCTCGTCACTGTCAAGGCGAACTCTACGGAGATTGAGACGAGCGAGGTGGTGGGTATGGTGTATGGGGTTATTCCTGGGTTGACTGCGGTGCAAGGTTCTTCTGCAGATGGAGACTCGGTATCAGACTCTGGGAGTTCGGATGAGGGAAGTGATGATGATGATGATTCAAGTACGAGTGCAACGTCCAGCTTGGATAGCTGAGGCTTAGATCCAGCCTCCATCGGCCAAGGAACGTCGGAGCAAGACTCGGATTCGGAAGACGATCAATCCGGCGAAGACAACGACGGTTCTTCGGATGCTGACGACAATTCTGGACAATCTCGATTTCGTGAGTAAAGCAGTGAACATGATTCGTCGGTGTTTTGACCGTATTAGTCTCACGTTGTTTTTAGGAACTTAGACGCTGATGTATATCTGATTCAATTTCTCTCGTTTTCGACGTCTTTGACGTTTTCGACTGCTCTCTTGTCCCACAATTGCCAGAAACTGTCAGATGCATATGTGGCTGAGCGAAATTCTGAATTTCTGTCGTACGAATCCAGTCATGAAGTGTCCACCTGTAATTCAAGACGCGGCGTTACCAGGCGTTACCCAGTATGAAACAAGCAGCGTCCGCTGTAAATTTCATGGCAGAACCTGATGCGGAGAACTTCACCTTCGTATCACTCTCATCCACGTCCACTCAGACCTCCTTCTCAAGCTCAGCCACCTCAGCCACCTCATCAACCGGCATGATACCACTGCCAAACCTCACTCACACTCCAACCGACCAGGCTCTTCTGGTGTCCCAGACGTCCCTCCCCGACCCACCACTGCCTCCCTACTCGCCCTACGCCCCCAAGAAGGCGCATACGCTAACAACCGTGCAGACTTCTTACCTTTTATCTCCCAACACCATCATGATATCTCGTCATGGTTAAGGCGGACTCGAAGGAGATTGAGACGAGCGAGGTGGTGGGGATGGTGTATGGGGTGAATCCTGGGTTGACTGTGAGTACGCCGCGAGGGTTACTTCGGATAAGGGAAGTGAATCAAGTGATGACAATTCGAGTACAACCCGAGTACAACGTCCAGCTTGGATGCGTAGCTCCATCGGTCAAGGAATATCGGAGCAAGTCTCGGATTTGGAAGACGATCAATCCGGGCGAAGATAACGACGGTTCTGATGCTGACGAGTGACCCTGAGAGAGAAGACGTCCAAGTCCCAAGTTCCAAAAGTTTCCAAAGGAGGATAGCTCAGAGTTGGCTGCTGAGGACAAATCCCGATCTCGTGAGTAAAGCAACGAACATGATTCGTCGGTACATTGACTGTATTAGTCTCACGTTGTTTTTAGGAACTTAGACGCTGATATATATCTCTTGTTCTCGACGTTTTCGACTGCTCTCTTGCTCCCACAATTGCCAGGAAACGTCAGATGCATATGTATCTGCGCGATAATCCCTGATAATCCTTCCGTACGAATCCACTCGTGGAACGCCTTTTTGCGCATTTGGTGGAAATTACCTCATATCGGTTCTGACAGACAAAATGAAGCTCCTTCAAGCCACCATCCTCGTCTATATCCTAACTGTCTTCTTGGAAAGAACTTCAACCGAATTGCTTCCAAGTTCTATATCCTGTCGTATATGTATCTGACAGACATTCATGAGTCTGCATTATGAGTGTCAAAGTTTTTCGGTCTATACATCTGTATACATCTGGGTCAGAAGGCCCAGGGGGGTCCCGAGGTCCAAACGCCGTCTCGCCGTTCACGAGTCACCCAGAAGCAGCTTTGCGCCCGCAGAATTCTTTTCCAATTATCCGCTGTCGTCGAAACATGAAGGGTGGATTGTAATTTGTGATAGTATTTGGAACTTGGAAGCCTCCCGAATCATTCTGACCGCCTCCGTTGTTCAATTGTTTATTTCCTTTGGTCAAGAGTACTTAAGAAACGCGAGAGATAACGTTCTTCTTCAGAATCACTCCCCTTTGCCCAGGTTTGCCCAATAATTACCATGGCAGACAAGATCACACCCATCCAGGTATTCGAGCTCGGAGCAGACGACGTCTACCTCAAGTCGAGGGCCCCTCCTACCGCTCCCGACGGTCTCTACGACTGGCAAATCACCGCTAATGCGAACCAGTCCCCACACGCACATTCTGGTCTTACGAATCTCATGCAACAGGTGACTCGGATATTTTACTGGCAAACCTGACATCCAGTGTTGCTGACTGTTCTTTTGAAGATTCAGAATGTGAAGTCGAAGAGTACTAGTCCACCTGACATTAAAATGGCGGTATGTATTCATTGAAGATAGGGATCCGAAGCAACCTCTCTTATCGTCGCAATGATCAATCACACAGGATGCTCTCATCGACCAAGTGATCAATCCCAACGCAGTCGATGACCGTAAAGGAGGGGTGAGATCAGGATTTTGGTCATTTTGCCACCGTCTCGTCCTCGCTGACATTTGTGATTTGTAGATTGCTGATGGGCTGAATGTTTTGTCCGCATTGCCTGAGGGTTCAGAAGCATCTGTCAAGATTGGCAATGCCGCGATTGCCATGTTGTACAATACGGTCCCTCATGTGAGTTACATATGCGGGTTTCGAAATTTGGCTATAGTGGTGTTGACTCATGACAACTATGTAGCCACCGGCCGCGCTTATGGGCGAAGTCCATTCTTTTCGCCATGCTGACGGTGGGGGAAATAATTTGCAGGACCCAAACATGGGCCGGGCTGGTACACCTTACGCAAGGAGTGTTCAATCGAAGTGGTGTTCGTCTTCGTTCTCGTTGCCCGAGCCAGATTTGGTTTTTGAGACGTTACTGAAGAGACGTGATGTAAGTCCTATCGTACATCTGCATAGCGACGATGACTGACACTGGTATTCAGATAATGGACCATCCCGGAGGAAATTCTAGCTTGACGTTCGCTTTCGCGTCTCTCGTCACCCATAGTTTGTTTCGCACGGATTACAAGGACATGAATATCAATAACACTAGCTCCTACCTGGATTTGAGCATTCTATATGGAATCAGTGTGTTTCTCTGTTCTGGCTTGTCAGTTTCAAAGATGGTATATCTCACCTGTCCAACTTAGATCAAGAAACTCAGGATCAAGTTCGCGACAAGGCAGCTGGTCGTGGACTGCTATATCCGGATACCTTCTCTGAGGAACGTCTCTTGTTCCTACCTCCGGCTGCCAGTGCACTACTGGTCGTGCTCTCACGCAATCACAACGTATGTTTGACTGTTACTGGGATATAGGCAGGAGACTGACAGATATTTGGCTAGTACATCGCAGAAACGTTGTTGAAGATCAATGAACGCGGAACATGGTCGGATCCCCCTCCAACTGATGAGAAGGCTCGAGCACGCCAAGACGAGGATATCTTCCAGACTGCCAGGCTTATCAAGTGAGATTTCGTCGCCTCGTGTTCTATCTATCTGGCTTCTCACAAACCCCTGACTGCAATGTAGTGGTGGTCACTTCATGAGTCTTATCATGGGTGATTACGTTCCAGGATTCCTTGGTCTTTCTGAAGGGAACAGCTGGAATATGAATGCATTCGATGTTAGTAGGATTGGCTGAGCATCCTTTCTATGATTCTGACCATTCTGGTGTCTAGCCCATCACAAATCTCAATGGCACCGAAGTCACCCGTGGACGAGGCAATCATTGCAGTGTCGAGTTCAATGTCTTGTATCGAGTGCGTAATCTCCGATTCGACAAGGTTCAGTGATCAAAACTGGACATCTTTCTTCTAGTGGCACGCGACCACATCTGCAGTAGACGAACAATGGACAGACAATCTCTTCAAGACGATATTCGACAAGCCTCTTGATCAACTGACCCCGACTGACTTTGGAGGCGCATTCTTCAAACTCCTCTCTCAAATCGATCCCGATCCAAGCAAACGTACCTTCGGCGGGTACGTGTCTCGATCTGTAAATGAAGATTGACTACTAACGAGTCGCGATGAAACTATCAGTCTTGAACGTGGACCGGATGGACGCTTTTCGGACGATAAACTTGCAGAGATTCTTCTGGACGCGACCGAACATCCTGCGGGCGCATACCGCGCCCGTGGTACACCTGCTGCACTCAAGGTGATCGAAGTCTTGGGAATACAACAAGCACGTCAGTGGGGTGTTTGCACCATGAACGAGTTTAGACAATATCTCGGTCTGAAAAGTAAGGCTTGCGAGATTGTTCTGGACCTGATTATCTGATGTATCCCACAGCCTTTGACTCTTTCGAGGAATGGAATCCTCAACCAGAGATCGCTGTCCGTGAATCATCAAATTCTAACGTTGTCTCCCCCTGACCACGTTTTACACTAGACTGCTGCTCGTCGCTTGTACAAACACATAGACAATCTTGAACTCTACGTGCGTTACTGGCTCCTATTGGGAGCTCTCCTTCTAAAGTGACTTCTTATACTACTAGACCGGTTTACAATGCGAAGCTACTATGCCACTCACAGAAGGTTTGCGGTTCGCGTGTGGATACACGGTATGTTCGATGTTTAGAAGTGATTATTGCATATCTCACCCGAACTCAGATGACGAGAGCTATTCTGGGAGATGCAATTGCTCTGGTTCGTGGCGACAGATTCTATACAACGGAATTTACTCGTGGGTGATCCTCTCAATTGACGACGCTAGTCACTTATCCTCTGACGTAGCCGCAAATCTGACTACTTGGGGATATCAAGACACTATGAGAGATCCTAACAATGGTGGTCTTGGCGGAAACCGTAGGTCTCTAGAGCGATTTCCGGGGAGCACAACTGACGAACTACCGAAAATTCAGTACCCAAGCTTTTGACTCGACACCTTCCACGCCATTATCCTTTCGTGCGTGCTCTCATCTCCGTGGCGCAACATTGGCTAGACTAACGTGTGCTCTCCAGAACTCAGTTTATGCCTGTTATCCATTCTTCACTCCGCAGAAGATGAAAGATAGCCTGACTCGACAGAAAATCGCAGATCGCTACACATTCACCAGACCTGTTGCCGCTAGGATCCCGAAAGTCTTGAATACTTTCACTGGAATCAAGACTGTCTTCAATGATCCTGCTCGATTCCATACAGCATATGAAATGTCCGGTCTCGGTAATGGTTATGGGTTCATGCTTGCGTTCGACGCCGATGTGAAAAAGTGAGTCTTCGACCATCTCTAATTGTCGCCTTCGTTCTTTTTAAGTTTTCATATAGACATGATGCAGACAAAGCTTTGGCTCTCCATGCACTTTTCCCAACGCAGGACTCGCTCGATTCGTATCGGAGATGGTACAGAGAGAATGCAATTCAACGAATCAAGGAGAGATCTTGGGTATATGACGGTGTACCGGGTAACTACATCGACATTGTGAACGATGTCATCAACGTTACTTCCGTCCATTGGGCTGCTGATCGCTTGGTAGATGCAACGTCACTCACTTTGAGAGTTATTGTACTAAGATAACTCATTGTTTCCAGTGCGGCATCGACGTAAAGACGAAGGACAACCCCTCTGGCATATATACGGAGCAAGAGATCTACGATATGTTCGCTTTACTTGTGAGTCCATTGCACTCGTTGTGGTAATGTTGTGAATTCATCGCTCTTTTGCAGTTCACGTGGGTATCCATCTTCCAGAAGTTGTAATTTTATTGATCCACAATGTCCGGTTAGACTCACCTTCTTGAGCTTTGGCGACAATGAACATCTCTTTTCCCTCAACATGGCTGCGTTCCAGGCAGGTGGAGTAATTCAAGCTCTGGTCGCAAAAGCTATCCTTGAGGTTGCTCCTAGTAGTGCCCCAGTTCGTTATCCCAATGTCGAAAACCAATGGCGTACTAAAACATTTTATGAACATTCCAGAATGCCCTCATCAGTGTAGCTTCTCGCGTTAAAAACTACCTCTGGCCCGCAACCGCAAAACCGTACTATCCATTCTTGAGCAAGCTTTCTGATACAGGACGACCAGTGAATGAGCTGGTGGCCAATGTCGTCAGTCTCGCTGTCGGTTCCTCCGTCAACTATGCCCAAGGTAATTCACAACCTCGACTGGTGATTGTTCACTAGACTGACTCGTTACCTAGCTGCTGTCAATGTTATTGATTTCTACTTTGACGATGAACGTGCACCCGAACGAGCCAAAATAATCGATCTAGCAAAAGCCAATGACGACAACAGCACTGAGCTCCTGCGTGGATATGTCCGTGAAGCAATGAGTCAGTTTGTCCATTCTCCTATAGACCCGCTTCACTAACAGTCGCTCAAGGGCTCAACCCGCAATACACCGGTCTCTACAGAGATGCTGTTGTAGATGCGACCATTCCTCAGGGGCCTGGCTTGGAACCTCTCAACATAAAAGCGGGCGATCGCATATGGGCCAGCTTCAAGAATGCTCATCGCAATGTACGTTCTATGTAGTCATGCGTTTTTCATGGGCTCATCGATGTATTTCAGCCCGCCGAGTTTCCCGATCCATTGAGAGTGGATCCTACTCGCCCGAAATCTGCCTACAACCTGAATGGGACCGGATTCCACCAATGCCCAGGAGTAACGTATGCTGAACAGACCATTGCCGAGATCGTGAAGGTTGTTTTCAGTCTGAAGAACGTTCGTCGTGCTCCCGGAAACGCTGGAAAACTGGGTGGATTCACGATTGTGAAGGATGAGACGGAGACCAATATGTATGTCAAGCCCAATGGGATACTTACGACTTGGCCCGGCTCAATGTACCTGGTGGTAAGTTTCACTTTTCTGTTTCAATGAAGAGAGATTAATTGTGGGGTCCTTCTAGTACGACGCGTAATCCACCAAGAATTTGTCGCTCACTGCCTCCATGAAGCATACGAATCACGAACACTTGCTACCTAAATATGTTACAACCCCAAAAATCTGTGATCCTAGCTAGTAGTGATTAGAATACAAAATTCTCAAGCCTTTTGCGTTAAACATCAAGCTCTCCCCTCCATTGTGTAGTCTGAGGTGAACATGTTGGCGCAACCTTTCAGTGTGACGTGCCACTTCTCATTTGATGGTCCTGGGTTGTTCTTCCCTCTATGACAATGTTGAAATCTTAGCAAAAACCCGTTCTCGAGACGTCCAGGTTGATCGCTTTTTGAGCAGATCAGCAGCCAGCTAGATAGGATGCCAATCTCAGTCACAGAATGAAATTCATTTGAGGTTTTCATCCTGGTGACTGCGACGTTCGACTTCTCATGTAACATCAGAGCAGCATAGAAAGCTCAGGAAAGTTAAACAATAGCCTTGGAAAGAACTCTGAGTGTGGCAGATATGAAATAGGCGACTGCTTGGACAGTGGCCCATGAGCCAAATGTGGAAATTCGAGTCAACCATTTGTCTCTGACAATGATTTGGCTTCTCCTTTGTTCAAGTTCTAGAGAGCTATATAACGCGACGCTGTCTCCCTTCTCTTTTCAACCTTTCATCTCTCCTCATCGCCATGCCGTCTCGTAGAAGTACGCTCGAAACGATCCGTGACAAGCCTGTGACGCTTGAGCAGGTGACCGCGTCAAGACCAGATCGTTTTCGCACGCCCGAACCACCCGAATTTGGACCACCACCACCACCACCACCACCACCAACATTCTCGTCTCAGCTTCCTTCTTCTAGTATCCGACAAACTCCTGCAGGCAAAATTAGAGGCACTCTCTCTGGGGCTTATCTTACTGCTAACGGAGTCGAAAGAAAGCGGACTATCTTCGCTACTCGCGACATACCTCAGATGATTCCAGAAATATCCGTCGACTTTTTTCTCGAGAAAATTCTACCGCCGCTCCCATCTTCGCTGATAGACAAGATTGATACCGTCTTGAAATCACTGGAAAGTCAAGATGCTATCAGTGTAAAGCAGGATCGTTGGACCGCGTTCTCTGTTGACCCGGCCGTGACTGCGGGACATAGCAATGTCTATGGGCGTGAACCGGTGGTCTTCCAACCTCTAGCCAAGATATTCGAGCAGGTTGTAGCCGCAGCAAAACAAATCGACGGTGCTCTCCAACAAACGTTTGGTCTTTTCGTAACCGGTACCACACCTATTTATTCTGATAGAGGCGCCGGAGACTCTCGACCAGATGGATTCAACAGACTGCTCGTTTCACCAGAGTCAAAGAACGATTGTGTTTATGACATCGCGAATCCATATCAATTCAAGCTCGGTAACAGTGTTGGCAAAATCAAGGATGTATGTCCAATATACTGCGTCTCCTGGGCTTTTGTGCTGATTCGTTCACATACAGGATGTAGGGAAACTGATATACGACATGACTCAAATTCTATCCCTCGATCCGTGTAGACGCTTCACTTTCGGGACTACTATTGAGGACTGTTCAACTCGTCTGTGGTTTCTCAGTCACGCCACTTTGCTGAAAACTAAACCCTTCGATTTCATGCGGGTACGTCCGCTTTCTTTATGCTTTGCCGAGTTTATCTTTCTCATTGCATGGTAGGATCGTCGACAGCTTGTGCATCTTTTCCTTTCCTTGGCGTTCGCGACACCGACGAAGATGGGCTGGGATCCGACCATTACGTTCGACCATATGAGCAATGCTAATCGACGACAATATAAAATCGAAGTCGGCGGAAAATCATACACTACCCTCCAAGTCTTATCCGATATCGCTGCCGACAGTCCTCTGGGTCGTGCCACACGAGTTTGGAAGGTGAAGGATGATGAAGGAAACATTCATGTCCTCAAGGATGTATGGCTTGATCACAGTCGTACGGAGGAGCACCTGATTCGAGAAGAGATACTCGAGGCCGTTGAAGGTTTAGAGGATGGAAAACGCTTTGCTGAGCTCCTCAAGAAGTACACGCTCACCCCGATTGCATATGGGAAGGTCCGGGTAGGTGAATTGCCAGACGACACAACGGACGTCATGCTCGCTGGCTATGTTCCGGTTGAGGATGAAATGGTTCCCCTCATACCCCCGGTGACAGTCCCCTCCAGAAACACGAGACAGAGCACGGGCATGAGCATGCCTTCAGACAGAGATTCTGACTTCTCGCTTTCATCGCCTGGGGTTGAGGCGGATGAGTCTGTGAATCCCTCTTCCGAAATGCCTCACCCGCGCCGCGCGTTCCTCAATGGTCCATTGAAGGAGGGTGGAAATAGGTTGAGGCATCATCGCAGATATCATTATAGGGTCGTATTCAAAGAGTATGCGACGACTATCTACGAGGAGAAAAGCTGCGACAATATTTTTCATGCGATTGCGGACGTGGTCAAAGGTACGCGATGCTATATGTGGGTAGTTGTGTTTATCTCACTCCAGACATAGCTCTATGGATTATCCACAAGGCCGGATGGGTCCATCGCGATATCAGCGGGGGCAATGTCTATTGGTATCAAGAAGAGCAAGTGGGTCTCATCGGGGACTTTGAGTACGCTAGAGTCATGACAGGTGGTGCTCATCATGATGTACGAACGGTACGTGTTGCTGTCTTCTGCTTCAAACATATCACATATTCGGTTTAGGGAACCCCCTTTTTCATGGCGGCCGAAACCCTTGCACAAAAGTATCAATTCAAGAAGGAAGAGCAACTGCCTGATACTGGAGAAGAAGACTCCCCCCTGATTTCGGTAATACTTGGGCAAACAAACAACTGCGCGATCCGCTTGCTCCAGCACAGGTTTCGGGTAACACGGTCGCCTTCTATCACAATCCCCTTCATGATCTCGAATCGGTTTGGTGGATCATCATCTATATCTTTTTCTTCAATGACGACGCAAAATCACACTCAATGACTCCAGATGCTCGCCAATCTCGCCAATACCACATGGAGCGTTTGTTCAACGGTGAATTGGAAAATCTCGCTCGATTACCGTTCTTGAATGAATCAGATGGTCTCGATGAAGCTCGACAATACTTATCCACCAGTTTTGGAAGTGCTTTGGACCTTCTTGATTCATTTCGAATGATCCTCAAGTCTGCGTATCGTAAATTCGAGGAGACCTTTTCCAATAAGATCGACAACCCGCACTTCTCTATACATAACAAACTCCTCAAATTAGTTCTTGAGAACACACTCTACATACAACCTTTGTCGAAAATCACATTGGTCCCGGTGAAGACAAGTTCTAAACGCAAAGGCGATACCCAACAGGATGATGAACGCTCTAGTAAACGCTCACGGTATGCCTTCCCTCATCTTACATATCTCGTATTGCATCTTGCTGATTCACATAACTGTGACTGTTCAGTCAGTCGTCATCCGGCGATGCAGGTGGGTTCAGATCTCGACGTTCCAATCATAGTACACAGCACGGCACGTCTTCACGGTTGGTGACCCGTCTTCGCTTTTTATCCTTCTTACTGACTGCTTTCATAGTGGTAGAAGGATGACGTTCCTGCGTACCCAAGTCTCCGGGGACCGGACTAGATCATGATATCTGAGCTACCGGTCGTCTCTCATTTCTCGAGCATCTGGATTTCGTTTCACGTCTCCGCAACACACATCTCATTTGTATCTCTACTTCATCTCTGTATAGAACTACATATGCATGAACCTTGTATCTCTAGAATCAAACTGAACAGAATGAGGGAATCCCGTCTGTTTTGGCTTGTGTAATTCCAGCTAAGTCAACAAGCATCCATCTAGCCCGATGTTTGCCAGCAGCCATTGGCACAAATCTGTCTCTACAATTGTACTTGACAAGCTTTTATTTTTCCAAAGTACTGCTACATTCTGAGATACGATTTGTGTACGCAGTCACACTCACGTCAAGAAGATAATATCAAGGACAATTTATTACTTTGGCTAAGTACGATGCAAGGACGCTCAACAGCGCCAGGTTCAAGTAACTAATCTACCCAGGTAACACAATCAAAGTCAATATTCGCCTTTGGCTGATATTTGCTTCCATCTTTGTGCTGAGCATCCAACCTCATCTTCACACTACGATGAACCTTGACCCCTTGCTTCTTTTGCTTCGGAATGAATCTTCCCCGCCCAAGGTTCCATCCCAGGTACGACGCCCAGGAGTTATCTCCTCGTTGGAAACGTTGCTTGATCGGGAAAAACTCCAGAATCCACCAGAACCATTTCAAACTGAGCTGGTCGTAGATAGGAGAGAGCGCGTCGAGAAGCTCCAACTGTTCCTCGGTCTTCACCAATGCTCCAGCTGTTTCAGACGCGTGGCCTGAATAATTTTTGAGAGCCGATTCTTTTTCAGCTTTTGAGACCGAACCTTCTGTGGGGATATCCTGGATGCGGGCATCGCCGACTGGGAGAGGCGGAGGACGGGGGAGGACCTCTGGATATAGCGCATCCGGGTCCATACCGAGATCATGGAGACCATCGCAATCGAATAGAATTCCGGTGTTGGTCTTGAAGCATTCGCGGATCATCCATCGCAGCGGGATGCGAGCCAAGTTGACGGTAGTGTCATTCGATACTGAGCCTCCCCCGACATCTGCGACAGATCATTTCAATCAAAGTTCTTGTATTCAGATTGAGGAAATACGGACCACAGTGACATCCAGCGAACCACACCTGATTGTGAATGTTTATTAATTATCAGATCTTTGCCATTGGACGAGAAAGCCGTACCTCCTCGACATCAGTTGGTTGAGAATGATCTTTGTTGTACTTCCTCTCCAATGCACGTAAGCTATGCGACTTATGAACGTTCTTGGGTCGCTCTTTAAGCTCTTTCTTATGGTGCGATTTCTTCCGAGTCGACGAGATGCCCAAGGTTTCCTCCTGGGTGTTAGGCCGATTCCACAAGTTCGCCTTAAATTTTGCGCGGCGCTCGTCCAAAGAAACGGCATGCCTGAACGTTCTGACGATGGTGTTGGAGGTGGTGAAAGGGAGACGCCTCGGGAATAACCCCACAGAGTTGACTGTGTCCCTATTAACGAACGATGTCAACTGACATAGTCAGGCGATAATTTTGAGCCCTACCAAACTCCGAGGAACTCGATATCAGCGTGAACGGAGAAAGCCTTCTTGAAAGCGTTCGATTGTTGCCAACCAACGTCATCCTCGCGAGTATACATTTTGTATGCAAAAGGGACTTGTTGATGATTGCATTTGGGTAAGATCCCGACCTGATAACCTAGTCAACGAATGGATGTATCCTATGACGAACACATAGCCCACCTTGTGGATCATGCCTGCCAGACTAACCACAACATAAATCAGATACGCTATATCCCGACGAGAACGATAACATACCTTCGTGCCGTGTAAGCTCCACGAGAGAAACCGAAGATGCAGATACGATCTCCTGCAGTATCTAAGTCATGCGAAGTGTTATTAGTCTTGCCGTAGAAACCTAATCACAAAACGATCTCTTACAGTTTTGCATAAGAAACTCATATCCTCCTATCGAAAGGTTCCACTGTCAGTCGATCCGATATACTATCCCCAGGAAAGTTTAAGATATCCGCACCCATTACATGAGCGTGAAGATTCCATGCGATCGCCTCATCGAGTGCCTGGAATGTGGTATATTAGATAGACTCAGACACGGTCAAAACCTTGAGTTAATCGTGCCTTCGAGAACTTGGCCATCAAAGGAGTAGCGACTTGAGGCGTGGTGTAAGTCCCGATTCCTGCCTGGGCATCCAGAACTCGTTAGCTAGAGTCAACATATCTTATTGCTTTGAATTACCTGATAATACACCATCTGCTGCGAGCTATCATCCTTTTTGAGCATCGTAAAAAATTGGATGATATTCGAGTTCTGTGGTGTAATGAGACGATTAAGTTGGATGCACTTGAAGTTAGTTCGCAGGAAAAAGATAGTAGCTTACATCAGAGTCAAACCTGTGGAGAGATGATGAATTCGTTGGACGAGGAACAAGAGATATAAACAGAACATACTGGTCACCAGTGCCATCGAAACACAAAACTAGCGTACGATAGGGATGCGAAGGTGGAATGATATTATCCAGCGGAGCGTTGTGATCCGGATCATCACTGGATGCGAAAGGATCAGTTGGAGACTCGACAGAAACAGTGCTATCGTCCGCGAGAGGACGCTCTTCGACGGTAGATATCGCTTCAGGCATGATGGTCACTGGTCAGTCAGAATGGGGGGCGACTTCGCAGAGCTTCGAATGAACTGTCCACGAGTTATAAAGGAATTCCTGACCGCCGAACTAGAATCATGCTACCTATCAAACTTTCGAAGGTTGTCAATTACCGAGGATGACTACCACAGAACGGGAATTCCCATCTACCACCCTGGGCGCGGACACTTCTGTCTCCGTCTACAGAATTCTATAGATTTCCACCTATTTCGGAAAAGAGTCAAGAGTAAAAGCAGGACTAAGCACCCTCTCTCGAGATATACGGAACCACGGATGTTCATATGATACTGTCATTCTGCTTGCTCTCCACTGATGACGGCGTCGGCGACTGTCCAAAGCGACTTGACAATGAAAACGACCGTGGAATCGTGAGGGAGTCATGAGACAGTTGGGGGGAGAAAAAGATTCTTTTCGGAATTTAAGCGCCTTCGACCTTTTGCTTCTGGCGGGATAATCTTCACACTGCAGCTTCTTCAACTCGAACCTCTTGAGTGTGTCTTTACCTTTGCTTCGTCCCGACCTTGAAGGATCGAAGTCCAGAGGCGGCGGTATTATTACCCCTATGTGCTCGTATTGTTCGGATCCATTGATCAAGAGCGCTCCTGCCTTTCCGAGTACATAGACTTGTCTGCCTCTTCGACGTGCTGAATGTTGCCAGTGACAGTTTCGATGATAATGATTTTCCGAGAACTTCTACGCTCTTCTAGGATCTGTGTTGCGCGACATATACTGCCGTAAAAGATGTCAATTCCACTGTACAGCCTAATCCGAATACATACCCAAGGAAGAGCCTCGTGAACACAGGTGAACACGCGAACAGCGGCGAAGCTCGAGAAGAGATGCTCAATCAACTCCAGCTAAACAAGCAATAAGCAAGCACTGTTGTTATTAGTTGGTATCGCACAAGGCTATACTAGAAAAAACCCATACAACCCTGATAACGAAAGAGGAAAGAGCTGAGAGCTGTCCGCGGAATAAGTTACAGGTGAGCGGTAAAGCATCTATGTAGCATGATGATGATGAGTGTATGTACGATGAGATGAAATGGGGGAAAGTGAGAAGAATCGGGGTTTAGAGTATGTAGGAAAGAGTTTTTGTGAACATATACACAAGAAAGAGAGAGAGATATGTACAAGTTGGTACCCACCGAGCTATGAATAGCAGGGTAGCGACGGTCGTGTCCGACGGGACTGTGCGATCGTAAAAGAGCGTATCGTCCTAAGGCAGGTGCTCCAGGACATTGTCGTCGTCAAAGAAGTGTCAGAAGCCATGGCCGTTCGTTGGTCAACAGATGCGTGGTTATTTGCGCATCTGCAAGTCTAGGGTGTAAAGGTACCCGAAAGACCTTAATGAATCTATTTCTTATGCTTCTTCTTCTTGTCGACGCTCACGGCGCCTGCCTCGTAGATTTTCCGTTGTAAATCTCCGGACTCGACCATTTCCCGAATTTCCGTTATTGACCCGACCGGCTTACCGCCGACGAGGAGCACAGGAAGGTCGGATAATGAAGTGAGTCGCATGAGCATGGGCTTGAGAACGTCGGAGTCTGGTCGGACGTCGACGTCTATGATTGTGGGCGCGGGATGCAGGTTCATTGAGAGGAGGCTGGCTTTGATTTCTCGTGAAATGGGAGAATAAAGCTATGACAAAAATAGAATGAGGCGACGCGAAAGAGTTGAAAGATACAGCGGGCCATACCTTTGAGTACAAGAAAACGGGATTTCTCGACCACACGTCTTCGACCATGACCTGAACTTCTTCACTAGCGCGACTGCCACGAGTATCAAACTCAAGAACGAGCTGAGGATCAATAGGCTGTGAAGGGTCAACCGTCGACGGAATGACGTTAGCAGCCAGACTAGCAAGGAAGCTAGAAACAGCGGCGAGCTCCTCCTCTGCTGTTAGCTGGACCTGTGGCTGGCTGTACGTGGATTTCTTGCGTTCTTTACCAGAAGCCATATGGGAATTCCGCATGGCATCAAGTGCTTCTGCGAGACTGCTTCCGGCCGTCGTCCGATGGGGAACAATGGACGTGGAGAGAGCAGGTCGTTGGACAAAGAATATGTAGGTGGAGATAAAGAACAAGGAGAGAAAGACGAGCAGGGCAGTCCGGGAACGAGTCTTTCGGGCGTTTTTTATGCCCATTATGGACAGCGCTGGCGTCAGAGGTATGGCTTTCTCGAGGGACGGGGAGGAGGACTCCCGTAAGGGTGTACGACTGGTGATGCGAGGGAGGGGCATAGCTGCAGGGGGCAGTGGTGATAAGGAAAAATCAAAGAATGAAAAGAACGTGGTGGTTAAAACTCAAGAAAGAAAATAATTATTTGTTTGATTCCCATATCCGGAAATCAAATAGCGCTCCGAGCCTTTCGGCGTGCCTTGAGCGGTAGCTTTTTTCTCTCTCTTATAGCTCTTCATCTCTTTGTCCCTTCCCCCGACCTCCTTTCACCGTTGAATACACTTTGATCATCATGTGAAGCATTGTCCGCACAAGATTGGACAAGAAAGCTTAAGGATTTCGAGCTCTTGTTTATCTTGTCGGCCTTCAGCGGAGGTTGGTGGGTCTGTTCTTATCAACAATTTATCCGTCGGAGTCTGGACTTTTTGATTTGTTCTCTGATTTCTGCGATGTTTGTGCTGATTTCTGAAGTTTGCTCGATCCTTCGTGCACCATGTTCCGAGCCCAAATATGCGGAAAATCGAGAGAACAAGAGAGTAAGCCAGATTTGACAGTTGTACCGAATGTTCCACTCCAACACTTTGACCGACAGCACTATAGTAGGGATATATTTGTACTCGACAACAATGACAAGTGGCAGGAAGCTTGAAAGCAACGAGCAGCTCTACTGACGCTTGCAGGAATGATAGTTCATCCGCCCAGCATCCGCCTAGAATCCACTTACAGTATACATATATGACGCGATAGTCTTTAAGGTTTGGCCAAGTTGAGGATGCTTTAAGGTCAGAACGCAACTGGTACCACAACTTATTCGGCATGCATTGCTCGCGAATGAAAGGCTGACTAGGCTAGATGAACCGTAAATGAAGCCTAGCTCATTGAGAAGAAGAACTTACGGTGCAGTTTACAATCACATTGTACACTTGGCACTATAGGCCACTGTACATATCGTCCACGAACCCGGAAGAGTATACAATTATCAGAAGGGATCCGATCGCTTCAGAGACATTTGTAAAAGTTTGTAAATCGTTATAGATTGTTGATTGAAGTAGATAAGATGCCGGAGGAAGGAACCAAACCAAGGATACCGGGAGAACGATCTAGTTTATGGGGGGGACATAGCGAAACTAGGCTTACGAAATTGATACTGATAGTGGTGTTGCCTGGTCTTGCTTGGAGCTCTATGTGACACTGACCATGACGAACGTAGTCTATATGTATGTTGCTGCAATACCGCTCATGATTGTAGGCAGATTGTAGGCAAGGAGCTGAAGCAACAAGATGAGTTGAACGAACTAGATCGAGCTTGTGGTGATATGTAGGCAAGTCGAGAAAGGAATGGAGCAACAAGATGGGTTGGACGTGCTAGATCGAGCTTATGGTCTGGTTGTGGTCCTTGAAAGAAGATCTGATTTGGATTGCTTTGGAAACGAAGATTCTTTGTATTCAAGTACTCCAGGCACATGAAAGCGCCAAAAGTGACGAAACTGCGAAGAGTTGCATCATTTTGAAGAACCATGGCTTGCGATGAGGACGCCCATTGCTGAAAGCGATAATAGACGGTCAAAGTTGGGTCGTGGTCGTGGTCGTGCTTCAAACTGAGTCAAGAATTACATGATACGGTGCTAGGCCGAAGCCACGTGGATCAAAGCTTTATAATCATTTTCGAGAGCAAAAAAATTGGCCAAAAACGCCCATATGTCTTCCACGCCGTCTACCTTCCTCGACCCCTCAACTGCTCTGGAGCACTTGAAGACATACGACCACTCCGATGGATTATCCATAGAGGAGCTCATGGAATCCCGTGTCCACGGGGGGCTAACATATAACGATTTTCTTGTTCTTCCTGGACGAATCGGTTTCTTCGCTATGGACGTTGGACTCGAAACTCGCGTCACTAAAAACGTTGTACTCAAGACGCCGTTTATGAGCAGTCCTATGGATACTGTGACTGAAGGAGATATGGCCATTGCTCTTTCTGTGCGTCCTTTTCGTCGATAATCGAATCCGATCTGATATTTCTGCATTAGTTGCTTGGCGGTCTTGGAGTCATTCATTATAATCAATCGCCAGCTTCACAAGCAGCCATGGTTCGCGCGGTTAAGAGACACGAGAATGGCTTTATAACAGACCCCGTCGTTTTGTCCCCTTCACATACCGTCGAAGACGTTCGCGAAATAAAAGAGAGACTTGGTTTCTGCGGTATACCTATCACTGGTCAGTGCTTTCCCCTGATATCGTCAATCGACGAATCGCAAATACGCTAATCTTTTACTTGAACCCTTGAATTTTCAAATGACTTTTACATGCAGACACCGGTGCAGTCGGCGGTAAATTAGTTGGAATAGTCACCGCACGCGATGTGCAATTCGAAGACGAAGAAACTCTTCTCTCAGATGTCATGGTGACCGACCTGGTCACCGCTCGTCAAGGTATAACTCTCCCTGAAGCTAATGACATTCTCCGGGTGTCGAAGAAAGGAAAACTGCCCATCATCGATTCGGAAGGCCGGCTTGTTTCTCTCCTTGCGCGGTCTGACCTACTCAAAAACGAAGAGTGGCCTCTTTCCTCCAAAAATCCAGTAACGAAGCAGCTTTATGCCGCCGCCGCAATTGGCACACGAGGTGTTGATAGGCAGCGTCTCGCTCTCCTTGTCGAAGCAGGGTTAGACATCGTTGTCATCGACTCCTCTCAAGGCCACTCGATCTTCCAAATTGACATGATCAAGTACATCAAGAAGACATATCCTACCCTCGAAGTCATCGCAGGGAACGTTGTGACGCGCGAACAAGCTGCACCTCTCATTGCCGCTGGTGCGGACGCTCTCCGTGTCGGTATGGGCTCTGGTTCGATCTGCATCACCCAAGAGGTCATGGCCGTCGGTCGACCACAGGCCACTGCAGTGTATGCCGTATCCGAGTTTGCCAACAAGTTTGGTGTGCCTGTCATTGCTGATGGCGGAATCTCGAATATTGGTCATATCGTCAAGGCGCTTACGCTCGGCGCCAGCGCGGTTATGATGGGCAGTCTTCTTGCAGGTACCGAGGAAGCACCTGGACAGTACTTCTATCATGAAGGCCATAGGGTGAAGACATATCGTGGCATGGGTAGTTTGGAGGCCATGGAACAGACGAAGCCTACTGACACTGCCAAACCTAAAGTCAACGGCACAAGTACACGTGAAGAACGTGACTACGCTAAGCTGGTGAAAGTTTACCAGGAGAATGCCGCGACGTCTCGTTATTTCTCGGAAGCCAGCAAGGTCAAGGTCGCTCAAGGTGTAAGCGGAGACGTTCAGGACAAGGGAAGCGTGACGAGCTTTGTGCCTTACCTGTATGTGGGACTGCAGCATTCGTTCCAGGATATTGGTGTCGTGGATATCCCGGAACTATGGGAAGGTGTGAAAAGTGGTGAAGTCCGTTTCGAGCTGAGGACTGCGAGTGCTCAGGTCGAGGGAGGAGTACACGGTCTCAACTCGTAAGCCTTGAGCCGTCTTTTCTAAATTTGCATTTGACCCGCTCTCCAGGTACACTAAGAGGTTGTTCGCATGATAGATGTGTAGAGGGAGAGTGGAGCCTTTGTCTATCCAACACATCTAGACAGTGACTGATCTAAGTCGCAACATGTGTAACATATAGACGGTAAAGGATGTCTTGCTCTATGGTGGTATAACTCCGCGTGAAATGAGGATTTGTGTGGGCCAGAGAAGCTTGTGCTCATGTCGGGCCGTGACTTGATGACGCTTAACTCGATGGGTAGTGGTCCCCGGGTACGACTGGGTACGATCACAGGCGCTTTTAAAATAGCTCGACTTCAAATCGACCAGTACAATCTGCGCTTTTGATGCTGCATTGCACTTGCGTCAGTGGCTTCCACGTTCACGAGATGCTCAAGAAGAACAAAGAACACTGCTCGATATCCTCGGCCTCTTATAAATGACAGATCATAGCAAGACTTATGCATCTTCCCCACCTTCAATCTATTTCAATGCAGGCCACCTTGCCATATGGTGTGGCGTTTGTTCTGATGCTTCTTGGTGGGTTGAATGATAGCGCTATATCACTTGTTTTGGTGACTACAAAATTGAAGTGGACTCTTTAACTTGAATCACTTTTGACCTAGGGGGTATCTAGTGGGCCGTACATATTCATGGGAAGCTTCTACAAACGCGTGTTGCGGCTCTGGTGGCGTGTCTTCGATTCCGTGTGTACGAGCACATTCAAACAGTTCGCTGGAAATACTATTCTGGCAACTTTCCCTGGAATATCGCTTCGAAAGACAACCGTGAACCATTGTCCAACGATGCGCTCATAGCTGGTAATTTCCGGTGAAAATTCGACTCCACCTCAGAAGCGTTTGTGTGCACTCGGCCCTAGACATCTCTCTCAATGCCTTTTGTCTCGAAGCAATGTTCGAGTTCTCCGAAGGTGTGTATAACCATGTTAGGCTTGGACAAACCCACATTCGACATTGGATTATCTCGGCAAATTCATCCATGAAACCAGCTATGAATACTTCGACCATATGTTGGATTTGTAAAAGAGAAGAGCTAGCCCACGGTGAGCTTGTGGACAAAAAGAAAACTTGCATCATTGTGTAGCGGCAGCTAGGTCGGCGGTCCTAAATTTCTCATTCCAGTTGCAAGTAACAAATTTTTCCGAACAGTCTGTTGCCTGCCACCACCCAATCAACCACCGACAGATAAATAAGTCAATGAGCGGGTGCTATTGGCAGTATTCTTCGTGATAGGCATTTTCCCTTTGCTGATTTTATACTCAGTGATGCAATTGCAGCTCAAGAGTATGGATTTGCATGGTTAACCTTTCTGCGGCTTGGGCCCGCTAAGAGGGTCCACCCTCGAATCCTCGTCGAGTTTGAAGGATTGCCGGAAGCCCCCCTCTCCTATCTTTGTCATATCCTCGTCTGCGAATTTACTCCATTGTATATGCCGGTGAGATAGATACATATTTGACACTGTTGTATGTGAACTGTACAGCTTCTTTGGAACTCGCACGTTTAGGCTTTCTCCATTCCGATGTCCGTTTTCCTAACTTAACCAGAACACACATGGAATCTTCCGAAAGCTGATTCATATTAGTCACTTTCCACAGTGTTGGCCAAGTGCGTTTCACGCTGAGAATATCCTGACTCTCAGAAACTAAACTTCGAGCGGCAGGAAAGCCCGTGGTCTCAGGAAAGAACCGCTCGCTATCCTCCGCTATCTGAACTTATCGTACAACAATATAACCTGCGGCTAGCATGTTCTATCAAATACTGTCAACTATAGCTCTGATTGACCAGCCCCACAATGTACTAAGTTTTCGTCGAATTTCGCTCAAGGCCGAGGTTGGGGTGGTCGGACGTGATAAAGTAAATCCAGTATGGCGTGAATTGCAGCCCGTTTATGTATTGTTGAGTACATGATGATGATAAGTATGTACATCCCATTGGTCTGTTTGAAGTTTCTCTATAGGTCGCAAGTGCCTCAGTCATGGAGTGGACTGTTCGCAGTGCTCTGGTCATATTCGGAAACTGTACCACAATGTAAATTGCAGTTAATGAGATCTGCTTACTGTCTTGCTCTGCATCTAAAACTCTATCCAAGGAATTCAGTCTCTGCCCGTTTAACAATCCTTTCCATTCGGTGCCGTAAGAGGTCCCAAAAAGGCCATAGACCCCATCAGTCAACTGCTATTCGCGGACGAGAGTTATGGTTATTTTAATGAGGCCCTTTTGAGTGCATGTCATTTTCCCACTTTCTCTTTCTGTCTGACCAGCAGGACCCATTCCACTAATGCAGCGTGCAACGTGTACTGATATTCGAATCAGATCTCCTGCGGACGCTCGTGTTATCTTCCACGCTGTTCTGCACGACGTACTACCTATGGTCACTAGGCGTCTCGATGCTGAAGAACGAGCACTTATTTCACCTGGATCAGTTTATGTGTGGGAGGAAAGAGGCCCTCATGGGGATCTCACTGGTGTAAGTTTATCATTGTGTCCATTGTTCCCGCTGAACCTTCTCTCGTAGGTGGGCATTGAGCGTTGGACAGATGGTGCGAAATCATTCATTCGAGAGAGGTAGAAACCGCCTTACGGAGAGCCTTAGGCATTCGGTGGGGTCCATCAAGAGTTAGAGAGGTGAGAAAGCCCCTTATGTGATCTATTTCATCTTATCAAATGAGAGAACATCGTATCAGGGATTTCTATTCTACCACGAGAAACAGGACCATCACTTCCTCTATTCAGACGAGGCAGGATACTTGAACAAGTAGGCATCCTTCTTAATAGCCACGACGACCGCAGGCTGAATCATCATACGCAGGCCCAACCCAGCGAGGAACTCCTCTCGCACTATCTTGATAAAACAAACCTACACAGTTTTTGTGGAGACCCCCAGAGGCCAGCGCAAGTGGCATCTAAGTCAGTAGCTCCGTTCTAACGACCACGATCATTGATCTCCATACTCACCCGATGACAGTCGCATACTTTAACGAAGAATCGCTTCCGCACTTGCGAACTGTTGACGATTTGCCTCAGCTCGCTTCACTGCATGTCCCTCACGGGAAATACAAGAGCGCTCGCTCGACAAAAGGCCGACCAGACCACATCTTCAATCCAGACCAAGAGTCTGATTTTCCAAGGATCGAATATATTCCCTACAAACCGAAAAGTCCCCCCTCGGTCTCCGATTGTTCATCACAATCATCGTCTTCGCCTGATCATTCTTCAATCACGGCAACCACGTTAAGGAAGTGGATGAACACCGATAGTTCATCTCAGCAGTATGGGCCCTCTACCAGTGCCCACGCCCGAAAGCGTCACAGTGCTCTAGGACAAATTAGTTCAGAGGATCTGGCGCCACTCGCATATCTCCAGTCCATGCCACCTCCTCGACGACACCCAGAAGATGAAAAAACGTTGATGCTACTCGCCTCGCGACGGCTGTAGAGCTGTCTTTTCACTGTCCTTACGATTGCCTCTTGTAGGTAAGCGTGCAAAGTGTCCACAGTCAGCTGCCGTCAACATGTTTGCATCACACTAGATGACTTGAATGACCAACCATACTGCCTCAGCTCCCCTCCATCTATACTGCACTACCACATATACCCGTCCCTACCGAACGTCTGTTTTGTATCAATATTTCATATATCGAACATTGACTTGAAGCACTCACTCCAAGGAGACCTACATAGGGAAAGTCCAAATGCAATCGATGTACGGACCTTGAGAGCATATAAAGTAACAAGCGAGTATTGCTCAAAAGAGTCAACATCATCTTGCCTTCCCGCTTTATTGGGGGGTAATGGGTAATTCTCTTTAGAAAGTTTGTGAGACGCTTTTGACTAGGTCGTATGCGTCAATGGAGAAAGTGAGGCACCGAATTTCCAAGATTTTCATTTGGATGCACCTTGCTGGAGATCTAGAGGTCGACGAATTTGGCAGAGAACATATCTCACTATTACATCTTTGATGAACATTCTGAAATGAAGGTACCTCTGCAAGGTTATAGCCTTGCTGTGGCAAGGATATCAGCATATGAGTCTTGAACGTGATATGCGGAAATGGAGAGATTGATTAGTATGCTGCCGGTAGCCAACTAGGGTAAAAAAACAGGGGGAAATCATCCGAAGTCATCTGCTTCTCGTAACGTTCATCCCACTAGTCCTTCTTTGCATTCACGGCGGTGCCTGTCAACGTAGGTGGCAACATCTGCTCGCCTATCCCGTACAGCAAGGAAACGGATCCAAACACGAGGATGAGGAGCACAAGGGTACTACCGACGAAGAGAACAAAGGGGCTGTTTGATTGGATAAGCACACAATATCATCCGCGAAGAAATAGGTACGCACCCGCTGACGTCTTTTCTCTCGCAACTCTCACCTACCCATACCTCAGTCTTGACTTTGTTCCCCTCGCCCGTTTTAGTTGCAGAACATGTGCAAACAAAACAAGTTCGCCCAGTTTTCGAAGCTTCTACACATTGTCCACGGCCAGAGCAAGAAGAGGTAGCATTGTTGCAAGTATCCGCACTGGTGAAGCAGGTGGAAACCGACCCGATAGGTACCTGAGGAGGGGCGTGGCCAGGTAAAGGCACCTGAGAGGGAGCAGCTCGACGCTGAGCGCGTGAAGGAGTGGAAGAGTAGGTGAGAATAGCAAGCTGAAGCTGATCTTCGAGTGCCAGAGCATCTTTTACAAAAGTACGCGTTGCTTCTGCGGCACGTTCGTACTCGAAGCTCTCAGCACCATACTCCTTACGCAGGTCCGCAAGTGATGTGAGATCTAGAGCCGCGAAAGCAGATTGTTCTGCCTCAGTGAAGAATGCTCGCAACGAACGAAGTTCAGATGGATCCCAGATAGACATGTCGGCTTCGTAAGTGAAAGGGAAGGCGTGTCTTGCTCGGTGAATGTACGTTCTGATAACGGAGGAGAGAGAAGATACATGGGTATGTGTTGGCACGAACAGTTGAAACGACGGAGGAAAGTCATATGGGAGAGTAGCTGTTGAAGTCTGTTGGTTAAAATGTCGTAGATAGCATGAATACCACTTGCCTTCAGCATCGAGCTGCTCCATAGTCAAAATCAGTGCATTCTTCTGTCCAGCACCAACAAAGTTTACGGATCCATCTTGGTACGTTGCCCTCGACTGGTCCTGGAGAAATTCAAACTGTTCGAGACCAAGATGTTGTGAGAGAGCTAAGCTAGCATCTTCGGGAGAGAGCTGAGACCTCAGAGAAGAGGTTGAAGGGTTCAGATAGACGTTCACCGTCAGAGAGAGTCGAAATATTGAGAAGAGTGTTCCTAGACGGAGCCAGTTCATCATGAACGTTATGAGCAAGGTCGATCAGCGCCTGTAGGGTTAGGGCTACGGTTAAACGGGTCGTGGCTGTGGAGTCGCGTTATATGCCACTTCTACTCAACTCTACTCATCGTACATGCTCCACGAACTATTTCTTCGTCTATATCAACCTTTTCTTCATTTCAGCTGGAGAAGATCAGCTTGGCTGACAACTATCTTTAATCTTCTGTCCTTTTTCATCCGGAAACTTACTATCATGCGCAGACGTTCACCATCTTTCCCAGATTTACCTGTAGAGGTTCTGATGGAGATATTCCAGTTTGCAACATATCTTCAGGAATCAGAAAGCATTCTTCCTCTGGATCCCTTTATTCCGCAACAAATATCTCACAACGCATTAGGTCCTAACACTGACCTTTCCACAACCCGCACTAAATGTGCCCTTGTCCTCGTTTGTCGCTCATGGAGGAACGTTGCTATCCCATTACTATATCGGAACCTCGTCATTCGTAGCCCACGGAAAGCGACACTTCTTCTCTCCGCATTGGAATCAAGCTATCAGACTCCACCAGGTACTACGACGCCCTCTCGAAGTCCCCTCCCTTCCGATCATGGTCGATTTGCCCGCCATCTCGAGATATTCACACATTCTCGAGGTTCAAATTCGTATAACTTCTTAATGACCATCTGCCGTGTCGTCCAGAGATGCCCGAATCTCCGGATCCTGAGTGGCTCATGGAACCACGCATTACCTTCTGGCTTCCGGCAGAGCATTTCTCAGATGTGCAAATCAAACGTGCGGGAGATGTTTTGGTCTGAGTCGGATCCAGACTCGTACAAACTCGCAGAGTTCATGAACTCCTTCCAGAACTTACGCGTCCTCGATATCAGTCGCATGACTGCTATGCATAACGAAAGCGCGCTGATATCCCTTCCATCGGTCCAGGATCTCATCATGTCCATCCACGCTGAGAGCGTGTCTTTGGCGACCTCGATGTCCGTGCCCAAGCTGCATACGCTTGTGATACGTCTTGACAATCAGAAGCTGTATCCTGAGTACAGCAAGCACATGAAATCTTTCCTACAGACCCACGCCACCGCTATCAGGACCCTCCATCTTCTTCCCCCGCCAGGTCCAAACGATCAGACTCCCTTGCAAGATTTTCACACTCTATTTGAAGACTGCGCCTGTTTGGAGACCGTCACATTCCACGTGAATTCCACCCCTGACTTTCATCATCCTTCTGTGCGGCGAGTTGGCGTACGTGGTTTGAGCTCGGAGGCCTTCGACAGCAAGACCAACAACGGTAGTACGTGCTTGAAGACCCTGGCCGATCGATTGTGTTATCCTTGCTTAGAGACGGTCCGAACCGTTGAATATTTGGTCGAGAATCACATCACCTCTCAAGATCACTACATCTGGTGGTGTGAACAGTTCGAGCGTCGAGGCGTTGATTTTCAGGACGGAGCAGGTATCGTTTGGTTGTATAGTGAGACGCAAGACGTTCAAGATACAGGCGGGACGCCCTCAAATGAAAAATCATAAACTATGTAACAGATTTTAATAGGTGCGCTGTCAACCTTTCGTTGAATACAGGTGCGAACCTTTCTTCCCTAGATATTTGCTGAAGTTATAATTCAAATTCAGAATTCAAAGTAATCGTTTGCTAGAGGCGGGTTCGCTCATGCTCACACTGGATGATACTTACTGGGACTCAAGCGGAAGCGTAGTTATCGTCCGTGAATATGTTCTTTGTACTATACTTCATCGACGGACTGAAAGTGGGTGTTATCAGATTTCTTTATCTCTTTCTCTTCCTTCCGATCTTGAATGAGGTTTTCGCATTGCAGCTACGACGCCACTACTACCTTCGCACGGGAAGAAATGAGAGTTGATTGAACCCGTTGAACTGAATACTGCGGCGAAGTTCAAATTTTCCTCTACAGCAGATGGCAAATCACACACCGGCACCGAAGAAAGCAATGGAAGAACAAGATGACTCGATAGCAGAGTCATTCTGCTATCAGGAGTATTCTGTACTACGCCAGGAACAGAATGATATGTGTTACGCAGCCGAACTCGCAGAAACTCTGCGATGGATTAGCAAAAAGTGAACGTGTCGACACCGTATCGACACGAGGTAGGATACTCAGCTGCTCACCACTAGCACTCCCTAGGATTCGCAATTCATAGTAGGGTTATTGAGTACCGGCGGGGCCATTCAGTGTCCAACGCGACACGAAATTTGGTATGACTCCATCCGAGTCGATCACCACTTCAAATCTGGTGCTGTGTACTGCATATTTAAGCTGTTGGTTTTTCCGAGTCATACTCAACATGTCACTACCGCCGCCTTCCTACGAGTCTTCTGACGCTCTGATACCAGATTATTCCATCGAGCCCAGAGCAGACGAACAAAGACTGCAGTACCAGCAGAAACGCCCGCTGCAAGGATTCGATCGACCGACTGGGGTTTTTGTCCAACAAAAAGATGGGATCACCGTTGTCCTGAACCACCAAGAGAACAAAACACAAACTCCCTTCGTTGAACAATATTCGAACATCGAGGGTACTCTAATAATCGATGCGCCGGAATCCGCGTCGGAAGTCGTGTTGAAGGTATTTGTCAAACCTTCTTCATGATCTACATATGCATATCACCTCGTATATTCCATAGCTAACGGGAAATATTGAGGCAGTTTCACCAGCTACAGGATGGATATCAGTGACCGTCCTCGATCAAACACATACACTCTTCCGAAACTCGAGCGACGGTACAACATCGCAGTCAAACTGCCCAAGCTCCCTCCCGTTCTCTTGTCCATTACCGCATACATTCAATTACAGCGGTCGAGAGTATCAGCTACCTCCGTCGTACTACGTCTTAATGGGAGGCCAAGGGCAAGCATACTATGCTAAATGCACATACAACTTTTCCGCCGTGGTTATTAAGGAGAGGTCGCGCCGTACAGCCTCGTTCCTGGGCAAAAATAAAAAGTATCTATTGATTCACTGGCCTTTTCTATCCACTGATTTGTGTCCACGTATAGACATAGTAACAACTTCGTCATAGAATATATGCCTCGTTCACGACCCCCCAGGCCGCTAGTAGGACATCCACTATCGGCGACAACATCAGAACGATTTCCAACTGGGAGTGAAGAATGGCGGCAATTCACGTATCAATTGAGCACCAAATCTAAGAAGTATGCCTTAGAACCGTTGACATGCCAGGTGCGGCTCTTCAGGCTGGTACATCTAGCCTTATTACGAGTAACAGCTAACGTACTCGTCAGTTTTTCTTACCCTCTGTCGGCATATTTGGTATCAGAGACTCGATACCGTTCCATGTTCAGATAATTGGATCAACTGATTCCCTTGCCAAACTGCAAACCGTCGCTGCAAAGAATGGTAGTAAGCTCTCTTTCCCCCGGATCCGAGCGTCAATCTGAAGCTCATATCATGCACTCAGAATCCATTTTTCGAGTTCATCTCTTGAGACAGGTGACGATCAACAATAATGGGAAGCAAAGCGCGGTACATTTTCCCCTTGGAGAGGCGAAAATCAGTGTGGCACCTCTAGCGAATTCGAGTGGGACAACATCGTCTGGTCAAGGGCAACAGGGCAGTAGCTTGAGTTGGGAAGGAGCAGTCTGCTGTGACCTCGGCGAGGAAAAGATTGCACCTAGTTTCAATGCTGGTATCGTTTCTGTTATGGTACGTCTACTTGAATGTAGAATACTTCGCCCTCTCTGTGTCCTCCTCATTGCTCACATATCCTGGTCATTCTCCTGTAGGACTTTGTGATATTGGAGTTAGCCAAACCGGACAAAAGCCTTCTCAATCCGTTCAGGCAGGGGCATGGTGTTAGATTGGTGTCGAATTCCTGGAAGATCACCCGCAGTGAAACAGAAGGCTACTAGATAATAATTTATGAACACAGGTTACAGAGGGTTTTTTGCACTCAGTTTGGCGAAAACCCATATGCATGATCTAACAAAAGCAGTACAGGCGAGTACACAGGTGACTTTGATAAGTCGAGATTTCCCGTTCTCCCGCTCAATTTCGCTAATTATCAAGCGCATCAATCGCGGCGGAGTATCGCGGCAGTCTGGGCCAGTGAGAACTACTATCAGGACTGTTGCAATTGCTCAAACAACGCCTCAGGACTTTTTCAAAGTTGGACTTGTTAACGTTATCGATACATATACATATACATTGGCTAGCTGTTCTACGCTGTTCTACGTTGGCCAGTGTTCACTCAAGTGCAATTCAACTGCATCAAGATTCAAAGCATCGCTTCGGGACACTGCTGTGAGTTGGATATCGATCGTATGTGATCACTATCTGCTGATGCACTCTATCGCACTGCATGCGTGGGAACGTTCCTATCACTCTCCTTCAAAAGCACAGGCTCGAGTTAGCCAATGCCTATCGTACTTCATTCCCCCGCCGCTGGTCGGTCCATTCTCACTAAAAGATATCTGCATCTGAAAATCTAAACTCGAAACTGCACTCGCACGTTGCTCAACACTATCGATGATGCTCTTTACACCTTTCTCATACTTGAGTCTTCTTCTCCCCGCCTACATACTAGCGACACCGATTACTGTCAGTTCGGTGGGTGCTGTTCGAATACGATCGTCTATAATTGCTCCCTGACACCAAACCTGCTACCTTCTGCAGGATACATCAGCTCAGGACCCTTCGTATAAGCCCTCCATTCATGCTCGCGCGGGGCTTGCACTAGAGCCTGCTGAGGCAGACTATACGGCCGAGCTCACGCTTTATACTCCAGAGTCGCAGGATGAAGACATCTCGGAGGCCTTCGCAGCCGGAATCAGTAATGTTATGGAGGTCGTACTTCCATCCATTCTACCCTTTGTTCATGTGGAGCACCGAAACAAAGTCCGAGTCAATCTCGAGAAATTCCTCTCCTTTCGAGTCACCCAGCTGACTTATTGTGCTTCCCCACCACATTCGGATGATGACAACCTGTCCCGAGACCACTACATGGTGGACGTCAAGTTGAAGGACAAGTCGAATCAACCACTCGATTTCCTTGATCATACTTTGTATTTTTTGAAAAGTGTGTACGATGCTGCAATCGGTGAACAATTTATAGCAGCGTACGTGGTTCGTCTCCAGGGTGAGGGCTATATCTACTATGCCCATGGTGCTCATAATAGTAGATGGCACTTCGTCACTTTTGCGCACCAAACACTCGGGGACTCGGTCAGTCCTGTTGAGAATATATTAAACGCTTCACACTGATTGTGCTGCAGATTGACACTATTCGTTCCCCTTTCGAAATGGGACGTTGGCGACCACGCTCAAGAACCAACGAACACACTAAAATTGACAAAAAAAGTGTTTTTCTGTTCAAGGAGGCAGAGGCGAGGAAAGGTTGGCTCCAGAGTGCTCGAACAATGTTTGTAAGTGGGAAGGGGGGGTCAGGAAGTGGTACTTCAGGGAGTCGTACTTCAAGTTGAAACTTGAAGCGGTTCGTCGTACTAGACAGTGTCAGCAATTCTTCACTTATTGCCTTCACTTTCACAAGTCATTATTATCTCCGAGTCTTCTTCGTTCCATCAGTCCGGTGTGAGAGAGACTCGGAGAAGAATAAACGCAGTGCGAACGACTGATTAGACAATAATTTGCTGTCATGAGCAGGGTTCCGGAGGGGGGATTGACGGAGGACCCGGTCATGAAATTGAGATGAAGGCAGAAAAATAGTACCAACTACCAAGAGTCGTAGCCCTCGCGTTACTGTGATGCATATGCATAATCATGGTACGAGCACTTTCCAAGCTCGATGTCGAGAGGACCTATAAGTACTATGCTCGATTCGTCGTTTTGATGATCACCGCGAGTCAGGATCATCCGATACGATGATTAAACAAATATACTACCTTGATAGATTGTGATAGGTAGGATGTTGGATTATGATATATGATGACTGGAGTCATATGGGACGGTAATTCAAAAGCTGCTGGTCCGAGTCCTCACTAGTCTGATAAACTCAGAACGCGGTGCGGACACTGTGCTTGAATAGACCTGGAGCCTGGGTTTTGCTCTTTCAAACATAGGTTGTTACACTGGCCCATCGTTATTCATCTCCGTCGTGAACCGTACAATGCTCACTGGTACCATTGCATAATGTGGATCCCCTTAAGTTTGCGGCCAAACATGATCTGCCTTCTACTTGACTTTTCTGTTCAGTGTTCCCTAGCACTTGTTTAATTATCATACAGCTATTTCTCTCTATCTCAAAGTGTCAAGAGGATATATTGTCTGCCTTTGGAGGAGTAGCTTGTCAATACTCATTAATAATGCTAGTCGACACCATTGCGCTTGCTGCATACCCGGGGACACAAAGTTGTTCCAGGACCCCCCTTCGTATACTTATGTCCGGGGCCATCGAAGCCCGCCCCCGTACAGAAGAAGAGTACAAAATTGAGCTCACTTCTTGGATTCAAGTCTATGCCATAAGCCCAAAGACACCTCAAAGGTGTTAAATATAATGCAAGAAGAACACACACTGAAGGATTTTCTGCATTTCGCATTTAATTATGAAGCCCATACCATGTTAACGAACTTCGAGGGAAAGGGCTATGATGCTGGGCTATGTCAATGTCATAGACCTAGAAATCGCGAATATCATTCGTCACATTTGGGAACAGAACTCGGAAACTCAGCCAGTCCTTCGAGAAAAAATACTATATCGATCGCTTGTGCACCGTGACTGTGCTGTAGACATAGTCTGATAATCGTTCCCAGTAGTAACCGGACGAAGAAGTGATTGAACGCAGTGAGATCGACGGCAACATAGCGAAGTTCCTTTCCATGGAGGAAGGGTAAGATAAAAGCAAGAATCGAGGGAGGAACCGATGAAGGTCAAAGTAAGACTCCACGGGAAGAGGGGAAGAAAGGTTAGCGACAAGTGGGAAAGGGGTGCTAGGGCTAGGAAGATGGGCTCCGGGAAGTCGAACTCGAAGATTGAAGCGGTCGCGTATCTAGCAACGGACGGAGCTCGTAGCCAGCATTGACAGAGTTTCTCTCGTTGCCTTCACCGTTCAGACCTTTCATAATCCTATTTCGGACAATCTAATTTGGGCCTCGCGCTTCAAAGCTTGATGGATTTAAAGATAGTCAGCTAGGAAATCATTCACTCGACGGAAGGATAAATAGGAAGAAACTTTGTGGATACAAATACAATAAATACGATAGGCGAAGGCACCTAAACTTTAAGCACAGTCATTGTCCCAAAGATACAGCCAAAAGGCTCCCAACATCCTGAGGAATCATCAAGTAAGCCACGACTTGATTTCCACACAAGCCTCGAAAGGCCTAAAGAACATTGCTCAGCAAATACGAAATCGAGAGAAATGAGCAGAGCTTACTTTGTATCATAACCCAGGTGCAGCGCTGTGGAATCGCTGGAGTCGTCTACGTCCCTCATTGTAATTTTCCTCGTCCTCTCGCTCCTTTTGCCTACTCTTCACCCGTTCTCTATTCTGAGCATCTTCTGATAATTTCGCCCAATCACTTGCGATCATTTCTCCCAACGTCCGGGGTTTCAATGGGGCAGAGTGATTCGAAATGCTCTGTGATTGGTGGGTCGGAGGATGTGACCCGGGCGACGAGGAGGCGGAAGATATTTGGCTCATTGAATGGTTCACGATTATCGTAGCTTGCGACGAGATCCAATCAAGGGCACAATATTGATAGAGAAAGAGCATAGGTAGGATCGGTTGTGTTCGTGTAGACATTTATTTCGCTAATTACGAGGAATACTTCTAGAAAAGGGAGCGAGCTTAGAAGAATTCATGGGGAAAGGTAGCAGAGAGACGTACGCAGGTAGTAGAGGGGTTCGACCAGGTCCATCATTCACACAACCGTAGTTAAATACAAAGGAAGGCCTAAATCGGGAAAGTTGAAAGAAAAAACCAGGAGACAAACGGAATGTGCCATCTGGGACGGATAGAGGCCGTAATCCAAGACTTTGTGATACAATGCGGCACCTAGAAGGACACATAAAGCAACTTCTGGTCTAATTCCCAGAACTCTGGTATTTTTTTTCCAACGGACTTGAAAGCAAATCGTGGCATAGAAAATGCGGCGCACAGCTGGGTTTCGGCGATGAAAGAGGCATTTCGGTTGACGTAACCCTGTTTGGGAGAGGGGGGAGATAACAGCGTGTATCTTGAAGAAGTGGATAAACGAATGAGAGGGCTGGATGAGGAGCGTCGAGAGTCAGGAGACTGAATGGAGTTTCAGGGCACAGATACCAACATTGTACAATGTTTCTCCGGCATTCGAGCAGCACATTGCAGCCTTGAGGCAAACCGCAATTCCTGTGAAACGTTCCAAATGAGTTCCACCGGTATGCAACTAGCAGCGCCGAACAACGATGTGAACCGATCCCAGATCTTTCTGTAAGAATCTTGACAGAAACATTGTCAAGGGGATTCTTTATTTTATCGCCTTGAGGTGGTAATATTCGAGTCAAGCAAGCCGCATGTTTGTGACACAGCACCTGGGCAGAGGGACTTGGAAATAGAGGTTGGGTAGCAACCTTGCATTAAGCCATGTTTGAAGCAGCGTGATAGTCGTGCGCAGCGAGTATGAGTACTGTTTGAGGACGAAAAAATGCAGAAAGAATGGAGACTTTCGGAGTGTTTTGTAGGTGGTCTATAGGTGGTTGTGGTGAGAGTGAAAGTTTAGACGCCGACTCTTGTTGCGCGCCTGATCTGCTCTCCGACTTCCACCAGCAACCCTCCCAGCATCTTTTGTTTCGCGCAGTCCTAGAAACCATGGATTTATTTTGTCTTTTTGATTCCCATCTTCGGTGGCAAGGTTCTGGATTCTATCAGCTTTTGGAATTTGGTACTCACTCATTGAAAACCTCAGGAAGGTTCAGGAACCTATAGTAGTGCATTCTACTATGACCGTGACTCTTCTCTTCTCTTGCATCTCCTGCACAACGCCGAACAAACATGGATATCCACCTGTACGCCGACGAAAGCAAGAGAATCGCATCCTAGTTATCATATCGTCGAGGCCCGCGGCGCCGGTGTAGACAACGGACCGTTCCCGCTGCTCATGGACACATGACGATGATTTTGCAAAAGAACTAAGTACCACGCCGCGCAGAGTAGCAGTATAAAGGGAAAGGTTGCAGTATTTCGGTTCGCAACTATGTCTACCCGGCCCTCGACTGCTCTGCTTTTGCGCGCATTCCAGCGACCCTCTTTCCTACCCCATTCCTCAGTGATCTCGCGTCCTCAAAGAGGATTCGCGACATCAAAGGTGGTGTTCAAGAGTGCCATTGTTACCGGTGCAGGTCAAGGAATGTAGGTATCCTAGAACGACATTCTCAAAAATGATCATCCTCTGATCATCACAGTGGCAAGGCAATCGCGTTACGCCTCGCTCACGATGGCTTTGATATATGTGTGAACGATCTTGAGGTAAATTCAACGATGGTTAAAAATGTGCGTCTCATTTCGGTACCGTTACCAAGCTGTGTATTGATCAATGCTTGCTTGCTGTCCTTCTAGGTGGTGCACGAGATCGAGGCTTTGGGGCAGAAAGCTGTTGCAGCTTATGGTGATGTTTCCAAGTTACCAGAGGTGGAGACGATAGTGGGAACGTCTGTGGATAAACTGGGACCGCTGGACGTGATGGTGGCAAATGCTGGCATAGCACACGTACAATGGGCTATGGATGCTAAGGAGGCTGATATCGAAAGATTGTTTGCCGTGAATTTCTATGGTGTGGTATACTCGGCCCAGGTCGCTGCGAGACAGTTCATCAAGCAGAAAACGGGTGGAAAGATCATAAATGCTGCAAGGCAAGCCGTTTGTATTCTTCGTCTGTTGATATAAACCTTGAACTATCTTCTCTTCACGCACCAGTGTTGTCTCATTCCGACCTTTCGCCATGCTACCTATCTACAGCGCCACCAAAGCCGCTGTTCGCAGTCTAACTCAGTCTTTGGCCATCGAACTCGCAGCTCACAAGATCACCGTGAACGCGTATGCTCCGGGTGTAGTCGACTCATCTATGTGGGAAACCATAGACAAAGGGATGGGTGAGATCAACGGTTTACCCAAAGGAGAAAACTTCAAGAAAACGAGGGATTCAATTGTTTTGGGAAGGACTAGTGTTCCGGAGGATGTGGCGAAGATGGTGTCGTACCTTGCGAGTAGCGATTCGGATTATGTTACGGGTCAGACGATGTTGGTTGATGGAGGTATTGCTTTTAGTTGAGTATTCACTTGGACAAAGATGGCTCAGAACGCTGTATTTATCCTTGCAACCTGTAAATTATACTTTGTGTCGAAAGAGAAACAAAGTCCAAATCCAGTGCCGTCGACCGTGTGAAAACCGAATGCGTCTTTTTCCTCAACTCCGTCAATCCTCGAATTCAAACTTGAAGTAAATGGACAGCCTTGCCCACCCAGCATTTTCTACTCTGAAACACCATCTTCTTGCTCATAAGAACACTAGAAATTCGCAGCTGTGACAATTGGTACAAGTCAGTCTTTGTTTCGTCATATTTTCCGACGTGAGCTCCATTGTATACTCTATTTAACAGAAAACTCCAAGGCTCCTTGGAGAAAGAAACTAAAATGACTATCACGACTATCATGCTTGCTGCTTTACTTTCGAACGTCCTATTATTGCCAGCTGCTACTTCGGAGACGACTGAAGGCACCCGCTCAGTATCGTGGTATGCTGGATGGCATTCCACGGATTTTCCTCTCAGTCAAGTCAGTTGGTCGAAATATACACAGCTAACTTATGCTTTTGCGTAAGTCCATTCTTTGATTCATACTTTCAGTTGTTCATAATAGATTTCTGGCCAGGACCACGACTCCGGATGTAAAAACAGTGTCTTTAGACGATTCGGACGCGGCGTTGCTGCCTCAGTTCGTTCAGAGTGCCCATAAGAATGTTCGTTGCAGCCATTCTCCGTTGATGGTCGTATCTTGAATTCCATGTGGTGGTCTAGAATGTATCGGCTTCACTTTCGATAGGAGGTTGGGGTGGCTCGCAGTATCTCTCGACAAACGTTGGTTCAGCCACGAATCGTACTGCATTCGTCAATACTGTTATTGGGTTAGCCACGAAATATGATCTCGATGGATTGGACTTTGAGTGCGTTTTTCTTCTCATCTCAGCTCATCATGTCTTGATTTAGTACATTTCGTTTACTAGTTGGGAATATCCAAACCGTCAAGGAATCGGCTGCAACACCATCAACAATAACGATACTGCAAATTTCCTTGCCTTCCTCCAAGAACTTCGTCAAAACTCTGTTGGGTCAAAGTTGATTCTGTCAGCAGCTACCTCCTTGTTGCCCTGGAACGACACATCCGGTGCTCCTTCCAAAGACGTTTCTGGCTTCAGCAAAGTCCTCGATTTTATCGCCATCATGAACTACGACGTCTATAATATTCTCTCTCCTCACGCTGGCCCGAACTCTCCTTTAAACGATTCATGTGCCCCTCAGAACGACCAAATAGGTTCCGCGACATCTTCCGTTCGAGCATGGACAGACGCAGGCATGCCGGCGAATCAGATTTTGCTCGGAGTCGCTGCGTACGGGCATTCGTTTGTTGTTCCGGAGAGTACCGCGTTCCAGTCGAGTTCGACCACAAATATCACCAATGTGTATCCGTCGTTCAATAAGAGTGCTGAACATCTAGGGGATAAATGGGACACGTCTGGAGGAGTGGATGTGTGTGGTAATTTCTCTGGACCGTCTGGGGTGTACTCGTATTGGGGCTTGGCCGATGCAGGTTATATCAATCAAGATGGGACGCCGAAGAGTGGGGTTGGGTATCTGTTTGATAATTGCAGTCAGACGGTGAGTTGGCGAGTTTTCTTCTGTGTTTTACTTCCGCTGACCATTTGCTCGTAGCCATTCGTGTATGATAGATCTAACCAAACATGGGTATCGTACGACAACGTACAATCGTTTGCGCTCAAGGTGAAATATGTCTCTGGTGCTTATGCTTGTATCTCACCATTCACATCAATGAAGGGTGAATTTATCAAATCCAATGGACTGGGAGGTTTTTCCATGTGGGAGACTGCAGGAGACCTGAACAATACTCTGTTGGATTCGATTCGTAAGTCAATCTGACCCGCGTTGTGTATCATGCCACTCATGCTTCCTGGTGACTTCAGAGTCGGCGATAAATACCTCAAATGGGTCTTCCGATAACACCACTCACCAGCCCGCAGACTCTACTCCTTCTTCTGCGTCCCGAAATGCAGTGAAGTCGTCTACTCTGGGATTGTTCGTCACCTCAATCCTGTCGTTATTCGCTATATGCGTTACCGTTTGTTCATGACGTTGATGGCGATCTACGGCGAGAGACAATAATATGTGCATAAATTTCATGTTCACGGATCACGAAGGACACAGGACATACTATCATACGCTCTTACATTAGTGAGAAGGATATAGCTATGTTGTATTTGGAGTTTCATAATCCATGAGCAGAGGGATTAGAATTTGAGTTGTAAGTATATACTAATAACAAGATAGAAGGTGCCGGTGATAATTTGACCTGTTCGAAGTGTTGAGGCATGCGATATGCAAAGAATGATATGAAGGAGTAGATATGTTTGTGGGTGAAGCAAGATGGAGGAGTCGATACGATTGTGAGTGAAGCATGCAAAAAAGTGCAATAGGTTCTGTTCTAGAAATCGAAACGAGGTGACTGGATTCTTGGGGGAGAATTCTTAGAAGAGAAAGGGAAACCCCTGGAAAGTGTGAATAATGCAGAGAAGGTGGACCGGACATTGTTAACGGGCAAGAAATACGGTGGGACCGTTGATGTTGGTCTACATGGGTGCGCTTTTACGCTTTCGGGTTCGTTCGAATAGGCCAATGAATCGAGGGTCCCTCTTCAGTTCCGGATGTGCGTCAAAGTGAGCGTTGAGATGAGGGCGGAGGACGTTCAAGGTCATAAACGCAGCGTTAGGAACCTGGAGTGCGCGAGCAATCTCGACCAGTGTGCTTTTGTTCATGGTCTTCATGTTGCCAGAAAACTGAGCTTCTGGTACGACTGGTCTGTCCTGTTCAGGTGGCTGGACGGGGTCCATACGTTGAGCTTCACCTCGCTGTCTATGTCGCTCGGTCTCTCTCCGCCATTCCTCGACCCTCCTAATAGTATCTGGAGGAGCCTGGATCTGTTCCGCGTCCGGCGTAGGAGCTTGCACGGGTTCTGCGACGCGTCTTGAGCCACGTTCCCTCTCCTCTCTCGCGTATTCGTTGATCTGACGCGTATAAAAAGCGTACTGCTGGGATCGTGCTCGGGCCTCCGCAGCGTCGCGTTCGGCTTGCAATTGGATGCACTGTTGCTCCAAGTCCTCATTCTCATCTAAGACTTCTGCGTATAGAAGTTGAAGCTGGCATATTATGAGCAGCAGCGGGAGAGTCATGGAGGACGAAGAGGACCAGGAAGATGATGTGCTGGAGCGTGCCATTAGGCTGACTAAAAGCGCGGAAGCTTGATCCACGATGGGTGAAGAGGCGTTAGCCCGAGGTCGAGAGAGTAAAAGAATAACGTTCGATCCACAAAGGCAGAAAATTTTCGGACTCGAGTCTCGAAGAGAGTAGAGAAGAGTACCGTGGGAAATCCAGGTTTTTCTTCTTCAACTACGTCCGCCAATTGGCCTGAGTCAAAGCTTCAAGCTTGAACTGTGAAAAAAGCTAGGGCTCAAACGAACAGCTTAGTACCCACTCCAGCATTGTGTCGTACACCCATCCCTGCTCATGATGAAAGAATAGAAACGATATACTATGGAAGAATGACGGTGTACATACTATCCGTTCGATTATAACTGCAGCCAAACGGTGAGCATTCGATCGTCATGTTGTGCTATATTCTCTGGTGTTTGTATGTCAGAGTATTTTCCTTCCTTCCTTCCATAGGCTGGTATCATAGAATAGGGGTCTTTCATGCAGGTGACCGTGACAGGAGGTGAATACTCTCTCAGTCTGTTGGATTCGATTTGTATATATGCCATTTCGCGCAGGCTGTGCATTTACTCTGCTTAGTACAGTGCTGACCTTGGTGAACCTTATAGTCGGCGATAAATACCTCCAGTGTTCGGGCTAGCTCAAATAGTAACACCGTTCATTAGCGTTTACTCGAGGCCAGTCGCTGTTCAGACTTTACTCCTTCCGCGTCCCGAGATGCAGCAGACCGTCTACGTAGCCTGAGGGATGATTCTTGATTTCGATTTTGCCATTGCTCGCCATGTGGGCTGCCGCTTGCTCATAACGTCAATGGCGAGTTCAGAATAAGGACTAATAAGGTCAAATCATACATGGTACATAAGGGTACATACTGGCATCTCAGCGAATACAAAGAATACTCAAAGGACATACTACACTCAATGTATTCACGGCTTGCTTGTATTGTACAACACTGACACTGAATCAAAAACAAGGAACTGCGTAACTTGAATACAATCCTAATTCTAACAGTCAGGATCTAAAACATCCCTATAGAAAATAAGCAAGAACAAGCTATGTAATACACTGTGAGTGTTTCTTGTTCCCCCTATATCTCAATGCTTGCTGACAGAGCAACTCAGGTCGTCAAGCTCATGAGTAATGGGGAGAGCAGGACTAATTCAGTGTTAGATTGTAGTTCCCGAACTTCATTCAATATATGATGAGGGGTTCGAGGGCTATAGTGAGCATACTGATAGCCAATTTGAGTGATAACCCTTAAGGGCGTCCCGATCTGACAAGAGAACTCAAGACAAAATGAGGTTGAACAAAGTGATACTTAGAACTTCGAGTGAGCTTGAGTCTTGTGAGCGTTTAAAAGTTGATAAACTCAAGAAATTCAGCTTCAAATAAGCGCCAGCAAGATTCAACGTTCACAACCACCATCAACAACTTTTTCAGCAGACCAATGGCGATCAGTGAGTGACTGGTATCGTTTGTCTTCCCGGGAGGGTGATGGAAATCATTAAGCTCAAATCAGGTCCTATTAGGTCTAGGTTGCTTCATGTTAGGAACATAACACTATCGTAGTAAGTACACCATTGTATGTTGATGATTAACCAGCCTGAAAGATTCCGACCAACCTCGGACATGAGATTCTTCAACAGTTCGCAAATCAACAAGTTCGCTGAATTCGAAGGGCCGCGAGCTAGAATTCGGGCAGATACGCTCCATTCGCTTTCCACGACACTCGTTTGGACGCCCACTTTTCAAAATCGAGCATACTTATGTCATTGCCTTTCAACATTCGCTGACATTCGCTTCTTCGGCGATCAACGAATTCACCGAAGTGATCGTTTAATAAGTAAGGATTTCTGTGAGGCTTCGAAATCCTCAACTTCTGTTTACCATGTCCCGTATTCTTGTCAGTCAACTCACCGTACTTCTCCCGTACCCAACTTGATATGTACATTTGATTCTAGGTTACCGGAGCGAATGGATTTCTCGGGGCGCATATCGTGAAAGAAGCTTTAGACAGTGGATATATTGTTCGAGGGTACGCCGGTTAACACTTCAACCGTTTCCCTCTGCGTATCCTATAAAACTTCTTCTTCTTAGAACTGTTCGATCTACACAGAAAGCCGACGAATTGAAGAAGATCTTCCCTTCTGACAAGTTTGAGACTGCGATCGTCCCAGATCTCATTGAGGGTGATTATTCTGAGGCCCTCAAAGGCGAGTCTTCGTCGCTGTATCTCTGCGAATTACTCATGACTTGCGACGTACTATGATAGGCGTTACTGCCATCGTTCACTCTGCTTCACCGTTTGCCTATGGAGTAAGCGATCCCAAGAAGGATTTCCTGGATCCTGCAATCAATGGAACTTTGAACATCCTACGGGCTGCTCATGCAGCTGGTATTAAACGTGTTCTGGTGACCTCGACTGTAGGGACGACTTTGAGCAAGCCCGAAAGTAAGGCAAAGCCGTCCTTGTACCTGCTTTGTACTCATCTCGCCCATTAGTGATGTCCATCGATACCACTTATGGGGTTGATGATTGGTAGATTCAGCTGTCTACTACTCTCTTGCGATCGCTAACTTTCTCTCCTGCCAGGCTTCCCCTCACTTACGAACAAGCAGCGAGTGGAACGTTGCCTGGATTTGTGGTATACCTCGCTTCAAAGAAGTATGCTGAATTAGCTGCTTGGGATTTTGCAAAGGAACATCCCGAGCTCAACCTGACAGTGCTCAATCGTGTGTATTTCCTTCGACTCTGTCAAACCCCAATTCTCACCATCGTCATTCCAGCCACGGTGATCTATGGTCCAGTCATCCACCCGATCTCTTCTATGAAATCACTCAATGCTTCCAACTTGGCTATCTACTCTCTCATTAACGGGTCAAAAGTCATTCCTCCAGATACAGTGCCTATCTTTTGCGATGTTGTCTCATCCGCAAAGCTCCATGTTAGAGCTATCGAATCGAAAGAAACCTACGGAAAGCGTGTCATTTTCACCAAAGGCCCCGGAACCATGTACCAAATGCTCGAAATCATACACAAAGCTCGCCCGGAACTCGCTGATCGTCTCCCTGCTCTTCCGGAAGCAGACCCGCTTGCTGGCAAACCGTTCTCAAAATTCGATACTGCGATTGCGAACGATATTCTTGGGATCCCAGGGTTGGACTTGGAACAGACAGTTCTTTCAACGGTGGATAGTTTATTGGAGCTGGAAAAGAAATTGGGAACGGATTGATTGCTCTAACATGGTGTACAGTTTAACAAATTGATTGAAATCTTTGATCTTATCCACTGGCTTCGATCCGCAGAGCAAGATTTTCAGTTTTTATTGCTCTTCCGCTGCGCTCTGCATATTGGACCATCGTTTCTCAAGATCTTTTTCGAGCGTCTCCCAGTTTCTCCTCGCATTGCTGTCCAACCTCTTACACCATATGTCAGCCGGTGAGCCATATTTGATATAGTTTCGAAAATCCTTGACCAACTCTTCCCCTGTCGCCCGACTACTTTGCACTGGAAGAAATAATCGGAGGAAACCGAATGGGCTTTCAGTCGCTCGTCCGTCACCTTGAAAGGGCACTATCGCCATTCTGCCCCATCTATAATCGCTGTCTGACGCGTCGCTGATCGCTACACTCATGTGCTGAGGTGAATCAGGGTGAATCAGAAACGAAAGGCGAGGGATTCAGTGATGTGAGAGAATCAATTGAGGGTTTGTTAACATCATTTGGGCTTTCACTTTTCATTTTATTTCCCCAGTCTACTGGCCAAAACAGGGACGTAGCGGAGATGCTGGTTTGAGAGCTGCTGTCTACCAGATGTCGGGCTCACTGAGTATGCGTGCGCTAAAGACAACCGATGGGCGCTTGATGAAATTATCCCAGGCCCTTAAAGGCGCCCAAGCGCTTAAGTGCTCGGGGTTGCATCTTACCATCGTGAGCCATCGTGTCGGCTTTTATTCAAGAGAGTCAGAAGATCACCATGCGTCCAATCTCTATGTTTTCTTTGAAGAATATCGATTGTTACTCTATTTTTTCAACCCCGGGGAAGATTTTGTCAGCCCGAACAAACTTACACCTAACATCGGATCGACCTTGGAGCCTGTGATGTCCACCAATGTACAACTTGAAGCTTGAAGTTCAAAGAAGGCCAATCATCTATCATATTTATCAGCATCACTGTTTCGCCCAATATGACGGAGGAATGATTGATTTGTACCTTCTTCTACTCATGTTTCTCTATGGATAAGCAGCTAAAGCAGCTCGAGAGAGAATTGGAAGTCAGTCAACTGTCACTTGGTACGAATCTGTTGAATTACTCTCAACTGTATATTCTCTAACATCAGCAGACGCACTGTTCGCAATGATTGTTCTTGCTTCGGAAATCGGCAGAAACAACCTGTACTAACCTCGGTCTTGGGGATCTCTCACCTTCATAGCTTCAAGGGTTCTTGGCCAATCGCTGGGTTTCAAAGGCTACTCGGGAATCACTATGTCTTCACCGAGCATGTCTGGGGTCCTTTGTATAAAAGAATGGTGCAGGAGTTCTACCCAGGAGCAAAACCTGTTCATTGAACCATGTCTCGTATCCTTGTTCGTATCTCCTGCTTCTGCTCTTACATTGCATCTCGCTCAGTCAAGAACATTATACTAACAGGTCACCGGAGCAAATGGCTTTCTTGGCGCCCACATCGTCAAAGAAGCGTTAGATAGTGGATATGCCGTTCGAGGGTATGTTGTACACATACTCTCTGAACAAACTTCCGCTCACGAATACATGAAGGACTGTGCGATCGCAATCAAAAGCTGACGAACTCAAGAAAGTCTTTCCCTCTGACAAGTTTGAAACCGCCATTGTGCCAGACCTAATCTCCGGCGATTATACTGAGGCCCTCAAAGGTGGGTCTATGGGATGTCGTGGAATGATGATAGCGTTGACCTTGCAGTTGCTATGTAGGTGTGACCGCAGTCGTACACTCCGCTTCGCCTTTCAGCATGGGAATGAGCGATCCAAAGAAGGACTTCTTGGAACCTGCCGTTGATGGAACTCTTAATGTTCTCCGTGCAGCATATGCGGCCGGTGTCAAGCGATTCGTTGTGACCTCCACTGTTGGGACATTACCAAACAGGCCAGAGGGTGAGTGTGTCGAGGGTATCTTGACATGCTGGTAGTAATATTCACGCATCTTTGTCAGGACTCTTCGCTGATGTCGAGTATGGGCCAGATGATTGGTAAGAAATCATTCCATCTATCTTTCAATTTTGGGGCAGACAAGTTCATCTTTCACAAGGCTTCCATTTACATACGAACAAGCCGCTAGCGGAGAATTGCCCGGGTTTGCCGTTTATATCACATCCAAGAAATATGCAGAATTAGCGGCCTGGGATTTCGCAAAGGAGCATTCTGATGTTAAGATGACTTCAGTCAACCGTATGTTTAAATTTTCTAGTCATGACGATATCCATTCACTGGAGTATACCACTTTCCAGCTACGATTATTTATGGCCCGGTCATTCACCCCGTCTCTTCCTTGAAATCACTCAATGCCTCCACTATGGCTATCTATTCACTCATAAACGGGTCAAAGACCATTCCTCCGGACAGTGTCCCCGTATTCTGTGATGTCGTTTCCACAGCTCGACTCCACATAAAAGCCTTAGATTCGGAAGCATCATACGGAAAGCGTCTCTTGTTTTCCAAAGGACCTGCAACGATGTACCAAATCCTACAAATCATCGTGAAAGGCAGGCCTGAGCTCGCCGACCGCTTCCCTCCTATTCCAGACGTGGACCCTGTAGCCGGAAAGCCGATCTCGAGGGTTGATTCGAGGCTTGCAATGGATACTCTGGGGATCAAAGGCTTGGAGTTGGAAGAGACTGTTCTTCAGACCGTGGATAACCTCTTGGAGTTAGAGAAGAAACTGGGCACCAATTGATGAGTGTGCGGAATGTTGTATCATAATAGTCGATATAAGTAGTCGATTGAACAATGTAACAGTGTACATACATAAACTACAGCAGTCGAAGAACACTTTGATTGAAACCAAGAGGTACTAACACGATGCTACAAGATTGCTCATCTACATGGTAGCATTCCCTGTAGAAGGTTTGATCATCCCAAAGAACTTTCCTCTTTTTGCCTTCTTATCAATCGCTTCTCGTACTTCATGTTCTGTTTCTTCCTCCGTAATCTGACCTCCCATGATAGAGTACCAAGCGACCGTTAGCATGCCAATAACGGCTGTCAGTACACAACTTGAAGGATACAATCAGCAATCATGCGTAAGGACAAAAGCAGTCGTAAAGCCTACCCAAACATTGCCAGTATTCCTTTTGGATGCCACCCGTTATTTTGCGGGAATGGACCCAGAGGAAGACCCGTGAGGTCCGTGGCGGATGCAATCCCGGCTGCGTTTCCAGAAGCAGGTTTTCCAAGGGCTTTACAATGGTCGGAGAGCGCTTGTGGAACATTGTCGGCATACAGTTGTGCTTGGAGTGGTGCTTCAACGAGCTGGATAGCTAGCCCAACTTCGAGATGCCATTCAATGTGACCTGTAATGACAGCGTCAACTTCGTATAGATGTTGTTTATGGACGCGACGCACAATGAAGGAACCAAACTCCGGGATTATCTGCCACGACACGAAGAGTGGCGGAACCACCTGCAGGGATGAGCACAGTATCTCGGCGGACGGGGTTAGATTGATTGTTGGCGATCGGAGGATTCAGACTCGGATCGTCTGACGTATAATCTGTTGCGCGCCCAACGATCATCGACTTATGCCCATGAAGATGGCTACATGAAAGGATCAGCCTACGAACAACAAAAACAGATTTAGAAGCGACATACAAAGGGTGATCCCCCGTGTCGGAATTTTGTATGACAATATCTACCACGTCCATATGGTCTACGACGAAGCTCAAAGGACCATACGCCTCTTCGACAGTGGCGTTCGAACCCAAAGTCATTTCACTGAGAATAGCGGGAACGAGGGGCGAGTTGTACGTGATCTGGTTGAACATTGCATGATTCGTCCCGTCGTCCATGGTGTCGAACGCGGCGACCAGTGTGATAGTTTTGGTAGCGTCGGGTGCGGCAAGCTGCTGGACAGGTACCAGTTGTGTATCGTTTACTGCGAAGTATGCGTCAACGGTCCCACTGTCGGTAATGGACGCGGAGGAAGAGTATGTGATGGATGAAGTGATGTCTAGAAAATACATGCGTTTCGTCAATCAATGAGAGTGAAAGAGGATAGCGAGAGGGATATTCACTGGGTTGAAGAGTATCAGGGACAGTATCGAACATGTCCGTGTCAAAGTTTGCATGGATGGCCCAGTTGGAAGAAGTATCGTTTCTGGCGGTCACCAAAATCGAATATCGTTGGGCAACTGCAAGACTGATAAGTGAGATCGGATATTCTTCTGTATCTGTGCCATCGACTTCGATCTGGGCGGCGACAAGTTAGAATTTGGAATGACATTAAGGGACCTTGGATTTGACTTACAATCCTCATGTCATGACCGTCAATCCAAAAGTAAAACATAGAAAACGCGGACGTATTGACAATTCTCAATCGATAGGTCTTTCCAGGCTCGAAAGCAATTGTGGCATTCTCATTGAAACCGACAGCGGAAGTGACTGGCGATGGATTCGTTCCAGAGATAGGGCCCAGATACGAAGCATTTTGAGCAAAGTACATCAAAGCGGAATCTAAACGTCAAGCTCATGATGAGTAGGTGAAGCTAGCCTCAATGGCTCATGACATTTACCAGGAACAGGTTCTGCGCCTCCGGGGTTTGCGATGTTGATGAACTGCTGCAAAAGAACATCGTGTTCTGTGTGGTACCAGTCGCCGAGAATAACAGTGAACTCCTCGTCGTACGAATGCACTTCCGAAGGAGGATGGAGTACCAATGGCGCGCGGAGACCGTCAACATATTGTCCCTAGGAGGATGATTGAATATAACAAATTGCAACGATAGCTGGAATATAGCTTACAGCGGCGTGACTGTGTACCCAATAAGTTCCCCATTGACCAGAGGAATTTATCGGCACAACGTAATCGAAAGTACCTCCGGGAGGGGTCCCACTGCGTAAATTTTTAGAAACGTTACGCATCGAGTGCACACCGAGCCTTACCATTCTGATACACCTACTGCACCATCCATGTACGACGACTGATTGAAAAACATTCCATGGTGATGGAGACTGGTCGCTGCGTCTATGGAATTGGTCATATGAACAACCAAAGAGTCCGTGTTGTTGACATCTATTGGAGGCGGACTGTAGAGAAATCATGATCAACATACGACGGTGTAGATCAGCGGGTACTAGACGTACGGCCAGGTATTGTTCACTCCGATGACACGACGGTCAGCAAGACCATCAGGATTGGCGTTCTCGACATAGGTGATGTTCCACCAGAGCTCTTTGACGCCAGCGAGAGCTGGCGAAACGACAGAGATGAGCAGAAGCAAGGCAGACACGGTGGACTGCATTGTTGGGGGGGAGGCGAACAGAACTGGGGAGGTACTGTAAAAAGGAATCCCGTTATGAGCTTCATTTACATATCCCCTATCTCGATTGAGTCCTATGGTCAGCTTAGAATAGACAGTGGATCAGGGATCTAGAGGTTCTATTGAAAATCAGACAAGAAGAGCCGCGAGCGGTAGGATTGGTTGATGGGGAAAGAAGTTGGGAAAAAGTCGGAAAGAAATAGAGGAAAATTACAGTTGGCATGGCTCTGTGAAGCGTTATGACCAGATACGTGGCCGTCTGAGGTCGAATTAAGGGAAGAGTACCTTCCAAAGAGCATGCAGATGGAGAAGCAAAAAGTTATTGTGAAGGGGAACTTACGTATATCTTATCAGATATGGTCTAGATCATATCAGATAGTAACATGTGCTGATAAGAAATGAATTGAAAATTTCCCAGGCAACACAACGTCCATGTCAATGAGGAGATTTGAGATGTTCCTTTCGGCCTACCATTGGCCCGCAAAAATTCGTTTCTCCGATGTCCTGTACCCCAAGATCAAAGAGTATTCGCCTGCCGTGCGCTAGAGCTTCAAATCTAGATTAACCGCGTCCTAATTCTGTCGCGGTACTCATTCCTTAAAAATACCAAGGTCAAACGGCATCCGACCCTTGGTCCTCTCGTCCTCGCCCTCTACTAACCTTCCCTAGTCACAATGACGAAGAACTTGTTTTCCGTTCCCATTTTCTTCATTGCTTTTCGTGAAACCTTGGAGGCTGCGATCATTGTCTCCGTTCTGTTGGGTCTCGCTGAACAGATCGTCTACGAGGATCCTGGACGCTTCACGCAAGAGCGCACAGTAACTTCCACAACCGATGAATCCAAGACTGATTCTCCCGAAGAAGATCTTGTAGTTGCGGCGGACGAGGAAGTTCAACGTCGCCGCCTTATCCGCAAACTGCGTATACAGGTTTGTCATTCATCAGAAGACCCTCAGCTTGCTGCTAATATTCGTGACCTAGATCTTTGCAGGTGCTGGAATAGGACTCTTCATAGCACTGGCTGTTGGAGCTGCGTATGTACCTCTTCAATGTTCTGCTCTCAAAGCGATTCATTTGTTTTAGCTTTATCGCTGTTTGGTTTACTCAAGCTTCAAACCTCTGGGCTAATACGGAAGAACTTTGGGAAGGTTATAATCTCCTCTACCGTACATAATATGCCATCGTTAAACTAACACCCCCGAATCCAGGCATTTTCGACATCATCGCGTCGCTCATGATTTTCGTAATGGGCGTGAGCATGCTGAAAATGGATCGAGGCATGTGCAGCCCTAACGTTCTAACGTGAATGGTCTTCTCATTCCCTGAATCATATTCAGCCAAAGCCAAATGGCGTCTCAAGCTTCAAAAAGCTTTTGATGGTCGGACAAAGGGCGACAACGACGGGAAAGCGGGAAAATGGGTTTTGCTCATCCTTCCGTTGATCACTGTCTTGCGAGAAGGTATGTTTTCGCGTTGTTCAATGGCTTGAGGTTCTGAGCGTCACTCCCCAGGTCTTGAGGCTGTCATATTCATAGGAGGAGTTTCTCTCGGTCAGCCCGCTACCGCTATCCCCATTGCTGCTATAGTCGGCCTAGTCTGTGGTTTGATCGTTGGCTTCTTGATCTATCAATTCGGTAGCCGAACCAGTGAGTACATCTTTTTCCTTGTTCAAACGAATAGACATTCTGATTCCAAAAACCCACCAAGCATTGAGTATCTTCCTCATCGCGATGACAAACCTGTTGCTCTTGATCGGTGCCGGCTTGTTCTCTCGTGGCGTATGGGCTTTCCAGGAAAACGCGTTCAACAATCTACTTGGTGCCGATGTCGACGACGCTGGAGGAGATGGTCCTGGGTCTTTCCAAGTCCAAGGAAATATCTGGCATTTGGACTGCTGCAACCCGGAAGACAATCTCGATAACTCTGGCTGGTCTATCTTCAATGCTATATTCGGATGGACCAACAGCGCGACTCTGGGTTCAGTCCTGAGCTACGTGTTCTACTGGATTGCGGTCATTGTGACTTTGATCATTATGAAGTATAAAGAGGCAAGTTTTGTTACGAGTGTCTTTGTGAAGCGTTTTTCATCTGTTCATTTTAGGGAAGAACGACCTTGTTTGGACGCGAATCTACTGCCGGTCGCGCGCGCCGTATCCGTCGTGAAAAAGCGGCCTCGCAAAGTCGTCCAGCTGACGCCAGTTCCGGTAGTTCTACTGACGAAAAATAAAGCATTCGAGATTACATATTTCAATTCGAAAATTAGGTTGTCTATGTTGAAAAATTGTCAGGCTCTACATATCGTTTTTCTACCAAATTTTGCGTGTTTATCCAGAATTCGATTCGTGCCTTGAATAATGGAAGTAATATGTTCAACAACGCGCACTGAGTACAACGACAAAGAGGACAGGCTGATGAATTCGGCATCGTTTTCGATGATACCTAATACGAAGAAAAGAGAGTTCATGATCGAATGGGCATAGTGAGTTCTATTAGGGCTATTCCTAGAAGGATCCAAACTTGGAACTTCTTTGAGCGATAGACATGTGTGGGGATATTTCTATCGGCCCCGTGAGGAGTATCTGATAAGACAACTTGTCGTTCAGTGGAAACTGAGTTTGGGGAACTATTCTAAGAAGACTTTGTTCAGCATGGAAGCGGAAGCTTGTTTCGGGGGAATTAAAAGTGCAGTTGCACGAGGATTATCTGTTCACGAGGTTCGTTATCTGATAAAGTGCTGTACGTGACGAAGACAACAGAAAAAGCTTCAGTAGACAAGTGAGAATCTGAAGGACTGGACGTCTCTGACTTCGCGAAAAGCTGGTAGAAGATGAAGAATGATTACCCCTCATGCAAATGTAGTTTGATTGAACGAATCACTCACGGTGTACCATCATGGCGGTCTCCAGAACGTGGCACCCCCAGATACTCAATGAGTGTTGATTTTACTCTACGAGCTTCGTTACTCACCATCATGGCACAAGTATGGTGAAGCGTAGCGAGTTTGGACCCCTACATTCCCAAGATCGTTCAGAGTAAGTTCTGATTGAACGATGATACAAATGTGCCTCCGACTGACTGATTTTGAACCGTGTCCCGCCCAAGCTCCTTTCAAGTGTAAAAAGGCGCAAGGGGCAATAAGGCCTATACAGTCAGTACTATACCAGATACAATTCCCCTTCATGACCAGTGTAAATCGCCAACGCCTCCAAATCTTGCATGACATCAGGAGTGATATCTTTCCAATCCCCACCGTCGCCATGTTCTTGTCGGTGAATCGAGACAAGTGTGAGATCGATCCTGTCTCCTGCCCAAGGTCCTTCCGCAAGCCAATCCAAGCCCGCAAACATGGAAAGATTGGAATGGGTAGTTCGAGTAGCGGTGAGTGTGTAGAGGGCTTGCGTGATATTGTCCGGTCTGGCAAGGGTCACATACTCTCGCTGCAAGAGGTTACGAAGCATCCAGTGGTCTCCATGCTCTTGGATGGGCGTGAAGTTTTTCCAATGGAATGAGATCCAAGGCTTCAATCGCGTATCGCGATTAGCATCCAAGACTCGGAGCTCACGTCGAAGATTGGAGTTAGTTCGGACTCTCGGGTGACCCATGATGAGGCTATCCGTTGAGCCAGACACTTGAAAGCTATCAAGAGCGACACGATAAAGTGCGTTGTTGCTTTCATCGAGCCCCAGTTCTTGTTTTTCTATGTCAGTAAGCATCGATTTGGGCAAAGTTACGGCAAAGTCTCCAACGAGAAGTATACGACTTCCTGCCCAGGATTCGTTTTCGAGTTTGCAGCAGAGAGAGTGATATCGAGATTGCCCAGTGATCTCCCATAAGAAGGTGCAAGTGAGAGAAAAGCAGAGTAAATCCAGATAATCCTTGCCGAGGTCCTCAGCAATGATCAGTAACAGTTCGACAGGAAGCGCGAGGAGAAGCATTGAGGGTTGTAACCTACAGTATCATCAAATCTATGGGCTCAAAGAACGGAAATGTAAATGAAAACACCCACTCCAACGCTGTTCTTTCTGCTTTGCCTCTGTCTTCAAGATTTGTGGTAGTATTAAGCTTGTAGATCGACGGAACGACGGGCGCCTGGAGCTGAGGCATCACAGAAGTGGGATTCCAGAAGAACTCATCAAGCTGTCCTAAAGGTCCAGTGGTTCGCTGGTTATCTATGCTGATGAGCTGCCAGTGCTGTCGCATTATGGCCACTGGCTTATGGCTGTTGATGACAGATTGAAGTACTAAAGTTTAAGTAAGAAAGGCTACCACGCTAGACAACGCTGATCACGAGAACATACGATACAGCACTGACTCGGTTGCCGTTGAATATCATACTATGTAGCGCTGCGAGTCTGCAGCCCAGTAAGTTCTTATTGAACCGCACTACATGCTCCTTCCACTAAAACAAGTATCGCACTTGCATAAGCTTCATGGACAACGAACATCCAGTCAATACGAAGGCCCCGGATGCAATTCCTCTTCAGTCATATCCCAGCTCTCGTCCGAATAGTCATCTTCATCCCGGGCCAACCTCTGCAGATGCTTTTTGACACCGAGAGTGATGTCCACCCAATTTATATCGTCCCCGTGTTCTCGTCGATGGACCGAGACCACTGTGAGCTCGATTCTATCTCCTGCCCAATTTCCGTTGCCTTCTTTAGAATGGAGAAAATAAGAATATTGCGAATGACCGACGAGGCAGTGGAGGACCTGCGCAATTTTACGCTCGGAATTGGGAAGGGTTACATACACTCGTTTCGAGAGGTTACGAAGCATCCAGGAATCGCCATCCTGCAGTTTCAGGACACAGTCTTCCCGATTGACCGAGATCCACCGCATGCATTGCGCATTGCGATTGGCTTTCTTGAGTTCGCGCAGAAGTGTCGAGTTCGTCCGGACCCTTTCGTCGCCGAGGATAAGGTCGTTTGACATATATGCAAGATCTCGAAAACTATCAGAAGCGACATAATAGAGGGCACTTCCGATTCCAAAGATGTTATAGTGTTCATCAAGAAGCCCTAATTCTTCTTTCTCTTCGTGCGTGAGCATTGATTCAGGCAGATTGGCCGCAGCATAGTCTCCAATCAGGATGATACGATTTCTGGACCAGCTTTCCTGTCTGAGTTTGTAGCAAAGAGAATGATAACGAGCCTGTCCGGTGATCTCCCACAAGAAGGTGCAAGTAAGAGAAAAGCAAAGCAAATGGAGATAATCTTTGCCAAGGTCCCAAGCAATGATCAGTAGGAGCTCGACAGGAAGTTTAAGGAGAAGCGTCGAGGATTGTGACCTAACGCGCAAATTTCAGTGTCAGCAGATAATCAAGCTCAAACATGGGAATGTCACTCACTCCAGGGCCATCCTCTGCGCCTTGGCTCGGTCTTCAGGACTCCTCGTATCGAGCTTGTATGTCGACGGAACAGCAACAGTTTTCAGATAAGAAACAGCGCGACTCCAGTACCAGAAGAACTCTGGAAGCTTTCCTAAATGTCCTGCGGATGCCCGGTTATCAATGCTGATGAGTTTGAAATACTCTCCCATAATGGCTTGTGGGTGGTGGTGGTGGTGGTGGTGGTGGTTGAAAACAGGTAGGAAAGAGTTATATGCAGATCGCAGGTGCTGCAGCACCGAGTATGTCGATTTATATAATATGTAGCCTCAATGGGTGCCAGCCTCGAGGAATCCTCGCGGAGGGAAGTGCGTCGTGCGGTCGTTCATTGAATAGCGAATCGAAACGACTCTGGTCTGATCATGAACAATACAGAAGATTATGAGGGAAGCTGCTACTCACAAACATTTATTAATTATCTGTCCACTTAGATCAATTGCCTTGCCCCCCTGCCAGTTTTCCCAAATGAGGTTGTTTCTTGTTGTTTCATTGAGCGTTGAGCGTCGAACATTGAGGATGACTTTGAACGTTATAGAGAGTGGCGGTTTCAGAGTACGGAGAAAATAGTCAAATCGTTCAACGCTGATCAATGCCTATTCCAAGGAGTTTAGTAATGAGTCGGGCAATGGGAGAACTTGGTCATTGCTCAGAAGGGAACATGAAGTGGCTGTGTTGAGATGTCTTTGTGGCTACAGGCGCTTACAGGCGGCTATTGACTTTTCCGTTCTTTCAACGAGAAGCAACGAGGATCGTAGCCTGTACTAGAACGGAATGAAAAACGTCCATTCTAGCGGTGTTCTCTCTGCTTTGTCTTCGAAACTTCTGAACATGTAGGGAAAGGGATAATAAACAAGTCTGGTATCATCCAGTCAATACAATGAGTCCGGATCCGACTCGTCTTCAGATCCGTCCTCGAATGCCAGCTCCTCTTGACAGCCATCTTCATACGCCCGCTTCACCAGCTCTTTTATGACATATCGAGCGATATCCGCCCACTCATTCACGTCGTCCCCGACTTCTTGTTGATGAAGCGAGGCAACTGTGAGATCAATTCTATCTCCTTCCCAATTTTCTGGGCCTTCATCGGAAAAGGAGTAACAAGAATATTGGGTTTCACCAACAAGGGTGTAGAGGATCTGCATAACATGACGCGAGTTGGCGAGTGTCACATACTCCCGTTTTGAGAGGTTACGGAGCATCCAACGATCACCGTCCTGCCGTTCGACGACGCAGTCTTTTCGGTTGACTGAAACCCAAGGCATACATTGCTCAATGTCATGAGCATCCATGAGTTCATCCAGAAGTTTTGGGTTCCTCCGGACTCTTTGATCACCAAAGATGGGGTATTTCGGTATACGTGAAAGTTGTCGAAAGTTATCATAAGCGATAGAATAGAGGGAGCCTGCCAGGCCATACAAGGAATACCTACGTTCGTCGAGGAGTTTGAACTCTTCTTTCTCTTCGTCCGTAAGCATCGAATCAGGCAAACGGTCAGCATATTCTCCAATGAGGATGATACGACTGCCGGACCAGCTATCCTGTTTAAGTCTGCGGTATAGGGAGTGATAACGAGTTCGACCGGTGATCTCCCATAAGAACGTGCAAGTCAGGGAGAAGCAAAGAAGATGCAGATAATCTTTGCCAAGGTCCTCGGCAATGATTAGTAGGAGCTCAACAGGAAGTGTGAGGAGAAGCGTCGAGAATTGTGGCCTGTACGCGCAAACTTCAGTGTCAGCAAATATACGAGCTTAATCATTGGAATGACACCCACTCCAAGGCCATTCTTTGAGCTCTGGCTTGGTCTTCGGGACTCCTGGTATCCGACTTGTATGTCGACGGCATGACCACAGCTTTTAGAAAAGAGACAGCACGATTCGGACACCAGAAGAACTCTTTGAGCTTTCCTAGCTCATGTCCTGTAGTTGCCCAGTTATCAATGCTGAGAAGTTGCCAGCACTCTCCCATTGTGGCTTCAAATGGTGGTGGTGGTGGTTGAAGACAGGTATGAGAATTACACGCACTGGATCACCGTAATTACTGGCAGGCTCGACACCAGCCTCAAGGAATCCTCATGGTCAGAAATTTGTGGGTCCGACATGCGGTTGTTCATGGAATCTTCGGGTCGGCATTGAACTTTCGGTTTACCTTGGCTCAACAAAGCATGAAAGACGCAATCGTGTCCTCTGAATTTTTGTACACAAAAACACCAGCTTGAGGAAGGTTGAGAGCAAATTTTTTCGAAGGCTGAACGTTGAGAACGGAAGTACCGGAGACAGCAGTCTTTGGCGCGGTACCCTCCAAAGGAGTTGGAGTGTGGAGAAAGAAGATTGGAGATCGGAAGCGTTGTGTGGCTGTGCTAAATATCATGGACGAGCGTCGAGAGGCGTCGAGTCAGGTCGAGTCCGAGGGCCGACTGTCACTCTTTGAAGGCTGTTTGTCGTCTTGCTTCTGCGCTCCTAGCAGTGGATCTATGTCATAGAAAACTTGCAAAGATTCAACATCCATCCTATATCGTCTTATCTACCAACTCGAAGTACCAGAACTGAATGATTTACAGAGTTTTACGATGTCTACAATTTCCTCTTGAATCCTGTTCCCATGAGTCCGTCGCCATTGATATAGTGCAAGTACATAAGGTAAGCTGAGTTAAACATGAGGGGAACACAAACAGCTCTAGGCAGTAGGCATTTAACATCACACCAAGCGCAAACGCTTTTCACAGTCATCCCTAACCGCCTGATCCTTCAATCTGCGTATGACACCAAGAGTAACATCTCTCCAATTCGCATTGTCGCCATGTTCTTGTTGATGGATCGAGACAACTGTGAGATCGATTCTATCGCCCGTCCAATTAATGGAAAAGCAGGAATATTCGGAAGCACCAACAAGGATGAAGAGGACCTGCATGATATTCCGCGACCGGTGGAGGGTCACGTACTCTCGTTTTGTGAGGTTACGAAGCACCCAGTGGTCCCCATTCTGCCGTCGGAACATGAAGTTCTTCCAATGAATCGAGACCCAAGGCTTGCATTGCTTGATGCGTTTAGCATTCAGCAGTTCACTCTGAAGTTGTGGGTTCGTCCGAACTCTTTGATCACCAAGGATGAGGTTGCTTGGTTTAAATGGAAGAACCCGGAAATCCTCGCAAGCGACATCAAAAAGGGCAGTCCCGAGTGCGCACGAGCGGTGGGAATCGTCATCCATCCTATCATGGAGCCCCAGCTCTGCTTTATCTTTGTCAGTAAGAAGCTTGGAATAAGGCGCGTTCTCGCCATATTCGCCAACGAGGATTATACGAGTCCCGGACCAGCTTTCCTGTTTGAGTCTGTAGCACAGAGAATCATAGCGAGCCTGACTGGTGATCTCCCACGAGAAGGTGCAAGTAAGAGAAAAGCAAAGTAAATGCAGATAATCATTGCTAAGGTTCTCGGCAATGATTAGTAGAAGCTCGACAGGCAGTGCGAAGAGGAGCGTTGAGGATTGTGACCTGTACATGACATCAGTCAACCTATAGACTCAAGGATTGGAGTAATTGATGAAGAGACCTACTCCAAGGCCAGTCTCTGAGCTTCGTCCCGGTCTTCAGGACTCCTGGTATCGAGCTTATATGTGGACGGGATGACAGGAGCTTTGAGATAAGAAACAATGTGATTCGCCCACCAGAAGAACTCTACGAGCTTTCCTATATGCCCTGCAGTTGTCCGATTTTCAATGCTGATGAGTTGCCAGCTCTCTCCCATTATGACTTATGGCAGCAGTGGTCAATGACAGATGGGAGAGCTACACCATACAGCGCTTAGGTTGTCGAATCTTATGCATCCTCGATGCCAGCATCGCTAAATTGTCTGAAATCTTGTACGGGCTTGCATCAAATATATTTGTCATGCAACTGTTATCTGGCAGTACATTCCGTCGGATTCCATTTCAATCTGTTGTCAATCTTGTAGCCCCATTGTATCCGCTCATGTTTTCCGGGTAATGATTGCCTGAAGTACAATGACTTATGGGACCTTCATGGACATTGCCAGTTTCTTATGCTCCCTTACAATTGAATCAAGGTATTGTACTACCCACATAACCATCAGTAATTCACAAACAACAGTTGCAGCCAATCCTTAGTCGAATGAATTTGATACACAATGCATGTTACCCGCTACCTGACCGAATAGTACATCTCACTAAGCATAACTGCCCAATCTCACAGTGATCCATACCCATTGTCCGACTGCCAACTATCTTCGTCATCATCACTGTCGTTGTCAGCTGCCTCAACTGATTTGTCATCGTTACTGCTGCCCCGATCACCCCCATCTTCAATCTCCGATTGTTCTGAATGCGAGTCGTCATCTTCACTATCACTGGACGATGATCCGTGATCACTACTATCTTTGAAGAACCTTCGATTAGCAACATGCCCGACACCCCCTCTGGGGAAGTATCTCATGAACATATCACGGTCTACGAACCTAGTAGTACGTTGATCAATCAAGATGTTGCAATAATTCAGTTTGACGAAGAACTCACACCCCGACATAGAAATATTCCCAATCATTTGTCTCCCCTTGCTTTCGAGCCACCGTAGGCTGTGTAGTCTGGAGCAATTTGTTGGTCCGACCATCCTTGAATGCGGGCATGAGGTGGCACCCTCTAATCACTTGAGCTGGATCTAGAAAGCCGAATGCAAATGGGTCACTCTCTTCAACGAAGCCAATCTTTGGCAATTGTGCATCACAGGATGTTGAGCAATGATCTGGGTCAACACCAAGCCAGCGAACCCAGAGGAACTCCATATCTTGAGGTCCGAATTGAGTCGAATTCATTTGAGGATGACTGGAAAGGACTGTCGCACGATAGATTCCGAGTACGCGTGCATACCAATATGGATGAGATCCAGGATGATCTTCACCGGAAAGCATCATGACATCTGCATGATTACTCGGATTGATTGTATCCTGGTCCCGTCTCACATCGTATGTAGTATAATTGACGCGACAGGTTTTCAAAGAGATGAACTGGCCTCCTTTCAAACGGATGTGATTTCTGTCTGCATCTGTGAAAGACTCGTGCGTGTCGCCATTGAACTGACGGTTCAACAAACGCCCGAGGAGATGGTCTTGAAGTTTGGGCCAGAAGTTCTATGTACGGAATGAATAAGATGACAATATCTCAATAGAAACACTTTACCTTTGCTGCTGGATCGTCTCGGTATCTTTGGATGAAAGAGCCAAGATTGTGTTTCTGCTTCAACGTCCGTCCGATATGATGATGGGCTGCTAGAACTTCACTAGCATTCTCGGGGTTGAGTGCACGTTGGTTCTGTCGTCGCTTGGTATGGATGCCAAGGTTATCGAAGACTCGTTTCGACCACTCCACCTGTTGCAGTCTACGACCGATCTGCTTAGGATCCTTCATCAGGAAAAATATTCTCATCTCTAGAGTCCCCAGAGATACCCCCCAATTCCTAGGGAGTCTCAGAGAGCCTAGAGTATCTGAGTTCTTTGAGGCTTCTAAAAATTCTCTGGGTGCTTTCTGGTGCTTTCTGATGCTTTCTGGTGCTTTCTGGTGCTTTCAGATGCTTTCAGGATCTCTAGGATGTTTTTTGATCTTTCAAAGTTCACAAAAATCTCTGAGCAGCCTAGGAATTGGGGGGTATCTCTGGGGACTCTAGAGCTGAGAATATTTTTCCTGATGTTCTTCTTGTTCCCGATACCATAGAGTCTCTTCACTACTCAGTGAGCGAGTTCACCCTATCAGGGCATTAGTGTATGAACATCAATCATAACACAGCGAAGACTCACCGTCTGAGTGGATGTACTATGGGTTGGCCCGAACCAACGGATTGAGGGTACATAGTCTGGTAGCGCATGCCATTTATAGGTCAGTAGATTCAGATGATCCAGTGTAAGTCTTCTCCATGCTCTGAACGATTAGTATGTGACTGCCCACTGAACACTTCACAGAGTTCGCGCTGCTGTTCGCGCCTTCAATAGTGACTACGACTTTGCTATCTCTGCCCGCCCACGTTGTTTCTATAAGGACGAAATGTTTGATGCAAACAATCCCGACAGCGGATACCTGCAGAGCTATTTACTGGTGCAGGTAAGTATCTTATATACCTTTCATCGTCTCTACATTGCATTAATGATCTGTTTCGTTATACAGGTTTATCGTCTAATCTTTACTTCGCCATCATCCACGAAAGACCAACCCGAAAATGTTGAAAATCTCCCTACTTCGAAGAAGAAGAAGACTGGCGCAACCTGTCGTGGCAACGTTGCCCAGATCATTCACATGAACGAGGTCAAACCGCGATCCATTGCTTATGCTGCTATCCATGTATATATATCTTTTTTTTTCATTCCCAGAACTGACTGTTCTCTCTCAGCTACACTTTGCGCTCACTGATGCTCCCCATTGGCATCCGAGTTACCATGGTTTCAACTATCTCGATCTCTGGAATTTCATCGTAGATTTCTTCGAGGACCCTGGAAATGAAGAAGAGGAGAAACGCTCAAAGGAGCTTTTGGACTGGTGGAATAAGTGCGTTCTTGAATTACTTTCAATTTCTATACACTAACACCTCTTCACAGCCGAATCTTCGAGGGTACTCGCTCCGCCGCCAACAGTCGTGGTACAAAGATGATTTCTCGCAAGCAGGAGTCCGCCAAACAGTCCCGGCGTTCTGCGCCTCTGCACAATGTCTCTACCAACGGTGCCGCTGCCACTGCAGGGCAAGGACCGGGAGGCGCGTGATGTTCGGCGACCAACGTCCCAGCGTGAAAGGGCCAGGAGGGCTAAGGATTTCTACCGAAATGTCATTCTCTACTTTCCATCCCAATGAAAATGTTTCGTTTATTTATTCATACACGGCATCGAGCAAGCACGAAAGAAATACACGATATCCAGCTATCTTACATGCGGCTATGATACTAACCAATATTGCTAATGTACTCTATTCTCATCTTAACGACTGTCTCTGTCTTTTAGGGCAGAGACATTGAATACTATCATTCTATATTATCGTCACAATTCTTATAGGTATGCCATAGTTTTCGACCAAGATTGCTGTGGAACTATGCTAGGACTACAATCCATATGTGTGAATCACAACGAATCATAGGTGAGCTGCAAGATCGGATGCAAATTGTAATATCCATGTAAGTCTTATGAAAGTGACAGCCCCTTACAAGCAACCAACAAGCGCTTGTGTTTCGCTGTAGGATTGTCACTGCTTTGTGAAAGATTGTTTCAACCACGATAGATCACATTCGGCTACGATAATCTCGACAATTTAGCGATGAGCCTCAAGGAATCCTCATGATTAGAAAATCACTATACAGAACGGACTTACCAATGGCTGCAGCTCGGTTGCATTCATGAAATACGTATAACGATCGTGCAATGCAATATATTTTCTTGAAGTAGTCCATTCGAGCTGGCGCATGGTGTGATCTCTTGTGCAGGGCTTCATATTGCTACAGGGAGGTTGTGTAAGTACACGGAGTTCGTATGTTGTAGGACTGGTCACTGTTGTCATTTCTCACCACTGGTGTCAATAGGCATGTTACTCGGCGATTGCCTTGAGCACAGAAATCCTCTCTCGTAGTTCACACACTACACAAAGCCCAATGTTGTCTGAATTGATCATTCCTTGGAGAAGAATGATCACAGGAAAGTAGCAAAAAGAGAAAAGAGTCGATGCCGGGCTAGCGAGCCAGTAACTTCGTGCACGACAGTCTGATTCGAGCGCTCAGATGTGTCAGCGAAGCCGAGAAAGTGATTCCGCTCATCACGTCTCTGACTGGTTCGAGTCTAATGCCGGGCCTGACGCACAATGGATGTCCAACATCAGGAAAAATGTACTGAGCCCTCAGCCACTAAAAGCTGCTCTCAGGCCCCCTAGAGCCTTTCAAGGCTTTGGAGCCCCCAAAGCCTGCAAAGATACCCCCCAAATCCTAGGCACTCTCAGCCACCTGAAAGTCTTGAGGTATTCTTTGGGGTGCTTTGAGGTGCTTTGAAGTGCTTTGAGGATCTTTGAGTGTCTTTGAGGATCTTTGAGTGTCTTTGAGGATCTTTGAGTGTCTTTGAGGTGCTTTGAGTGTCTTTGAGGTGCTTTGAGATGCTTTGAGATGCTTTCAGAAGCAAATGATATGAATAAAAATCAATTGATTCCTCTTATTTTTATTTTAAATTACATTCTATTTCATTCTATCTCATATTCTAGTATTATGTAATTTCTAATCATATTATATTATGTAAGACTTATATAATTACAAGATTTTGTAATGTACTATTTAAATTACCAAATTATATAGAGAATCTAATTTATAAATGTTATATATAAAGTCCTTCATTGAGATATGATAACATATACAACATGTAGACATGTAGTTAATATAGCTATAGATGTGTTTTGACCATGTGACAAACTTTTTGATTGTACATGGTTCATGGTGGCAGGCCAAATATATCATTGAAACAAGATCTTGTCAAAGTTGTCAATTGGAATTTTTGATGCATGTATCTTCTAAATTAAGAAAGTTCTGCAATGCACTTATGTAATTTCCTATTTGGGTGATGTTTTTTTCATTTAATTTGATATTAAAAGTTGCTAAAAAGCTCTGCAAAGACACTCAAAGATCCTCAAAGATCCTCAAAGATCCTCAAAGACCCTCAAAGACCCTCAAAGACCCTCAAAGCACTTCAAAGCAGTTTAGTGACCTGGGTTACCTGGGCAACCTAGGTCATTGAGGTACTTTCAGAGTCTCTAGGAATTAGCCATTTCTTGAGGTGCTCTCAGATCAAAGTATATTTCTTTGAGGTTGCCTAAGAAATGCCCATTTTCCTCAGTGCTTTCTAGCTCTCCTAAGCATGTAGGCCCTCTAGAGAGCCTCAAAGAGACTCACAGTTGCCTAGGCCTAGAGTGTTTTTCCTGATGAACATCAAAGTGTATCGCAAGCGTTCGAGGCAGGTAAACCTGTGCAGGAAAGCACTGGCCAAGAAGTGCCTGGTACGGGATACTAGTGGTGGGGGAGATGTGTTACGAAAATCGAATGTCAGCCCTGCTTATTTGGAAGAGGTGAAGCACATAGGCCTCCGTTCCAAGCGGAAAGTGGATCAGTCGTGAGTTCAAGACTTTATGTGTTTGAAGTCTGTGTCCTTGTAGTTGGTTCTGTAGCTTGATAATTGACGATATACGTTTAACACTTCTTATGGAAATAGCTTGAACGAGTCGCATTTCACAAAGGAATCTCCCCTGTCTCACATAACTTTTGCAGATCAAGGCCTCCTCTATGTTGGCTGCATGTTACGAAGCCGTCGAGCTTGAGCTGAGTCGAAGAATCGGAGGGCGCATGTCACGAAAATGCTACTTAATACCCACCGTCAACTCTCAATTTTGATTGACCATCTGAAAGCATTGCTAAGTCACCCACGAGTCCATAGGATCCCGACATCCAACGTTCAAAAATCAAGGTGGTGAGTATCAGAAGTCTGGAGCGGGTGGAGAAAGGAGAAACCATCATTCTGAGTGTTCCCACACTCATTTCGAATGTTGTGTGGCTGTGCCAAAATACTTTCCGAGCTCTTCGAATCCTCCATGTTCCTCAAAACATTTGCCGCAATATTCAACTACAATGCCCTTAGCTCCTTCTAGCAATGACACTTCCTCAACACTATAGTAGTGTATATGAAAGCTGGTGAAAATAATGGCTGCCATTCCATTCTTGCTGACTACCAGAACCGTATATATCGGTGATCTGTCCACTTGAACCACGATGGACCGACTGATTCCTTTCCTTGTCCTAGATGATCAATTGAAGCCAAATGTCATCTCACAATTGCAGCAGCTTCTTCTGTGAAGTTTCTCGATCTTCAAATGGGTGTCCGTTGCTGTCCTTCGTGGCACCGTGCTGCTCCCAGGTAGTCATCGGCGTGAGGTCACCCGCTAGAGACGCTATGCTCTGCCACCGGGGGAAGAGGGCATTGAATTAGATGATCCGCTCATGGTTTGCGTCCTGAGAGGACAGAGAACGTTTTGTGATGGTACAAAAGAAGAATTGGTTCGTCGATCTATGATAAATCAACTCCCGAATGTTAGCAACGAATCAGGATGGCGATACTCTATCTAGCTGCCTTTTCTGTCCAAGATTCCTCCTAGTCTGAGATCAACGCATTGTGGTTGTATCGGGGCAATCATGAAAAGTTCCGGACACTGTCAAGTGATCGAGGTGATGTAGGCACTGCAATATTCACTTTTTACGGGATATTCGGATGGTCCCTCGCCGCAACTCAGTCTGAGTGCAACGATATACATAAGGCTCTGCTTACAAGAGTCTCTGCCTAGAGGAGACTACTTGGTATAAAGAGACACTGATGGAAACTCTCAACATCTGAGTCTGCAGTGATACAGCTTCAACTTCTTGTGGCAATGGCTGATGCTACGCTCCCTCCCTTCGACCTCATGTTCATGACAGGTATTTGGATCGAGACTGTGCTATATGGTAGGTCAATCCCGAGACCAGCTTCAATCCAGAAAACTGGCGTACTCATCAAACTTCTACAGGAGTTAAGTAAGTTTAAGACTCAACTCTAGTTGCAACTTGCAAAAGGTTTCTTGGTCAATCGGATGTCATACTGACATTAGGCTCACAGTACTATTGTGTTCGCCACTGCTATCATTATCCTGACAAGAATGTACAGAACAGGAAAGTCATCGGCTGGGTAAGAAACGAATCTTGACCATTCAACGAGACGTGGAAAGTTTATACTACTCACTGTCTCCTTTGAATTCCTCAGATTTTTGCTTGTGACTTCTGTCTTTCTCTTTTTGCTATCGACAACATATGTCTCCATCTGCCTTCGCCAGCTCCTCGAAGCCTTCATCTGGGGACCTTCAGGCGAGGCTAGTTTGTATTTTTTAAACATTCCGGATCGTCTCTCTATCACAAAACTAGCCTTGTACGAAGTGAATGTACGTCAACTTAGTTAGCAAGAGTCAAACTACTACTAACTATGCAAACAGGTCTTTACTCAGGATATGATCCTAGTACGGATTAATTATCTATAGTCCGCATACAACTCATAACAATTTAGATTTGGCGTATGTGGGTTGTATATAACAAACGAATAATTGTGGTCATCCTTCCCGTGAGTGATACCGTTCATGAAACATATCGGCTTCCAATGCCAACTTTGCGTTTGCCATTTGGTCTCAATGTCATTCACTCTAGATTGCAATGGAGTTCGGACATGTGGCTGCTGGTGTATACTCTATCTCTCGCGGAGCATCTCCGCATGTCTCAGTATTTGATCCCCTTGTGCATCGCGCGGCCATTGCCTATTGGACATTGGATCTTGCTGTCAACATCGGGGTCACATTTTGTATCGCCTACAAGCTATGGGCCGCAGGTCGCTCTCTCGAAAGGGTAGGGCTTGGAAGGAACAAGCACCCATATACTGGTATCATATTCACGATTGTCGAATCCGGTGGAATTTTTGCAACTGCAACATTGGTCACAGTCAGTCTGTATCTGTCTGGAAATTTCTTCCCTTCTGTCGCAGCTATTGACTCCGTTGTGCAACTTGCGGTATTTATTGCGGATCGTGCTTATGTATCAGTGACTGACATCCTTCTACAGACCACTACTCCACTTCTGATTGTCGTTAGAATTGGATTGGGCTTGCAACACGGGATACCAGCCAATAGTACAATGACAACTTCGACGATTTGGTTTGCTAACTCAGACCTTGCTTCTATGCCTCGGCCTCAAGGCTTGCGGGTAAACATTGCTGAAAGCAGGAATATCGGTGATGATACAGCTGCAGTTGCCCTACAACAGCTCGAGAGCGACACGATCAGTGTCAGAAATAAACCGGTGGATAGCGTCTGATTTTGCTCAGGATTTTGATAGTTGTATATTCATTTGTGGCTGCCATGATCATACGAGGACGCGCATATAGAAGAATACTTGACGAGAAATTAATCGTCATGCTGGCCGTATTCGCTGGTGAAGAAGATCTAGACGAGTCGCACGAGTCCTTCCGAGAGACGATGTCGAGAAAGATGTAGCCTCAAGCTTGCAAGACTAGCCATCTGTGAAGAGTAAGACGCGTTCAAGAATACAAGAATGATGTATCATCAACATTCAAGTAGGGTTTTGAAGTGATACCCAGAACTTAAGTGATCGCAAAAAGCGTGAAAGCAGTGATCCAATGAGGAATGCCACTGGTTAGTACAACGACTGAATACGTCTTGTGAGTTTGTTATGTTAGCGAATTTGCTTACATGTGCTACAGTGCCGCCTACATCTTTTCCAATTCTACCTCTGCCTTCCCCCAATCTTCCTCAACATCACATTCTTTCAACCACGCGAACGACTCGCCAATTCGTCTACCTAGCATTTTCAGTTCCTCCAATGTCGGACTTCTACCATTGGCATCTTCTTGTCCTGATGTATCCGAACTTGGACCACCACCGTAGACATATCCAGGATAGTTGAACGCGTACATCAACCCATTCTCGTACGATGCTTTTGCAGCTTGTTGGGAAGCAGGGAGACGGTGAGTTTCGTAGAGCTTGAGGATCGCAGGTATCGTGGATGGTTTGGACGAGGTTCCTATCGTGGCTTTGGGATGGGCGAGGAGACGGCCGAGAAGGTGTGCGTCCTGTGGCGGGAAGTCTTGGTGAGATGATGAATGTGACACTGACAACTGGGAAACGTACTTCAATGGCCTGTCCACCACCAACGGCCTGATGAGGTAACATTGCGTGGGCCTAGGAAAGCGATAGAGTTTCAGTCAGTCCCAGAAGTCGGCTCCAAGCAGAAAGGAATGATGAAGATTGCTTCGATCTTTCACTTACAGCATCTCCTATCAGTGCAACGCTGCCTACAGAATAGAACGGCAAGGGATCAACCGTATGGATGATCCAGCAGCTAACTTTGGAAGGTTCAGAGTCGACACACCCCAGAACTGTCAGGAGGTCTGGTTCCCACCCCTCGCAAAGGGCTAACATTTCCTCGCGGGAGGAAGGAATGACTGTTTGGGTTGTATGTGGATAGTCGGGGTAATATTTGTAGACGATGACGCCGATGTAACGTCCGAGAGGATGGGTTATGACATGCTGATTTTTTCCACACCACTACGCGGTACTATGGTCAGCCAATTGGGAGCGACAGACGAACGGTGTTACTCACAGCTCTCATTCTCTTCAATGCCATATGCCCTGGGTGTTTCTCCCCAAGTTTGTCCGAAGGAACAGGACCGCGATAAGCCAGAGTACCACTGAATCGCGCTCGAGCGTAACGTGTATAGTCGTCATCGCCGGTCTCTTTGGCGAGACCATGGAACATAGTTTGTCTTGTAGCGGAATATACCCCATCAGCACCGACGAGGACATCTGTTTCAGCTGTGGTGTTATCGGCGAAATGAAGTGTGATTGTAGAACGATCGTCTTCAGTGTTGACAGTGTAATCTACAAGGGCCTTGGAAGTGTGGATGGTACAATTCTTCGAAAGTTTGTATTGGAGGATTTCGAGCAGAGTAGGTCGGTGAAGGCCCAGAGGTCCATCTGTTCGTGTGAATTAATCCATGTGTTAGCAAGAGAACGTAACAAAGTATACACGGCATGATATGGTCATGGAAGTCGTAGCCCGGCGTCGTTTGGTCAGACTTTCGAAAGATGGGACCTCGAGCTGCGTGGATAAGACATGTTAGCTGACGTAGCTAAGTAAAAGGCTTGAACGATTTACATTCTCCATCGACAGGAACCTTTATTCCTCGCTTCAGCAACTCCTCCTCAAATCCAAGATCCTGCAGGACTTGCCAGGATCGTTTCCAAATCCCAACCCCGGCCCCAATGACGGATACTTGGCTCTTAGATTCGTACAAGTCTACTTGGACTATACCGTTCGGTGATTGTTCTTCGGCGGTGAACTTGGATATCGTGGCAGCAAGTGTGAGGCCACCAATTCCACATCCACTGACACACTGTATGAGTACTCAATCGTCATAAGCACACATTTTTGCGAGTCACTCACACGATTGCTACACGAAGTCTAACGTTTTCCATTCTATGCGAAGAGTGATCCCAGAGTAGAGAGTAGCAGAGAGGCTCGTCCTTGCTTAGCTTCGTGGATATAACTGTTTGGAAGGGCGTGATATTTCCAGCGATAATCAAGGAAAACCTGGACCATCAGGGATCGGTACTGTGTACACTGATATAATTATTGAGGGCACTGCCTATCTGAAATATGTATGGGAACTTGAGAGAATGGGGAAAGTGTCGTCATCCGTGGCATGTTCTGCTTTCCGTCTCGATCATGAGAATTGACCCAGTAAAGCATTTCTATAGCAAAACAGTGTCCGTGAGGGTCCGTGCCTTTAGTTGGGCCGTGAAGGTGAACTTGTTGTAAATCAGGATGTGAGTTGTAGACACATCAGATTAAGCCACGTGTAGTAGAGCTGAGAATCTTGTGCCTCTAGTGGCGAGATCTAGGTTGAGGGAGTAGCTGATATCGAAATTTCGTTGGAGGAAGTTGGAAGAAGAGGAGATGAACGCAAGATCAAGCGCCCAAGGTTGAGTGATAAGCGCCTTTGAGCGCCAACGTCCCCACTTCCAAGGAAGTTCCAACTTTGAAATGACTTCTTTTCTTATGTTCGTGGACCGCCAAGTAAGTAAGGTCAAGTACAATGGGAGTGGCTATTAATCCTGCTCCGATGCATCGACGCGTCTGACTCTCGCTCATGACCGAGACCCTTAAGTTAATACCCCTAATATCAAATTTAGGCCAGAGGCCTTGTAGAGCGACTCCTAGTCTCAGAATGTTATTTGACTGCCTGAACATTTGAAACCAGCATTGTCTTGTGGGCTAGATACAACCACAACTACTCAAATGCATGCCGTAAAAACCCTATGGTAATTGCAAGTGAAGTACAACACTGTATCTCAGTCAGTACTACTTTCGTCTATCCATTGCATTGACATTTACTGTCTTACAGCACAGTATACATCAAGAACTTGGAAGATTGAAATAGACTTGATTAGTGTACTATGTAGAATGGTAGAAGCCTGAATGTATCTGTTGTGAGAACAATATACAAGAGGGATTTCGAGGGCTACAGTGAGAATACTGGTAGCCAAAACCTCTGTGTGATTTCTGAGCGTGTGATAGCAGTGAATCATGTGGAACGCCACTCATATATAGAGGCTAGTACGATGGTTCAATACTGCTTTTGATTTTGTTCGATTTGAGCAGAATTCGCATAGACAGTCAACGCCGCCACGGTGATTCTTCAAGCAGTATCATTGTGATGGAGAACTCAGCTCGACCAATTGAGTGATTGAAACGGAGGCGAAGAACGGTTGATTGGATATGTGGGCGACACAACAAAGCTGCAGGGCGAGTTCAAGTTGATTGTTCAAGTCCGAATTATATTTTTGCCTATGTACACAAGATGAGGGATAGCGATCGCATCACACACAACAGTGAACACCTACATAGTGGATAGATCATTATACATATGCAAACGGAAGATAACGACAATTTACAGTCTGAATTCAATGAAACTTGCACCAATCCTCAACGCGTTGGATGAGGTCTGACTTGTTGCCAGAGGTACTAAGATTTTGGCTGCGGCAGAATGCCTGAAAGAATAGGTAAGTTGAAAGACTACGAAGAGTAGGATCTCCAATTTACCTTTAGCTGGTCAACTTTGAACTGGGCGAGATGAGATGATCATGAGCCAATGTGCTAAATCGACGAGCGATCGACTAACCTTTGCGAGTGAGCCATCTTCAAACCTGGCCTTCACTTCAACGACACTGATACTTTCAGCTGAACCTCCCTGTTCCGAGACCAAGGTTGTCAGCTTCATAGTTTACTATAAATCAACAACTGATTTCTACGAACCGCTTTTCGCTTTGACCCAGTAACAGGGACAACCATAGTCGCACTGTGATCGTTCGCCAACTCGATCTTCCATTCTTTCAGAAGCTTGCCCGCTTTCTAGATATCTCGGTATGACGACTTGTCCAAGAACAGCGATGTCGAACTCACCGCATGAATAAGGTCAACCCTCGGTTCGGTCAGATCTTCAAAAGCGTCTGGATTGAATTCTTCACGGAAAGCACTCGCTTCGAGTTGAGCATAGTGAAAGGCCAAAGCTGTATTTCGTTCCGATTGTAATGACTTATGAGAATGAGGTTTCTCCGTTTTCGACACACGACGCACCGGGATTGGGATAAGAATCGGGCACGTAGCCAGATTTAATCGTTGTCTTGTTTATCCAAGCTCGAGCTTTGTCTTTGAGATCATCCGAAGCTATGATACGATGATGAGGATTTTCTGAGAGCATCACAACGAGAAGGTGTACCGATGTAACCCTCTTCTATCGGAGCAGAACGAATGTCGTCCGCGAAAGGCAGTGGGATAATATGAAAACCGGCGGGCTCCATCTCATTGACGTCCTCTTCCTTTTGAACAGACTTCAAGTCAAGATGCCGTCTCGTATAACTTCGTTATCTCACCTGTGGCAGAACTGCGTAGATAGTCGGGGTAGAGTTCCGCCGTAGGACACCTCGAGCGTATCCTATCACCTTTTTCTTGATCATTGACTTGAGAAGTGCGGTGAACGTTCGCTTGGAGCCTGCATAGGACTGTAAGGGGAGGAGAGGGTGAGTGGTGGATTGAGGCCAAGTCGATGATCATGCTCACGCTTTCTTCAGGGTATATGAATAGTGAGTGCTTCACGTTGTCTTCGAATTTGAGCGTGTCACGCGGTTTGAATCCTAGAAGCTTGAGGCCTGCCAAAAAGGTGTCCGGTTAGGTTTCCATGAAGGACACTTTGTGGAGAGATACACGTACCAGGCTCCAAACCCAACGTACGGAACGATCTCATCTCCTCCGCATTGTAGAACGGCTGTAGCTGAATATTCAGTTAAGAACCAACGAAGAAAAGCCAGGATACTTGCCCGTTGACCTGCCTTCACCACTTTGATTGCCGCCATGCTATCTGCTTCGGTGTCATCATCGTTGCTGGGAGCAGCAGCGCCGACGACCGCCATCCCGTATACGATATTGGATTTGTCGATTTCGGTTTGACGGTCCTGAAGCTTGTAAATAAGCGGAGGTGTTCTGAATACTGAAACACTATGCGGACCTCGTCAAGCTGTCCCGTCTTGACTATCGCAACCTCCAAGCGGTCACCCAAGTCCACGAAATACTTGTATTCGCCTTTTTTCTGTTCCGTTACAAGACCATAGCTGGAACGATGGTCAGGATGTGTAAAGAAGACAGGTATGGACAACATCTACCCCTTCACACCTATTGTGAAATCTTTAGCCAGCTCAAATGGGATGTTGAACAACGCCCGCTTTGTGACTTCCCGAAACCTCATCTGGGAGAGCAAATCCTCTATTCTAGATATGGATATTGATTCGCTGAGAACGGATGGATCTGAGTCGTCATCATCAACAAAGGCATTTGTTTGCAGTATCGACTGTAACACATTCAACTGTCCATCGAAATAGAACAATAACCTCAGTTACTCACGGAGTAGAACTTGGCCACGTCGAAAGGTTTGGTTTCTGTTTGTATGAAAAAGGGCTCTACAACGACCCCTGCTTGGGCCAGATCCTGAGGGGAGATATGTCTATGGCGGGCATGAGAGGTGTAATATGGGTGCTTACTTCAAGAGTCGTCTGTGCAGAAATCTTGAGTTGTTTGGAGGAAGGATGAGGATTGTCTTCATCGGTGATGAGGAAGACCCGTTTAGTCGCCGTTTTGGGAGCACTGAAAATAGGAATGAACGGGCATACACCGGGCATTGTTTTTCTAAAGCCTACCCGTCACGTATAACCCAGTTGCAGCTCGTGAAAACGTCACCCATAGCGACGCGAGATTCGGTAGGAGGAAATTGCTTCCGTAGTTCTTCAGGATCTTCCTGAGCACCTAGTTTCTCGTGAGATCGGTTATAACACTTGAGATATGCGCTCACTATGAAGGAGTTGAATCAATTCTTGTATGACGGGTGCAGATAGGGGACCAATTGGTTGATAGAGAAACATGTTCTTTTTGATTTCTGAGCCTTGGGTACGTGATTTATCCGGGCGTCGTGTCTTGTTAGCGTGTCAGACTACTCCCGCATAGCACGAACTGTATAAGGCTCACTGTGTTAAACATTAAGATACCAAAGGAATCGTTCGGTCCTGTGATGACTTTCCGCTTCTGGAGATTCATGGCGCTGTCTAACGCGGCGTAGAGATGACTTGTCATCTTTGATTCGTCTTCAGGATCCGATCGAAGTTCGAGCATCGAAGGTGAGCAGTCTATGCAGAAGAGTATCACGTCCCTCTTAGCATCGTAAAACTATGGACGAGAATGAGTTTCCCTTTCACATAAGATTGTGTGAGTAATTTACTGAGTTATCCTGAAGTTCGTCTTCTTCATCGTCGTCAACTCTATTCCAGTCATCATATGGCGCCATGGCAAGAGAAAAGACACGAAGACACGACTTTGGAAAAGGTGAGAAAGAGAGTGGTGAACCGTGACACTGACTCATGATCAACGCGTGGAAGAAGGGCACGTGCTATTACCCACCCTCAATTGCTCATCGACATCTTCCATGACATCGACGAACTCTTCACCCCCGTTGCGGAGCGTTTCTCTCTCTGAAATTCATGCCTTTGAACCACCAACGAAGAAGATATTTATTGAGGAAGATGTCGAGACTTGGCGTCGGACGCAATCGTACCAGGATCTCAATGTATTCCTTCGAAGACTGAACGAAGCTGTTGTTGGAATTCAGTTGCCCTGGAGCTCTCAATCGCCCTGGAGCTCTCAATCGCCCAGTCAAGTATCAGAAACCCTCCTCTCTTCGAGATACATCGCTGACCTCCTTCTTCAAATAGGCTATATTGAGTATGATCACTCTGATCGATACATTGGATGAATGGATAGACGATATCCCGCCTCTTGACTCGCCGCAAAGATTCGGTAACCTTGCCTTTCGTACTTGGGGTGCAAGGTTAGAAGAGGTTTGGTGTTTCTCTCATTGCTTTTGCCTGATTCTCATCTCTGTACAGCGATCAGACATCGTGCTAGCTAGACTGCTTCCCGCTGAATATAGCGTACTCATCCCACACCTCAAGCCCCACTTTCTCACTTCTTTCGGCTCTTTTACCAGAATGGACTATGGCACCGGTCACGAAACTTCCTTCGCTATGTTTCTCCTGTCTTTGACCCTCACACGCTTTTTCGTGCCTGAGGTCGATGAAGAACGTGAGCTAGTGCTCAGAGTGTTCGTCCGATATCTCCGCCTTTGCTGGAGACTTCAGGATGTTTACCGTTTGGAGCCTGCTGGCAGTCATGGGGTCTGGGGTCTTGATGATTCGCACTTCTTGGGATATATTTTTGGTAGCGGTCAACTGCGAGGTTCTCAGTTTCTCCTTTGCTCGAAATCGACTCTGGTTCTGACGTCGTTGATTTCTCAGCTCAGGATGAAATTCCAGTATCGGCCGTTCTGCGCCCCCCTTTGCCACCATCCAATCTATACTTCATGATGATTATGCGTATCCACGAAGTCAAACACGGTCCATTTCACGAACACTCATCTCAGCTTCACTCGATCGCAGTCGGTGTACCGAACTGGACCAAGGTTAATTCCGGCTTATTCAAAATGTACGAGGTGAGTTCTGTTCCCGCGCTTCCTTGTATGATCAAGCATTAATCTTTTCAAACAGGCTGAAGTTCTTGGTAAAAGAGTCGTCGTGCAGCACATTCCTCTTGGTGGTCTTCTACCCTGGAAAGACGGATCTCCTCATAACTCAGCGCAGGCTCGCACCACGCCTTCAGATGGCACGCTATACTCGGGCTCTGCAGCAACACAAGCACCTTGGGCTCAAACTCCCAATAATCGATACAACACAAATGCAATAGACTCGCCTGTGACCTTGCCGCCTTGGTCTTCCGGGCTTCCGTCATCAATGTCGATACCTCCACGGCAGTCATACAAAGATGTTTACTCTTCCTCGCAGGCCTCCATGCCTCCGCCGCGCTCAACTAGCGGAGGAATCAGAGGGTTCAAAGATTCACAGCCTGTATGTTCGTCTCTATCTGCCTTTTCAATGATCTGACACTGACTTGGATTTAGCCTACCGGCTAGATCGAAGTGCCAGCGGTCCAGCACTTATACCCAACTACTACACAAACTCAACGTCAACCTTAATGTCGACATGGAATCTATCTCAGCGTATCATTTGCATCATGTATTCACTGTGCTCTTCATTGTGTATAACGTACTTCCACGAGTTCTTTCTTGCGTCTACGATACTGTTGCTTCAGCCCATGATGACGTGCAATTCTGTCCACGATAGCCACACTCAAATCCTGCCACTTCTCGTGATGCAGATCGTAGGATTTCACTCCATCGTAAGCGGAGCATAAGCTCAGGCATTTACACTCGCGAGATGTTTTGCCAGAGCAGAATTAGTCTGCTTATTCTTTTATTGGAATAGGTGATAGTGGTAGAATTACGGATGCTTGCTTCGGTAATACAGTGGACCGACATGATGCGAAAATGTGTAACACAAGAGAAAGTAACATGAAAAACATAGCGATAGATGTGTGCAGTGCATGCGAATTGGAAAAATAACGAGGATGGATAGCGTTTGAAGGGTTTCAATCACCAGCATGATCACCATTCAAATTCTCTAGGTACGGAATGAGTGAGTGAAAGGTTGAATGAATAATGTTGGGATGAATGAACGTACCCTGTACATTTAGAGAACAGGTAATCTTTTCCATTAACATGTATCATCCCGTCTTTCAAAATACATTTCCATTTGTTCTTAACTCGAGCAACCTGGCGCAGAAAGTCAGTCCATCATTTGAAAGGACTAGATCCAACGCACCTTGTCATAAGTACAAAATACAATGTCCGTCTCACCTACGGCACCATCGTCTGCTTCCTCTTCATCTCCTGTGTCCGAGTCGTCTAAATCACTATTGATTGCTTCCGGGTCTTCAGAAGTACTAGTTGACGCTTGCGGCTGTGGCAGAGATGGATGTGTGGACCGTGGCGCGTATGGTGGCGGAGTTTGAGAATCTTCATCGGATTCGTCTTCAGATGGTCCATCAAGCTGAGGAATGCGACCCGCACTACCTCCGCCACCGGTATGGTTACCTGACGGAGCGGACGGGGCAGCCATTGGCACAGGAGGAGCCGGAGAAATGTTTGTCGGCGGAACGTATGGTCGGCCGAGCGGGACACCCGCACCGTTGGCAGTCATGGTTTGCACGGGTGGCGGTCCTGGAGGGAAAGAGAGTATACTGGTTTGGCCACCGTATTGAGGAACCGCGGGTTGACGAGAGCCGTTGATAGCGGGACCAGGGAGGTGGGGAAGTGCGAACGCCATCTGAGGAGCAGTCTGAAGCATGTAGCGAGTGTCTATAGGCTCTGCTTTTACGCCTGGGTGCGAAGGTTGACCGGTATAGGTGTGGGGTGGTGGTGCGTACGGTGCATGAGCAGGAATCATATGCATAGTAGTCTGAGCTTGGTACATTTGCTGAGGCGCTTGAGGTACATGCACTACTTCGAAATCAGCGACATGGGAGTTGATGATTTTGTTCTCCCATTTCTAGATAGCGAAAAATGAGTTTCTCGAAGCATCCTCCTCTTGCCACTTTCAACTTACTCGCTGTAACTCAGCAAGAACTTCTTCAGAAACACCATACTCTTCGAACTCGGGCTTGATAGCAGCCACAACATCATCAATTACCGCACGATAGACATTGGGCTCCAGAAAACAGAGTCATTTCAACCTGAGAAGCAGCTACATCCAGAAAGGTTGTAGCTCACCACAATTTTATTGGACATTTTCAGCGACGCTGAACGCTGGCTAAGGCACGACGACGACGACGAGACTCAGCTGCGGACAGGTGGTGGGAAGAAAAAGAGCGCAACAGCCTTATATACCAAATGACATTTGCCTCCCTAGGGTAGATTGAAACTCCGCAACCGGCAAAAGCCGAGAGCGCACGGACCAGGTAGTACGCGCGGCGCCACCACCAATGACTTCACGAAATCAATTTTTATCACAAACCTCCATGTTACAACCGCATTTTCTAATTTCTGTGGTGCTCTTGTGGCTCTTCGTAAATTGACAAATGACGCTGCACGCTCCAGGATAATGACGTTGGACATCGTCTGAACAATTCATAAACCGCACAAAGTTTCTTCCAAGGTTCCCTCACATTCTATCTTTGCAACAACATACATACCTCTTACGATGCCTTTGTTCAAACAAAACTCTCGTGAACCTTCTCCTCCTCCTCAAGAAGAGTCCACTCGCAAGGGTACTCTTTTTGGACGTCGCCAGCGTTCTACTTCCCCTGCTCGCTCGAACAACACCCATCATACGAGGAACAGCTCCGACTCTGATAGTCTCGGTCGAGCCGGCAGCACTCGTAGCGGCGGACTCTTTGGTGGACGCATCGGTGGTAAAGGCTTCCCACATAATGGTATTTCTTATCTCTGTCTAGGTATCATCGTACACATATTGACCAATCCATCTAGATCCTAGTATCATGGCCGCTCGCCAGAAAGTCTCTGAAGCCGAAGATTCTGAAAAGGCCGCAGATCACGCTCTACAACAAGCTAGGGCCAGCGTGAAGGCGGCGAGAGATCATGTCAAGTTCCTTGAGAAAGAAGCCGAGGATGAGTAAGTTCATCTTTTCTCTAACTGCTATAGCTACTCCAATATATCTTTCGCAGTGCCCATCGTGCCAGGCTCAAGCAAGCCGAAGCCAAGGTCGTCAGCAGGTCCGCTCGTGGATTAGGCCGTCACGGTTAGATTTTTATACATACCTCATGCCACCGCCGTTGTGTTGACGGAGGAGAGTTATACCGACGATGCACGACGAATAATCAAAATCTCGAACTAATACTATCTGAAACTGTATGTTAACATCAAATCATGTATTCTACTTACCCTTCTTTATATACCCAAACCCCGAACCTTCGTGTCTTCTCTCGTTTGAGTCGTTCAGGGAGTCTGCATGCCTTTGCACCAGAAGTGAACAAGCAAATACTACGGGTTCCTCAAACTTACTGTTCAATAATCTTTGCAAGCGAAGCGAAGCCAATGACTTCATGTGTGGACCGTAGAGCAGATGCGCTCAGAAGGTGCACTCAGAGAGAGTTGAACTCGATTCAATCCTCGAACTCTAATCGTTTCCTCAGCAAGTCTTGAGACTAGTTTATCTGGTTTTTGAGCGTTATGATGAGTCTAGATCTCAAGCTTTATTCATTTGGGGGAGATTTTGGGATCAGGAATGTGATTTGGACGTGCTCATAACTTGCTCTGTGAGTTTTGTTCTTCATACTGATACTATCGCTACTCAACTAGGATTAGGCTTCGCCACCGTGCCACGGTGAATATCTTGTTTAGTACGTATCAGGATGGGAAGCTGTGAAGCTGTGAAGTAAACTAAACTTACTAAAGCGAGTCAAGCGTCATCACTTTGTGGCTTGAATGCTCAAGGCATTGGTATAAATGATTTCATTGGCATCAGTACAAATTCCACTCCACTTCATCTCAAACGATGAGCACATATAGTGCCTCAGAATCCAGCAGCATATTCACCAGTCGGGGAACGTGTAGTTCGTCATCGACCATTCCAGGACTTGGTTATTATTCTGGCAAAGTCATTGAACGCCTTGGTTCTGCGGTAGTCAATGGAGTGGATGCCATTCTCATTCGACACAGACTAGCTCAGATCAAGGCCAAACTTGGTCCAAAGTCTGATGGTATAGCCAAGGCTGGTGTCGTTAAAACCCTGTATGATGATTTACTCGAATTGTCTCGGTATGTCCTCTACCTTTATGATACATACATCATCATTGATTCCTACCTTTAGTCCAATATACGGTTTATCTATACGGACACAAGCATTCCAGGTAATCATGAGCAAAGTTGGAGGCATGGTTTTCGAAGACTTAGCACAAGCCGTAGCTGATTGGTCACCCTCGGAATCGTACAATCTCCTGAAGACCATGATGGCGTGTTTACATCTGGATACGAGGTGTGTCTTTACCTAAAATATTTCGCTATACCCTCTGAATAATGCTGGTGAAGCCACTCTCAGATTCAAGCAATGAACATTACGGATGAAACTAAGACACCTGCACATTTGAGCAGACTTCTTGCTGCTGGTAACGATGGCTATAAGAGTCATTTACCATTTTTCTCATCGGAAAATGTCTCCCCAAGGAGTTTTGCCATGCCCCTCCTCTTATTCATTGCACTTTTAGTGGCTTTGAGCTCAAAATCTTCGTTCTCAAGACTCGTCACCGAAGCAGGTCTTCCCTCCTTCATTAACAACTTCTATCCCACTATCTCAATAGCGCCACTCGAACAACGGAGATACTTGTATCCAGCTTGTTTGACGATACAGGCCCTCCTCGAGGTTTTGGACACTGAAATTGATTCCCTTTCTATACCCCGGTTGAAATGCATCCTCGATGGGACTTTCCACCAATCTACTCCCAGTCATTTCACTGTTTCACAACACGATTGGCCCGAATCCATGGGACCACTAAGGGTGTTCATTTTTATCACAGCCCGAAATTTCTGGTTGGAAGAACTTGAACTTCTAGGAATTGCAGTATCGCGTTAATAACGAGCAGTGTGTAGCTGCCCGCTTGCCACCGTCATCCAGCCTCCCTCAGAGGGAAGAACGGAGAGGTGGGGACAGAGAGGATATTTAGCGACTAGTGCAGAAGTGGAGAATCTGTCAAGATCTTGGAGAGCTGAACAGGGTCACCGAGATAGCAGCCCCAAGGTGATCTCAGGATGAAACAGCAGTGTCTTAGTGGCCACCGTTACCCACTGTTACCTATCACTTGGCTTCAGGGGTTTGAGACAGCAGCCTGGAGTCAAGGCCGTAATTTTGTTCCTACGTGGAAGGAAGAGGTTACTTCACATATGAACGGATGCCTTTTGGACTCACTGGAGCACCTTCAGCGGTGGCCATTCTAGTGTAATTCAGAGTAGAAATACTTTGAACTTGATAATGAGTGGTGTTGGATACCTTTCTGTATAATAGTACATGCTCTTTAGCTTCTCTATGACAGCCGCCCTACATTCTAAACCCATTCCCTTGGTTCCTTCAAAACCCTGACCAGCTTACCCTCTTCCGTCTCCTCGTCTACACCAAGTTCCGACATATACTCCCACCTCGCCGTCTCCGGTAAACTCATGAGTATACTCTCCACTCTCGCTCCAGGCGTCATCAGACCGAATTTGGTACCCCGATCGATAACAAGGTTGAACTCAACATAACGCCCTCGTCGAATGAGTTGCCACCTTCTCTGTGCATCCGTATACGGTGTCTTTGCACGTTGTTCGACTATAGGTACATACGCCGGGACGAACGCGGCTCCGAGACTCTGTACGAATGCGAACAGCGAATCGACCGTACGAGGGTGATCAGGTGGGTTATCTGGCAGACGAGTGTGTGGTCCATCGTGTAAATCATCGAAGAAGATGCCTCCAATCCCTCTCGATTCGTTACGATGAGGGATATAGAAATATTCATCGCACCAATTCTTCAAAGCAGGGTATATATCTGGCGAAAAAGCATCGCAGGCAGTTTTATGAGTTTGGTGGAAATGGCTCGCATCGGATTCATATAGATAGGAAGGTGTCAAGTCTGAGCCTCCGCCGAACCACCATGCGAGAACTTTTGGATCGGAGTTGGGAGAGTTCGCGGTAGCGATCGCAGGTTCTGTTATCTCGAAGTACCTATAATTCGCATGACACGTCGGAGCGTGTGGGTTTTTAGGATGAATCACTAGACTGAGTCCAGCTGCGAAGAAGGGCAAACCACCGGGGGCATCTTCTGGAAGAGGAATCGTCGCGTGATCTGCGCGCATCTGCTTGATGGCTGGAGGAGGAAGAGTGCCATGGACGATGGAGATATTGACACCAGCTTTTTCGAGGACGAACTCTGATGATGGTTTCGAAGAATCAATCAACGACCCAACTCAGATCAGAGAGAAATCTACGTACCTTTAGACCCCGCATCCGTTGGAACAGCAAAAACACAAGATTGCCCCATACCTCCTTCGGGCCTTATCCAGCTATCCCTCTGGAATTTCGGAGCATCGGGGTCGAGGTTCTCAAGCGCCTGGACGATTTCGTCTTGCAAAGAACGGATCCATGTTTCCATTCTAGAGCGCATCGTATGTTTTTGTGGAGAATCTCCTTGAGCTAAGGCTGGAGAGGACATCGTGGTAGAGGTATTAGTTTGCGAAAGCGACGCATCGTAAAATAAGTGGGAGGGAAAACGAGAAAACGAGTTTTGATTGGTTGACTACGCTACATTAAGAAGTTCTCGACAGAGCTGGACCGGTCCGAGTGTTGTCCCGACTAGGCCGAATGTTGGCATCAGATACTCTACAGACTCTACCCTCCTCCATCGTGTCTCCACGAGGAAAAAGCATCAAGCCTGCGCTAAGCAACAGTATATGCGAGTAGAAGAAACAGCATGATTCTTGAGCAACATTGCAAGAACTTGGAAGGGATATTCTGCGTGTGATGTAGAACGTTCCGCGCTACTCATACTGACTTCCGATGAGCTCCTTTCCACAGTGGGCCATTTCATTGTTTCGGAAGATTTTCATCACAGAGTCCCGGCATTGAGCTTGAACGCAGCGGCATAGTTAAATCCCCTACCTCTTCCAGCTTCTTCCGCTGGTAAGAATTGATCAAACGGGTCGAGGGCTGTGTCTCGGGGCTATCTCGACCGAGGGCTTTGCGCCTCGGGACGAAGAGCCAGGTTATCTTCTGTCTGTTACTTACTACCATGACCCCTCCTCTTTGTTACTACCAAAAACGCTACGTTATGCTTGAGTTCCAAGCATTATAGTGAGTACCAGCGTCAAAATCAGTCACCAAGATTCATACGCTGAAGTTCAAACTTCCTTGAACAGATTCCTACTTTCGGACTCTCCATAACTCAAAACAATTTGCTGCTGTACGACTTGACTATCTTTGCTACTGATCGAATATCGCAGTGAATTTGCCGGTCAAATTACTCGACTGTTCCGTTCAATAGTAAGCAGAATGTTTTCTAGGCCCAAGGCAACGTTTTCATTGTTCACAGAAAACACCCTCCTCAACCATGCTACCTCAGCTTCCTTCAGCTCTCAGAATTCGACTCTTCTTCGTACTATTCGCCCTTGTTCCAACTCTACTAAATCTCAATGTGGTTGCTGTTCCCATACGCGACACCCCGGAAAGTAGACGTGAGGACATATCCCCCTCTTCATTTTCTGATCGAATCTAATCAAGAACATACTTGATACGCGGACTACTATTCTCAGACTTGGATGGGACTCTGAAGGGTTACCTGCTCTTTTCTTCGGGCTCGACTATGGACTCTCAGCTCATCGCGATCATACCGGTCGCCTGTGCGTTATGCGTACCCCATTCCCAAAGGATAAGAAAAACGCACCCATCATGCGACGCACTATGAATCTTGGACCAAATTCACAGCCTCTTGTAGCGTATTCGATAGCCGTCTCCAGAAACAATATCGATTAAAGCGCATGGAGAATCTCGAGGCGCTTGCCAAGATCGTCGCTGAACATAGCATTCCCATCATCGGCGATAGTATCGACTTTATAGATGCTGTACTCGTTTACATGACGCGTATTCCTACTCACGACAAAGAGCATGGAAATGTAGTCGTGAAAGCCGATCTCCTATCAGAATGGAATGCTTTGAAACCGAAGTTGAAGAAGGATCTTGGGCTCACTGGACCTGCAGTGTTACTATGACTAGTGGTGGTCGTCATGTAACAGGCTGGAGTATGTACATTGTACTACTGTTTTCAAACTTTAGATCAAGTAAAAGTACAAACCTGTCTACAAGAGTCGAACGGGCAGAGAAGAAAACAGGCCGAAGTTCGGCACAAATAACTCCAATTACAGCCGAACATCACTTCACCTTCCCCCCGACGATGGCAGACCAAGCAGAACACGCTTTCATAAAGACATTCACCAGTACTATATCTACCCAAGCAATAATTTACGGAGACGACTACCAACAACCTCCTGAAAATTCTCTGAAGAAGATCCCGGTGTTAGCAGGTGTACCCGTGCCAGAGCCACCAGCGAGCAAAGTAGAAGCTGTCTCTTCATCTGGTATTGTCTTCCACAATGAATACGCGTATCATTCGTTGACTCTCCGCTTCAGCCACACTCAATCTCCTCGTTAAATCTACCAAGCCACCAGTGACTTACACACTCTCCGGCATCCACCCCACTGACACCATTGCTGCCATCAAGCAGCATCTCTCAACCACCAATCCGACTGCTCCCGCTCCAGACGCACAGAGACTACTTTTGAAGGGCAAGGCATTGGCGGATAACAAGCTGTTGAAAGAATATCCAGTGAAAGATGGTGACACGATTAATCTCATGGTCAAGCCCGGCGTGGATTGGAACCCTTCTGCACCTCCACCTGTTGTGGAACCACAACCGGTGTCTCTAAGCTCTCCTGCTCCAAAACTGGCCACTAGCATGACTGGATCATCATCCTCTTTGTTACAAGGAGGTGCGCCTGCCTCAACACCGAAACGCCACCAACGCATACCCTCTGTCGTCCTATCTCCGTCACCTTCTAATGAGGATAACGGCGATGCACAACCAAGAAAGGATGTCCTTCTAACCCTGGACACTACTGACTTGGGCTTAGGCGCAAGTAGTACCTCCGTACCAAAAGAGGCTTTGGGCGCGTATCATTTGACCATCTCCAGTCCGGAATTCTGGGAAAAGTTGATCCAGTTCTTGAGGTAATTCTCACCTTTACCCGGGAAACACTGTAATCAACGATTATTCTGCAGGAAGGAATTTACGAATGAATCGGACGCTCTCGCCGCATTTGAAGACTTCCTTGCTGCGAGTAAGGGGAGCTTGACTGCGAGCGATATTGCGAAGATACGAGACCATGTGGGCGTTGTTGGGATGGCTGGCACATGAATGAGAGAAGAAGAGAAAGATCATTCCTTACCACGGTTGCGTTATAGTCGGGGCTTATCATACACTCAAGGTCAATTCTTACGACTGTTCACCATTCTTTTGTTGATCAAGAACCTTTTGCAGTCATATTCTGTTTAATGGAAACTCGTGTTTGCTTGTAACGAGTTTTCTATCAAGATAATAAACCATCTGTTTCTGTTTTTCCCGATGTTTACCATGAGACCAGTTCAACCACAACTCGTAGTCCCTAATTCGTCAACGCACCCACCGAAATCTTTCTGCTGCTCACAGGATGCAGGTGCTATGTTTTTGCTTCTCCTGAAATTGTGGACTGGGTACGCGACCAGAGAGGAGATTAACCACGGGAACCTCAAGATACCCTAGTAATCCGGTAGCTCATTTTGACACCGAGGTTTCTCAGGAACGTGTGGATTCTGGAATCTCATCACGGTCCTGAAGTGGGATTCTTCATTCTGCCTTGTCCATTCTTCTTGTCCTTGTACTCGAAATGTATCACTGATTCGATTTCGAACATTCACAGATCATCCGAACACACGATTTCCGTCGTCACCAGTTTCACGAAATGCTGATTGCCTATCTTGCCAGTGACTATTGTTCGTTCCTGTTACTATTTTACTGAATCCTATCTCGAAGATCAAGACGAAATGCTCGGCGAATGGTTCTCTCCTGCTCCGAGCCCGACCTCGAATGTTAGTCTCATGTTACAATCGTTGTTTATATGCAATACCCAATCTAGCAATCATCCGGTACGTGGCACTGAGTGGATGTGTATATTCCCGTATGATTTACTGATAGGCTGAGCTATATAATTATTATAACCTATTACAACCTAGGTTTCGTGTTTGACGGTTTCTGTGGATGCATTAAAGGTGGTCGCAAATAAACACTCCTCCTTGTCTGTCGGCTGTTTCATTGCCCTATTCTGAGGTATGTTGGTCTATCGGTGCTCATCTGGAAACATGCCTTGTATCTGACTTCCAAATCTATACCAGGTCGTAGGCGCGTTACCGGAGTTTGTACCAAGGTGCGCCATAAGTCCCGGTGTCCTGATTTTTCAACTGATTGGCGTCATGAGGCAGGTCGATGCGATGTTCAAGGGAGAGCAAGTCACAGCATAGCAGAAGTCATTTTCGTCGAAACGTCCGAATATTGCATCTCCTTGCATGAAGAGTCAATCCTTCCAGCCCCTCAGACACATCCGTTTGGCTTATTAGCAAGGGCGCTCGCTAGACGTTTGAGCTAGTGGACGTCTATCTCCTTATCACGATTCATGGGCGCAGATTCGACCTACGTATAAATACGATCCTGGAGAGCCAAAACTCTCTATTGCGCCGTGCGTACATCAGCGACCTTGCTCCCCATTTTCGTGCAGGACACGATCGACTTTGGTTTTTTCTTACTTTGCTGGCGACGTAACCTTCGATACACTATGCTCTTCTTCAATCACATTGAACGCCAGTGGAACACCGCAAGGCTGCTCTTTCCCCTCATATCGATGATTACAACCACTACCGCTTTGCCCATCCGTTTCAGGAGAGATACTGCGCCTGCCAGTAACTCTGTTGACACTGTGGCCAACTACATGCAGACCGCCTTACAGACGTACCTTGCTGGTCAAAATGGCGTCACCAATTTCCACGCCATTGCAGATGGTTGGAAGACGATTGACTTTGCGGGCAAGGGAACATCGCTCACAGGAGACGAGGCAGCGAACAGCATCTTCTATATCGCCGATCAAATCCAAGGCGCGACGACGACGATTTCGTATAGCGGGATGATGGTATCCTTCATGGAGGACGTGAACGTTGCCATGAGCCTGAACATGAACGGAGTGAACAGCCCAGCTGTCACCAAGGCTCAGCAAGCTTCTAGCAAAGCATGTTTCTCAGGGATGGCCGCTGCTACTACCAAGGCATCCAAAGAGTATGCCGAGCAGAACTCTGGTCGTGCTCCGAATGTCACTTCTCCCGAGTTCCTCCAGTTTGCCGCCCAAGATCCGGACTATACCCAGCCTGCCGCTGTATGTCAAAGTGCAACGAATACGTACCAGGCTGCGCTCAGTCATGCCGTTGGAGACGATTTCTATATCTTCTCTGGAGCGATGAACAACATCAACCAGCTCACGCAGTCCCTTACGCTCATCGAGGGACTCAATATGGAAGTTTCTTCGGCGACCACGTCGGCAGGCTTAGGAAAGGGGAAGTACAAGCCGTACTACAGCTTCCCCACCTTGAACGGAACGATGAGCGCCTGGCAGTCCACTGGCGATGGGTCTTCATCATCTCCTGCTTTCACCTGGAGCAGTTCTTCTTCCTCTGGTTCGACAACGAATACGACATCGTCTAGTGGAGCTGGAGTTGGTTTCTTCTGGGAAGATCTCTCCGGCAGTGGCGCAGGTTCCAGTTCGTCGTCCAAATCCACATCGAATGTCACCTCGGTGGGGATGTCAGTATCTTTCGGTCAGATCAGTATGTTCGGGGTGGATTTCGGACTATGGGATGCCATCGAAGTCGCAGAATCACTTCAGAATCCCCCTGATGAAATCACCAAGAAAGGTGTACCGGCGTTCCAGAAGTATTATGGGTCCGCAAGTAAACCTGGACCTTTGGCTAGCTGGAAAGATCAGGCTCTGATCGTGTATCAGGTGCATCAGTCTTATCTCATCCAGTATCTGTCCTTCATGGAACTCACACTTTTCTTTTTCTCTTGTAGCCCTCTTTCTCCGTTGAATTCTCCAGCGCTGACGAAGCCTCCGAGTTCCACAAAACTGCCGCCACGGCTGGGTTCTGCATCTTTATCATCTGTGTCGGCGGTAGTGGAAGTTCTTCGAGTAGTACGATGAACTACTCAACCGGTAGTAGATTCGTGACGTACAACGATACAACGAATCAAGCGTATCTGGTTGGCTTCACCCAAACGAATTTCTTCGTCAATCAAGGACCACAGGATGACAGTAATTGGTCGTTGTTGGCAGGCAACAATACCGATACGGCGTCATCCAGCACCGACAGCAGTTCTGTCTCCACCAATAATTCGACGACAGATGCTGGTTCTTCAAGCTCGGACTCGGGTACGGATACAGACTCTGCTTCCACCGGGGATTCGTCCAGTGATACCGGTTCTGTTTCTTCCACCAATGATACGACATCAGCTCCCTCGTCATCTCCACCTCCCTCCTCTCCTTCGAAGAACAATGGCACATCTTCCAACGATTCATCATCCACAGATAGCTCCACTAGCGACAGTTCCTCCACTTCCGCGCCCGATGGGACGTCAGCCAACAGTGACTCCCCGTCTGACGATCCATCATCCAGTTCCGCGTCCGATGGAACGTCGGCTACTGATTCAACTTCTACAACCTCTGCCAACAACGAGTCTCCTTCTGACACTCCTTCGTCTGCATCTGGAACTGCAGCTGACAAGAAGGATCCTAGTTCCAGTTCGGCGGCCCCCAGCAAGTCTACGAGTGAAGTCGCTTCAATGAATCGGCGATGGCGGCGCCTTCGTTAACCAGACAGCCCCCGTGTACTCATTATTCTGATCAAGACGTCAATAAACGCTTGTGTATCTTAACCGATATGCATATGAATCATTGTCCCTCGAACATCCAGAATTGTTGAGCTTCTACCGAAGGATTGAAAGGTTCCTATTCATGAAATGACCAGGCTGCTACTCATAGTATACACATGTTTCTGACTGCCAGCTGCCTGATCCTTGAGGGAAGAAATGACCCAGTAAGTAATATCATCTAGCCAGCATCCGCCTACATTCGTTTGCACCAACACCAACTTCTAGGCCCCAGTGATCCATATGGAGTACACGAGACCGATCGGTGAGTATCACCTTTCATTGACCATGCCTGTGGAGACAATGATTTTACTCTCTGTGGAAGTTGAGATTGTCCTCGACTGAAACTCGGATGACACTGAAAGTTCTCTATTGCATGCGCACACTGCACAGTAGCAGTCTTCTATTCACATCAACACCCATTGTCACCGACTCGTTTTCGTATTCTATTGAGGTTTGTTCCCTAATTTCGTATGTTCGCGTCCCCCCTAAACCCCAAATATCAGAAGCTCATTCAACCATCTCACAGAACCCACATATACATAACATATGGAGCTGAGTGTTGATCCAATATGGTTCCAACACCCTCAACGTCACTCAAAACTTTGAAGGTAAAATCGGCATCGTTCAATGTCACATTCGTTATAGCTTTTCCCAGTCGAGTCATCCGTTTTGTTGGTCGCTCAATCCCATTCCCGGTCTCCTTCTATCTCTATATGACTCAACGGTGATCTAAGATGGTTGACAGTGAAGATTGACGAAGATGGCTTAGGAATTACTATCAACATTACCGTGGTTTATCATCGTTCCACTCATTCATAGTAGGGTTCCCCAGGGCCCATACTAATATTTCATCTCGGTCTTTTTGTTCCTTCTTGATTCCGGCTGGCTTACAGTGAAGCTCATATGACGGTGAGAGATATTTAGATGTTCTATTTTGTGCAACAACCACGATGTCGATTTCCTTTCAAATCATTGATGTATTCACCCACAGACGCTTTCTTGGAAATCCACTTGCCATCGTCATCCTACACCACGCCGATTTGGATTCTATCCACACACAATCTCTCACACAACAGCAAAAACAACTCCTCGCGCGTGAATTCAACCTATCAGAAACTGTGTTCATACATACCACACAAAGAAACCACAATGATCCTAGCGAACCTTTTGTGATTGACATCTTCACTACCACCGAGGAACTACCGTTTGCTGGCCACCCTACGATAGGTGCAGGTTGGTTCTTGGCTCAACGGTGGAAGACGAGGACGGAGTTTAGGCTATCTACGAGAGCTGGGGAAATCCTCGTGACAAACACCTCCAGGGTCAATGGCTCTGTGGGTTCTGCCAATATGGACGGTGTGAATGAGGATATGCCAGCGAAGCTTGTGAGGCTTCAAGTTCCTATAGATTTCATGACCCACCCTCTCTATCATTCTCCTGGTCTGTCAACCCTCAAATCAAAAGTCCACCAACCAGAACTCGAGCCAGATGACTACGTCAATGGAGTGGAAGGTGCCGAACCTGTTGCGTCAATCGTAAAAGGGATGTCGTTCATCCTGATCCAGCTGAGCAACGAGGGTGCTCTCGCTAGGATGAAACCGCTCTATGGAATAACCGAGGCTGAGCTTCGCGTTCCGGATAATCATCTGGGTGATTGGAAGGGGTTTAGCTCCTTGTATGTCTTTGTCATTGGTTCCAATGATACCCATTTGGGATCCGCAGACACGAATGATTCTATCTTCGACGAAGTCACTGACACCAACGCCAATGATATTATCCGTATCCGGACTCGGATGCTACATAGCGGCGGACTCGAGGATCCTGCGACGGGATCTGCCGCGTCGACACTATGTGGGTGGCTCGCAGTCCAGAAGGGGGCTGGTAATTGGAGGTTTGAAGTCATCCAAGGTATAGAGATTGGAAGGGAAAGTCGGATCGGTGTTTTGGTCGATGTGGATGGGCACGGTTCTGTTACTAAGATCGAGTTGCTGGGAGGCGCCGTCAAGGTTGCGGAAGGAGTTCTTCAGGTCTGAAACTCCCTACTACAGTGTATAATAAACAGTGTTTCAAAGCTCATGAAAGTCAGTCAATGAAATAAACAATTCTCGCTTTCAAGCAATAAGTAGAATACATGGACTTGGTCTAATAGGTATGGTATATTTATAACCTGCATACTACAAATACAGGTCGCATAGATCGTAATCGTAACTATCGTACTATCATATAGTTGTCCGCGAATACTCAAATGTTGTTTGGCATTTGGGGGGGAACTACTATGTACAAAGGATGAGCGTGCGGGTGGCAAAAAGGATAACCTTGCGATGAAGAATATGGTGAGATGAAGAATATGGTGAGGATGAACGGTGACAGTGTGATATGCAGTCATAGTCCGCGAGCTAGATGTGGGGTACGCGTGCTGTATAATAAAGAGTTCGATGATAGGATAACATACCCTTGAGTTTGGTCATTCATCATAGATCGTCAGCCATATGTTCCAGTCATCACCTCAATCCCTTCTTAGCCTATCGACCTCAGGTTCGACCGGCGCAGGAGCAGGCCTCGGATCAAGTAACCTAAGCGTCTTATCATCCTCTGGACGTCTCCGATAAGGATGGTTTCGCTTGAGCGAATGAAGTGGTGGAAGCGGAAGAGGCGCAAGGTCTCGTTGCGGACCATCGACAAGACCTGCAGTCAAAGATCCTGCAACAGTCGGACCTCCCGCAAAGCTTCCTGCAGTGATATTCACCGGCTCGCTAAGACGGACGAGCTCGGCACTACGGACAAGGTCAGAAGTTGTAGCAGTGATGGACGTCGTTGTCGTTCGTAAATCACCGAGGCGAGGTGCAGGCGATGGACCTGGAACGCCGGGTCCGTAGAGCAACGACGGTATGTTCGTCCCGCCACCTCCGCCGCCATAGATTGACCCAGCCGATCCGACTGAGCCAGGAGACCTCGCAGAGCCCGCAGAACCAGACGCAGACGACTCTGTGCTAGGCGAGGCAGGCGTCCCTACCCTATCGTCCATGTACGTATTCTGAGGCGAATGAAACGCCGTGTTCATAGTGTAAGGGTTTGAGTACGAAGACACCCCGCGCGGGATGGAGTACACGTTCTGGTATTGGGACGAATGAGGAGTGGGCATAGAAGGTACAGGAGCAGGTGATGTAGGCGACATTGGGGAGACAGGAGACATGGGCGGTGCTGGTGAGTGAGGAGGAGGGATGTTGCTGCTGCTGTCGTTTACAAGGGTATAATTCTGTGGCAGAGACGATGTGCGGTTGGAGGATGAGTTCAAGGACACAGGTGGCGGTGATTGGTATGAATTTGGAGGTGACTGCTCGACGTATTCTGGACGCGATAGGTTCGGGTAGTGTCCAGGAGAGGCTTGTGGATGGTGCTCATCATACCAAGATGTCGACTGCGGTGGTGGCAATGGTTGTACAGGTGAATACATATGATCAGGAGGTCCTGGGGTATTGTATGTCGGCGATACATAGGATGAGCTAGACGCTGGTCCTGCGATGACCCGAAGGGTCATCGACGACGGGTCATGGGTATATTCTGTAGACACGATACGGTGCCCGTTCTGGTATGGAGTACGTGTCGGTTGCGGAACATGGCGAGAGCTGATGATGGGTGTCGCAGCATAGGGAAGGTTATGTTCCGGTGGATGTTCTGGTATCTGTGGGCGCTGTGGATGCTGTGCGTAGGCCGGATAGGGCTCGTACATCGACACAGGATGGGATGTCGTAGGCGGATAGGGATATGGCGAAGGGAATGGAGCGTATGTCCTGTTCGTTATGGACGCGGAAGTAGACGCAGAAGCGGAGCCTGAGGCTGCATCGTTCATGCGGGTCGTCGACGCCGACGACTCTTCTGCGGCCTTGTTGCGGCTCTTGTTAACCCTCGTGCTCTTGAACATTCCTTCCGGGACATTGAGGTCGCCCACACCAGCGTAGTCATCAATCGTACCGAGGTTATCGACCGTGAGTTGTGTAAAATACGCGGCTGCAATTCGGATATCATTATCATCACGGGTCCGCCTGACAGCGAGAACGATTTAAAGGGTCCTACTCACTGAGATGCCACTTCCGTCTACCTTTCTCTGTTTCTATCCAAACGGAATAGGTCTGTTTGACGAGAGGATCCCAATCTTTGGGTGCCTGTGGTTTTTCGGAGCTACTACGTGGAGGTTGGATAGATATATGTAAGCAGGCAGGTAGAATGGAGGTAAGCATTTGCTCACCTCGCTTGTCCAGCAGACTCAGGCGGTGAATATTTCTCATAGTAAAACAAGAACTCCTATGGTGTACAGCGTATCAGCTAAACGATCAGCAAGAAACGGAAGCAAAAGCGGAGGAAAACAAGAAAACTCGGAAGTAAAATCAAAGCCGAAAACGGTTATCCAGATCTCGTTTAGCTAAAAAGCTAACAACTTACATCTCGGACTCTTGAAGGACTCCATCTTCTTCCTTCAGTAAACCTCTCAATTCCCAGCCCAGTGATCTCCGTATGAGGACCTCTTTCTTCCCAAGCATATACACAGCCAGAGCCAAGCGCCATTCGCTCGTCCGCATCTAATCTTCGTGTAACCATCTCCAGGTGTCCTTGGTGTACGGCGTAAAATATCTTGTGTGCATCGAGTGTCGAGCGAATGCGAACATTTTGAAGGGTAGGACGTTGCTGCCTGACCATTTTGTGTCGTATTTATCGTGTTATGCCAACCAGCGCTGAGGAATTTCTTCTTGAATATAGTTTTTTTCTCCGCCTTTTGGGTGGCTTCTGATTGGAGGAAGGAGGGATTCGAGGTATGGAGCTGAGTTTAAGGTACAGGTAAAAGGCAGAAAGGCAGAAACTCAAAGGAAGGCCCAGCGAATGGTCCAGGGCGGTCTTATTCTGTTTTGTAGATTTAAGAAGAAGACATGAAGGTGAAGGAGAGTGAGAGAAAAGCTCATATGATTATAGGAGATTTCCTAGTCCGATTTCTGATCTCTTTTGATCCCCAGTTTCTCATTCATCCGAAAACTCGCGCTAAGGGTTCTCATATTGCTTTTTTGGATTCTATGTATTTTATCTACCGATTTGCCCCCTTGAAATTTAGTTCTCCCCTTTGACATTCTGTAAACTTTTGTCGCCGTTCTGCTCCCGTATTTTCGCTTCCTTTTTGGTGAACAACTTTCTTATGAGTTGGGGACCCTGAGCCAACCTGCTGGGAGGAAAGCGAAGGCTTGCGAAGCGTTCATCGTTCAACGTATCATTCATTTCTTTCACACAGGCCGATTCCATCTTTTGATGCCGATCTCTTGAATAACATAAGAAAATCGATTGTTCTAGAACCTTAAACTCTACATACCTAAAAATCCTCCCATCGTATGTACATACGAATCGCGCCATTCATAAAACACAGATCACTATGAAGCAGATTACTCTCGATTTAATCATCCGTACTTCGTGTCTTTCACGCGTCCTTCCCGTGTTCAACGTTCAGCCTTCGCTTCCGGTAGGTACAGGCCGAGTTGAGCGTGTAGCCACCATTCATCCCGCCACTGTTCTTTATACTTTCTCTGTTGAACATTCATCCCCATGGCTCAAGATTGGGATCATGAGAATTTACCTCTTTTGTCTCTCTCGGACTCGATACCACATACAGTACAAAGTACTGATCAGTATCACTGAATATCTGGTTGTCAGTGTCAGTCAGGTCAGAACACCTTTTAGCTACTCTTAGCCATTGTAATCACCAAGAATTTAGAATGACCAACGTCATGCTCCAGTTCCAATATTTACATGCACATGGAGCCCAACATTAATATATCCAAAGAGTGACTTTGTGCACTACCTCCTGAGCCCGAAGTGCTTATGAATCAGAATTTTGGGGACTGATCATCACCTGAGTACTCACATAACACTCTCAGCATCCATGAGAGCTTAAAATGGCAAAGAGGAATGTGGTTGAACCTTTGTTTTATCTGTCATTGAGTTAGATGTAGTAATGACCGTCCCATTAACCAACCTTCACCATCGGGTAAATGTCTTCTGAATCTACGAGCGCTCACTTGAGGAAGATTCAAATCATGGATGTGCTACATCCTCCAACTTACACTTGTGCTGCATTTTCGATTCATCCAAAAATCATTATGCATGAAGTTTACAGCCGGTGTCAATCACTGGGGTAAAGCAATAGCATATCAAGGAAAACTTATCGTGAGTATAGGGAGTACATTGCGCACCTTCCGGGCCCAAGCGATACAGAGAGCGATTTGAACGTCGAGCACAAATGTCGACCTATAACAGTTAGTATACATGTACTGAATGAGTACACAGTCCAGCATTAATTCGATATGACACCTGGATTTATATGTGCATGCAGTGACTACTATCATGTCCGGATTAGCTTCACCGAACATGGCATTAGTACATTCACCTTCAAAAGTAAACTCAGTCATCTTGAGTACTCAGCTATCCAAGATCATAGGACATTGCAAGTAGACACCATCTTGATCACCCAGTATCGAGTGATATTCTCCAACCCGGTATACCATGTGCGTCGAAGATCCAGACAACCATGGTATATCCCATCAAAAACAAGAGACGTACCGTAAGCCTGTAAGGCAACTCCCGTGCCCTTGAGCATCGGTTCCTAGACCCTTGATAACACTGATACATTGCATTGACACAGTGTGTACTGACAAGGAATTGCTATGTTCGGCCGAAGTGGAACTTGCATGGTAGGATCCGTGACAATATGAACTTCAAGATAACAATAACAGCCAAGACGGTAGAATGAGTTGATGTGCCCGCATGTCCGAACTGTGCCACAAATTATACGGTCGCGATATCCGGATACCCCAAATTATCAGGCCCCGGAATCAAGGTGTGGGTGTATTCTGAGTGTAGTCTGAGTCACTGGTGGATGATCGCTGTCAGTCAATCTTGCAGATAGCATATGATATGTAGCTGGAAAGAGTATCACTCAACGAGCTCGGAAGCCAGGGTCTTCGCCTTGTTGGATCCACAGTGCACACTTCCGCAAGAAACCGGTACAACAGTGCAAGTTTGAGCTTTGTCAAAGGGAATGAATATTATATGCGTGCTCATTGCTTGCTGACCTTTGCTGACCAAGTTCATGGTATATGGTGGGGTTTACTCTAGCTCATTGATGCACAAAAGTTGCCATTGTTTCATCGTGGCTGCTGGCAGAATGTGTACCGTGTCACGACACAGGTTCATCTATTGTTCATTGATTGCAACTTTGCAAGGCCGTAGCGTTAGCCTGATTTCGAGCCATAGCACAGCGAAGAGCGCATACCATGAAAGCTTGGGCGGCCTGAGCCACGGTTTCGCGTATATTGACAAGAAGAGAGCCTTAGAGAGGTAAGGAAGAATTAGGCGCCTGACGCTTGGGAGTCAATGCCAGCATCATCGCCACAGCATATCTTATCACTGATCAGAACTCAAAAGCTGATAAGCCCGATAAGATAGTCAAGTGGAATCGGTGATAAGATAACTGATCTCTTTGGCGCTCAGAGCGCTTATCTCTCGAACTTCCTCCACTGACGCCGTCATTGTCACGACTCACTGCAGTTGGCAATGTCCTGCTCATCCACTCTCTCTTTGTTAGAATCCTTTAGAACACAAGCACATACACCTCTCTACACCCTCCTGTACCAGGCTTGTTCTGCAAAAAACCTCTCCCAAATTCCTGACCAACCGAAATTTGCTCATATGGTTAGATGCTACATACGTTTTATGACCATGGGAGACGGTTTCAACTTTCAACTCACTGAGAATTTTCACTGCTATCATTGAAGGCTGCGGAACATCTGTCTAGATCTCAGGGAACCATTCGATGGTATAGGTACGACCCAAACACTGTGCTTGATGCCCAGTGCCTCCAAATGCCACCTTGAACGATGATCTAGTTTGCATGACTTTGGAACAGGACATGGCTCTGAGCCAAAAGGTACTTCTCCGTTCTTTCCCATCCCTCGTTCTCAATCTTTTGACTTCGAAGCTGACAGTTCGAATCGAACTTACTGACGTGACACGTCTCAAACATTTCCAGCTTGTCTGATGCCCTGATGTATCTCAAAGACCGAGCTGGATGCCAGAATGTCCATAATCGTATCGACGTACATGCTCAATGAACGCCTGCAGCTTAGGGCACAGTCATTTTATTCATGTGCCTGTGGAGAATTGCTGTGAGTGGCCGATTAACCCATCCCCGAGTCCCCCGTACTATCGCTGCTTCGTTTCAAAGGTCCGACGGTAGTGCAATCGCGCGCCATTACTTTGGGAAGGAGATCATCAGAACCCCATCTTAGCTTGTTCACCGAGTTGACTCATTTCATCGGTGTTTTTCCCTTCCTCTGAATTTTGTCCCTCTAAACTTGAACTCGATTGTTGATTCGCTGTTGGTTACTCAAAGGATTCATCCGCCCATCTATAGAATCAGGCATCGCTGGATGGCGAACGTCGAGTTGCAGCAGATGGGTTCCCGCTTCCTCTATTATTGCATACCGGTGGGGCTCATCATTCGTATGCCACCTAGAGCATTATGGAACACCACAAAAGTGATCCCTTCTCTTGGCCTCAGGATGTTATACACTAAATGTCTATCGTCGATGCACAGAAGCCTGAAACACCCGTAAACCACTTTTCGTCATCGCGTTTCATTTCTGTCTACGCGAGTTCCTTATCACTCGGTTGTCATTTATCCACATCTTCCAAACTTTCAGTTAGCCTCGCTATCCTCTTCAGACATGAACTTGCAAGCTATACCTACTTTGAAGCAGTGTTCACGGCCGACCATCAAGATGTGCCACTAGTCGATTCTTTCCGGCAGCTCCAACGCTCACAGTCTACAGATGGCAGAACTCGGAAGATGAAGCCACTTCAGTCAATTACACAGACGAGCCCCCACAGAACGCATCTTAACCTTAGTCCATTGTTTCAACTTTGCCGTCGCGTCAATGTCGATAGGCATATATTGGCACAACCCTAGTAAAACTTGTCGTCAGACGCGTCAGACGTCGTAGTGAGTTATACTGCCATCCGGATCATGTTTAATCCTCATCGACATCCAATCTTAACGTTTAGTTCCCTAGCGCATGCTGAGTCTGTTGGCAATAGTAAGTGAGAATACTAAGGACCTGTCAATAACTTGGGGCCAGAATCATATTCGTCTCTTGGTTTTTCTTCAAGGGTCAGATTACCAAGAGGCGATCTACGCCGGGTTTTGCAAGGGTTCGAAGCAAGGTTTTGTTCCATGTTATCTAGTACTCACAAATCTGGGTAGGTATTACCACCAAGTGAATGCAGCTACTTCTACTACTGCATCAGAACTCCTCACGCGAGGCAAGCACTTACGCAGTCACTTTTTTTGCGACCTGCAAAAGCGTTCGGTAACTTGGATCATCGGCCATAGCTTAGATTCCCGAACCCGACCCTCATCGTTCGCTCTCTCTCTATGCTTGTCTCTCCGTGACTTGACACCTCGCGATCCGTTGTTATGTGTTATCTAACGATACATACAAGCCAGTAACTTTTTTTCTACCCAGGTCCATGAAAATCGAAGGGGTTGAGATCTCCTCCGCAGAGTATCGCAAACCGCTACTTTGCAGGATTATCGAGAATCCTTGAATACCTAAAGAAAATCAAAAGCGGGAAGTTAGTTACCTACTACATAAACACAATACAAGGCGGCCCTGGTGCATTCATCGGTGCGATATCTTCCCCAAATGAAATATTTGACTTGAAGATGAAACAGTTTGTAGCCTAAATCTCCATAGGCCTCTGCCATGAACTGTAGAGAAGCCACAAACAAGTTCTCCAAATCGTCCGGCCTCGGGATAACCGGTCAACACTGATTTTCCGAATGAACAGGCATACAGCTGAGCATCGGGACCTGCAGCCAGCATTGCTACTGTATTCGATGCACATGAATCTTTTGGGTCCGGAGATTTGAGCCCTGGATTATCGCTTTCTTAGGCTTGGGAAACGGGGTCTACACTATGGTACAACTTTGAACTCTCATATGCTGGCTCAATACTCGATCCCACCAACGTCAGGCGCTAAAATGGGGCACATATCCTTCATCAAACCCAGATCCGGAGGGGATGGAAGTTGGGAACAAGATGAGTGCCCGAATACCCCTATCTAAACCCTGCAAGTTGGCTGGCAGATTTTGTTGTTTCACAGGACCTGGTGTGCTGTAGGCTGCTGTAGGAGGGCGGAACGCTATACTTGATCTTGTCCATGATCTTCGATGACTATCAAGATTTGTATTGATACGCGCCAGGATGCAACGAATCAACACTAGAATCAGTATCCTGATCTTTGAAGCTGTGTGTGGCGCGAGTGATCATCCACACTGCAAAGTTTTGATACATACCGTGATACTACGGTATGATGGAACCGCTTCTATCCATACATTCAACGAGTACTCAAATCGCTGTATCGTATCAAGTGGCTTATATTTGATCCAAATACAAGAACATGCGGGATGTACAATCCTGTTCGCACTCACACGCTATGTATGTCACCGATATTGAGAAAACAGAACGCTGAAGATCAGTAAACAGTTGGATTGATATGCGAAAACTTTAGAAAACAACTATGGTTTCAATCCATGGATGGCAGTGACTGATAGATCGAACTTCCTTTGGCAGCAGCACCCATTCCATGCGTTGTGGGCGACAAGAATTCACAAGAACAGTGTGCATGTGGATATCTTCGATTGGCTCTGGCATTTCGGAGAACTTAGAAGGTCACCAACCTCAGATCGCCGTCCGCAAAACGCTCTGACCCACATATCATCCCAAAATACACCCAGAAGCAGATAGAACATACCGTGATTAGCGACAAGATATGAACAGTCATTTCCTGGTGAATGGTAGTCCAGGCTTTTAATACAAATTAGCTACACAGGGAGCGCATAAACATTGATAGGTCTATGGTACAATTTACATAGCTTGCGAAAGCATTGAGCAAAGAGTCAGAATGAAAGCCATGCAAGTCCGCTCTAATTGAATGCTATAAAGGTGGTCTGAATTTCATAAGTTAACTGGTAAAGAAGAATCAAACGGATGGGGTACATGAATCTCTGACCACGCAGTTTTTGTGGGTAATTCGATCAGAACAACCTCTGTGGACATAGAGTGTGTTCAAATCAAAAACAGATATGAGGGTTGACAAAAGCCTCCGTGAGGACAGAAATTGTGCTACAAGCGCCAAAACAAAGAGGACGGGGGGATCAATCATACAGGTAATCCGGAAAATGACATGAGGGCTTCCTCGTCCACAGGGTGCCGCCGAGGAGGTGGGATGTTCTCCAGATAAGCCAGGGGAGCAAGTGATGGATTCCTTCGCTCAGAAGTAGAGAGCGTAGGTAGACGGCGGTTGGTATCTAAGATTGCGGGATTATAATAAGTTGGGGCAGTGAGAACTTGGTGTCGAGGAGGGTATGGAGAGCGGGAAATATCTCTGAAAGGGTTTATTGCAGATGTCGGCTCATAGACCGGACTGGCTGAAGACTTATTGTTGTTTTTGGCAGAGCGCGCGCTTTTGTACTTGCCCGGAGGAACGTGGAGACTAGCAAGACCGGGTATATCGTCGATGGTGTGCAGAAATTCGAGCGATTCTTGAGTGAAATAGGCAACTGTAAATAACGCAGCACGTGTCAAACTTGTTACAGCTCGCGAGGTAACGCTTTGCTTACTGAGATGCCATTTTCGACGCCCTCTTGGAGTTTCCACAAAGACGGAGTAGGTCTGTTTTATGAGGTTTTCTCGATAAAAACCGCGACTGTAGTGATGAGGCGTGACACTGTTACAAGTCATTAAACGCCCAGGGAAGAAGTGCCACTCTAGTCAGAGACTTACGGGGCATTCGACTCGGATGCAAGCTCTAAATCAGTGGTGTCTGGCTCTTTTTCATGGTAGAATAGGAACTCCTGATGGGACATTGAGTTGAATAACCTCGAGAAGACAAAACGATCATACGTCTTTCACACGACTGGGTCCCCATCGAATAGAATCTGTCCATCGTTCAATACCAAGCTAAAGCGGTATTGAAGTCAGTAAGGATGGATTATGCCAATCATCAGAAAATGAGGCGTACTCACACCTGTACTTTCAGCATTGGACCCTCTTTCTTCCCAAACGAAGACGCAGCCGGAAGATATAGCCCGACGTTCCTCGGTATCGAGTCTGCGTGCGACGATGGGAAGCAAATTCAAGGAGACTGCGTGGAAGATGACATGAGCATCGGATGGAGTGCGAACGCGAAGCATTGTGCATGTTGGTCTCTGCATTGCGAATGAGTGAAGGGATCAAAGTAAGAGCAAATTGGTGGGATTGAAAAGATTATATAGCTGAGGGTAAAGATGATGGGTAGAAAGAAAGTTATGATGATCAGTATAAAACAATTAACCTAGTAGACTGTCAGGAGGAGAACAACAACGCCGTGATGGTGTTGGCACATGAGAAGGATCATCCAAGACGCTCTTAAATTAAAGTTTAGAGGCTGGCAACTAGATTAGGAACCGATGGGATTCAGGACGGAAAAATATGATTATCCTTAAAAGGCAGGTGTATCCTAACATGAGAATCCCACGATTAGATTCAAAACGTTGTATTATATTTTCTTCCAAAAACATTCACCGGCACCCTCATACAAAGAAAACAATGGAATGTTGCTAGAGTCATATTGGCGACGATCCGGATATGTGACCCGTCGAACACGGGTATTCCTACGAGCTTCAACCTTGTGGGGGTTCGAAAATTTCTCAAGAGACAAGAAGATTGAGTTTGCGCAAGATGATACATGACACCGGCATGGAGGACATAATCTTCGTTAGTGGGCTACATTCCATAGCCGCGGGTACCCTATTCCAAGTGGAGCTAACAAGGTTCTCATTCTTTTGAACAGTATGTACTATACAGGTAAGGGTTTGAATCGTTATTTTACGATATGGAATTTCTAGAACTGATTCTAATAGCTTTGATCAAGCAGGAAAATGAGCTTGAAAGGCGGATGGCAATCATTGATTTGAGTTATTATTGGGTTAGGCGATAACAGTGGAACGGTGGAATTTTCTACATGCACAGCACGTCTCGTAAAAACGCTCGTAACAGCACGTTAAGGTCAACAGCTGGTTTCACAACGCATTGCCTCGTATTGCCCGGCCAATCCGGAGAGCTAGAATATTCAGGTCGTCCCGAGGAAGCCGAGAAAACCTCAGCGTCGTGTCGAAACTGTAAGTTTGCTGTGGGTCTGATGTGGGCTTCCTGGACCGCATGCCAGAGTAGCGCCTAACAGTGAGGCTGGTAGGCGGAGGTAGGCGAAAGGAAGAAGTCGCAATTTATCAATCTTCGTCCAGCTTTCACACTCTTATCCAGCAGTAGCAGCTCATCGCGCGTGCGAATGTCAAGATAAATACGTGGGTCGGGGGTTAATAGGGTGAACTTGAAGGATGCTAGTGTAAGCGGATGTAAGGTAGACAGGGATGGGGTCCACAAAAACCACGCAATAAGTATGCACGCTAATCCAGTGCTTGGAAACGAATTGACAAGAACAGGAATGATGATGGACGACAGGACAGAAGAGCAATAAATCATGGTTGTTGTCAAACATGGAATGAACTTCACAACAGATTCGGGCGCAGGGTCACCCTCATACTGATAGTATGATCAAGACTCGAGCAAGTGCCGCTCCTCGTGTTGGCTTCAAGGACAGACCTCAAGTCTCATTCTCGGCACACTCACGAAAGTTCCCTGTTCAAAACTCGAGCTCAAAAGAACGCAAAAATTCGCAGGATTCGAGTTTGTAACCCGGAGCTCAAAAAGTCACCTGTTTTGACAAATGCTTTCGGACTTCTGGTCGGGGTTCCTCAAAAGCTTGTTCATGGTATTCATCCAATCGTGACTATACTGTACTAACCATGAAACCGAGTGTCTCGTTGAGTCAACTCGAAGACAATAATTCTTCTAGATGTCCGACCCCGAGCCTCTGATGATAGCTTGGAGCTGAACGCATTTCTAGAACGTGTATCTGGAGCGCATCATCCCATGTAAATTAGCGGAGGTCTCGAGCTGGGTGACGAACTCTTCGCCTCTTAATACCCTTTTGTACTACAAATACCCAGTGGCAAACACTAAAGGGGTTTCCAAGCTGAACGTTGGAGCCATATTCTAATCAGCCCCTGTCAACGCTGCCTGCAATTCCAAGTACCTATCGTCCCAATTATATCTCCAGCTGTTTGCGGTAAGGAAAATCTATATACTCTCTAGGGGAGGCATAGTATCGAGCATGACAAGCTCTGATAGCTTCTAAGGTTAGATTTACTTCCAGCTAATTACGAACAGTGCCGCAAATTGAACTTGAAGCTGAACGAAAAAACTTTCACAAGCCTGAACGATTACTTGCAAAGTATGACTGTCAGTTTCCTCCGCGGTGCTGCCGTTTTTATCAGGCCCAGTGATGTATCACAGAATGACTCTGGTAGCTCCGATCGAGTCTGGAGTCGATGTTACGCTTTGGCCAGACACGGACCTTGAAATAGTAGGACACGACACGATCTACTAGAATTGAATTCCTTCTTGACCAAACCGTATACACAAGAAGTTGTTGAAAAAATCTCCTGATTGTCTATCGAGACATTCACCAACTTTGTCGGTAAGCTCTTCCCCTTAAAAGATTGGACGTTCTGATCTAGGCTCAACGGCTCCACATGGATTTGTGCAGCAACAAGAACTGCCAAATGTCACCACAAATTCACAGCAACCGTGTCATCAAGTACAGAAATCGGAAAAGCGGGGGGATTGATACTAGGAGGAAAGGTGATTAAAGATTCCTCGCAATCCGAACGAAGTATATGTTTTAAACTTCCTATCATCTAGGATATTGGATTGAGGATAGGTATAGATCGACTTACTTTGCTCATGCTAAATGACTTCCCGAAGTCCAGCAAAGGTTAAGGTACTCCGGGGTAAGGAATTCCGAGACAGTCGGATGGCTTGCACTTTATTCTTGAAAGGGTAAGAATAGGTAAGAATATGTAGGTTCATGATTCATCATGAATTATGGCAAAGCCTACCGTCGACAATGCCTAGAGTTCTACGGACCTTAGTAGGATGGGTCAGAGCATTTATGTATTCATATCTTACCAAGTTGGCTTCAAATTTCCGCCCTTTGGGACAGCATAAAAATCAGTACTTCCACGGAAGTAAGGATATATAATTATCGCGTAAAAGCATGAAAATGGTAGATAATTATGAAAGATATCCTCGTTTGTTCGTTATTCGCGAGGAAACAAAATCCTTCGATGCCGAAATTTGAGACCCACCGCAAGGTTACTTTCGTTCTTGCACCTCCTTCGCTAATCTGAATTCGCAGCAATCATCGAGGTCGACACATCAACCGATTACAGATCGAGACTCATGATATCCACAAATCTGATGATAATGATGAACTGTCGAGGAGATGAATCCAATCAGACTATGTATACACGACAAGGGAGTGAAAGTAGAAACGGGGATATTGACCAGATTGAGCTGCTCAAGATCTGACACCCCACTTCCTAATTCCAGTCGCAAGCCTTCACTACCAATTCTGCAATTTTCTCGAGACCTGCTTGATCATCTTTGTCAAATCCTCCAAGAGCAAGACAATCAAGGTCAAGAACTCCAATGACTTGTGTTCCTTTCAAAAGAGGGCACACTATTTCACTCTTTGTTTCACCGTCGCAAGCTATATGTCCCGGATAGCTATCGACGTCTTGTACTAATACTGTTTCCGCATTCATGTAAGCATCTGCGCATACGCCACGCCCTTTACCTGGCGTTACATTAATGAATTGGCAAGCTGGTTTTCCGCAGAAGGGCCCCAATAGAAGGCGTCCACCATCGACATCTGAATCGGTTGTCTTGGGAAATCGAGTAGAGTCGATGTAGAATCCTGAGGTTAGATAACGGATGCGATCATTTTCACGAAGCGTTGAGAGATGTGTTAATTTCGCATACCGCACCAATTGACCCCCTTTGTAGGATCTGGCCCGAAGTGAGTTGGGAACGCGAGTAGAGCATTGTATATCAAAGATGAGGTGTTAGCTAAGTTTGTAACCTAGAGTGACGAGCGATGAGGATTCAGCGGTACCTATACATGCCAACGAAAGATGCATACCCAGTTTCTTTGGCCATCCAATAGTGATACGAGTTGCGCGTGAATGTAGGACCAGAATTCAGCCTTCGATGTAATACTACGCGGTGAAAATGAATATACTGATGTATTCATTCAAATGCTCAAGCAATATTGTTAAAGATGAGAAGACTAACTCTTTTGGCACCAGAGAAGAGTCTGCGTGTGGCATTGGTGATGGTGGTACAGCAGCAAGAAAATCCAAAGACGCAATCCGAGCGCCATATCTGAAAAAGAACGATTAGATAAGACTTGCTCAGCCTAGACAAGATAAGATAGGATAAGATAATTAGCACGTTGCCAGCGTGCGTACCGCAAACCACAACAGCAACCTCACCGAACAACTACTATCATCCTTCTTCCGCAAACCGCAAAGTCATCTTGTCAATGGCGCCGTACTTCGAAACTATACGAGTGACTGTTTCCTAACCATTACATCGATCATCCATCTCATTAACCTTCGGTTTAGTCGTTCGCTGATGTTCCTGTCACCGATGCTGGCGTCGATACTCTTGCCTTTCTTGAAGCTTCAGAAGGCGTCCTTGGTATATTCGGTATGGGGCACTACACACACAAATGACAAAACCCCAATGACAGGACTTAGATCTTCTTGGATCAACTGCTTTTGCTCCAGTCGTTTCTGACTTGAAGGGTAACATCGTGGTATGTTCCCCTCAATGATTACGATGGATTCCACATCTAACGTTCTTGATATTAGAAAGTTCGTACTAGATATGATGCGGCTCCTGCACAATCAGCGACATTGGAAGAACTGGTCAAGAATGAACAAGGAGAGAAGAAACGCACGGCTACCGGCGGTCTCATGTGGCTCTTGAGAGGTTTAGCTTTCACCTGTGCAGCCCTTCTCAATGCTCAAGCAAATAAGACGGAGGAGCTTTCTGTAGCTTTCACGAACGGATATGACCGAACTCTCAAACAATTCCATAACTTCATTGTGAAAGGAATATTTTCCGTATGTAGCTATGCCTATCTCATTCTGATTACTCATTAGCAACGCATTCCATCGATAGGTAGCTATGAAGGCCTGTCCTTACCGTCGAGACTTCTATGCTAAGTTGGCATCCGATCCAAGTGGAGGTCCAGCTGCCTCCGAGAGCGCTCTAAATGAACAACTCGACAAATGGCTTGCCGCTTTGGATCTTATCGTTAAAAGGATGGAAACCTTTTATGAAAAACATGGGTACAATAAGGGCGTTTGAGTCTGCACCGTCAGTTCTTTCCATACATAAACCATGTCACAACTAGTTGCTGATTTTGAATCTTTCACTTTGGATATAATAGGCTGTAGCTGTGCCCAGCTTATGGTCCTGGCGTGATTATCTTCCTAGACCTGATTTGGTTGAACTCGGCAGATTGGAAGGATTGTTGTTGTTGTTGGACTTTCAATACAACATACATAATACAATATCATTGATTCAACGTTCACATCGGTATCTCACTTGAAGACCGTAGTGACGTCTATCCTATGCAAACAACCGCCTTTAACATCAGATTATCATACAGGAACTGTGTCCCAAGTGTTCGAAAGCGGTCGATTTGGGTTCTTATGTACCGATGCCGACGCTGAATTGGGAAGTTGTCCTTGGTCTGGCTCGGTTTAACCATGATCAAGCAACAGGTCAGATATAGCGTAGGAATTCACGGAAAGTTGAGCAAATTCCTTGGAGGGGTACTGATTAAGTTGGATAGATTTCTTCCCGTTACATCGAAACTTTCGATGTGGGCGGCTGAGTGAGCACAGTAACAGTGCAAGGTAAATTGATAGTACCTGCATAGTACAAGGGCTATCGGCAGCCGCTCAGTTGATTATAGAAAACCAAAGTTCTAAATCTTACTATACGACACAAACTTCGAGCATGCTTCTGGGATCTCTGGAGTCATAAGTGATTTCACAACTTTGAGATCAACAGGTGGCTGGAACTAACAAAGGATGGGAAATGAACAGCATAGTAATACGAAGAGGGTGTGTGTGAGCCTCGGAGTTTCAGTGATCTTGCGCAGACTAGGTCTTCTACTTGCCAGGGCTATCGGTCATTAGTAGGAAGGCGTTAGGTCTTGACATACAGCCGGAGGGAATAAAAATAGAAAACCTCACTAAAAATTGCTCATTGGCAGCTGAGAAACTTCAAGCCTCGATTTTGACTTCGGGTATTATCTGTACTGATGTGTAGCCATTGGCCATTGAGCACAGTGACTAGCTGCTACCAGTCTTGCCATTCCCTAGGCAGGCATAGCCTCGTTCACCGTGAATCATATTCTTGCTATAGTTCTACTAGAAAATGACAGACCTTGGCAGACACTGCTATCATTTGCTCACCCGGTGTCTCTAGTACGCCACTAGATAGCCGGGAAGTTGGTGGCCTCATGGTTGACCATGCCCTTACCCTTGTGTTTTCTAATGTGCGAGGGGAGACCGTACAATCTACGACTTATCACGAGCGTGAAGTTGAAGCAATCCCCGTCAACAAGGCCAAATCTCTAGCGGAGATCGTGGTATTTGTGAGAAATCGCATTGGCGCTACGTGACGAAACTCTGTACTACATGACAGATTCAGACACAGCGAATTTTTTCAGAAGACAGGCTGCCGCATATCTGCCGTTCCAGATATACCCTGGCGGTATGAGCTATGATCCATACGTCAAAGGCAGAGAAAAGGGATCGATACGAGAAGGCATGAAATGGTGAAATAATGATACAGTGATTGTCTGATCATCGGAAATATTTCCAAGTCGTTGTCGAAACCAAGAGCAGCTGTGCGAACGAATATCCGGCACTCACAGACGAGACGAAGGATGCTGACGTTCAATATAACCGTCTCCCGACCGTACTGTGTATGACGAGATGATTGGGGCATTGCATCCCAACTGTCATTAATGTAACTTTATTTTCAGGAGTCAAAGTAGAAGCCGGTAGCTGGCAGACCCGTGAACCAAGACGGAGATATGATAAGTGGGTAGCAAATTTTTCCTGAGCCTGCCGAAACAATGATCTTGCTTTTGTGAATCTGGCAGCGTGTGGTACGAGGCTTTACAATTTGGGAATCGAAGATATGCACTAAACATTTCACATACGAGTCAACCTCGGTGAGGGATGTGACCTGAGAGGGCACAAATGGCAAGTGTACCCATTCCTAGGCTGAACTGGAGCAGCAGCGTAAACGACAGAGCTTTCATCCAAGGCCCAAAAAACAGCTTGGACAGATCATTCGCTGACTCAAGCTTCCATTCCGGCTCCCGAGACTTCAGAAATAGAGCAAAAGGCGTTCTCAAAATCCTTGTCAATGTTAAGTGCTGCTGTTTTTGTTTTGGTGATACGCCTCGTATTCATGTGCAAAAATTCACGGTACGGCATGAAAGAATCATCGATAGTTAGAAGGCGATAGGACAGATTGCCCTTTTGGCAACGACACAAGAACGGCAATGCTCTAGGGATACCCGAAGCGTCCCACTTTTCATCGCTTAGCATTCCAAAATAGGTAGATGAGGAGATTTCGACGCCCTAGATAGATAGCAGCAGATGAGGCGAAGTTAGAAGGGAACTCAGACATTTACTCGCTTCATTCCCATACTGACCATCGTTGATTGATCTGATCCGTGTTGATCAGGGCATCTTTTCTATCGACAAATGACAGTCTATGACATTACATGTGGGTTGAACGTGGCGCACGAAGCAGGTGGATAGCTGTGGATAGACCGACACCAGAGGACACCAGTCAACACCGAACAATCAATGAGATCCTGCGTCCGTCGGTAACTTCCTCGTCGTATTTGGCTAACTATTCGCAGGGGGACGGGATGAGGAAAACGACGTCAACGCGCAGCAAGAGAACCGTTGAAAGGCGAGCTTTTCCTTGCATGGAAATGCAGACACAATCAGAATTCCATAGTAGCATGACGCACGGCTCCTTAGTCTCGACATCCTTTTTTGGTTTCGTGACTGATAAAGAACCAAACGACGAGGTTGATAGAGAGCATACGATTCGGGAGGTGCCACGAAAATTTCCGTCGGCAATCGACAGATGCAGAGATTGCTGAACTGATGAAAGACGTAAGAATAGTATGTAGTAGAACTGACAAGGCTTTCCGTCCGTTTGCCGCTCCCAACAAAGTTCGCTGTATATGAAGAACTCCAACGAACGGAGAATCCCAAAACCAGCTGCTGGGTGTGCGAATGAAGATACCACATGCAAGGGTGAAGGAAGATGTGACCGTATCGGTGTACTGATTCTCCTGTACACGCAAGATCTTTACAACCATCCTGGTATCATGAAGGGGTGTGCTTCGGCCTGTGCCAGCATCTAAGCCGCGCCAACGAATGCCAGAGGACGAGGATGATGGAAAAAAAGATCAAATTTTAGCTCCAGTGGCTTCAGAGGAACAAAACTCGATGAGCAGACACCCCGCAAAACCGAAAGCTACCGAAAGCTGATTGAGAGGGGGCATAGCGCGGTAAGGTTAAACGGCATAGTGTAACATCGCAGGATTTCGTTGCGTTAGCCTGTGTTCTTGGGATCCCAGAGACTTATGTACAGCCCGAGATTCGCACCTAAATCCTACGTTCGTTCAAATCTAGGATTGAGTGTGAGATATCGACCTTTTTCTGGCCGGATATTCTAACATCTCTGTTATTCCTGATAGGTATCTGCATGACAGGAGAAGGCTCTAATTGGACGTTTCTGATTGTTCGTGTAGGCGAAATGCTGGGAGTCGACGGAGACACGCCGTAACCTTCAGAAAAACTCCGTGCATGAATACTGGGTCCTAGTCGCTCAGCCCCAACCTTTCCATTCGTGGTCGCTGCGGCATTTCCAACGCGGTTAGAAGGAGGGTGATTAATCTGTCGACGGGTCGTCTGCTTTGGACCGGTACCAGGAAAGTATCGTTGCCGATCTTCGTCCAATGAATGTCTACTTGACACCCGCACTTGTACGTCGGCAAGCTCATGCCCTTCATAACCATTCATATAGGAACTTCGGTCTCTGTCATTGTAGCTCATGCTAAGACTGTCCAAAGACAGCCTGGCGATGATCATATCTCTAGTGGATGGAGCGATAGGCAACGCCGTCAAGATCGAATTTAATGACGGAGCAGGAGAAGGGGTATGTCGGATACGGGTAGTTTGATTGTTAGAGGCTGATAAATTTGAAGGAGTTGGCGGGGAAAGTGTGCTAGACGAAGTAAGCGGTCTGGACGGAGGGAAGAACGATAGTTCCGATGCAGGCACCCGGCGTAAGGTGGATGATGGTATTGTGTTAGTCACAGAAGATTTTGGATCTTCTGGCGTAGGTGGCACGGAAGCGGCTACTTCAGACGAGGAAGAAGAGGAGTTGGCGGTAGAAGGTGGTATGGGCAAAGAAGTCTTCTCGAGCGGGATGTAAAGGTATTTTCGTAAGTGTATCGAGTCCGAAGTCCACAAATGATTGGCCCTCCGTAGTTCAGTAAGATTAATCCTGTATTTGAGCGCGACGCCGGCTAAGGAATCAGTGGGAGAGACCTAGATTAAATAACGCAATGTGATGCAAGTGAATATCATAGCCTTCTCGCTGCTCATCTTTACTCACTTCATGGACGATGACTACCTTCTCGTCTGTCATTGCTGCGGCCTTGTCAGGGTGCCCCTCGCCGACGAGGTTTGAAGGCCCATCGACTAAACGATCATGACCCAGAATGCGAGTCAAGTGAGGCCGGGTGACGCCAGCGTCTTCGAGCCCATTAGAGAGTCTGATGCTACGTAGCGGATGATGGTCTCGAGAACTAGCCTCCGTGTTGTTCTCGTTGTCATGAGGTTCTTCGTGATTGAAGCCAAGATTGTTCGATTTGTCAGATGGTGTGCTCGGTGTGGACAGGTCAATTGAGCTAGTCTCCTGTGGAGAGATAGAAAGAGGTTTTGTGTGGTAATCAATGGAGGTTACGAAAGGATTGTAAAGAAGTTCGTCGACATCGTCCTGCATGTTGCAGAACTGGTTCAGGATCATAGTCGACGAAATCCGGCCCGCCTTTGGCTATTGGTGCTGACGTAATGTCCTGATTCTTGCCTTTTAGCGCTGGCAGGCGCTTGCTTCCTCATAGCAGAGCAAGTTCAGGGAGTTTCAAGGCGACACTGAGTAAGACTTTGTCGAGACTCGGCGAGAAAAACTACGAATTGAAACCACCAATAAATGCTAGGAGATATCCGACAGTAGTGAAGATCATATGTACTAGTACAGCATTGTAAAATCAAACGGGAAACCATCATCCGAAGAAAAGGAATGTTATGACCAGGTAGTGCCTGGTATTGCATACTAAGTAAAAGCATTATAAGGGACTCAGACATGAAAAGCGTGTATCGTATGAGAACTTGTAGGAGAAATGGAAAACAATAACCGCGCCTTGAGAAGTTGTATAAGTACTTGCATCACCGTTTCAATGATCTTGTACCACTGCCCTTCGAAGAAAGACCGTTAGGCCATCAGATTGTGCTTGAAAGACAGCATCTACAGTGATGCTATCGCCATCGAGAGATGCAGCAGCAGTGTGTCTCGATGTTGCATCGCCACGGATGCTTCTACTTTGCCTCCGAGACAAAAGACTTCTGCCTTCTGTCAGCAGAGTGAATGTCCCATAGCAAAAATAGCTATCACTGGGTTGTCCTTGGTCGTCGACACCATAAGTTTTGATTGTGTCGATCAAATCTAGCACCAACTTTTCGTCCCTTTCAGCCACGAAGTCGAAGAAACTTCGATGATCGATGTTGGTGGCAGTGATGAAAAGATTATTCGAATGGGACTCAATGGGAGCGTGGGTCGAGAATCGGTTCAGGATCAGCGCGGTGCGAAAAGACTGGCGAGGGAGTGTGTTGTAGGTGAGCGACGAGATGTCTCGTTCTTCTGAGTCTGGGGAAATCGGGAAGGGGTTGTGCCACCGCTTCAGATCCAGAACTTTTGATGAATCGATGTCGGTGACATGAAATGTGAGTGACTCACGCAAAAGTCCAGCTCTCGAATAAGACTCAAGTTTGTCACTTCTTCAGCAGTCGACGCGTAATACATCGCCTTTGCATCAACTTTTGCGGGGCTGACGCTCCCGAAGGTGAGATCATGAACAATGGTTCTGGAGATATTAGAAGATAAGTCGAGGGACTACATAGCTAGGATGAAGAACAACGAACCGAGCCTGTGGAGTACGAGAGATGGAAATTAGCAACACGTGGTAGGGTTTACAGAATGAGCACGAACAACTCGACAAAAAATGTAGCCTCGTTCAGGATCTTTGTGCCTCAATCGCACATAAAGGAGACAAGCTACCTTGTCTTTTAGAATAGTGTCACTGATAGAGCGGGTTTGAGTAAGTAGAATGTGATGACAGAATGAGATGGAACCCCATACTGGTGTAGCATACGGACACGGTCTATTTCGTCAGGTTGAATGAGGGCTAAGGAAGGACGACCTTCGAGCTCCTGAGGTTCGTAACCTGAGGGAAGGAATAGTCGACTGGGTAAACGCCAGCTATAATCCAGAAAGCTTTGAATATACCGAGAAGGTCAGAAACAGAAGGACTGATTTTCAACCATTTCGCCTAAACAGCGGTTGATTCAGAAATGAGAAATAGATTTCGATAGAGCGGCGAATACATGCCTCTGGCGAGAAATCGACACTCGCAACTGTAAGAGGCGGTTATTCTAATTTAGAATATACATAAAGAACGAGTAATTCTTACTGAAAGAACCGAAAGGTTGAACATTGAGGGCCATGAAGGATGGATGTTCAGGTAAGAGGTGTGGGCTTTCATGAAATCAAGAAGTAATCAAGTTAAGAATCGAATTTCGAATTTCACAGCCACACTGGCTACTATCACGATTCAGCGCAATTTTGAGCTTGAGCTTGCTCATCTACCTCGAGGTGGCAGTTGTAATCTAAATTCTTTTGGCCCTCAAGGTACCTTGACTCTGACCTATCTTCGCTATGTGGTCTAAAGCTCGAGAAATTAATGCTGGGGACACTGTCATTCTATGGCTCGTACGCTACTAAACATTTTCTATCCTCCGTGTCTCAACCGCTCACGATCTTCTTCAGACGCGAGAGGCTCTTCAGCCTTTGACCATTGAACCGGGGAAAGAATTCAACAGTAAATTCGGCTCATACAGACATTCCGATCTCGTTGGTATCCCCTATGGCTCAAAAATCGGCTCTCGAACAGGCAAAGGCTTTATTCATGTCCTTCGTCCAACACCAGAGCTATGGACCATGGCACTCCCCCATCGTACTCAAATCCTCTACCTCGCCGACATTGCCTTCGTCACGTCTCATCTGAACATCAAAAACGGAAGCCGGGTTATCGAAGCAGGCAAGTCTCGTCGATTTTTCTTGCAATACCTGCTGCCATTCTAACTTAGGAAAAAAATCCTTGATCTCTTTCTCTCAAATCCTTCTTCCTCCACGTACTTCTTGAACCTCAGGAACGGGATCTGGATCATTTTCACACTCCGTGATGAGGACGATTGGTTCATCGGGTCATCTCTGGTCCTACGAATTCCATGAGACTAGAGCTAACAAGGCCAGGTTAATCACCTTTTGGTCCCAATCCGCCGCCGCCGCAATTTTTACACTGAGAACGATCTTGTCAGACAAGAATTCTTACAACATGGGCTGTCAGACCGGGTTACCCTGTCACATCGCAATGTCTGCAAAGATGGATTCACGGTGACTGATACTGCTGATGCCCGTGAGCATACGTGTCTTGCTTGACGATGATCGGCATTTCGTGCTCAACGACTTTGTTCCAGTCTTCCTTGATTTGCCTGCGCCTTGGGATGCAATTGAACATGCAAAGAAATCTTTACGGGTGGGTGTCACCAACCTCAATCCTCGTTCTTCGGGATCTTACCCATTTGTTTTAGAAAGATCAAATCTCTCGAATATGTTGTTTCAGCCCTTGCATGGAACAAGTGCTCCGAACTGTGAGCGCTCTCAACGAGGCTGGGTTTACAGGTGAGCACGGTCAAATCCCACGATCTCTTCACACATTGCGTTTTTCCATGGGCTTTCGTTTCTCTTTCGGATTATTCACTGGGAAATTCGTCCACAATCACGACCGTTTCCCGACACGGAGGCATGACTACCGCTGGCAGTGTTCTCTGTTCTTTCGTGCGCGCAGTATGCCAGTCCAGATCAAACGGTGAAGGAGCTTCTGCATCTGAGATTCCCTCACACCTCGCTCATTTTTCACCTGTATATTGACTAGTTCGAGAGATTTCATGCGTATTGGAAACAACAAATACTAACTGATTCTTAGATATCACGATGTTCGAAACCCTCCTTCGACCATACGATATACAGCAAACAACTCCATTACCTACCGTGGCCGACGTCTCTCACAAACTCAAGCAATCCGAGATCAGACGTGAGGAAAAAAGGCAAAAGCAGATTGCTTCAGGCCACCGCGGAGGAAACCTCAACACTGTGAACGGAACTCATGGGAGTGTTTCGCTCGGAGAGAAACGGAAACGGGCGAGCGAGGAAGGAGAGGATGAAGACATGTCGGTTGAGGAGCCTAGTGGTGAGAAAAGGGCGAAAACAGAGGAATGTGATACTACGATGGCCGTCGAGGGGTCTCAGGTCTCCCTTAATCTTCAAGATGTACCAATGGACAGTGCCGACGCTACATACTTGATGAAGGCTGAGGACATGGAGCAGACTCCAGACGAAGAGAAGAATTCGAAAGAAGAAAAGTCATTGCAGCCTGCAAAGATCAATCTGTCCAAGGTGATGCCAGAAGTGCGAGGACATACTTCATATTTGACGTTTGCGTGTCTTCTGCCGTCTTTACCTGCTGGAGTAGCGGTAGATGTTACACAGGAAGTGTAATCTAGTGAGAATATGACACTACTTGGCTATTCACGCTCGTTACTTTCCCTGGACCCTGACCCTTCCTCGTCATTCCAGGCTCTCTGCCTCAACTTCTTCCTAACTCGGAAACACGAAACTCGGTAAAGAGCTGAAACAGAGATGGGCACCTCTTGTCCCATATCGCTGATAATCAACACCTGGTAACCACTGGCCAATGATAGTCATTTCACTCTGATGATGGCAACCAGATAGGACGCGCTTCAAGCACCGTCCTCTCATCTTCGCCTCAGATTTCTCTTGTCACCCTTCAGGATTTGGGATCGATTGGTCCTGCTGAGCCCTGCTCACAGAAAGTTGGACGTTCAACTTCTACTATCACCAGTGCAAGTCGACGGGCTGAGGGAGGGTCTTCCCTCAAGATCTAACGTCCGACGGTTCATGAATGCATGAGGGGAGAACGGGCCCGCTGACCTGGTTCAACGAGGCCAAAAGGTGATTAGTAGGAACTTGAAACTATCCTCGACCATCAACTAAGAATACATAACAACAGATAACAACTTGATTGGAAGCCTGCGGAAGACCGGGCTGGTGACAGTCAAGACCAGCCCGACGGTGATAATAATGTCGGTTTACCATGTAGATTGGTTAATTGAATGCTTTGGATTAACCACAGCCAGGAGTCTAAAAGGACCTACTAAGAGGGCTTAAGGCTTGATTGAAACGCCATCTAGATCTGCGGCTATGGTTCTCAAACTGTCTATAAACTCGCGATCGTATGTTCTTAAATGCCTCACCTCCTGCTTCTCCCCCTTCTTTCATTGACGCTGGTTCGGTAAGATGCATTCTCTTCACCGGTACATCATCAAGACTGACTTGCTGTCCTCACGAAATGTAGTCAACACAGTTAGTGATCATCGATTATCTCTCATTCGCATATTCGCTGGTCGAATTGGTTTGAAGTTCGTTCGAATATTTCGTGCATGTATGTTGCTATTGATCAATGGTCCCGACACATTCATGTTGCTGATAATTTCCCCTTTCCTGCCACCTGATAGAGTAACATTTGTGTTTGTTTTCACGATGTCCTATCCCTCCCCATCGACTTGTCCGCCACAACGAGTATCTATATTCCTTCTACTGGTCAATATTCTGCTCGGACTTGGTGTGGTTGGCAGTCCCATTCCTGTAGACACACATCAAAGAGACTACACTTTCATTCATTATCAACCGCCCAACTCTGCTCCTGCTCCTGCTCCTGCTCCTGCTCCTGCTCCTGTAGCAGGTTTTGTTCACCACCTACCGCCTTCAGCTCCTGCTTCTGATGCTTCTGCAGTCGCAGGTTTCATTCACCGTGAACCGCCTTCAACAGCTCCTGCTCCTGCAGTTGCAGGTTTCATTCACTATGTTCCGCCTTCAGCTCCTGCTATCGCTCCTGCGCCTGCTTCAGGTAAGGATTACTATGATCATCCCCACTGATATTCTGATCTTCTTGTTCAAGAACACGAACTAATGATCAGGCCATTGAGATACTCCGGAGATACCGAAAACCTGGAGGCACGCAATGCGCCCATTCAGGCGAATCAGCAATTAGGCCTCCTTGTTGGCAACTGGATTTTGAGATACAAACTTCTCAATTCAGACGGATCGCTCCCTGCTCCAAGGGAAGCGATGACCCTCGATGGACGACTCTATCAGGACGACCCGCAATTCCGGGAATACCTGACGAGGTCTGGCACACAGCGCAATGCACAACCGAAGGGCTCCGATGTGATTGCTTACTTTGGCGATAAAGGTCTTGCTGGAGTTCTGACAGATCTCCAAAATCCCAGCAAATTTCACTTCGATGACGGCCGGCCCTGGCGGCCCTGGGAGTCGAAACCGCCTGTGCCAAAACTGCCTGTGAATGTCGGGGATCTGAACTACTTCACGGCTGTTTTGGATTATTTCTGTTCCCTCCCCACAACGGCCCAAGGCCAACAAACGGTCCTGAGTCGTGAAAGGTCAGAAGTGAAGAAGTTGTTCCAGTTTGCAGAGAAAATCAAGGAAGCGAGGATTGCGGCGTATAATGAACGACAGAAGGTGGCGGCGCATAGTAAGGAACAAGAGGGAACAAGAAAATAGACCTATAAGCCTTGTAACTATCATGGATAAATACAGTTGTCCTAATCGTGATCTTATGCAATCTCATTCTTGTGCTGACGAGCGAAGACTAAGTCCCAAATCTCCAAGGCCTGATAATCCACAGAGATCTAAGCAGTACGAGGGCGTGTATGAACGCATTCTCAACCTGCCGTGCTCGTGAAACACCAACTCTCGAAGTTTACTGGAAATGAGTGATTCGACCTTATTATAATCGTCACTGCTGGGTCACAACCACCATCTCCTCACCCTCCACGACCTCCTTCACATCCTTCCCCGCCTTCTCAATCGCTATCCTCAGTCCAGCCCAAACAGCATCAACCACAGCCATCCCGCCCGCACACGCGCCCACAAGGGTGGAAGCGTAATAGAAGTTTGCATTTCCTGTCCCGTGTGAAAGCCATAGATGCGCAAAGAGCGGTTGAAGGAGGGCGGAATGGAGGAGGACGAGGAACGTCGGGAAAGGGTGTCGGAGATCTGGTGTGTGTGGTCAGATGGTTGAAGAGAGTATGTATAGACCGTAAGCGTGCGGACTTACAGGGATAGACTTCCGGGAAGATGGCCCAGAAGGCGATGAACAGACCATGGTCGGACAGTGTGGGGTATGATTTGAATGTTGCGAGGATACCGAGGAGGATAAATAGCGCGTATAGCGGGTCGTGTCTGCGGGTAAGATTTGGGTTGTGGTTCATAGAGAGAAATGGACAAGTAGCGTACTGGAATTTGATGCATATGGGAGCAACGTACATCAACAGGTGAATCTGAGAGGTTTGATAATCAGGACTGTAAATAACGTTGGAAACGGGGATGGGTCTTACATTGAAGACGACCAAGAAAAATGGTCTGAAGTGATCAAACATCTCCGTGAAGAAGTACCACCAGAGACCGGGGTTCGGCGTCATTGAGGGGAGGGAGAGGCTGATTCGTTGTTCGTGTTATCAAAGGATGAACAGAGAGAAATCAGACGTGTTATTAACGAGTGAGCATGACTTCTAGGAAACACAGAAGGAAAGCGGTCACCTTGCACCCCAAGTAGCACTCATCCACCTCCAGTGACCCACAATTAATGTTGATATGAGTGTTAAGGCAGACCAATATGCCATAAACTCCAGCACTAAACTCCCGGCGGCGCGAAAGCCTGTCTTTTGGTGGCGAGTTTCCTTCGCGTCTTTCTCGTTTGGTTGCTTCTCCACGAACTGAGGTCGCAGTGCAAACGGCCGAGGTTCGGCCAGCATAGACTCCGGCGAACCAAGTAGAAGGAGGATAAGAGGGGGTAGGAGGATGAATGCATCGAGTGAGAGGTGTGTACGCAGTGCGAGCAGGAGGAGAGATTTCGATTTGGAGTTTGGATCATGGTCGCAAGCCCAGGCGATGGCACCCAGCAAGACTGCATTTTCCCAAACACCTGTGGACCGTGCGAGGAAAGGTAGGATTCCGTATGGCGACAAGAGGTATATCGTAGGTAGGAGAAAGGCTATAGACGAAGAGGACTTGAATGACGACGGAGCCCTTGCAGTCCATATTTTGACCAGAAACCAAGCTGAGAAAGCGTCGGGTATTGTCCAGAGTAGAAATTCGGATGCTTTTGAGAGAATTCGAGAGTTGATTGGGATATGATCTACGATAGACGGGAAGAAGGAAAGAGCAAGGTATAATGGGGACTGAATATAAGCCATCGCAATCGACACAAAGCGATGCTGTCACTCACAGTGCCTACTTGACCAGTACCAGAGCCATATGGATCTATTCCATGATGATACAGCCATAAGGTTTCCTTGAGGTTTGCATAGAGCGTCAGCGGAGACGATGCACTAAGTAATCCAGGTCCGTCATTGATGAACTGCACGACTTTGTCTCTATTGTGAGAAGAGTACGCGTCTAGGCTAGGTGGAGATAGATAAAGGTCAAGTGAGAGTGCAAGCAGAAGACGAAGGACGATACAAAATCCAATTGCTTTAGGATATGAGGGCCATTGCATGACTGTTGTATGGGCGTCTAATTTGTCGCCACGCTCAATTGTTTACCACCACCTCCACCGATTGTCCACCGATATCACCTTGATGACAAGTTTCCAAATACAACGACTCTGCTGTGCTACGGTCTTTCCTTGCTGAGTAGGAGAGCTGTCGAGGACAAGACCAGCGCTCACCGCTCCGGACTCAGCTCAATTTGCTCAAAATGGTAAACCCGAATCTGGGAACAACCGCGTTCTCCATTCACATTCGGTTTTCCTCACCTTAGTGACTCCGCTCTTCGTCACATCAGCGCCCGGCTTATACACAAATTCATACTCGACGCGAAAGGGGCATATAAAAGCTGAAGTACGGAGGACAGTTGTGCTGCAGATTCGACCACCTTCCTCTCTTTCTGAACTCCTGTCTTCGGAAAACTTTCTCTTTATCTACTGCTGTGGACTCCTCGTTCTGTTCGCGCTCGGTGTCAAACGTTTCCCTTATTCACCACCAATTTCTATCATGAAGCACGCCACGAGTCTGCTCTCAATCTTCGCCATCGTCAATGTGGCTATAGGCAATACTATCTCTCTCAGTGGAAAGGTCAATAGCCGGCCCTTAACAAACATCCAAGTGAGCTCTGCCTCCGGGCCCACGGTTGGATCTGTATGTCCAACTCACGCTGACAGTATATTGGCAGGGATGACCAATGAAGTGGACGGCAACTACGTTCTTGCGGCCGACGTTGATATTGATGGACAAGTTAACCTCCGAGAGGCATACGCGACTGGTGGAGTAGGACTCCATGGTATCAATGGAGGCACAACGGGCCCAGATGGTCTGTTCGGACAGGGTTGCGTTGCTGTAAGCAATGCGACCAACATGCTTGCAGCAGTCAATGTATGTCCCCGCCTTTACTTTTGATATGAGTGTATTCTGACCCAGGTTATTATATCTCATGTAGCCTGGATCTGGGACTGTTTCTCTCTTTTCGGTCGATCCTTCTAATCCCAGTAACCTGACTCTCGTTGGTGAACCTGTCGGAAGTGGTGGTCAATGGCCTACTTCTGTGACATTCAACAGCGCTGGGAATACATTGTGTGCATTGAACGGGGGCGAAATAAACGGTGTTAGGTGATTCGGCGTCTCCATTGACTTCTAACCAGAACTTTCTACTCAACCACTATTTCATAGCTGCTTCTCTGTCAACCAAACATCAGGATTATCGCCTCTCGCAGATACCACTCGATACCTTGGCATCAACCAAACCACGCCTGCTGCAGGACCCACGAACACCGTCAGCCAGATCCTCTTCTCATCCGACTCCTCGAAACTATTAGTAGCCTACTCCGGAACAGCGCCTACTACCCCAGGATACCTCGGGTACTACGACGTCGGTGTCAACGGAACCCTGTCAAAGAATTTCACAGCTATCGCCCCTGCTGCTGGAGGAGCCTTACCGTTCTCCATCACACCGATCCCGAACCAGGATGCATATCTCGTGACAGATCCTGCTTTAGGATTCGATGTCTTTGATCTCTCTGGGGCAAATCGTTCCTCGGCTGTGACGATAAATGGCCAAGGAGCAACTTGCTGGTCAACGTACAGTCCGAACACTGGGAGCTACCTTCTTATTGATGCTCAGGGAAGGATTTTCGAGGTGGATGTTGATGCTACTACGTTGCAGTCCACTGTTATTGGGGTATACCTTTTTTCTCTTGATTTATGTGTCAAGTCTCGGCGCTGATTCATGTTTAGAATTACACTCAATTTACCGGAGATGGTCTCATCGATAGCGATGTGATGTCTGTGAACGGTACCGAGTCAGTGTCCTTTCTCAAATCGTGTTTGCTTTGATCTAGTATTCACTATTCGTCCTGATATGTAGCTACATGTTTACTCTTGCGGCAGGCATCAGCTCTCTTGAGGTCTTCGCTCTTCCTGCCCCGGGAAAATTGCAACTCGTTCAACAGTTCAATATCAGTGCTGCCGTAGGGACTGCGGGTCTCACAGTTAGTAAGTAATGAATTATCGTTCATCTCCAACTGTTGTTAACAGCACGGTAGGCTCTTCGATGCAGGGAATGGTAGCGTACACAAGAAAGTGACAAGACGGTTCTCATGATTTTGTGGAAATTCCAGATCAACTATGGTAATGCTTATGGTAATATCTAATTGCACCGTCATCCTGGACGATAATGTTATTGGCTACGTTCCAAAGGTGTTTCCAGGGCTAGTCAAGTTCACAGTTGGGACACGAGAACTTTCGTCACTGTGACTTTCTCGATTTGAGGTATAAAGTTGTGCCCATCGAGTGAAGTTTGATACCGGTACTTTTGAATCTAGGTCGTCGCAAGTTCAAGGTAACTTGTGTCGCTCTTCCTCACTCTCATTCCGACAGGTTGACTAGTCTCAACTCAACTTTCGTCCTTCACTTGTCAAGACGGCCCCACAAATTTGGCGTTTGAATCGCTCCAATAATTCCATGTACTACGTATCTACCAACGAGGTTTTGTTTATCTTCGCAGATCATTCGAAATATGAGGTCTTTCTTGCACACTCGCGAGTCGCGACAGACTCAGAAGATGGGTTCTTAATGGGAAAAGTGCATATATTTAAATATTCTACATACTAACGTCGGGCACCTCTGCCTATCGACAACAAACTTCATTACCAGGATCCGCCAAACGGGTTCCACCTGCTCTCCTGACCACGATTTGAACTTTCGCGGGACTTCGAGGGGGATTCTACTGGGGCCTTGTTGAAGAAAGGGAGAATCGACTCAGAGCTGGACTTGTCGTTCAGGGTAGGGGAAGTCTGTGACCGCCAACCCGGATTCGAATTTTCAGCCTTCCTGGCCTCTGCCTCCTCTGCTTCACCAGGATATAGTATGGCCCGGCAGCGGAAGCAACGATCACAGCTGAAGATTGTGTCGAATCAGATAACGCAATACGGAGGCATCAATGCATCAAGAACTGTACATACGGCACCGGCACTTCAGCGACCCCCAACGCATATGGACATGGAGCAGGTACTTGTTCGGACACCGCAGTAAACCGACCATGAAGCTTCCCTGCTTCTCGTGGTTTTGGCATCAGGACCCACCCATGTCTTTCGATTGTATCCTGTCCCCCATGCGGACCGATAGCCTCTGCATAATACCGGACGATGTTGTCGTAATTTCCGTGCACGCCAGTCGGTTTGCCATTGGGCCATGGCAACTTCGCAGCTTCCTCTACGCTGATTTCGCTGAATATCCACCGCATACTATGCTTTGTCGCGCCAGGGCGTGTGCCTTCATCATACCAAAACTTCTGGATGGCTAGCTCTGCTCCCTCGTTGTTGAACCATTCCTTAGGGAGTTTCACATGCCAACCAAGTTGCTTGAGGTAGAGAAAAATGAAAAGGGATGGGCGGAGATATCTTTCGAACCACACTCTTTACTCACATTGGGCTCGGGATTGATGGGCGATGTACACACAAGGGGGAGGAACACCAGTAAACCGACTTTCAGTAAGGCGTGAATGAAATGCATGTTTCGTCGATACTGGAGGCAAGAGAGAAGAGAATCGTATGAGCTTCAAGCAGAAGTTGGGAGGGCTTATAATATAACAACATACCTTGAGGAATGCGGAATTGCTTCGTACAATATATTTATATGCAGCAGTTCTTTTTCTTTGACCAGCAAAGAAAAGGGTTCGGATGGACTAGCACAAGGAAAAGAGCGATATGTACGTGGGTTCTTTTTATAATTCTCCCGTCGCCAATTGGATGATAACAATCGTTGTCAGGATAAGATTTCGAGGCTGATCTCCCTCAAGTTTAGATATTTGATAGTTTCATCTGTCGTCATGCATCATTGCTGGGCGCTGCGCTGCAGGCCCTCGCTGACACCTGGCAAGAAAAAATTTCCTTACACCGGCGGCGGTACCATCAATTGCATGACTGTTGTATGGGCGTCTAATTTGTCGCTACATCATGTTCATTATGATTGTTTTACAGTAAATGTTCACCACCACCACCACCACCACCACCGACAACAAACTTCAAGACCTTCTTCCTGGAAGTGCGGGCCCGGGATTGTAGAGAGGAAGGGTCGGGGTTTCGGAAGTTTCCTTGTTGTCGGAAGGACCTAGAGTAGAGGGGGATTTGCCAAAAGGGTTCCACCAGCTCCAACTTCCCTGACCACGGTTTGCGCTTTCGCCGCTGGACTGCGAGGTACCAGGTTTTTCCAGTGGGGCCTTGAAGAGAGGGAGAATCGGCTCGTCTGTATTAGCCAGAGGGTGGGCTTCAGCATACGAGGATTTCTGCAACTGCCCATCCGGATTCGAACTTTCGGGATTACTGGCGGCCGCTGAAGATAGGGCCCAGCAGCGGAGGCAATGTTTATCGCTGAAGACCGTGGATCAGTTGTTATGATCCGATCGAAGCATAAACTTGAACAGGACATACTGCTCTGACTCTTCAACATACCGCTCTGGCTCTCCAGGGAGCCCCAACGCATATCGACATGGAGAAGGTACTTGTTCGGACACCGCAGTAAAACGACCATGAAGCTTCCCTGCTTCTCGTGGTTTTGGCAGGAGGACCCATCCATGTCTTTCGATTTTATTCTGACCCCCATGCGGACCGATAGACTCTGCGTAATACTGGACGATGTTCTCGTAGTTGCCAGTCGCCGGTTTGTGATCGGGCCATGGTAACTTCGCGTCAGCTTTGGAACTGATTTCGCTGAATATCCACTGCACAGACCGCGTCGCGCTAAGACGTACTTCTTCATCAGGGTGATCCTTGTAAAACTTTTGGATGGCGAGTTCTGCCCCCTTGTTCTTGCCAAACCATTCCTCCGGGAGCCAAACATGCCAACCAAGTGCATTTGGCTATAGGTAGAGAAAAATGAAGGGGATGGAGATATTTTCGAACCAGACTCTTTACTCACATTGGGCTCGGGATTGATGGGCGATGTACACACAAGGGGGAGGAACACCAGTAAACCGACTTTCAGCAAGGCGTGAATGAAATGCATGTTTCGATACTGGAGGCAAGAGAGAAGAGAATTGTATGAGCTAAGAGCTTGCAGTAGGGAGGGCTTAAGATAGAGGAACATACCTTGAGGGATGCGGATTTGATTATTGCTTCGACAATATATTATATGCAGCAGCTCTTCTTCTTTGACCAGCAAAGAAAAGGGTTCGGATGGACTAGCACAAGGAAAAGAGCGATACTTGGGCCCTTCTTATAACTCATCCGTCGCCAATTAGTCACTCACAATCAGGGCTTACCGACTCATTTCGAGGCTAATCTCCCTCAAGTTTCAAAATTTGATGCATCGTTGCTGGCTGTTGCCTGCTGTTGCTGGGCGCTGCAGTGATCCGGATGTCCGATGGGCCCTCTCCAGATGACTACTCTCACTCAATTTCTAGAAGGAACTTCTCAGTTGATCACTGGAAAGGAAAAGACTGAACAAGACTAGACTTGTTACTACCAGAATATTCAATACTCACCGTACGGCGTAGTCCATTGACTTTATTCATACTATTCCTCGCTTCTCAGTCAGTGACTGTCCAGTGTCCTGTGAGCTCTTGTGAGCTTGTTGTCTAACCGAGCCACTGCCTTGACTGATTGATTAAGAAAGATTCGAGAAACAGCGCAACTAAGATGGTACCTTTGAGTCTTTGACCGTATATAGTATACTTCTGAATCTGGTCGTTCAAAACAAGCTCAATTATCCCGATGGTGAATGTACAAGATAAGAGCTGATAAGAGAAAGCCAAGAAAGATGGCAATCTAGTAGGATGAAGCAGGGACGAAGCGCGCTTTCATCCGGCTCGAAAGTGGAATTACTTGAGCAGTGGATTCCACTGTCCAGCAGATTCGCTTCACATATAGCTCCAACGAAAATTGCCACTACGAATCAGGGTCTCTGGCCGCTCTCTGCTGAAGGTGGCTTTGGAGTTCGGAGGATCGGAGACGATGACTGAGTAATGCCGAGGTAGGATGACCGCCTTTGATGCATGATGGCCGACTTGCACCTGCCACACTTTTTTCGATTCAGCACTCGCAAGTTTCGAGAGTGATGCACTCAATTCCTAAGCAACCCTGCCTCGCATAGTATGAGCGAGAGGCTGTCGATATGAACGCATATAAGAACGTCATGCATGCCCGGAATTACTATGAATGGATGATGAACCAGACGACGAAGATTGGCTATCTATTGACATCTCTTGAGACCTCGCACTCGACCTGGGAGACTTTATAAGTGTACTCTAGCCCTGTTCTCGCAAACCTCTGATTGACTCAGCAACCCTGAGGTGATCCAAAACTTTACCCACTTCAGAACAAGCCCCGCATCTATTGGTTCGAGCGTTTTCATCCTTGCACTCAACTTCATCGCGTTTGAAATATCCAATGTGGTAAAAGGGGGTACCTTGTAGATGATCCTTGAGAGGATTCGCTGGAAACAGAATGATCAAACAGGCTTTTTGTAGGTTATAGAACCTTGACGACTTACTGTAATATTGCGTGGCTCATCACGATGCCTTCTTGCCGACTGTTCGAGCAGATCAATCCACTCTTTGATAGAAACCTGACGGAGACACTCGGAGGGGAGCCCATGGCCAAGCTCTTGGATAAGAGCATCGCGCACAGCGTGAAGGATAAATGCACTTTCGACTGGTCGAGGATGAGTGAGATTTGCCGCGAAAGGCAGCAGATCTTTGTGAAACAGTATTTCCAAAATAACATCGGACGTTGCATCCATAGTCATCCAATCGGATTCCTAGCAAGGGTCAAGTGTAATGTTTAGTATCTTCCTAATCATGCTCAGAATCCACGTACATTACTCGGCGTAAAGACAGCACCCAGATACCAACAAGCTTTGACGCATATAGGGAACAACTCTGAAGGTTTCCAAGCCCCATTGCGTTCTCCACCACAAATCAACCCAATGCGCAGAGATATCACTTCAATTCCGCTCTTTGCTAATATCTAGAAACAGTGTTTGCTCAGGTTCCAAACCAAAACAGTAATAACGGGAAACAATATGTTTGAACGTACTCTTTCCGCAACGTATTTACTCTCGCCGTATCCTCCCCCAACAGCAGTCATCGCATCCATGACCAATGTTTCAGGGTAAAGTCCTTGGCTTTCGTCCCAATTCTGAGCTACACCAATAGACGATGTAAAGAGAAATCGAATTCCGTTGCATCGCTGAACTGAGCGAGCGAGATCAATAATAGTACGAGTTCCCTGGATGTGATCGTCAAACGCAGACAGCGGTAAACTGAAATTGGAGAGCCAAGCGTTGTGAATGATTACAGATAACTCTTGCTGCATCTAGAAACAGTACTTCATGACACCTACTTCAACAGATATCAAATACAAATGATTGACCTTGGTGATTACTTTCTCCGAGAGACCCAGACTCGGACGTGTAATATCACCTTCCAGAAACACCAGCTTTGGTGAGGACAAAAGCGCCATATCGAGTTCCTTCTCCCGGAATTGAGCCCTGTGACGTTCCAAAATATTTCGAGTTGTCGATCTTCGATTGAAAGTGTATACACGTTGAACTTCGTCTCTCAAAAGCAAGGACGCGAGAATATAGCAGCCAAGGTTACCTGTTGATCCAGTCAATAGAACAGTAATTTTTACCATCGGAGGCCTGCGTCTGGATATTGGAGAATCGTCGTTATCACTGTCCGTTAATCCTGTAGAGTATCGTGAAATCATTGCTTCGATGGATTCTGCCTGCTGCACGATATTCTCCGCAGACAAGCCCTTGGAGGTGGGGTGAGCGAAGAATTGAAAGCCGCGACTGAAGATGCGAGCCATTGGATGACAAGTTGTTTTTTCTTGCCATCAGTGTGTACTTAAGTATCTAAAGTACACAGTTTTGGGCGGCTCAAATTGTAGTGATCACGGATTCTCACGCTCTGTTCGGGTCTACTTACAGACTAAGCTCCGAGTGGACCATCTCTAGACTCTCCGTCTCTGATAACAGCTTCCAAGTCCTTCAGGTTTCACAGTGCAACGTCGCTGGTCTTCGAGAGTAGTTTCGAGTTCGGAAGGAAGATCTTCAGTCATCCCTTTTCTTTGCTCTCCCTTGATTGGAATATTGAGTTCGACGAAGACTCGAAAGTCCGTGCTGAGGTTGCCAATTGTCCCGAGCTTCCAAGCAGCCTCATCTACGGGCGTAATTGGGTGCTATCATGAGGATGGCATAACTGAACTAGGTAAACATTATCAACATCGATATCGTTGACCCACCTATCATCTTCTGATTCTCTTCTGAATGCTTCGCCTCTACCCGGAGATATCACGCTGAGCGTCAAATGCGACCATGACGAATTATCAGATCGCAGGTTGCGAAAGGTGAGCATGGACATGGTATCATCTTTCTATAATCTCTTCCAAGTACAAGTTCGCCCCTACCAAAGCCTTCACAAGTGAGCTCTAGACCTATCTTGACAGAATCCCGATTGACTTAATTTCCCCGAAGCGATCCAAAACTTCACCCACTTCAAAACAAGCCCTGCATCCAATGGTTCAAGCGTTCTCATCCTCTCGCTCAACTTGATTGCATTGGAGATATCCAAAGTGACGGAAGGGGGTATTTTGTAGATGATCTTTGAGAAAAGTTGCTAGAAATTGTAACGGATGAGAGGGACCTGTTTTGGGAATCCATCTGCTACTCACTGTGATGTTGCGTGGCTCGGAACGATGTTTACTTGCCATCCGTTCAAGCAAATCGACCCATTCTTCGACAGACACCTGACGGAGAGACTCAGAGGAAACTCCGTGACCAAGCTCCTGGACCAGAGCATCGCGCACGGCCTGAAGAACGAATGCACTTGTGACTGGTCGAGGATGAGTGAGATTGGCTGCGAAAGGAAGTGGGTATTCCTGAAACACTATTTCCAGCGCAATATCAGATATTGCGTCCATCGTCATCCAGTTGGTTTCCTAGAAAGAGTCGGGATCTTAATGCTTCGGAGAGGTCATCATAAAGTAACAAAATGCTCGCACATTACTTGGTACAAAAACGGCACCCATATACCAACAAGCTTGAACACTAAGTGGGAACCATTCCGAAGGTTTCCAAGCTCCGTTGGGTCCTCCGCCACAAATCTGCCCTAGACGCAGAGATATCATTTCAAGTCCACTCTTTGCTAATATCTACATTGTATTGCTCAGTATGTCTTAAACAAAGTGATCCAAAGGCTAGGGAGCGATATACGTACTCTTTCAGCAACATATTTACTCTCTCCGTATCCTCCCCCTACAGCACTCATTGCATCCATGACCAATGTTTCGGGGTACGGTCCTTGGCGTTCATCCCAGTTTTGAGTCATAGTGATTGAGGAGGTGAACATGAATCGGATCTCGTCGCGTCGTTTGCTCGAACGAGCAATATCTATGAGAGAACGCGTCCCCTGGATGTGATATTCGAACGCGGACAATGGGAGGTTGAAGTGGGAATGCCAGGCATTATGAATGACTACGGTCAAGTCTTGTTGTAGCTAGGACGATCAGTAGATCAGGAAACTGCTGGCTTTCGAAGAATATCGTCGAGCACTGACCTTGATGATAACCTTTCCTGAGAGACCCAGACTTGGGAGTGTAATGTCGCCTTCCAGAAAAATAAGTTTCGGCGAGGACAAGAGCGCCACATCTAGTTCTTTATCTTCAAACTGAGCCTTCTGGCGCTCCATGATGTTTTTGTTCGTCGACCTTCTATTGAAGGCATAAACTCGTTGGATATTGGGTCTTGTAAGCAAGGACGCGAGAATGTAGCATCCAAGATTCCCGGTAGATCCAGTCAGCAGAACAGTCTCGTTCGCCGTCCTTGGCCTGCGATTGCTGGTACTTCTAGATGTGAAGGAATCGTCGTGATCGTCTAATCCTGTAGAGTATTTCAAGATCATTGACTCGATGGATTCTACGTGCCGCACGATCTCCTCCGCAGATAAACCCTTGGAGGAGGTGTGGGTGAAGAATTCGAAATCGCGACTGAAGACGCCCATTAGATGTTCTCGCGGCCAGTGCCATGGGTGAGATCTCCAACCTTATAACATTTTAGAAATCCAGGGACTGAGAATGAGATAGAGGCTAGAGTCTGATCAAGACAGAGACAATGAACAAGTTGTTCAGCTGAAGGGAGATTATCGGCCTGCCACCTGTCTGCCAGGGAAACTAATTAGGGAGACGAAGCACGACAAAGCCTAAGTATAAGTTCTGTTACATTTGTTCTGTCAGAAGCAATTTAAACACTCTACCAACATCATCTCGATAACTCTAGTTATCAAGAGGATGCTGGGAAAACGTGAAAACATACCATTCTTCATCTTCAATATCGGATTTCGAACACTTGGAGTTGTACAGCGGGAACTTACGTTTTACTGTATGTAATTCACCAACTTATGGTGTGTCTTGTACGTGTTTGTTGAACGAGGAGTGCTTTTCCAAGTTCTTGCAGACACCTCTGACTCCGTGACTGTACCTGCTTGTCGGCAGCGTGCCAGGTGGCTTCCTACCAGCACCTACGGAAATGAACATTGGGCTGCATCGAGAGCATACTGTCAAATGAGAAGCTTCGGAACCATGAGACTTGGAACTGATATGAGAGATATCCGGATGCCGCTATATAAACGTGAGCTTGAGCACTGAGTAAGGCTCTGTGTTTTAAATATCGGCGTGATGCGAAGGCCCTCAACCAGAATTTGACCATGTACAATAAGGAGACCATGGGATGTTCAATCAAGCCGATGAGCGAGGAGCATTACAGTAACATAAGAAGCAGGACCGAGTTCACTGGTCGTGTAGCGAACTTCTGATACTAGCTGTTGAAAATTTTAGAGAGTTATATTTGTGTAGCTGTCAGACACAAACTCACACTAAGATAAGTTATTCAGGACAATCTCTCTAGGTCTTTCCGTCGTATGCTGATTCTAGGTAACGATATAAAGCTATGTCCTGTGAGGTCCTGTTGTTTTGTCGATACCGGCGGGGCCTAGCACTGACTCAATCGCTTCTAGTAATCTAAAGTTTCAAGGTTCAACATTGCAACCTTTAAGTTCAGGCTTTGACCAGTGACCATTGACAGGAGGTGAAATCATGGAAGAAAAGCGCAGCTGTCACCATTGCCAGCATGGACAGAGATGAGAAAGTGAAAGATGGTTGTAATTGTAGGCGCCCGGCGCTTAGTGCGTAGCGCTTGCCGCAGAGCTCCGATCCCCCGATCCCCCCCAGCCTAACGTTGAGTTGACCGGTGACCGGTGACCATTCGAAACATTCCGACTCTCCACTACTTCAGGTACTTCGTTGACCTGGCTCCTCAAACTCATACTGGTGAATGGCCACAGAGCAACAAAAAACCTTTCGAAGAGGTCGAAGGATCCGGATTCCATTCGGTTGTATGACTGGTTCTAAGGATCTCGATCCATCCTTGACCGTCATGTCATTTATTGCAGCTACCTTTAAAAGCGCGGACTATCACAGCATGAACGTACCCTCGCAATCGCTGAGCGCCATCTCGACGTTGTCCCTCCTGCCGTTGTGCTGAGTGCTCGCCACAGAATATCTAGCAAGTTGCAATAGATGAACATGACTCGACATTCGATCTATGTATCTATCATCTCTTCTAACGGACTCGCCCTCTATACATGTAGTCTACATACCCGGAAATCTCTATAAGTGAACTCTAGACCTGTCTTCACAAAACCCTGAATGACTCAGTTCCCCCGAGGCGATCCAAAACTTTACCCACTTCGACACAAGCCCTGCATCTATTGGTTCGAGTGCGTTCATCTTTTCACTCAACTTCATCGTATTGGAGATATCCAGAGTGACGAAAGGCGGTAGCCTAAAAATGATCTTTGAGAAAAGTCGCTAGAAATCGGAACGAGTGAGCGAAACGTTTTCGGGTTATATCATAAACTCACAGTGATGTTGCGTGGCTCGGAACGATGCCTGGTCGCTGATTGCTCAAGCAAATCAATCCACTCTTGGACGGAAACTTGACGGAGAGAATCATCGGAGGAAAGCCCATGACCAAGCTCCTGGATCAAGGCATCCCGCACGGCATACAGAATGAATTCGCTTGCCACAGGCCGAGGATGAACAATATTTGCGGCAAAAGGAAGTGAGTCTTTGTGAAAGACGATATCCAGGATGATATCGGATGTGGTGTCCATAGTCGTCCAATTGGAATTCTAAAAAAAGGTCAAAATCAGGGTTCAGTTGAATCCGTGATAACGAAGAATTCATCGCACAAGAGTCGGTACAAAAATGGCTCCCAGGTACCAACAAGCTTTGACACATAGAGGGAACCATTCCATGGGTTTCCAAGCTCCGTTAGGTTCTCCACCGCAGATTTGTCCGATACGCAGAGATATCACTTCAAGCCCGCTCCTTGCCAAAAGCTGCGATGAATTTTGCTTAGTATCGGGTCCTATGACACAGAACAACTTTGCACTTACTCTTTCTGCGACGTATTTGCTCTCTCCGTATCCTGAACCCGCTGCCGTCGCCGCATCCGTGACCAACGTTTCGGGGTATGGCCCTTGACTTTCGTCCCAGTTCTGAGCCATAGTGATAGATGACGTGAAAAGAAATCGAATTTCGTTGCGTCGTTCGCTTGAGCGAGCGAGATCGATAAGGGTACGAGTTCCCTGAATGTGGTCATCATACGAAGACAGCGGTAGACTGAAATTGGAAAACCAAGCATTGTGAATGATCGTGGTCAGCTCTTGCTGAAGCTATAAACAGAGACCTATGTTAACAGCTTCTGAGAAAGCGATGTTTAGCACTGACCTTGATGAACATTTTCTTCGAAAGACCCAGACTTGAAAGTTTGATGTCGCCTTCTAGAAGCACTAGTTTTGGTGAGGACAGGAGTGCCATATCCAGTTCTTTCTCTTCGAACTGAGTCCTATGGCGTTCCATGATATCTCGATTCGTCGATCTTCTATTGAACGCGTATACTCGTTGAACATTGTCTCTCGAAAGCAACGACGCGAGAATATAACAGCCGAGATTTCCGGTAGATCCAGTCAGTAGAACCGTCTCGTTCGCTGGCCTTGGATTGCGACTGCTACATCGATCTGTAGTAGGAATTTCGTCGTTATCATCCAATCCTACGGAGTGTTTCGTGATCATTGCTTCAATGGATGCCACATGCTGCACGATATCCTGCGCGGATAAGCCCTTGGAGGTGGGATGCGCAAAGAATTCAAAGTCGCGGCTGAAAACGTCCATGAGATGTTCTTGTCATGAGTGAAGTCTCCGCATTTATAGCGTTTTGGTCAGGAACCGGAGACTGTATGATAGAGGAGATATCGAAGGGCGTACTTCATGTCCGCAGATGAACCAGTTGGGATGAGTCGGACTTTTAATCGCGATTTTTCTGTTCATGTCATCATCAAGCCATCATAGATGCATATGTCTTCGTTGAGAATATTTCTGACTGGATTTTGGAACCCATCAGGTCGTTTTCGAACGGTAATCCAGTTGTTCTGCTACACAAATATCATGAACGACGATAATTCGCACTTTTGGTTATACTCTGTGTGACATACTAGTAGGAACGAGTTCACCGAACTTCACCGTCTTGTTGAACCTGCGGCTTATCTGAATCAACAAAAACGTATCATTTTCTCTGTCAGAGGTTGAACAGAATTGGGTGTTCGCCGTTGATTGCACGATAAACTTTGGAATCTTCAGCCAGTCGGCGACTATGCTTGCTAACTGTGTCACTATACTGATCAAGAGCTATCAAGAACGCCAGGAGAATGCGAACACTGACGGTAGATTGCTCTTCATCCAACTCTTTCTATCGGATTGTATCCTAGTATCATATCGCTCACGTTGGACAAGTGTGCCAGAGTTGGAGATCATTCGGAATTTTGGCTTCCGTGATGTATCATTGCAAAGTGCGTTCTGGATGCGTTCGAACTTCGAACAAGGCCTAATAAGGCTCACTTTCAAAGACCTCTAGCCTGGACCCTCCATCAGCAATACCCTTACGCGCGCCCTCAGGCTCGTACCTGCTTGTACCTGCCTGTCTGAGTCTGCAGGGTCCTACTCGCCACAGACCGGCGTTTGTTTCACTGACTCGCTTCCTCAAACCTGCCCTATACCTTGACCGATGTCAATCGACGTGACTGCTTTGCCCCAGAAGAGAAGAGAGTAAACAGAATTGATGAGAAAAACCAGCAGGAATCTTGGTACGACTCATCATTATCTAGCCGGCGGAAGATTGAAGTACTACACGAGACTACACGCTGTGGAAAGTACTAACGCATTGGCAAGCGTGTCCTGACCGTTCACTGTGTAGGATTGAATTATCGGTGTCACCTTCTTCGACAGCTACGGCAATACTGTTTGCGAAGAGATGCGCGCAGCTGCCAGCCGCAAAGTTGCTCAAGCCTCATCTCAAGGAGGTCGGAAGGGTCGGGGCCATTCGCTTACTGATTTCGTTGCCCTGGGCCATTGTTTCCAATCTGCAACCCGGATCGCGTTATTTCAGCTACGACTGTGCAGGTGGAACAAGATGGATAGCACAGCAGGATGTACACTCACGGAACTCTGTTCTCTCGTCCTTATTTGCTGTGTTGAAGTTAGATTTCTTCGGTCTCATACTATAGTAGTAGTACGAGTGGCAGACTCACCATAACAATCAATGACAATGATCCTTGTGTTCGTGGATGGGTAATATCTCCAGTGTGTTCGGATAGTTGGCGGCGGGCGCCGATGACTGGTTTAGTTGAGCAGAACAATTGTCGAAAGTCGCTAGACGAACATATAAACCAGTCAAGGACGGCTGAGGCGCCTGAGGGCGCATGGTCAAAGTCATCGCCTTTTGCACTACCACAGTTACGCACGGGACATAAAAGGACGTTGGATTGAGATAGACCCCCTCATACTGCTGGCCAGTTCGCAAAGTCCTCACTGAGCTCCAACGTTGGCATCGACCAAGTTACACTCATCGTACCAAAAATGCGCCTTTCTCTCGCCCACCTTGCTCTGGCTCTTGCCACTACCACATCCACTTTCGCTGCACCTGCACCAGCGCAAGTACGGTCATCTCACATTTCTGCATAAACTACGATGCACTGACTTTGTTGCTGCTCTGTATAGACCACGTCGGCCGTCACTCTCGCTTCTAGGGACGGATCTGCCATTGAGGTCGTATTTATCGGCGACTCCAAAGGGAAAACGCTTGATAGCCCTGTATCCAGCATCGAGCCGCTCGAAGTGCAGGAAGGGTTGGCAAGGGTAAGGGCGAGATACGCCCACATAGGCGAATCGAGCCGACCGTTCCAAGTTCTGAACGAGTTCAATACCGAGACCAAGGATACAAAGGGGTTCATGTGTGCTATGACAGGATTGGGGGTGTGTAAAAATGGCTTTTGGTGTCAATATTCTGTGCCGTACGACAAGACTAAAAATCCGGTGGCCTTTGGCCAGTTACCGGACGCCAGTATACGTAACATGTTGTAGGCAGGGAGAGATGGGAGTAAGGAGACGGCTGGACGATACAATGCATTGAATGTATTTGGATCATTATGATTGTGAGAATCGATTGCGCACACTAGAGATGCTCCTCTTTTCGATGATGTCTTCATCTCTCGGTATTCTTCCTCTGCGCGCGCAATGCAGGAACACCAAGGTCCAGAGTAGTGTTTCGTCGTGAATGAGTCTTCCTAGTCGTTTTCTCCAATTGATATGTGTCATCTGTTCGATGTTTACCGGCTTTTGAAAGTCTAAGTTATCAAAGCGACACTTGGTTAAGCGTGAAACCTATTCAACGTTGTCTGCTGGCGTGATAACCTGTGTGTTTCTCATGGAAATTTATGCAAAGCTTGTAATAGTTTGAACGCATGCACTGTATACAAACAAAACTCCTGAGTATCTGGTAAAGACACGTATCCATAGTTTTATCTATCGCCTCACTCACAGTGACTTCATCCATCTCAGTTCATGTCGACGTCCTCCCCACCCAATCCTTCCGTCTTGTCACTCCGTTTTATGTCCTTGACCGCCCGAACCGTCTCCGACCATCTCGGCCAAACTCGTTTGTAAAGGGACATACACACAGTATCCATCTGCGATATTGGCCCATCGAAATGTGCCTTGAAGTACCCATGGGTCCCAAGTGATTCTTGAATGTGTCCCGTCCGACCGTGCTTGGTGTGAAGTTGGATGGGAGCGAAGTAATTCACGTCGGCTAAACAAGGCGTGAAGGGGAGAAGAAGGTAATGTATGCATGAGCAATGTCACGAAAACATGAAGTCCAACGATGAACTCACCAGCGTTGAAGAACATGTATCTCACCGTCGCCGTCTTCTTGTGAATTTTGAACGGGTGGCCAGTCAATATCACGCGCTTGGCTATTATACGCGTGGTAGATGGCGAGGCAAGGGTTCCGGATGCTACAAGCGCAGGTGTACTGAAGACGGACGAGGCTGCGTCTGCTTCCCGCAAGAGCACGCAGCTAACTTTTCCACTCCCGAACATCACTGGTCCGTACATTGTGGCCATGCTGGTAGTGCTATGAGGAAGATACCGCAGGAACTTGTGGACGTTGTTCGGGGGTACCTTGCCTAAGCATTGTGTTCGTTAGCCAATGGAAGGCGGAATTGGCATATATACTGACCTCCTTCGTATGACGAATAGATGGGATTAACTTTCAACCTTCTGAATCCCATGCAAAGTACAATCGGATCTTTCGAGCGAACGGAACCTGTGTACTCCGTGTTGCGTATAGCTGTGATGTTCAAGACGGTCTTCTTGTGTTCATGAGGGTGAAGAGCGAATAGAGTGAGTAATGCAGGTGGAAGGGAGGAGGAAGAATTGTGCTGCAGATATACTTCCCGAGGAACGTTTTTGAGGACGACTGTTACTCGAGTACCAGGCTACGGAAGAAGTGCTTTAGTATTGAGGATAGACCAGAACCATGGCGCAAAGAGAAATCCGAAGAGGAAACACAGTTTCCGGAAAATGAAGGAAGAGATACCTACCTCGACACCTCCTTGTTTTTCAAGCCTCTTCATGATCCCTCTTTCCATCCTCTTGAACGCGCCTCCTCCTCTCTTATCCCCTTGTCCTTCCCAGCTAAAGATCCTCCCGTATTCCCTAGGTAGATTCTCATATGGATCCCATGGACTCGTCCGGAAACTCCTCAGACCACGATACCGCGCGAAGCGTTCTTGGGCAGGAATATGCTGGGGCGTGTCCAGCTCGTCAGGAAAAAGTGCATGAGTTTGCTCTGTTAGGAAGGAGCAAGCATAATGAGTTACAACTGATTTCGTGGCTGGCCAGAAACATACGAACCTTCTTTCTCTCTTTCCTTCTCTTTCTCTCTGGCCAGTCTCCATGACGCGAGCTGGGCGTCTTCTTCCTCCTGCGGTAGATCTTCATGATCCTCATCTCCGAAATGTACTTTTCTTTTCCCTTCAGCTGTAGATCCGTCGTTGTCATCGCCATTGGCAATTTCGTCTTCGTCCATAGCTGCTTCGTCCTCCTCGCCAGCGGCGTCATTATTTGCTCCAATTTCATCATTATCATGATCTTCACCTCCCTCATCGTCGGAGTCGACGATCCACGCTGCTTGATACTCACTCATCCCTTTCGGGACTCGTTGAATCCGCTTGGGTGTGGTACCCTGCGGGGCGTCGGGGATAGCTTCTTGTCCTTCTAGATCTAGGTCTATTTCGCGATCGGCTATGGAACCAGAGATCAGCTAATGACTAGTAACATAAAGATTATGAGGCAACCGCAACGATCGTGAGGTTGGACAAGGGAAGGTATACGAGGGAGAGAGTATGTATGTCACTCACTTGCACCAATTTCTTCATCCGTAGGCCAAGTTTGTTCCCTTTGCAGCTCCTCCTCGACGTCTGAGGGATTGGTAGAAACAAGAGAATCTGCTTCAGAAGGAGTTGGTTCAGCTAAGAGAACAGACTCAGGTGCTATATCGTCTTGATCCATGGAATCGGTGTTGGAAACAGCTTTGTTCGGACGTGATAAAGGTGCAGAGAGGATCTGTCATATGTGTAGGTAGAACCAACGCAATAGAAGAAGCCAGCCTGACCTTTTCTATTTGATAATCGTCCCAGCCTGGCAAATGCACTAGTCGGTTCGGATCGAGGGAAGCACCACGAATGATTCCTGTTATGCTGAGTTGGCCTAGAGCCGTATCTGCATTTTGTTTCGTGTCGTTGGAAATATCCGACTCGATCCATGCCAGCTGATCAGCCAGCAGATAACTCCTTCCTGCTCGCCATTTGACTTCTGCTGGGCTAGATTCGCACAGGGCTCGAACTGTGTTGAGAACTTCACTCGCACTCGTCGATGGTGAGGCCGATAAATCGTAGATGCGATTCAAAGAGGGAACGAAATATTGTGTGAACGAGAGAAGGGATTTGAGAATTTCTTTTCGTTCTTTTGGATTCTTCGTAGCAGAAATATCTTGTTTTGATTCTCCGACGACAGCGACAACACTAGGCATACCAACACTCTGCATCGTTCTCATAAGGGTCTCTCCTTTTTCGTCTACCTCGACTGATGGAGAAAGAACGAGGAGAACGTAGTCGGCGATGAGCAGCGTATCGAGGGTCGAATAAAAGGTGGCAGGAAACAAAAATTGCAATGAGGTCCTGAATCTCGTTGCGTTGATTTTCTGGTGTCCGTCCAAAGTCTCTCCTAGAGCCGATGCAAAACGCTCCACACAAGCTTTCGAGTCGACGTCGGACGTAAGAGAAACTACGGCGACAATTCTCGGTGTGCCTCCAGAGCTGAACAATCTCCTCGAGTCCACTAATGTCTGTCTTTTCGCGAGCTGGGCTTGCTTCGCCGCATTCCGCCTGTTCAGGCGAAGTTGTGCTGAATCGCTCTGGATTGTCGAGTGTGATTTTGGTGATGCACGAGGGGCCTTGCCTGCAAATCAAATGGATACATGTTCAAGAATGAACTAAGAAATCGATAGCTCACCCTTCTGGGCATCCTTCAAGCTTCCCTTGGTCGAATGCTTGCTTTTGAATGATTTATTCGACTGCTTCAACGTGGGTCGATGGTGATGCTGTTGGGTAACCATTTTATCCTCCCAAACAATCAGAGCCTAGGTAAAGGCCAAATTTTAAAACTTTTGTTCTCAGATCGATGAGCAGATCCAGCTATTAAGCTTCAAATTCAATAGTACTGACACCACGTTACGTTTTCTTCCTGCACAACCAAGGAAAAAGATAGAGAGATAGAAAGAGGTGTCCTCGAGGTCGTTGTAGGTCGTTGTGCAATTTTTTTGTGAGGCTTGGCATCGAATGTGTCCTAGAGTTGTGGGAATATTTGGTTGCCGAACCTTCGGCGTAATCCTCAAGACTCTTAAGCGCTCGGGAAGCGCTTAAGTTAAACATGGCCCTGCTTTGCCATTTCCTGCAAGGAGCCATTTTTCGGAAACCACGTTCAGAAAACTCTCAGGTGCACGACCGTATACATCCAGCACCACCACCTGATCACATAAATAGGAAAAACATATAGCTGGTAAGACTGTACAGTTTTCGTCAAGATCGCCAAGTAATTTTCAGCTTCGACTCTAACCCAGTGTGTTTGCCCATGTCCCAGAACCTCAGGCTGAACCTCAAGTTGCGCGGTGTATCGCGGGCAGCACTGAGTATCTCCCCGAATTTATGATCCTTCTCGTTCCATGATCCTTCTTTCTAGCGGTGGTTTCATGCATACATGATCGTACAGTTCATCACAAACCTTCGAGTCGCAGTGGTAGGTATTGAAGACTTACTGATCAGCTCTGCATCATGAACTTGAAAGAAACAAATTTGCGAAAGAATCGGAGCCGGGAAGGGCCCCCTTCAAGGCGGTTTGCTTTCCTACCATTTTGTTCCCTTGACGTAGCCCTCGCGACTGAAAGTTCAATATACCCCCTTAGGATCCTCACCTCCCCTTAAAGTTCAAACTCTATCAGAGTTGTACGAAGGCGAGGAGGGCTCATGTTATGAGTTTCCAATGTCCATTGGAGTTTCTGTCTGATTTGCTGCTTTAGGCCTTTGGTCTACGTCTCGTGAGAGGGGCGTTTCGAGGCCTCGTGCTTTAATAGTCGGAGTCCGTGAAGATTCCAGCACTAGTTCAGTAAGTTAGTACAACTCCTTCGCGACAAGCATGGTGCACACAAGATTCGATAATCTCCCGTATCATCTCGGGTTAATAACGTGTAATGGTAATGGGACAATGATGGACAGGTTTAATGATTATGTTTCCTGGATTTTTCCTTGCGTTCTCACTGTCCAAAAATTCGAAGATGCTTCTGAATACTACCTACACCTACACCTACATCATCATCCAGATACATCAAGATCCATAACGTTGCTAGATACATCGATGGTTCGACTCCCAGCTTTCAAACCTCAACTGGCTCAAAATGGCAGGAGCCACTCATCCACTAATTGACGGTAAGAAAATAGTAGATTAAATCAACTGTGTTTTTCTGAAGACCCAGCGGGCACGGGAACGAGTTTTGGTACACTGTTCGATATAGGTATATGTGGATCTTGAAGAACTAGTACTACTCTTATCGCTGTTCCCCAGCCCGCAACCTCATGCAACTAACGCTCAAGGAAACACTCCTTCCAGAGGGACAATTCGTGTGTGAGTCGTTGCTATGTCGGATGTCCAGTATGCGCACTACCGGAGCCTAGGGTTTGGAAATAGATCAAGTACAAACAAGGAAAATGCTGAGGGTGCTGTTTGAATGGCGAATGTACAGAATTCGGAAAGGGCTCCAACAATAAGAGAAAAAAGTCAGTGTAGTAGGTTTTTCGTGAGGGTGGAGTGGGAGTGGGGCGCGAAAGGACGGTAAGGTTGGTTCACCTGGTGGCGAGAATTTTGTGTTGTCGCTTCTCATGCAATCGGAATACTTACTGTAGATGAATTCGCGAGGTACTCAGACTGGGATCAATTTCTCAAGATTGTTGGTGTGTGGTTAGTTCAAGTTCCAACTTCCCGCAGTTTCGCGGTTGTACATTTTTGATATACATCCGAAATGATGCTGGGCAAAGAGAAAGATCGAGGGTGGATCGAGTTTGAGTCTTTGAGATAACATATCATCAGGTCTGAAAGACATTTGACTCGTTCTCGAGAGGAAAAGGATTTCAAGATATGCAATAGTACAGTACACAAATCAAGTTGACATGTGGAGGAGCAAGTTACTAATACATCTAAGTATGAGAGAGAGACTGATTCAACGTTCCGCCAAGAAAAAAAAATGTACAGGAGTATAAGTTATGACTGAATTGTACGATGCGGGGTGAACCTTAATATGCGAGGAAGTGAGGCACGTCGTCAAGATAGATGCCAGGAAAGCGAATCGAAGTATATGAAAAACATATGCCAGACCGGAACTATGGGTGGGCAGAGCGTAGCACGTCGAGTAGCGATAGGTGCCCGAAACTGAGTGAAAAGCAAAACGGTGGCGATTGATCTAGTCCACCTTTTTGGTTGTTACGATTATGAGTGGGGCAGAATTAAGAACCTGGGGTTAATCAAAATCAAAAAGAGTAAGATCGGGGTGGTCGAGGCGGTGTACCTAGAGAGTGTGTACAAGCTCAGAGACAAGGGTGTTATCACGCCGTCACTGTACGGCAAGCGGGCTCTGATACTCGAGCGTTTCGACATGGTGATGTCGACGATGAGGTCGAAGAGGGGATTTTTCCTTCGAAAACACTATCAGCCGGAAGAACTATTGCGCCTGACGCATACGTACCCAATAGCTTCGCCAGCTTGTGCGTTTGACTTGCGGGGAGTCTTGCAGTGCTATCTGGCGAGACTCTGGCCGCAGAAAACTGGCGGAGTGTGTGTTCTGCAAGCTGCTGAGAATAGCGAGCACGGTCAAAGTCAGAAGAAAAAGCCATTTGGGATCAACGGGGGTTGGTTGTGGGCGTAGTGCTTTTAAAAAATCATCAGAGGCCTAGACTTTATAGATTTTCAAAACCCACTCCACAGTGAAGAGCTATGTAGGGCTCCGTCTCCAAAATACTCGAATACAGCGGACATTGAATTTCCAATGACGTCGTCGATCATTTTAGGTGGAGTAACAAATCAATTTCCAAATATGGAAAGTTTGGACATATTGACGGCGATAAATGAATTCATGAATTCAGCCTATTCACCACTATCAGGTATGTTTTTTTTGTCCACACTATCTTCGTGCCCACCTTCTACCTATCCTAGCAAAGCCTTCGCCCACTCTACTGATTACTCCTTTGACCGTAGTCCATAGCTCCTCCAATAAACCATCTAACCCGCCTCTTTCATCCCATGACGGATGATGGTATCCCGGTTTTTCCATCGCGATGAATCGAAGAACGTCTTTGACGGTGACGAGACCCACCAGGCAGCCAAAATCCTCCACCAGAATAACCCGCGGCCTGTGTGAATCCGTTGTATCCAACCAACGTGGAGTTCACGGTGTGAGGAAGCATGATCAAAACCATAAAAATTAAGTCAGTAGGTAGCCTCAAAATCCGCCAGAGCACGAGAACAAGCCATCGTAGGTAATGAGTTCAACAAGTGAGGACGATGGAGCAGACTGAGTAATAATGAACGAAACATGACGAAAAAAAGTCAACGCCGATGGCGCATACAGCACCCTTGAACTGAACCATGACAAGCAAGTGCCACGCTCGGAATCCTTTCCTTTGCCCGAAGTTCTATGACGACAACAAAGGTGCTAAAGCATTGCAACCTCGACATCAAGATGCGGAGAGAGCTTCTGAGAGTCGGATAGCCGTTTACGACTCCACACGAAAACAAACAAGATAATCTTTTAATTGAACTCACCCCATCCGTTTGAACAGTTGCATCACGATCTCCAGTGGGAGCTGGGACGAAACAGTCATCGGCGCCTGTAGTGGAGCAACACAGTTGAAGGCAATCAGTAAAAAACGGACGATCTAATCATCACAGTTATCGATAAAATTGCCCCTACATACCTGGTTTACCCATGGCCACAACTCGACCCCCGACGAAGCATCCGGCCTCTCGAACAAAGTCTCAGGTATCTCTCCTTCTTCTATGCCTTGTACGAGCTCGTCCACTCTGTTACTTGCAAGCCTCGTCGGTCTTGACGCAGATATGGGTGCCGAAGGAGGCGGCGGAGGTAACGGAGGTCCAAACAAGCACGGGGTCTCGGGATCTAAACTCCCTGAAGTTTGGCGGAATTTGTCTGTCTCGGAAGTTAGTTTATTGGCCTTCGATTCGCGGTTCGCATGATAGCAGCAGGAAAGTATAGAATATGAGCGGTATATAGAAGATAGTATAGGGGAGAGAGGGAAGACAATCGTGGTTGAAAGATAGAAGGATGATCAAGGAAAGAAAGGGAGAAACAGCCATATAGAAGAGCTCACCTAGCACGAATTTTAATTCCGTTTTGCCAATATATCCCAACAACGTCGGTTTTCGATCTAAATTCTCGCTTGCTTCCGCGGCGGCCATTGCCCCCGACCAAGATGAAGACAACGAAGAGTCCGACCCGGAAGCGGCGGCAGATACAACGGGAAAGCCCTTCACGTCCGTAGAGGATATCAAGGCCTCTGCATTCACTTTCGTCAATCGAGGTCGGCAGAGTGAGTGTGAACACACTCACCAACGTCCCTTACACGCATGCCTTCGGCTGGCACGGTGTATAGATCCGTACGCATCACCGCAGAGACTGCGAGAACAATCGAATGAGTGGAATGGTAAGAATTCGTGTTAGTAGCTTGGAACATGGTATTTGGACTGACCATCTACTCCGTATGCGTGATCTTCCTTCTCCAGAAAAGGGAATCCGTTGAATCTTATCATCTCGTCCGCAATACCATTGGTACCAAGGAGGTCGCCGACTGCTTTTGTTACGAGGAGGACAATCTAGAACAAAGAACATGAAGCAAAAGGCGAGCAAAAATGGAACAGCCACTCACCATCGTAGGTAAGATGTACGTCAAAGCACCAGTTAACTCGAACATGATCACAACCACGGTCACTGTTATACGCATCACACCACTGTAACACATATATACATTAGCACATTACCTGGAACAAGCAAATACCACGGTCACCTCAAAGCAGCAGCCGCTCCCAGAAAAGCGTATGTTCCAGGAGTGATACAGGCAGGACTGTTCGGATCACAATAGGCAAAGATGCCCGACTGAGGATAGGCTCTATACGTCGCTCGCACCATGATCCCAACCATGCGCCCAAAGCTGGCGCCTACAGCCATACTGGGTACGAAGATCCCTGCCGGAACTTTACATCCGTAAGAAATCACGACGAGAGCGGTGCGGATGATGGTTGCAAGGAGGAGAGAGTTGGCAAGACGCCATTGAATGGAGGTTCTGTGAAAAAGATATTATCAGTATCTATCCCTCACACACCAGCATTTCAACACGCAAAATCACTCACTGACATATATCACCCGTCCCCCACCGGTAGACGCGTCACATTCTCTGAACAAGATCGCCATGCTTTCTGTCATGTCTATTCGCAGAAACCTGTTGAAATAGCCTATCATTGCTGTGACTACGGCCAAAATGACTGCCTCAGCTACAGCGTGAGATTGAAGGTATTTGCGCCGGAAGGCCGCGACCTGGAGATTGAACTTGACGACGAATGCTCCGTACAGACCCTTTGAGGGTAGAAGAAATCAGTAAGGGACCACTTTGGAGATTGGCTGACATACTCCGAATATACCCAGAATCACAAAAAAGATGATTTCGAAGAAGTGCCAGTCTCGATCATACGTGACTTGAAAGAGTACGAGTTTACCCGTGCGGAAGGGGTTCATCGCCTGTAGCAAGAACGTTAGAGTCAGTAGGGACCAGAGGAGGATGAGAGACTCACGGAAAGCGTGAACGTTGCGACCAACGCGCAAAAGAAAGACCGCCACATTGTCTTAATGCTGAAATTGTGGCTCATTTCCTGCGAAAGATAACTTGAGCGCTTGCACGGACTGTCATTTGCTACCAAACCCACCTCTATGGAAAACAACACGCCACCGATCGGTGATCCAAAGGCGACAGCAACGCCTGCTGCACTAGCTGCTGTGACGACTTGGCGTATCTTCGCTGATAGTTCGTTGGTAACGCATTAGAGGAACGAATACAAAGGCTCACCTTGACTGCTAGCAAACTTCGGGAACCAGCCCGCGACTATGTAACCTATACAGCATGCCACATGTACCGAGGGACCCTCCTTGCCCACTGATAAACCGGAGGCAATCACCAATGGCTAAGCCAAGAATGAGAAACGGCAAGTCTGGTCCCAGTTATAGAGATTACCAAAGTCAAGCTCTTGATGAAGAGTGTCGAGAAGCCCAGAAACCGTTTCATCGTGAAACCAGCCAGGATACACTTAATTTCTGAGATTCCTGATCCTGCAGCATACTTTGCAAGCGAGCGAACGAGATGGGCAGCCACGAAGGAGAACGAGGCGGCACACATCACATAGATAAGCCAACGCGCTGGTCCGACTTCACTCCAGGGATGCCATGAATCACAAGCATCTGTTTCATCTTCTCCTTCGATTTCCCAACAGCAAAATTGTTCGTTGAGCCACCATCCGTCAGCGCAATATCCCATCTTTATGTCGGAGAGCCATTCGGTGACGATGGAAATAAGTGCTGCGTTGAGTCCAATGCATACTCCAACGATGGAGACCACGAGCCATGTTTGACCGAGTTCGGTCCAGCGATGTTTTCCGGCTCGTATTCGACGATTCCTTTCGAGTATTGAGTCTTGTATCCAGTCTGTTCATTTCAGCATCGTGTTCCTTCTCTCGATAGAGCTGCTAACGAACCTACGGTCGTGAAATCTTCATAGCGTCTGCGGTTGATTGAGATTTGTGGAACACTGGACCATGATCTATATATAACGTACTTGATCTCCTCTAACTCATCCTCAGTTGCGCTGGCCATTTATTCATTGAATCGACTCCTTCAAAGTCTGGTGAAGATAGAGTCGCTAATTAGAAACTGAGCAGAGCCAGTGAACGAATATCAATAGCTTTAGGGCTGTAGTGGTGGTAAGGTCGAAAGTGAGTTCCACGTGCGGTTGAGCGCGTCACGCGTCTGAGGCTCCCCTTCAAGTTTAAGTTACCACCTCCATCATGCCTACAGACTACAGCCCATCGGTTGAGGCAAAACAGCTCGCAATGGTCATACTCCCCATGCAAAAAAGTCCAAATGTACAGGAACTGCCGGTGTGATAGCATTGGCAGCCCTTCGTTGCAGCAGGTCGATTTTCTTCGCATAAATTCAGATATGTAAATCTTCTTCTGTTCTCTGTTGGCCACTGTTCAATCGCCGACAACCTGTGACCCGTACCCATCAATGAACAGCCTTGAACAGCGCATCCGATGTAAGACGCGCCCGAATCGAACTCCTCATCGACAACCCCAGGGCCCAAAGAGCTGGAAACTGCAATCTGCCATCATGCTTCTTCCTCGATCCATCCTTATCTTCACCTTTTGGTCAATCAATCTGCTGGGCTGTTTCACTCTTCCGCTACGATTTTCAAGTTCTGAAATGCCAGAGAGTCTGACCTAGTCTGACGGAGGGTATGGGGGACGGAAAAGAGTCCATCTTGGATATCGGTATGTCTCAATGTGTCCTCCACTTCATTACAGTATACTCAGTGTGATCTAGATATGTTAACGAGGTTGGCTTCGCCTGTGTTCGTCAGATACGATAAACTCACCTGTTTCGTATTGTTCAATTTCATAGGTGGCGGTGAAGGAGTATGAAGAAACAGGCAACCAATTAACAGACCTTCAATCTACTGGATTTCAGTTAGGAGAAGGGGCGTATTCGGTTCGTAATCTAGGAGATTGGCGTGGTCGATTTGTGGTAAGTCAAAGATTTGCTGTTGATGACCGTCCGTATATTGGCCATTCCGTTAGTGTGAGGTCTCAGCAGATCTCAACAAAATTCGAGCTACACAACGGGTAAGTAGTTCTGGACTGACGATATGAAGCAATGGGATTGAAGTCCACTCAAATATCAGGAGTTCATCTCTAACAAGGTGTTGTTGAACCGATTGGGTTTGCCGTCGGGTCCGATGGACGTAAAGAAGGAAGGGAGGAAAGGAGGAAGACATAAGGGAAGAGACGAAGGAGGAAAGGCAGGAAGAAAAGCAGGAAGAAAAGAAAGTCCAAGAAGACACGATTCCATCCAAGGACGAGATCCCACCTCGAGGGATCATCCGGAAAAATCCACGCAAAAGAAACTTCAATAACTTTGAGCAAGAGTGGAAAATAGTGAAGCGCAACATGGAGACTCTAGAACGGATCGAAATTATCTACGATACATAGCATCAAAGAAAAACAGCAGCCAGTCAACTAGATCATACTTGATCCTACTATCGGCGGCCTTCCCTTGATTTACAGTGCATAATTGCTCATTCCTCCGTACTATCTGAGGCCTTTCAGCAAAATTGGACGACCTGGGGAACCGGGTGACCTTGGAATTACTGTCAACTGTGTTCCTAATGGTAAGTTTGTTACCGGTCAGAAAGAAACTTCGTATTTCAATTATGACTATATTATCAGGATGGCACGAGCTTTGGCCCAGCAAATTTCGACCTTGGTACATAGTTGGCAGGAATTGCAGGGTTCGAACAGGGTTTGAAGCGCTGAATATCAAAGAATGCTTTCATGTACATACTAATTTGGAAAGTCATCATCATATCTGCTCGTGTAGAACCGTGTGTAGGACCGTGTGGCAACGATGAACCTAAATGAACAGTGACTCGGTAACAGGGTCTTTCAAGGCTTTTTCAAGGCCTCTCGAGTCTCAAGGCTTAATATATTGAAGTTCAAGTAATGTTTGTCCAAATTCGTTGTGAATTTGAACTATTCCATCCCGGGGCATGAGTCATAGCATTCATTTATTTCTTCTTGCTTTTTTGACAGAACCTCCGCAGGCGCTGTTGGTCGCCGCGACAGGAGGGATTGAGAGAGCAGGAGGGAATGAGAAAACAGGAGAGCATGAGCGGACAGAAGGGCATGAGCGGGCAGGAGAGGGTGCACGAGAATTTCTGTCTTCCACCGAGGTAGATGAAGTCCTGTTTCTCGCGAAGGGCCACTCACACATCTCGTCTGATCTCGAGTCAGGGAATGCATCCCAAATGACTGAACTGAAATCTATATCAGTCCCCACCCTGACATCGCCCAGGGTCCATCCACCCGTCCTGCTTTGAGATGGACGAAGCCGATCCCGCAGACCTATCAGACGTGCAACGGTTGGAATACCTAGTTTCTCGATATTGCTCTCCGTGAGTGACTGCGATCGCTGCAGGATCTCGTTGAAAGAAGGCGCCAGCCAAGAACGGATATCATATGTTCGCGCAAGAATGATTTTTTCGACAGGATCGACATTGGGAAGGCCTTCAACAGCGGTAATGGCGTGAGTCTTGACCTCATCCATTTCCCATCTCTTTGCAAGCCTGAAAACCGCCTCCCACTGTGAGAATGAAAGAGTTTCTGGCTCTGTTTTGTTGAAATTTCGCCTGATCAAAGAAGAGTCTCAGAATCTTCATTGCGCAGGAGGTAGGTGGGCTACTTACGGAGGACACAGGACTCTTAACAGCTGACAAAAATCTTCTCGTGATACCCCACCGAGATTGATGGGATCCTCTTCTGTCAGGCCAGCTTTGGGATTGCCCGCCAGGTCACGAAAGTACGAAGAATGGGCAGCAAGGAACTGGATCGGAATTCGGAAGAACTCATTTTCTACCTGTTACAAGCAGCAAGCAAGGAGAACGTCAGAGGATGTGATACTTAATCCAATGTGTCTGATATTGGTACCGACCAGGAAAGTTCGACAATCGTAATAGAAATCCTCATTTCTCGTTTTCATAGTCATGAGCTCCCCAATAGTCGGCGATAATTGGGTAAAAACGGTGGGGCTGGGAGACAAGTTGGTGAAACTGCCCGTGGATGCAGGCGATTCGGTATGCGCTGCGACAGGAGCCACAGTCAAGCGTCCACTACTCAACAGTGCTTCAACTAGAGCCTGATACAGGAGCATGGGTCAGATTAGATCGCCTAGCAATATTCTGCAGTCCTGTTGTACTCACAACAGGGTCAACGGTCTTGGGCTTTGAGAGATCGTTGCCAAAGAGCGATTCGAGGACCACCTTGACTGTGATCAGTGCTCACGAAAGTAGTTAGGGCAATGGAACATCGAGCTGACCTTGGAATGTTCCGAGTGCATACGTCTAGATAAAGCTGTGGTAGGCTTGGTGAGAAAGAGTCAGAGGATGGGTAGAGGATGGGTAGATATATATACTGATATACCATGAGGTTTTAAAGTTTGTGCCTGTGCAATCTGCACGTTGTAGGGAGTCCAGTCCCAAACAGATACTTCGCGTGTACATAAAAATGGCTTATAACCACCGGGTCTACCAGCCTGTACGTACCATAGACGTCTATTGGTAGAGGGTGTCTCGAATAATTCGCAGCTCGATGTGTCTTGCTCAAACATGGTGCCAACTTTGGGCACGACTAAGCACTTACGACATCCTATATATCCTCTGGCTATATACCCTAGATAGTTACTTCAAGAAACGGAAAAGGTCCTGTTAGTAGATTTATATGACTAGAAAATGAAGATGTCCAAAGCCTTCGGTATATCGAGCCTGTCAGTTGCAGCGCATGTGCAGTCTGAGGCTGGATTTTGTGCATAGTCATGTGCAGAGGAAGAGCTAGTCCAAGATCGCAGCACATCCATGTCCACATCCCACACACACATCAGAAGAAGATCAGAACATGGGCGAACCGAGCATCGAATCGGACCCTTGGGCCGCAAGTCGACTTTCGAGGTTCCGGAGAGACTCTTCCTTAGCTAGAAGCTGCTGGCGCTTTTCGTGTATCTCTCGTTGAACACGGAGTTCTATCTCGCGAAGCTGGAGAGAGTAAGAGCAAACGAAAAATCATCAGTCATGGCTTTCAAGAGGGAGAAGAACCCAAAGACGGGTTCGGAACATACCTTCTCTTCCTCCTTCCTGAGTTGCTCCTCCTTGAGACGGACGCTCTGATTAGCAAGGTCCTCAGCAGGAAGCATCGTGGATTCACTGAGAGAAGGAGTAAAAAACCGTTGAAGGAACAATGGAATACTAGCAAGATTCACCGAGATTCCAAATATGGCCCAGCATTTCTGGTAAGCTTCTCGGTACGGTACGTCTCGTAAAGCACATCCTCGGTCAAGGATTTGAGATCATAGAGATGGGAGCTATATGAGCGTGAGACATGTAAGCGCAAGACGAGGAAGGAGGACTCACCCAAGTATCGCACCCTTGAGTCTACTGAAATCCGAATGTTCTGGGTCGTCGACGATAGCTGTTCCCCAAGGATATACCCGCGCTCGGACGTATTCGCCGTCGATTTGGATTTCCTCTTCGGAACCCATGACGGCAAAAGGAAGTAGAGACTATACAGGCACATGAGTTTCGTTAGCTAGCCTGATAATGAGAAAGTGGATCGAAATGTGCTTGCCCTCAGTTCTTGGTTTTCCTGGACTGTATCCTCGTCGTCTTCCTCTACATCATATGGAAAGTTGTACACTGGGATGTCGTAATGCAGGATATCTTCCATAATCTGCAGCAATCCAGTCAGCAACAACAAAGATACCGAATCCAAGAAAGCAGCGATAGCAGGAAGACTACGATGAATTTCCTCCTGTGGCGCCTAGCAACGTAAAATTTTGGCGAGCTTACCCGCTTCTTGAAGGCCTTCAGTTCGCTCAAAGTCAGCGAATCCGAACGACCTATGACCGGGATAACGTTGACTCGGTGGGATAGCTTTTGCATCAAATTCACGTCTATCTCCCTAAGGCTAGAAATCGAACAAGCACGTAACAAGATTGAAGAAATGAGAATTTGAGTGCAGTAGTTTTGTATAGATACACTTACTGATGACCTGTTGGGGGGATGAAATACAGCAGACAGTGCACCCTGTTGTCGCGGAAGCGTGGGTCGCGCTTGATTCTGGATTGTTCGGCGAGGATATCATCGTATTGACGTTCGAGATAATTGACTATTTCTTGGAAGCTAATTTCGGATTGAAAAACTCTGCGTCAGTAAATAGTCTAGGAGGGAGACTTGGAGTAAGAAGTCAATGCTAGCAAAGATTCCGAGGTAGAATCTTCGCTAGGGAAGGTTATTGGACAAATCCGTCCGTCTCTTCGATGAGACGTAATATCGAACGAGGAGAGTTACCAGTAACTAGAGTCAATGAGACATGACAACCCACTTACGCAAGGTCATTGTTCACATTATCCCCAAAGCCAGGAGTGTCGACAATGGTCAGATTGATCCTCATTCCCTCCTCTTCGATGTCTGATGAGATAAAATGATATAAGAAACCAATCAACTCTCGTTTCAAAAAATAAGATAGACGGAAAAAACTAATCAAGAGCGAGCGGAACAGAGGAATGAAAGTATGAGGTGAACGACATACCGACATTCACCGGTTTGATGGAAATGCTCGTTTCAAGAGCAGCAGTCTCCGGATTGTTACAGTCTTTGTGAGGAAGCACCTCCGATTCGCAAAGGGTGTTCACAAAAGTTGTTCGTCCAGTACCCGAGGCACCTTTGGTTGGTACCATCCAAAGCGTTCGACGAAGGGACGATGGTCGCGTTTGATAATCAATTGATGGTGTATAGATTTCGACATGTGGAAAAGGTTCATTGGAAAACGCAGAAACAAGACTGAGAATCGTGAAACGTTCCAGTGACTTGGGCGCATTGTACATACCGACGACCATTATAGTGAACCCGACACCCTTGGCCTTGCTTCGTCTTCGTCTTGTGGCATTTGGAGGCATGATTCGAGAGCGTTGAGCAAGTATCAGGCAACGATTTAGATCAAGGGATGCTACGTGGTAGGTCGCTGGTGGGCAGATGGTGGTTGAAGAGCAACGAGAACTTGAGCTTATGAGCAATTTTGAATTCAGTTTTGGATATAGCGACACGTGATGCCCTGGAGACGCGCCTCCTCGGACTCGAAGGGGCGCCTTCTGAATCTGATTCCTCCAATTTCTCGGTCGACGACCAAGTTTACATAAATTCCAGAGTCCACACTGTACTCCAGGATAAGACTTCCTCAGGACATTTCAATTGTTGTTCGTACTGAACAATGTATGTTTCGCTCTAGCTACTTGTATTCGTATTCTGCGAGTCTCTATTCAAAGAGAGTCTACGTGAGCTTAACGTAAAAATCAGAGTATACAGGAGGAGGAAGTTCACCTTCGACTATTCTGCACACGTATAAATAGCCAATCAACGGCAGCCCGGACTCCAGTCCTGTCGACGCGTCGGCAATTTGAATGGACACTGACCAGGAAACTTGTCCAGGAACTCACCCCTCGATGGCTGACACGCCCATAACATCCAGACTTGCAATTCTCTCTTTACGTGCAGTCATATCCTCTCCTTCACCATATCTCACGTTCCTTCTCGCACTCTCGATCTTTCTCTGATGATAATCCTCGTAATCATTACGAATTTCTTCAACCGAAAGACTTTGAGGGGTATCTTGCTTGTTGGCAAGTAAGAGGAGAGGTACACCAAGAATTTGCGGGGCTGATAGGACTGAGTCTGGAAGATGATCAGCATTATTGGGACCAAACCTAGACCAAACGTTGATTGCATACCGAAAACCTCCCAGCCTTCGCTCAGTCTCTCTCGGTCATCAGCATCTATAACATAGACCACTGCATGACAGTCGTCGTAGTATCTGTGCCAGATATTCCTGATACCTCTTTGACCACCTAGGTCCCAGAATTGCAGAATGGTCGATGGTAAGGTGATCTTACCAGCTAGAAGCGCCCTTTGAGGATATATCCAACGGCAGTCGACCATCACTGACTATTCTGTCCAACTGTTGGGCCTATCTTGTCTGGGGAGAGACCCGGGGTGTCATTGTATAGAGTCTTGATCTTCTCTAGTAAGGTCTAATGGGAGTCGTGAATATTGTTCGGTCATAACAACGAAGTTTGGCATACGGTCTTTCCAGCACCGTCCAACCCAATAATGATGACGGAGAATTCTTCTTTCCTAGATGCTGCTATATAAAGCTCATAACGTCTCAGAGTGCAAAAAGTTAAATACCGCGTCAAATATTCATGCAAGCCTTTGAGCAAGTGGTACATTCGAGAGGAAAGGCCAACCGTGTTATATAATCACCCATCAGCTTTCCCTTTCACCACGATGGGCTACTACTACAATTATGGCCTCGTAACCTTCCTCGTCATTGTCATTGCTCTATATCTTTTGTTCACTGGTAAGCTTCATTGAAGATGCCTTGCCTTGCCACTAACTTGTTCTCGTCATAGGCTCTGGTGAAGCTTTCAACGTCGGGCGGTTTTTGGAAGAGTCGAGTCCATACGCATGGGCTGCCACCGGAATTGGTCTATGTATAGGGCTGAGCGTGCTTGGTGCTGGATGGTGAGAGCTTCGAGGTCAGAAACTTAAATGAACGTTGAAGAATGAGGCGCAGGGGTATTTTCATCACGGGTGCATCAATTCTAGGAGGGGGCGTACGTGCCCCGCGTATATCGACTAAGAATCTCATTAGGTGCGTGGTTACATCAACTGTCCATTCTGGTATCATACTGAGACCTGCGATTCTAGTATCATTTTCTGTGAAGTTGTGGCTATCTACGGTGTCGTACGTCCACAGCTTTCCTTCTCCACATATACACCTACAAATACGTGTCTCTAGATCATCGGCATCGTGTACTCTGCAAAGCTAGCCAGTGTCCCAGATGATATACTCTATACCAGACAAAACTACTTCACCGGCACGTCTGCTTTCGCACTCGTTCATCAAACAGTAATAATCTTGTGGTTGCAGGTTACGCCATGTTCTGGGGTGGGTTCACCGTTGGCATGTGCAACCTCCTTTGTGGTGTCTGCGTAGGCATCACTGGATCCACTGCTGCGCTTTCTGACGCAGCCGATCCCAATCTATTCGTCAAAATTCTCGTCGTGGAGGTATTTGGTAGTATATTGGGATTATTTGGGCTCATTGGTTCGTCTTTCACGCTTGATGCCAATGCTCTTCTTCAATCATACTTCTCGTAGTTGGCCTTCTCATGACAAGCGCGGCGCAGGAGTTCAAAGGCGCAGAATCCACGTCGTCTCCTCTGGCTTCACCATTTGTGCATTGATCAGACTCCTAATCCTTGCTGATAGAGTAACGTGCATGAACCTGCCTGTCCCGTTAGGGCATTTTTGCCATCGTTGCTATCTACTCATAACCCATCATGCAACTGATACCATACAGTAATAACAAGCTCACCTTCTGAAACTCGGTAGTGCAAGTCGTTGTGTCCTATCCAAATGCAACATTCTTCAAGCTGCTGATTCCTGGCATATGGATGAGCGCTGCAGATAACATCTTCTTCCAGCTATACCAACAACTTCATCTTCAGCTACGAGCATGTTATCCTCTATTTTGCCCCAGCATGTACACCTCGGCGGCTCCGCAACACCAACATCGCGATCTTCAATCCTCGAACACGTGTTCAAGGCTTATGATGAAGTAGGGAATTTATGAACATGTTCCTTTTACGCCAACCCAATGTGTGGAAATAAGTACGGCTGATACAATGGTACGTTCAAGAATCTGTTGATGATTCAATGCGCAAGGCCTCATGACTGCTCTACCTACTTCAAGTAAGAATACTTTTCGTAACGCCTCATATGAGCTCATGAGATGCTGATGAATTCCTAATACAACAAAGCTTCTCAAGGTTCTCCTGGCAACCGAAAGGACAGTGGTCAAGACGATTCATGGTTTGTATAAAATAATTTCTCCGACATTCAAGACAGTGTCAAAATTGTTCACTATCTCCCTTCCCCTTCTGTGAGTTTGAGGCTCTCGACACAAACGCTCAGTCAGTACCCTTCGGGCTCCGGCACTAGTGGTTTTGAAACCGGCACCAAAAATGCACCCATCCTGGCTATCCTGTGTTTTTGTCCTCCTGATTTCCATCCTTTGGGCATCGGCTCACAGCGTGAGCGGACGAGACGAAGACACTGAGACTGATGATACGATTTGCGCATACGTACCTTATAAACAACTCCAACGACGTGCTACGGATGATTCAGGCAATGGTACGGGAGTGGGAGTGGGTGTTGGCGTAGATGTGAGTGAGGTTCGATTTAACACGGCTCACTTGGCTCACTTATGCAAATAGGTGCCTTCTGTGGGACTTACACTAGGAAATATCACCACAAAACTGGGGAACATCAATCTCACGTACAGTTTCAGATAGCTGTTAATCTTCCTTTCCTATAACTGATGTTGTTTCGGCAGCGTCACGAATGTCACCATATCTGTTGGGAACATCGAGTGAGTTGACATACAATCTTACCTTCAATACCCACTCACGGGTACGCCTGAAGTATCGAGAACATCACTATCGGAAACATCAGTGTTATAGTCTCTGTTCCATTACCAGGAGCCAGCCCTATCAACGCTTTCAGTGCCTCTGTGAGTGTTCTCTTTCCAGCATCTGGATCTTCGCCTGAGCGTAATCGCCTAGACTGCCAGCCAAAGCATCGCAAGTTCCACTGCTTCCGCCACCTCCACCATCTCACCTCCTACAACCGTCTCTCAAACAGCCACCGGGCTCTTTAGAATGAAGCGTCAAGATTCCTCAAGCGAACTCACCACCATCACACCTACACCCACGTCCACCTCCGGTGTAGGCTTGCCCAGTCCCACAGTCTCCGCTTCGGTTGGCGGAGGCCCAGTCGGGATAGGTGCAGGAAATGTTGATACGGAGATTGGTAACATCACGATTTTTGTTGGGAATGTGAATGTTTCAGTTGGGGATGGTGCGGTATTCCTGTTTTTGTCATGCGTTGTGGCTTTCCTTAGATTCATTCGCTCTGAAAGTTAACATCAAGAACGTGTCTGTCGGGAATATTTTCATCCTGGTCCAGATTGGACAACCCGACGTGAGTGATCTATTCTCGATCATTAAAATCGAAGGATATTTACATACTTTTGAATCTAGTTGACTGGAGCTATCGGAAACTTGACGAGTCAACTTGGTGCATAAATCCTCTTACCACCGAGTGCTCCCCACCTTCATTTCCAATGTGGGAAGCAACTTGAACCTAGCCGTACGGTCTGCTATACACGCACAGCCATGAATTTCACTCGCTGGGATGATGAACTTCGGCTTCATCTTCTTGAACTTCCGCGTAAGAAAACACGGAAAGCTTTGCGGAAGGAAGGTAGGAATAAGGAATGGGACAGTAATATTGATCACTTCAAGGTGGCCGTTCGATGCCAGTCATCATACCAAAGAACGCAGAATATCTTACAGTTATATGTTTACTACTGATCCACAATACACGAGACAATGAACATGAAGAATGTCAACGAGGGTATAGTAACACTAAACCAAAGACGACACTGTACCTACTATTAACATTCCAACATAGCAAAATATCCGTTTCTTATTACCTGTCCTTTGAACTCCTAATCGATATGCAAAATCATCATCCACTCTTCTCTGCGGGAGCTCCAGATACAATGTTCTGTTCAACCTTCCCAGACTCCCGCTGTACTGGATGTATATCCTCTATAGGACTTTCATCTGCATCCACGTATAATTCCTCGGCATCGCTATCTAGCCTTGTTATAGGTGCAGGAGGATTGGAAACAGCTTGCTCCGTAGAAAACCTGGGCGACTGTCCGGTACTAATGCCGCTAGCAGGAGGGGTCGTGGGGCTCTGTGTTCTCAATAGAGATACAGGGCGTTTGGGGAGTAGCCCTAGTTTACCTGTTCATCAAGCGACAACCAGTTTAGCAGCAGTCCGTTGGAGAAGCGATATCTTACCTGCATCTATACCCGAGCTGGTAGGAGGCGTTCGCGGAGTGGTAGCGGTCGGGTTCATCGATTCCATATCTAAGGATAGAGGTTTGCCATGAGAAAACATAGTACAAGCCTTTACTTAGCTCGCAGGAACGTACCAATATTCCTGGGATTTGGCGCTGCATCGTACCCACCTGCACTGGAAGGCGGTGATTCTGATATTGGATTCGGGTCATAATACGACGGCTGTTGCTGCCGTGCTTGTTGCTCCTCTTGTTGTTGCTGTTGCCGTAATAGTTGCTGCTGCTGCATCTGCTGCATCCGCTGGTGTCGACTCTGTTGAGACGGATTCGGGAAGGGTGCTTGGCCGGGTTCATACTCATATGTGTCGCCACCTACACCGGTATTCCAGGACGAGCCTTCTTGTCTATATACGAGGGGACTGTGAGATGGCAGCGGAGGTCATTGAGCGGAGCAAGGTGCTTATACGGTACCTCGATTGATCAAACTCTGCTATCTTGGCTTTCACTTTGGAGAAAATGTTCCCAAATGTCTTCTTGCCACCTATCAGCACAAAGGTCAGGTCGAGGCACAAATTAGAAGCATTAGGATAACTCACTCTCCGCGATTTTAGTGAACTGGTCGCTGATTTCCGCCATTGTGTCCTTCTCCTGATTGAGGGGAGGTTGAGAATCGCGACGACTGCTGAACGTTGGTCGAGGACGTTGCTGCTGCTGCTGTTGAGCTTGCCATGCAGCTTGCTGTTCCTGGTCTTCCATGTAAAGCTGCCTTGCAAAGCGCGCGTCGAGCTCTTCTTGGGACTGTGTACCAGGGTTGATGATTGGATGAGAATAACATTAGGAACGTATATAGCAATCACGTACAAGAACAGGTTCCGCTTGTGCTCTATTTTCGCTATGATACTCGGGATCACTCATTCCAAGCAAGATATCGATAGCTCGATCCGAATTGCCGCCAACAGAGTCGAGCACAGATTGCCTGATAAAGAAAGGGCTTGTCAAGAGCGATTTCTGATGGGAGAAAGGCAACCTACAGCAGGGATTCATCGAAATCAGGGAACATTCCTTGTAGTGTAGACAGTTTGGGATCCCGAACTCTTTGTCGTTCTTGAGGCGCCTGAGTCGATACTGGAGGTTGTTCATTCTGTGTACTCTCTGTGTGAGATTGTACAGCTTCTGGTGTAGGCGACGCAGACGCAGGAGAATCGAGGCTGACTGCCGGATTACCAGAGCCTGTTTCAGTATGCGGGGGAGGGCTTATTGGCGCTGTAGTTTCAGTCATTGGAGAACGAAGCAAGGCCAGAGATCTCGAGCTCCAGAGACAGTAGAGGAAGGGTTAAGGAAGTAGCCTGTGTAGTAACGATGGTGATGGTACGGGATTGAGAAGTGTTCTTGTATAGTTGGCACAGCAGTGGTATTGAAGACAGATTAGGACTGAATCTGATGCCGAGTAGTGCTTTCCCGATGATGAACTGATGTTTCGAGTTGAGAGAGGTTGAAAGATGATGAAAATACAAGGATAAGGTTGAAGACAGATAAAGAGAGGTATGTACAAGCAACAAAAGCTCAAAAGCTGCGGTTCACGCGTTCACGCGCAGTCTTCCACTTCGGCAATGCCATCGGCTCTTCCGGGCTTTCCAAAATTTCGAGGAGCTTTGTATGTAGGACACTCAAGAACGCTTCAAAATGCTCAAGCAAGATACAGGTAGATCTGAACCGTGGACAACTTGTTATTCATCACGCATAGCAACCAAGATAATTCCCTATGCACTATATGCACCGCATCGCAAGGGAACCAACCGAGAAATGGGTACTGGGTTCATGGTCAAGGGAATTTAAGGAAATGCAACAGGATGCAACCACCGGCCCAGCTCGAAGCAGAAACGACTGGCTATAGGACCTAACGTTTGGTTTTCTTCGTCGTTGACTTCGAACTCTGCGAAGCCGACTTCCGTTTGGGTGCACCACTTTCTTTAGCTTTCTCAGCCGTGACCATGGCCTGAAGCCGCTGCAGAGTTGAGTTGAGTATACGTTTTTCTCCTGAACGGACGATCAACGCCTGATACTTGTTCAAAGACATTCCAGGCTCGTCTTTCAGTATTTTTTTGTCCTCCTGACATGTCATAGTGAGCAATGGGACTACGATTCTGGATGAGAAATGACCGACCTCTATTGTGGAAGGATACTGAGCGATTCTTTTCTGCAGAACCAGGCCAAGCAGATTAGATGTCTGAAGATCCAGTCTTGGCTTGGGAGGTTTTCCTTTTTCCCTCGCCATTTCCCAATCACTTGACGAGAGGTACAAAAGACGTGTGAGAGATATCATGGCCTCAGGAACATCAAAGTTTGTTTCGACAACGAAGACACTACGGGTGCAGAAATGAGATTGAGTTTCTTTCCAAGAATTTGTCGACTACTTACTCGTCGCCACCCTCCTCTAACCACCAATCAATTCTCTCATGACTTGAAGTAGTAGTAGCAGCCTCATTGGACCGCTCTAGATATGTCGAAAGCACTAAATCTGCTCTTATCTCAACTATATCTGCTGGATTGCCTTCATCGCCTCCTTGGAGGGGTAGAACATCGACATGACCATATTTTCCTGCAACTCGATTAGCAAAGTCTGCAAGAGAAAGGTCGAAGAATGGATCGTACGGAGAAGCTCGCTATTGGGTAGATCATTGTACGTGTTCCACTGCGAAGCATGAGCAAGATACATTGAATTAGTCGAATCTAGATGCACTAACGATTTGTTCCCCAATTGATATTCGTTTAGTTGCGATCATCTTGAGTACCTTATCTTCGTAGAAGAGTTTAGCCTGTTAGATGACTTGTTAATGTCCTGCTCGTCAGTGAGGCGCGTCCGGATATCGACACTCGCATTTTCAGAACCATAACGAGCCTGTTTGGATATTCATCAGAAGCTAGAACCAGGTGAAAAATGAAAGGAGAGTGACGAAATATTTACATTGAGGAGGTCTGCGACAGGTACCATCGAAACGTTTATAGCATCTTCTTCATCTTCTTCCTCTTCTTCTCCAGTAGCATCATCCTGGATTGAATTATCTTCCACTCCAGCAGGCGCGTTATCCTCATCGACATCCATCGCACTACCTGTACTTCGGTCAGCTTCGCCATCTAGTTCTTCCTCCCCAGAAACTTCGTCTGTAGCTCCACGCTCGATGTCGAAGCTTCGGGATAGGATGCGACTCCCCGTAATATGGTACCTCTCAAGTGAATAGTATGTCGATAGGCTTTCAGGTGGGAAAAGATCCGGTCGACTCTAGTGAAAGCTGCGTCAGTTATGAGTGCGTTGAATGATGAGGAAGGTCGTCGGGATTACATACTTGTATGGCTGGGACAACTTTGTCGTTAAAATCTCGTTCGGCATCCTCTTTGCCTAATTTTTCTGGGAGATAGTTGATTCAGATGAAGTCTTGATTCAAGATTGGCTTGAACAGACCTACCACTGAAGTGCCTTCGAGCTCTTTCAGATCCTGCTCATCCCAAAACATCGGTGTGTTGAATTGAGTGGGTAGGATGACTGTTTGGAAGATTTTGAGGAAAACGTAGCACAGATTCGTGAGGATAAACGTCGATTACCAAGATACTGCGCCCATTTGGAGTCGGAGGCTTGAGCGTCCTCCCACATCATGCACAAGATGAGTCCCGACCATCCCTTGTGCAATTCACGTCTCTTCCAATCATCGAGTCCAAACTTTTCAGGTAACGAAGATGTGTCGGTTGAGAGCACCAAAGAACGAGGAATCGTGAACAACGTTTGCTCTTTCTATGTCTTGACATCAGTCAGATACTTTTACTGCACTTGTCGGTCTAAGCACCTCGATATTCTTTAGAGCCACGGCACCTCGTCCTCCCTCGGCAGCTGAGAAGATCTTGAATCCGACTGCATCTAGGTCAATCGTTCCGCCGTTACTTTGGAACCAGGAAAGGAAAGGCTCCAGCTCCGGAAGCGACATGGTAGTAGACAAAAACAAGATTTTTGGACCGGCCCGGATTTCGCCGGACGTCATGAACGAAGGTTGGCCCGAGGTGCGCTACGCCCTTTACTGCTAACCACCATCTGGGGAAGACTGTCATTGTAACGGCCGTCAATATCTAAATCCTCGTATGTATCGTTAACTGAATATCTTTCATTCCGGGACTAAACACTATCTGAAGTCCAAATATCGCTTGTTCGTTCATCGCTTCATTGCATTCTGGCTGCCCTCTATGTAGGCATCATAAATCGCTTGATTGCGAAATCTAACCGTTTACAGCTCTGTAAATGGTACTACTCATAGCTCGATATGGACATTCGTCTGCTACTGAAAGCGAATTACGACGGACTCTCAAAGCAATACGAAGCTAATGTGAAAGTCGTTCAAGAGCTTCAGTCTACTCTTATCCAAGATATACTTCCGTCCATAGAAAGTGAGCTCGCCCTTGACGCCGAGCAAACGATCTGGGCCAAGCAATGGCTCAAAGATACTCGTACGCTTAGTACACACGCGTTCGAAGCTTGGTGCTATAACACTCACGAACATTCTTGTAGAAGCCATGTTTCAACTGCTGCGAGTTCGTTCGTTCCGCTGTTAGCATCTAGTTCGTCCTTTTTTCTAAAGTCCATATCTCTTAGCGCGAAAATTTTACCAAATCGTTTGCGATCGAGTCCATTCGTAAGAATCTACTCTGGCGACTCAGAGAACTTTGGCCTCCGGAGCCCGAAATTCCTCTATCGAGAGTACATTTTCTTCCAATGGACACTCGAGATCCATTTGGCCGGCCAATCATTGTCATTCGTGCTACACGTCTCAATGAAAATTTGGACTCTTACATTCCGGTGCTGATACGTGCAATGGAACAATTCAGGCTTCGTTTGAAGGCCTTGAATGACGCATCTCATCAAGGGTCTCCTATTCTTCAATTCATTGTCCTTTTAGACGTGGAACATCTGTCCGTCCAGAATTTGGTACGTCCGCTGCGCTAAAAAGAATATGATAAGACCCTGACGCGTCTTCTATCGCAGAGCGTGGACTTGATCTCGTGGGTCCTTCGGGAGCTAGTACCTCGATTTCCAGGCATGCTTGCAGCCGGTGAGGCCTACTTTTCATGATTTTTTTCACCCCCCACTCACAGGAACGGTCACAGTGTTCATTGTCAATTCGTCGTGGGCACATTCAGGAATGTGGAGTCTAGCAAGGTGGGTAATATTGAATCGTTGACACCGGGGTCGAGGTATTTTTTTGACCGTGCCAATTTACTTCAAAGGCGTGTCCTTCCTTCCTCTGCCGCTTCACGCGTGTTCTTCCCTTCACTAAAAGAGCTAGTGGCTTATTCTACCCCGTCTTCCCTACCTAAGGGTGCGTGTCAACTTGACTTTCTTTCTTTGCGACAACGCCAAAATACAAAGCACACTCTCTGGTAGATTACGGGGGAAGCCTACCGCGTTTATATTCTCTTTCTGGCACGCCAGCTGTTATGGGAAGTGCTTCGCCTTCTTCCGATCCTAAATCGTACACGCCCACAGCTTCTATCAGTCCCATCTACCTTTCGCCAACTTCACTTCTCAATCCGTTCTTTGGGTATCCTGCCTTATCGTCTCACGGTTCCCCGTCCTTGCACCATGGTCGCCGCCGCAAGCGAGATCTCATTCGTACACTTGCTGCACTGTATTGGCCACGTTGGCGACGGTCATTAAATACCTGTCTATGGCTAGTCGTACTGATAATCGCAGGTCGGATGTGGTTCCGAAAATGGCTACTTTATTCCTCGTCAGGAGCGGTACTCTTAAAAACTTGGTGGGAATCAACACCGATATAGTAGGGGTATAAGTACATTATCATGATTCCTGTAGACATCTGCCAGGCACTCTTCTGCGCTCTGCGTTTCGCGTATAATTGCATTATGCTGCACACAGCTCTCAACGATGATTATGATATCTGACTTTCATTCTACCTATTTGGGTCGAATTGAACGGAGCTTATTCCAGGTTGATTTCCTTGGGAACTGAGCATGTACTAGCATGTTCGCTAGGAATATCTAGAACACCATTTGACAAGGTATACACCATCGCCGGTGAACGTTTGAACACTCGCATTTGAGAATCATATATGATATTTTAATAACGCTCCAATAAGTCATGATTACAAGAAATATTCAGGAAGCTGCAAATAGTCAGCGAACCAGAAAAGCATTTCTGAAAATCAAAAACTCTGACCTTCCCAGTTGCATTCTGAGCGGCCTGTTGCGTCGGTCCATCTCGCTCGTTTTCGGGTGCAGCTTCGAACACATTGAAGTACATAGTTCCACCTGGTCCTACTTCTAAGATACTTGCGGAATTGCCACATCGATAGCAATAATTGGGGGCTGACCATACGGTCGAGAGATGTCGGTCAAATAACGAGGCATAACCCTCCATACAGAGTTGATGCGCCCGGAGAATATGTGACATTTTGTTGATCTCCAAAAATTTATGTACAACGCCCGAACCGAAAGTGTAGCCAGCACCACTGAGGCAATGAATAAGCCTTGTAATGTTAGTCAAATTTCGACAGAATACGAACCGAGGTGAGATAGCAAAGTCTTCCTTCTCAGGATCGGGGTCCGACCAAACCAAATCGGCCATAGGTCCTTCGTGTGGTATCTCTAAAGAAATTCATTGAACATGTAGCAGAAATGAAGTAGAACAGGATACTCACCCCGAAAGCGATCGACCACCTTGATCTGATCTATAGAATGGATCGAAGGCGACAAACCTGATAGGATAGGCTGTAAGTACAGTGTGGTACGGCATGGAAAGGAAGTATGGTCACCGCCGTGAACACAAAATATCCTATCGTCAATGACGACTGACAATGTCAGAAAATCGAACATATCCGTGAAATATGTCCAGACATGTGAAGATCCGTATTTGCGGACGCATTCAGTATAGAATCCGTATGTCTACGATATTTCGGTTGAGGATTGATTTTGGGAGCTTCGGATATACTAACTTGAGTGACGGCTCTGGATTCATGGTTTCCTCGAATTAGTTGGACTCTGTCTGGGTACCGCAGCTTCAGACATGTTAAAAGGGATATAGTCTCCACGCTGAACAAGCCACGATCGACATAGTCACCTGAGATTGTGATCAAGATCCATTCTGGCTGTTGTATGAACAGTGCTAGTACTCACCAAGGAAGAGATAATTTGTATTGGGAGCATAACCACCTATTCGGAATATCTCGATGAGGTCGTAGAACTGTCTTGAGGTGCCAATGAACGGTCTTTTTCGCTGCAAAGCCAAATATGACTCACCCATGTATATCGCCTACAACTGTCACCGGTGCACTGACATGGACAACATTAGATTCTCGCATAAGGACCTCCTTGGTCTTCTCGCATATTTCACGGAGAAGTGCTTCATGAAGGAGTTGTTTGCGTAAAAGTTGTTCGATACAAGCGTCAAGGTCAAAGGGAGCCATAGAGCTCAGTCATGTAAGCGTTCACGACAAGACTTGCTTAGTCATCAGTCAAACTGATCCTCCACGCTGATTCGTCTGCGAACTTGTTTTTGACTTTTTCAGCGGACCCAATATGCTGCTTTTGCAATGAGCTCGAATCTGATAACATCGAGCAGTGACCGGCTTCACCGCTATCTGCTGAGTTTTGCTGACTTAGGTCCGAGAGAAAACGCATTCCATCGCGATTTTTTCGCACTTTTAGGAAGTTTACTAGGCAAGTTTATACTTCATTGCCTCATTCTCTAGTTTCTCAACCATCGTTTTAGAAGTCACCACTCTTATGTACTTCATTTTCTTTCCGCGTACAGATTTTCCTTTACAAAAAAATCACTCCAAACCGAAATGGTAATGATTGCTTCCGGCGACTCGTCTGTTCATAAATGCACATTTCAACATTTTCTTTGTTTGATGGAAATCCCTCTGACTGAATGAACTCTGATTTTGACTTCGGAACTTTAATTCCTCTAATTCTCCAGTACTGGACGTCACATTGCCTTCATGCTCAATACTGATACACCCATCTTGTTCTATCTGACCGCTGAGCGTCTCTAGCCCCGCATTTACTCAAATGTTACACAACCTTCCTCAATTCACTCATAGAACTTGTGCCATCCTCGTTCTCCCATCCGATATCACGTCTCAGAGCCGGTTGTGCTGACGTCCTAGGTGAAAATTAGAGCTACGTTTTGGGGTCAGTACTTCACGCATTATCCTGCCCGATCGGTATTACATTCTAATGAAGCGGTATCCTCACAGACTATATGTCAGAATCAGAGTAGAGGCCTTGACGGCACTTTGAATCGCGATCTAACTTTCCTTGAAATCATCCAAATTTGTGCGTATCCTGTGCTGCTGCTCCATTCACACTTTGCATTCGATGTTGTCATATATGCTCTACGTGAGATCGTATACTTGACTATTGTTATATGATCTTTGATTTGTGAAATGTCAGGGTGCTCTCTTTTCCCCCTGTCATTTGCGCCGAAGGCAGCGACGACATTTAGGCATCATTTAGGCAAAGTTGTTTGTTCGTGGTCCAAATTTATTGTCAGTATGAACATCCCAAATGGTTTCTTCCGACTATCTGATATATTGGACTTCTGCAGATCGATCTAGGGCAGAAGATATTCTTGCACACCGTAAAGCCACGTTCAAATGCTTCCCCTTTCGTTGGGTGCACAAGCCTTTCGGACTTCGCCGCCGAAATATATTCTGACAACATGCTTGCATTACTTTCGAAGTGCTCGTGAAGGTGAAAGTCTTTTCAGGTTCACCGCGTCTTCATTTAGAGTGCTTTTGTAACTTTCGAATAGTAAAGTTGGCTACCCGTAAGGAACGGGAGATCCTGTCTTTCGCTACCATGTAAAAAGTAATTATTTGGTAAGCCCCTCGATTCCGCGTTCCCTCTTTGGATGACAGCACAAGCGACGGTTCCGGTGTATTTAAGGGCTACTCTTTTCGAACTTTTTTCCTTTAACGCCTCCTGCCCTTGGCTATTCTTCACGCCTCCGCCACAACGCTTAAACCTAGATCGTCGTTCACAATGCATGGCAACTCGCGCACTTACTCTTACGATGATCAGGGAATCGGGTTTTCGCAAAGCAACACGGCTCATGGTGGCGCTCATGCTTCCAACTATCCTACATACGCTGAACATATCTATCCTGAGCAGAGTAATAGCCACTACTATGCGTCTGGAAGCCAGACGACTGGCGTAGTTGCACATGGTGCTATCTCACTTGCAATCTGACGATACCACAAGCTAATCGAGTCGACAATAGGTCATCCCGACCCCCGATACGGACGTTCTACAACGCCTGCTCCTAGTATGGGACATCGCTATGGAAGACACCCCACAGATCCCAGATACTACCGCTTAGCAGGGGAAATGGCCTCATCGTCATCCCACAGCGTAAATGGACCCCCTTCGACCTCGATGTATGGCACGAATCCTTATCCCTCCACTCAAACCCCTCCTAGCCACCGTGATGGATTTATCCCCACTCCTTCAGAAATCGCTCATGTTTATGGCAGCTATTCTGGGTCTATGGCAGGCAGCCAACACATGTCCCAGTCACCTTCGACATACTCTACTCCAGGACATCATTCTCGTCATCATCGTACGGCCTCGACCAGTCCTATATTGAACACGAGTCGGGCCACTACTATACGTTCCTCGCATACACCTGGTCTATCACCCAGCAATGAACGTTTTCCGTGCGAGATCTGCGGTAAGACCTTCTCTCGGTCTCACGACCGCAAGCGTCATCATGAAACGCAGCACATCGCCAGCCCTGTGCTACATCGCTGCAGGTACTGTCGCAAGGAGTTTAGCAGGTACGCAAGGGTTTCATTTGTCCTTTTTCAATTTCGAGCTGATTGGTCTTCCAGAGCTGACTCGCTAAAAAGACATCTGGACAACGGATGTGATGAAATGCCTGCGAACTTGAACAACTAATCCTTCCAGATCAGGCTCGAGCCTGTCGTATCCCTCAAGTTCCCAAAGATATTGATGAATGATTGAATACATACACCTCGGCGAGCCCGTGCTTGGATCTTGCGGGGGCTATGTAACGCACGGCGCTCTTTTTTCCTTCCCAGTTCCTCCGGTATCTTTCTTGTCATGGACAATCTATCTAATTATGTGCTTTCTGTTACTGGCATCTGTTTTGTAATTTATCCACCTGCTTCGATGAACAGTGCTTATGTAGTCGCTTTGAGATTTGGACATTTTCTATGTAGTGTTTGTAAATTTCAATGTATGGAATGTTTTTGCCCTTCCCCGCGCGTCAGTGCAGAGTGAAGAAGGGGATTTGTTGTGATCTATGTCGGTGCACTACAAATAAATCTCTCGAATCCCGCCCTTCCTTTCATGGTGCTCGCTCAGATCCTCCTGATAACCTTGAGTGAAGATATTCTCCAGGGGGCCACTCCGAGTCTATAATCCTGCTAGTATGCCAGGAGTCAGCAGCGACCATATTAGACCAATTTCCAGTTGGCGTTTCTAGGCGTTTCTCCCACTTAAACCTTCTCGGAAAGAAGTATGAGTCAGTAATGAGTGTCATGTCCTAAAGTGTATGGTATTGGACGTCCCCTTTTGACTTTCAACGCACAAGCATTTCCTCAGTGGCTCGAAAAGATATAACATTCAAAATTCGACTTTCAGTCTAAGGGTTCCTACATACACTAAGGACCACTTGGAGCAGCTAATCTAACCATCTTCGTTACCATCGAGTCGAAATAGGAGGAAAAGAGCTGTCGAATTTGAGGTCCAGGCTTGCGGCAAGGCCTGTTTGGACACAAAAGCCGAGTTGACCAGAAAGGTATCGTGCTCCCTGGAAAGGCCTTCATGTCAAATACTGGTTGCTGTCTACGCCAATGTCTTTGTTCAGTATTTAGAGCATTGCCTAGACATAATCTTTTGAGGAAACCAGTGAAGCTGGATCTCGAGGACAAAGTCCAATGCCACCGAGGATTTAATCAGAATAGATCTGACAACTAGAACTTGAGCGTTGTTGGATTGCTAATTTCTGGGTCAACGGGTATTCTTTGACCGACTCTCAATCTGGTTCGAAAAGCAAAGACACACCAGCGGAAACCTTCGTTGAATGGCTGATGAGACACGTTTTTGAACAGCACATCTTTCTGATCAAAAGACAGTTACGAACCGTTAAATCGCTGCTGTGGTGCTCGTCGGATCTACAATCGGTTTTCCGTATCTACAACTTGGACCAGAGCCACGGACATTGAAAACATTGTTTCTACTGGCTTCTTCCTCATGGTGAGTCCATGGACAAGTCGATGCTGTAATGGTATGTACCTGGACAGCTTCGGCCATTGGCATTGCTGATATGAATTCGTCCAATCGAGAGTCTTTCCCCCTAGTACTTACCTGGAGCCTGAGGCTGGCGCGCACTCACTCGTATTGAAAACTCGATGCAGTACTCCAGAGCTAGTATACCATGGCCAGGAGGTAGTGGACCGTAATAATCGGAGCGGCGTTCGTCCTCGATAAATTCCTTTGCGTACGACTTACGGATACATACGTTCATTGCTTGGATAGACTCAATGATGTTCTGGTGCACCGGTCGTGTTACAGATGAGCGGATATGTGTCATTTTAAACCAGTGGTAGACGTGATGGTTTAATCAATTCGAGATTCCAGGTAAAGCTTGTATCGTTCGTTCAAATTATACGATTCAAAGATTCCCACTGCGGAGGATCGCTCTGAGGTTGGATTTTCGAGCATTGATGGCAAGACTTGCCGGCGTCGAGCCTGACGGTCACACCGTCGGAAAATCCACGGCAAATTCCGCCATCGCTTTTCTCCCTGCGTTCAGAGTCCTCGCCCCTCTCTCACGAATACTCATATCTCATGCGGTGAGGTCAGTGACACCTAATGGAGTCTGTGAACACGTAGTACACATGCATGTGTATCTCTCATGCACTGTCGAGCTGATTTCGGTAGTCAACGTTTCAACGTTTCCTTCGCCTGAGGATGTTCAATGTACATACTAGTACGTGCATCGTTTCATACCATTCACAGGGGATGTTTCTGCCGAAGCATTCTATGATTTCACTCTCCAGAATATTTTGAGCGCTCCTTGCGACAGACGAAACTCCTTCGATCTTTCGACAGGAATACTATTTATTTCATACAATCTTCCGGGCTTCAGGCATCCTTGCAACAACCATATTGGTCCTATTCTATATCCATTAATCATATGAGAGTATGCAGCACAAGCTACTTCCTTATGATTGTTCTCATCTACTCATCGTGATCATTCTCACTATACCAGGATTCGGGAAACGGAATAGCTTGAGTTAAACTTTCTCTGGCATCATGCATTTCTCGGAATCCGGAATGGGTTCCGACTCCTGAGCTTACTGCTTGGTAGGTGTGCATCGTGATTTAAAGGAAAGCCACGACACAAAACTATTATACTAAATCTGGCGTTTCTGGCGTTTCTGTGCCTCTACATACGATAATGTTCAAATCCCACATCCACGATTTGAACGTCATTGAACCAGTGTATCTGGACTCAAACTGTCTGGATTTACTCTCTGGACCACAATTCCCTGACCCATCACTATGGGTCCATATGCCTTTCGAAATCGATGACGGACTCGGTCAAATGACCGACGAAGATAGGAACCGGAATGGTGGAGAAATCGAGGTAGCGACTGTCCATGAGGGACACCTCAACATTGTCGTTGGAAGTGACTGGGGCAGTGACTACCTACCACAAAATAGCCCTCCTGCGACCATAGACTCACCGTCCTCCCCGCTGGGTACGTCGTGCCAGATGCCTTCGCTCGGTATCGATCCTCTGGACCTTATCCAAAAACGTAGTCCTCAGGGGACTTCGCCATCATCGACTACATCTTCGCCGATTGACTCAGTCAAATCGTCTTCGCTCGTAGACCAGTCGACTCATATCCTTCATACCAAAGCTGCTCCTTCGAAGGAACTCCAATACTCTAGGGATCCGGATACATCGGTCGAAAGCTTGTCCCAAGACTCTTCGCTCGGAGAACCATTGACACCTCCAAGTGTCGCTGAAGACAAACGGCGGCGCAATACCGCTGCTAGTGCACGTTTCAGATTGAAGAAAAAGGAGCGCGAGATAGCACTGGAGAACAACGTAAAGGAGTTAGAAGCACGAGTCAGTGCGTTAGAGAAAGAATGCGAAGGACTTGAGCGAGAGAACGGCTGGTTGAGAGGCTTGGTCGCCGGAGTTACAGGGGCTGTCCAGGTCCATAGCTCATCCATGAGCGTGAAACAGACCATGGAGTCGGAGGAGGGAATGCCATGAGACGATACATACATAAACTTGTTTACATACGCTACTCAAGAAGCACCACTTTCAAGATTTCGATTTAACAGGACATGTTACGGCGCCACATTGTCAAGATCTATCTTCATTTCGTTGATCATCTAATTACGGTAAGTATAGAGAGAATACGGTTTAGCTTTGACTGTGCCTTGCCCATGTCCATATGAAGGAGCAAGTATGGCTTGTGCACTACATAGACAATAGGTCAGAGACATACAAAGGCAAAAAGGGAGAGAATGGGCACCAAGATCTCAGACCATGCCGAACCCAATGAGATCTGAGTTGGGGACATGTGTCCCTGGATATCTTCCCTTGCCATGTACAAACCACCACAGTACTGTCAGAACGACCAATCCGACTAATATGACAGAGTTATAATTCATCTCTGATGCCTGTTCCACAGGAAGAAAATATGGAAAACAATACAAGGTGTTTGTCAGGAGGATCAGAAACACCGCCATAGCATTGATGATAGGTCCGAGGAACTTTCCCATCCAGAATGGACCTACTGGAACATTTGGGCCGCTAATGGAGAGACGAGATAAAAGATGAGGCAGGATGGCAAGGAGATAGGAGGTGGTGGTCAGAATGACGAAAGAGCCTACAAGATCACTGAAGGCAGTTGGACTTCCGAGTTGGATCGCACCAAAGCCTAGACAAAGAAGAACTACCACATGCCAGGTTCAAATGTGTTTGAGGGTCTTTAGTGAAGACATGACAATGAGAAAAACTGAACAGACGCACAGCAAAAGACGGTTGAAGGAATAGGGCAGCTCAAGTCGATGGATACCTGGGAGAAGAATTCCGAAAAGGGTGTGGCATTATCGCGAGCAAGAGCCCACCAGCATCTTCCCACCTGTTGTTAAAGTTGAGACATAGATTCCGATGTCTTGATGTAGTACATACGACAGTATAGGTGCCCAACACACAGCCCACTTGTGCCAGAATGATGAGAAGCAGTAAGATGAAAGTAACTGCAGTATTTTCCGTGGCCTGATGATATATTTCTGCCAGAGGGAAGGATGTACCAGTGTTCAACACTGCATCCAAGTCGGTTATTGCAAACATGATCGCGATAGCGAAAGCAAATGAGGCTTGTTCATTGAGTGGTAACGTTAAGACCACCTCGGGATAAGAAAGAATGACAACTCACTCAATGTGCCAATGATCATTTGAACTGCGACTGCCTTAGGTAAATCTCGTTTAGGATTGGGAAGTTCTTCGGCAATATGTGTTATTGCATCTGGGGTTCCAATAGTGTAGGCTCCATTGAGCATTCCGGTGAGGAAGGCGACACCAGATGGCCAGCCAGTCTGGTTGCTCCATGTGGTAAAGACAGATGCAGCCGAGGCATGTTGACGGGGTAGGGCAGCGAGAATCTGAGGTGCGCAATGAGGACATATGGATGTAGATAGAGCGGATAACTTACGACAACCGTCACAATCCCTCCTCCCACCACAGCCACACTTCCCATTCTTTGAATAAACGGAAGCCACCGATTCCGAAAGACAACAACCATGAGACAGGACACGTTGATCAGAACGAATGCGAGGTAGACATGCCAAGATTGGCGCTTGTATGTGTCTTGGTGAAAGAGGGCGTACATGTCTACAAAGACATTTGCGGGAATAAAGACAATGGAGGCGAGGGCGAATATCCAGCCATAAAAGTTGACGAAACTATGGAGACATAACTACTCAGACGCATGGAAAAAACGGAGAAAGAAAAGTCATACCCAGTGAAAAACCCGACTATTCGTCCAAATCTACCAGCAGTCACTGATGCCCAATGGTATACTAGTAAGGGTAAGCTAAATGAAAAATGAATGTACGAGATGCGGTAGATCATACCTCCCCCAGAACTGGGTATTGAACTCGCGAGTTCCGCGATACTCGCAGCTATGAAGCTGTAGTAGAAGCATGCCACCAAGAGCTCCCATATAATTCCTGGTGGGCCGCCATTGGATAATCCGATGACGATAGATCCACCCAAGGCTACCCAAGCGCAATCTAATAACGGAACTTCAGAATCGGACACGAGTTCTCACAATTATTCATAGAGATACATACCGATAGTCACAGACGTCGAGCAGATACTTAGCAAACTGTATTGTCGTTGTAACTGGTCAATATGACCGCTTGCATTGAGCCTCGTAAGGGATGGTTCGTCCTGGGCCGTACCGACGATTTCGAGTTGAGATCCATTTTTGTCTGAAATTTCAAAGGCGATAGTTTGCTTTTCGGAACGTTCCGAGAGTATTGGGGTTCGAGATGCGAGAACATTCTCCGAGGAGATTGATCGTTGATGTTCTTGCGACATATGAAAGGCAAACTCTTGGTCGTTTTGTTTGAAAGAAGTGAGAAGATGAAGAACGAGTTCAAAGGAAGTCCAAATATGAATTCACATCGAGGCTCTTGCATAAGGTCAGCTCCAAAATGTCAGGGGTATGTCCCTTCCAGTCTTCGATGCCACAAGCCAGAAAGCATGTAGATGATATACGTCAGGATACCGGATTCCATCACCTGTTCCATGTGACGAATTAAAATGTTAAAGAACGCAACTTGGAGAGAAAAGCCAAGTTGGGCAGATAAGGTGTGTAAATGTCAGAGAGTGGAAAATCTGTACACACGCAGAATGTTTCGAACGCGGAATGATGTGAACAATTCGGGATCACTATATACAATCCCAATGATGAATGAGAAGAAACGTATAACTGTTCGCAATCAACATAACGGCGTTAGTATGGGATGGGTGTGCAAAAGGAGCCTCATACGTCATATTCAATTCTCTGCCTCTTCCAAGTTGAACCCAACAACTTGAACTCAATAGTATTCTCCCGCTCCGGCATATGTGCTTGAACTTGGCATTGAATCTCCTTGACCTGACATCTCTTGTTCCTTCTGCATCCGAGCATCTGAGTCTGGTCCGAACGCAGGTTTTTGGGGAACATAACGGGTTACGAAAACTGCTGAAACGCCCGTAGGAATGCGGGACTGTAATTCGGCTTGCGATGGGATAGGCTGGAAGTGTATCTGGAAGATGGTTATGAGTGAGAACATCATGATGAAGCAGAAGTATGATTCAAACCGTGTCATTGGTTTTCTTGTAGTGCTTTAACCAAATATCGATTGTCTCCAACTCTCTGGCGACTTTTTCTTTCCTTAAATTCCGATCTTTCCTCTCCTTATCTCCTTTGGCCAACCCAGCTCCTTTACCGCCGTCTTTAATTTCCTGCAATTCTTTTTTTGCCCAAATGAGAAACCCAACGGCATCACCACCTCTCTTTTGTCCACCATTTTCTCCAGCGTCAATGCCAAGCCACTTCTTCGCGAGACCAGAATTCAATGCCGTTTCGTCTGCAAGATAGTGCCTCAACTCTGGGGAGACGTCTTCTGAAGACTTTGATGAAGCCGATGGTGTTTTGGCTAGAGTTCGAGCCGTAGAATATAACGAGACACATTCCAAGTGCAATTTGGCTATGAGTCCTGGAGCAGGATGCGATTTTGGAAGTGGAGGACCAGGCGCGATGTTAGAGTCATAGAACGACTTCGAAAGCAATTTTCGAATTGCTATAGTCTGTGCTTCCGCTAGGGACATTCTGGAGAAGTCGTGTCATTGGATGTGATCGAGATGAAGTACTGAATTACCTGGAAAGTGCTGTGCTGACTTCCGGCAAGAGGTCTGGGGGTAATTTGAACTTGGAAGTGGAAGCTGATGTCTGCAATTGAGGTAGAATCGTTTCGCTGAGATAAGTAAAGATCCCGGATGCTTGACACAGGTGGCTGGTCGCATGTTTGAGTTGTTCTTCTTTGGCTTCCCTTTCTACTTGGGATATTGCTCGATCGTATTCGAATGGTCCCAAGTTTCCTACGATGGTCCGCGCAAGGTTCGCATGCGCGAAAGCACAAGTGAGCAGGGAGCAAGCATTGTCTGCATTGAGAGATTGCAATGATATTTTGGGAGAAATATTCAAGGACGAAGAGGAAAGGGTCGTCCTCCAACTGAAAACTGTTCAATTGAGGTAAACACGGTTGGTGATGGTGTGCCGACGAACCAGGTTCAGCTTTAAGCACGAGCTCTTTATGGGCGACACAGTCCATGACGCTTTGAAGATGAGGAAGATAATCATCTATAACCTACGCTGATATTAGCTTGCATTGAATATGATAGGACTGGTCCCACCTTGATGATCGTCACGTAGTCTTTCTCGCCATCTATTCGTTTAGTTTCTTTCAAAATCCCTCTGAGTCGAGATCTTAGCTGAGTAGCTTCTGAGAGACGTCTTGTATAGAGAGAGCTAGGATCATTGATGAAATCTGAGAATGAGATCGCGCCGGTGGTCGAGAGGTCGTACAAGAACGTAGCCATGGTTGAAGCGCTCGAAGGTGCAAGTAAGCGCCGAAGAATAGGAGATGTCATTAGGGTTACCTCTAGGGTTAGATTCGTTCGAATCCCAAAGTCAACTTCCATCCCTTGAGACTTTTCCTGCTCGTAATCGATCCTAGCTGCTCAACTCTGCACGCTGCTCCTACGCTTGTAATGGCAAATCCCAGCTTTACACTTCCTGAAATTCAGCAACTTCAATCCGAGGGATTGGTCTTGCGGTATCCGGATGTTTTGATGAACGCTCAATTGACGTTGGACGGCGCGGTCAGCTTGCTACTGAAAGCGGCGCAACAGGCGCTACTGGTGCCATTTATATGGTCCTGGATCGATCGCACCCAAGGTGAGTTTACATCTGCTATTTGCAGACTCGACCTCGAACAACAAGTTTACTCATAGACGGACAAACATTCATCATCTTTCTTCCACCACACACTCCCTTTCCACTGGATGGCATTCGCTGGTCTGAGGCCGAACACAAGTTTAGCTTCCATCAGGGGACACCGAAGGAATTAGAAGTATACGAAATCAAGCATGGTTTTATTCCTCGCTCTGGAGAGACGATGGCCACGAGAGTCAGAAGGAGATATCGATTAGTCCATCCTGGTGGTCTGGGAGCAATGCCTCAATTGTGGGTTGTACACTATACTCGAGGCCCGCTTGGTCATCCCGTAGTGCCAGGAATGGGCAATCAGCCAGTAAGGATATATCCACTCAGGCAGATAACCGAACCGCCAATGTACGTCGCAGGGGACAAGCTCGGCCAGAAGGCATTTCCAGGAGGACAAGATATGGGCGGAGGGGGTATGCCCAGTGGAGGTGTTGGAATAGGAGCTGGAATGCCAGGAGGAATGTCAGGAGGAATGCCAGGAGGAATGGCTGGGATGCAATCTGGGATTGGCGGCGGAAACGGAGGTCCAATGGTTGGAGGCGGAGGTATGCCTGGCGCGATGGGTGCTATAGCCGGAAATATGAGTATGCCCGGCGGAGCAGGTCCTTTCAATCAGCAACAAGCACAAGCAATGCTTGCACAACAAAATTCTAATATGGAGATGCTTGAAGCTCGAAGGACTCATTCTCTGGGAGGTCGTGGTGGTCCTCTTCCACCTCATGGTGTTCAGGGTACTCCTGGTATGCACGGTCCACCCGGATCTGGTCCCCATGGACGAGGAATGCCTCCTTCAGCCGCAGCTGGTGTTCCGCCTGGGAGGAGACCAGCCGGTGCACCAGGTGGTCTGAGCCATCTGGACGATGATGATTCAGGGGATGAAGTTGACACCATCTCGACCCGTACGCTCGCTCTGACGAGGTACAAGCAAAACCATGACTGGATGAATGAAGTCTTCGTGAAGGCTTCGTTCGGTATGTTTCGCTGCCTTGGAGCTCATTTCAATACTGATGCTGTCATCCTTGACTCAGGCGTCCAGCCAAATTCCAACTCAACGTCGCCTTATGGAATATTCAATCAAAACGAGTTGGATGCAAAAATAGTATGTGTCCTAGTTATACCGTTCCCTCATTCAAACAAATTTGCGTTCTGTGTCAATCGATTCGTTTCGCCAAGTGATTTGAAATATCTAACAATGTCTTCGCCATATTTGACTTTAGGCCAAACTATCTTCAGAAATTGAAGCGCTTCAAGCTCGCACAGAGGAGTTAAAACGACAGAAAGGAAGCCAGACTAACTCAAACGAGCAAATCAAGGACCACACTATCCCTTTGTCCTCTCGATCCCCCGAAGAACAACTACTGCCGCCTGAATCTCAAACTATGCTTATGGACACGACGGATGCTGTGACAGCCGTGGACTCATCGAAGTCAATGGACTTCACAGCAGAACCGACAGCAGCTAACAGTAGTATATCTGCACAGCCTGCTTTTGTAGAAGGGATTGGTGAAGAAGGTGTCCCTGCTTGGTAGGGTTGCTTTAGTTTGGACATTGTAGTATGTAGATTATGTAGAATAGTGTACCTCTACTGAAACCTGTCGCATATCATTTTGATTTGTACTCACTTCAACATGTCCCTGGTAGTATATCGGTTAGTACACGCGCCTGTCATGTTGTAGTAGTGGCTCAGATAATCGCGCGAAAGCTGGGTTCGACTCCCAGCCAGGGAGCTTTTGTGCAACAAGTGTATTCTTTTTACTGCTTTCTGACAGGCCACTCGCATCAAGCTGTTTCAACGAAGCTTCGGTATGTTTAATGTTATATATGTATACACGAACAGATCTTCAACCCATCGGGGTGGGCTAAGACCCTTCCCTCTAAGTTTCATGAGTAATTTTGCTTTAGTTGCTTTAGACTAACTGTCATATCCGTCCCTCATTGTCCCTCAACTTCCTCACTCGAGTGACTACACTCTCATTCTCAGTGATGCCGGGAGTACAAAGTACCAGACAGCCATCCCAGGATAAACACTGGGTCATTTGAAGATTTTGAGCTTAATATCTCATCGAACAGTGACATTGTTTTTGTTTTTGATACAACCTGGATAGTTTGGAGACACCCTTCTCCCTTTCCTTGGCGATAAGCATGGACTCGTGTTTAGCTTTTTTTGGTTGTTTTGGGATACGGTGCAGTGTAAGCATACCCGTGCAATTGAAGGGAATTATTGAGGACACGCTCCATTGCGTATAGCTGGATCAAATGATTGGTGAAGCTGGAAGTTGATACTAGTATCATGAACATCATAGCTGTATGGCGATTGGGAGTCGGGATTGTGTTTCCGCGAAGGCGAATTTGCCTTCCAAGACGCACTGAAGTAGATGAAAACTCCATGTCAATCATGGACAGCACCAGGCACGTTATTAGTGAAAGTAGTCCATTGACATCTGGGTTCTTAGTAGCTATCCGAGCTGGGCAACCATAACGAATCTTCCCCACCGGTATTTGTGAAAGATGAGCAGATTATCTGGAGAATCTACTTGATGATGCTAGCCAATCAAGTGCACTCTCCTCCTTCCAATACTCGCAATTGTTCTGTCACTCGAGGAGATAAGCTTAGAGCTCACTCAGGGCGCAGAGCATGATGTAAGGAATTCCATGTGCAACCTACCTCAGGCAATGGATTTTGCTCCAAGAAGATGAGGCTGGGCCTGCCGGGAGAGCTTTGGCTTAGGGCATGCATCAGGGTATTGAACCCAGTAAACCGAGGCTTCACCTTTGGTTGGCGTGGTGCAACAGGAGAGGCTGCCACAACATCAAGCCCCGTGTGCCAAATGGGGTTGGTGAAGAGAAGGAGGCAAGAAACAAGATGTTTTTGATTTTTAAGGGATTCTTAAATGCCATAAACATCGTTGTAGATGGTCAATGCGCTGAAGATACTCGGAGTTGTCCAAAGTGTGAGAAGAGACGTTGAATAGAATCGATAACGCACCAGGCGGCTCAAAGACGCATGAGTAGTGCTTTCGTAGACTTATGCCACATGCGTCCTGACTCCTGTGAGGCTTTTATCGGGCCCGAGCGCCTTGATTGAAGCGCTCGGATAAACTATGTTTTGATGATTTTGCAGGGAACCACCTGCCCTCCCCTACCAGAGCCATCATCCATTGCAGAAGCGCAGTGATTTTACAAAACATCGTTTCAACGCACACATACGGCGAAGGAACATGTGTTTTGGGGCTACCTGCAAGGTCTAGATGAAGAAACAGTCGAAGCAAAACACATAGCCCTCATGCAGACGGCAGAGAGTCCTACTGATTTGGTGTCCATTCAATGTAGTAATTTCAAGGAGTAGCGCTGACAGACCTTAAAGTTTGGATGTGACTGTCATGGAGCACTATAGTAGGGTATTTTACGTTGATAAGAATAGAGAGTAGATGATAGGGCACCAGTGTAAAGACCGATGGTGCCAGAGAAGTTCAACGATATGATGCTGTCAATTCAAGCTTGTGTCGCGGGAGTTACACTGGGTAGAGATTCGTAAGTACGAACGGTTACGATAGTCAAGTCGAGAGGGGAAAAGACGCGCACTGTGGAGCTCGATATTTCGACCGGTATAAGGAATGACCGAGGCTGAACTCAAAGTTGGCAGAATTTTCAGTGTCATATTTACGAGGTCTTCCTGGAAAGCAACCCGACTTGCATCGGCCAGCTTCGATGTAGTTATCAACATCGTACACTCGTCGCCGTTGACATAACAATCTGCAGCGAAGTTTGCCATTAGGGAGCAGGATGAATCCGATAGTATATCAGAAGGCAATTCTGTGCAAATTTCGTGACTTTACTCCGAGGTATTCTTCAATATTCATGCTTACTCGACTTTAATTATTCTCTTTGTCCGAACTATCTGTCCCAGGACCCAATAGTGGGCGAACGGACCCTTGGTGGGTCAGAAATGCAGCGGGTACCAAGCACTACCGAGTGGGACCATGGTTGTTATTTAAACCCCACAGTGCTGACTGGCCTGAGTGCTCTTGAATCTTTGATGTTCTATACTAGAAGCAGCGTGAAGACCGTAGAACGTGAGTGAAAGATAAATCAGGAAGGTTTTAATGAAACTCGCCTCCAAGATATTAGCAGTGGTGCTTTCAGCATGATAATGTAGACATATTCAGCGAAATGGACATCAGAAGCGCATCAACCGAATTTCAAGAACACGACGGTGAAGGCTAAAAGTAGACTAATCGCATTGAGATTAGATAAGCCATTCTTCGAACACATACCCGCTTAAGCTCGGGCCAATCCTTGCACTCGAAATTCGAATGTCCGATTCTCGTATGGCACGGGGCGTGGGGTCAGTACTATTTAAGAGATGGTTGTGATAGACTTAACCCACTGACCTCTTTCTCTAGACCATTTGTACCACAATGTCTTCCTCGTACTTTGAGTCTTCCCATCTCCTCTGGCAGAATCCTCAACCGCAGCACGCCAATGTTGAAATCTTTCGGCGTATGGTGAATCGTAAACGCGGATTGAATCTCAGTATGTCAAACACTTGAGTGCCACATATACATTACATATGATTGTTTTGACGATCTTCACTCGTAGAGGATTATCATGATTTTCACAAATACTCTATCGAGAACTACTCCTTCTGGGAAGATGCGTGGCAGCATCTACGAATCATATATTCTGTCCCACCTCAAAAAGTATCCATTGACTCACATGAGCTGAAGATATTGTTCACGATAAAGGCAGGTCATCACGGAAGGAACTATACCGAACGTGCCAATCTGGTTTCCCGGCGCACGCCTCAATTATGCAGAAAACCTGCTGTGGAGGAATGATGACAGTATCGCTTGTACTGCGGGTGGAGAACTAGGCAGAGTCACAGATATCAGCTTCCGGGAATTGAGGCTGAAGGTCAGGGATATGGCCTCAGCTATGCGAGCAAATGGCCTGCAGATTGGGGATCGTGTTGCGGGTACATATCCTACTTTCTCATTGAGAATGGATGGGTTCTGATGTCTCCTCTCATCCCCTTTCAGCGGTTGTGACTAACTCCATAGAATCTGTCGTTCTTGCTCTTGCAACCGCGAGTATAGGAGCTATCTATTCTAGCACGGCAACTGACATGGGTACCGAAGTATGTCTTCCCGAATGTTCGGCATCGTATTGGCATCTGCGTTGATTCAACTCTCGTTATCTCATCAGGGAATCCTCGATCGATACCGTCAAATCCAGCCCAAGTTTCTGTTTTTCGAAACAGAAATCATGTACGCTGGCAAAATTGTGGATTTAAGAGATAAAGTTTCTGCCGTGATCAATGGACTGCATGACCATGGATTGAAATGTGCCGTTTTGCTACCTAGTACCATTACCGGGAAAGAATATGATAACGTCCCGAACACGTTGAGTATATTGTACTCCTGGTGATCTTCTTGATCCTGACTCTGCCTTTAGTACCGCTCTAGGGATATTCCTTGCAACCGGGACAGGAAGCAACTCAGAGCTCGTATTCGAGCAGTTACCGTTTAATCACCCGTTATATATCCTCTACAGCTCTGGCACCTCTGGGCCTCCAAAATGCATAGTACATTCCGCTGGGGTACGGTCATTCTTGAACCTCATTGGTGTTGTCATGATCTGATTGTTTAAATTGTGCTCAGGGGGTCTTGATGCAAACTCTCAAAGATCAGAGGATGTTCTTCGACATGAAAGAAGGTGACACACTGTTCCAGTTCACTACAGTAAGTTGAATATTTGTATCTTCGTTCACTCGGGTCTGATTTCATAAAATTTATAGACGGGATGGATGATGTGGAACTTCATGGTGTCGTGTTTGGCATCAGGATGTCGAATGATCTTATACGACGGTTCTCCGTTCCATCCTACGCTTGAGGCATACCTCAAATTCATCAGCGATGTTGGGTAACCATTCCGTTCTCTTTGGCTATCGTACGTATACTGAGATTCTTTTGATTTGATAGTGTCACCCACTGGGGCACTAGTCCTCGCTTCCTCGCGGAGGTCAAAGGACGCAAACTGTCACCATGTCAGTAAGCTTACGATAACAAGTCCCAAAATACATCTCACCGTGCGGATTGATCGTACATACAGTGAAAATTGCCTCTTTCCAAGGATTACGAGCACTGGCTGTAACAGGGGCAGTGGTAACAGCACCTCTGTTCGATTGGGCGCACAAAGAATTCGATGGAAAACTCTACTTCGTATCCACCTCTGGAGGTACAGATGTTTGCAGCGCTTGTGAGTTTTTCAGCTGACGTGCTTCCACTAACAATGCATTCACAATCAACATTGTAATCATTGACAGTCGTGGCTGGTGTCCCTAGTCTTCCCGTATATGCTGGAGGTATGTCAAACCGATTTAATGCTCCCTTCACATGACTCAGATAATCAAACTCAGAAATCCAGGCAAAAACTTTGGGCATGGCAGTGGAAGTATTCGATGAGAACGGAAAGAACATTGAACACACAGGGCAAGCTGGTGAACTGGTGTGCACCAAACCTCACCCATCACTTCCTATTATGCTCTGGGGAGACACGCCCGACGGGAAGAAGCTTCGTGACACGTACTTCAACTATTATCCAGGTGCGTTTCCGCGTACAGATATCCTCTATAATTCTCTGACATTGCCACGGAATTTCTCGCAGGGATTTGGAGGCAAGGCGATTTCATGGCAGTGAACCCCAAAACAAAAGGAATCGTCATCCTAGGTAGAAGGTGAGTAACACCATACACGAGAGCTCATTTGCGATCTTGACCTGATTCAGCGATGGTGTGCTCAACCCCAATGGCGTCCGTTTCGGTTCCGGCGAGATCTATACCGTCATGGAGAAATTTAATACCATTGTTGAAGACTGCATCTGCGTAGGCCAACGCCGTCCAAATATCGACGAACACGAGCGTGTGCTTCTTTTCCTAAAAATGCGTCCAGGGAACAAATTTACAACAAAGTTGGAGAAGGACATCCGCCATAGTATTCGAACATCGTTGAGTGCACGACACGTACCAGCGTACATATTCGAAGTCGAGGATATCCCGGTATGGAAACATCCAGACACCTTCACATAGTTTCTTACGCAGTTGCAGGTGACAATAAACGGGAAGAAGATTGAAATTGCTGTAAAACAGATAGTCTCTGGATCAAACTTGAAGCCAAGTGGAACCGTGGCGAACCCCGAATCTCTGAAGCTGTATTATAAGTACAAAGAGATAGAAAAGGTAGCTCATGCAACCGGAGCAGAGACCAGGGCAAAACTATGAGTCCCGGTGAATAAGCCAAAGGATGTCATTTTTCCTAAAATAGAATGATAATGTCAGCTTTGACCTTCCTTAACCAGAATTCCGGCGATTGAGCGAGCAAGTGAACAAAAACAACAAGTCATATCGAGTCTGTTCTTGACAGTAGATGTTAGTCACCAAAGATAAAGATAAAGCTACATAGGTCACAGTCCAGCTAGTCGCAGTCTCATGAATAGAACTTAACTGGTAGGAACCAAAATTTGAAACTTACGCCAGATGAACTCAGTTACTAAATGGATAACAGACGTTGGCAAGTAGATGCAAGATGTGAGATAAATATACAGATGAAGGTGAAATGTACAGAAAAGGCATGATCATGATGACCATCAGAATATCTTGCCGAAGTTACCTGCAGCGGACTGCTCAACTCGGTCCGAAGCTTGTCAACGCCAATCCACCTACCCAACACAGCTCCATTATTGCTCTTCCTACTGGGGTCAGTTTTAACTTGAGTTCCACGCCTCCAAATCCCCACCCTTCTTGGGAGCCTTCGCTTGACATTCTGTGTTCGACGAAATCCTCCGCAACCATACCCATCGGAAGTGGGTTGAGCACTTTACAGAGCCCAAGAGAAATCAAGGCTTCGGGATCAAACTCTACGCCAGACTCGCGGGAGTGACATACAGCGATGATGGTGGGGTCAGGCATGAATGATGTATTCAAGGGTGACCCAGGGTCTGTCGTGAAGCCGGGCATACTATCGGGATGTGTGAGGCATTCCCTCCATGCCTCCTCCAACGGACCATTCACCGTCACGCCTTCATCTGGGACTCGCACACCTGTACCTTGCAGATCACAATAAGAGACACGTCGAGCAGTGATAAGAAATCCGGGAAGGAGAATGTTCCTTTCATCGTTGGCGTGTAATTGGGCCCAGGTTTGATTAGGGAGTGAGTGACTTCCAGAAGCCGTCGAGCCAGTGCCACGTCCGGGACTACTCCCGATACCGAGACCTCCAAGAGAGCGTGAGGAGCGAAGGAAGCCTGTACTATCACCTGATGACGTCGGAGAGGTATGTGAAGACTTTCCTGAATCCTTTCCAGAATCATTTGCGGATCCTGCTGGCGTGCTTCTGATCTTTTTATCTCGTTTATCCCGTCCTTTCTCTTTGTCTGTGTCCGGCGGAAGTCCAATCAGAGAATCTATCACTGCTAACGCAACTTCCTCCTTGTCCTGACCATGTTTTCTGTGCCCATCTTTTCCTACTTTCGAAGGCGGTATCTGTGGCTCGAGGGCTTTGTACCATACTAGCAAAAACATCCTCTTTTCTAAAGGAAGGACAGGTTTCTTGAATGAAGCCTGTGATGGGGGATAGACATGCTGGGAGTGAGCTTGGGAGTATGGATCGGTGTCCCCGGGCCACAGTGGGAGAAGCATACAAAGAGATTCGGATGGGATGGATGCAAACACATCTTGAGAAGGATCAGAAGCTTTGCCCTTGTCCTTTCTACTTTTGACACCACCGCCGAGGCTTTTTCTCCTTCCGCTACCGGTGACCGTACCTCTACTACTTCTAGAAATGTTGCTACTTCCATATCGACCAGAACTCTCTCGTGGAGTGCTGGGCAGCAAGCCTACATCTTTGAAGCTCATGTTCAAGTTATCAACAACCCTCCGCTGTTGCTCCTGTTTACCACGACTTGGGAACGTCAGCCATGGGGGGTCAAACGCAGGACCGGCAGTAGCACGTAAAGCGGATGCAGAAGGATCCAGAGAATCGATGACACCGGAACGAACGTTGCGATTAATGAATCGCAATAACGAAAATGACGATGACGACGAGGATGGCGAGGATTCAGATACTAGCTGAAGTATCCTCTGTCTATCATTAGCACTGCCGAAATCTACAGTGCCATACGTCTCGCTATGTGGTGTCCTTATTACTCGCGAAGGGCCACCGTCACGGTGGGATCTGTAACCATACAGATCATCATCCTCGTCGTCATTATATGATGACTGGTCTGTTTCATCTTCATCGTAGTCGCGATCGTGATCGTACATCCTTCGTCTAGGTACCCGAAGTCTGTGAGGAGGGCGGGACGATGAAGCAGAAGATTGCGACGCAGAAGCTTCAGAGGCAGAGGCATAGGACGTTTCTGACTGTTCAGAATCAACGAGGGTGGAAGATCGATCGGTGTGTTCAGTATTGTCGGTAGTGGTAGTACAAGATGACATCCTTTGTGATACGGACGTCGAAGACGATGCGAGGGAAGCATGAGTTGTTGAAGATGTCGCAGAGGAGGAAGAGGAAGGAATTTCGATTGAATCAATCGAGGCGTCTATTGGAACAGAGTCGGAGAATATCAAAGGAACAGCAACACTTGAGGAGTTTGGAGGAGTAGGTGCCGCAGTCGACGGGGACAGAGGTGAAGGTGTACTGGGCGTTAATGGTAACGGGGGAATGGGAGGGGGAGGTGAAGAAGAAGAAGATGATGATGATTGCGACTGCGACTGAGACGCAGAAAGGCTCTTCCTCCTGCGTATTTGCTCTGGTGATGGTGATGTCCGGTAGGTCGATGGACCGTCATTAGAAATTGATTTCTTCCTCCAATCTCGATCTTTGTCCCGACCCCCATCCTTCTCTTTCCGGCTGACCGGACTATTACTACTCAACAAACCATGATCAGCCAGCATCTTCGTAGTATTCGTACTCGTGAATGCTTCTTGCACTCTTCTTGGTGCCAATAAGATGATTCGATTAGAAGCCCGGGGCACCGAAGCTGACGTACTGCCACTACCAACAACACCGGCGGTTCTGAGGTGAGGAGGTAGGTGGCCGTGAGAAGGTGTAGGACTTTCAGAGGGGGTGGCACTTCTGGCGCGAATTGCAGCCGAAGGATTACGAACAGAGCTTGGCTTGTAGTAGCGAGTCAGACTGAACGCCATTGCCTTGGAATGCTTATGAACAGTTACGGGTGGGTGAGGAAGATGCAGATGCAGCTCAGCATCTTTGGGCGTTGGCTGCGACTCGGATCGAAATCGAATAAGTAAGCGCTGTTGAGGTCCTTTCGTAGGATCCTGGACTGAAGCGGAGATGAATGAGAATGCCGTGATCACAGCGAAAACAAACTCACCTTTCGTACCCCGGCCAACCTCTTCCCTGGTAACCAAAAATCTACCCATAAGATCGTTACTCCAAAGCTCTTCCGAACCGATAGGCATCCCTCGCCAATGCATCGTTGAGCGGCGCAAACGTTCTTTTTCCCTCTCTTTGTGTGAATGATCAGATTTCGGGTCCTTTTCTTTGTTGCCGTCATGCGATTGGGTTTTGGTATGAGAACCTTCGCTCTCTCTGTGAGAGGAAGAGACCTGTTCTGGGCTGCTGAGAGACCCAACGTCCGTTGACGTCGCGGTCGTGATATTGGTAGCTGTACTTGTCCTAGGAGCCGTAGTCGTGGTCGTAACTCGCTTCAGTTTTTCGTCCTTGTATGTGGGCGACGTGCTTGAGGATGATACGCCCGAACGAACCTCCCTCCTAATTGTCCAATCTTTCCTTTGTTCTTTGTACCCTTCTCCACCCCACTTGAGCAGATTACGGGCAAAAGAATCATCATGAATAAACATATTGGATGAATTCGAGCTGGCGACAGTGGCCGTTGAAGGGCGACGCCCGGAAAACCAGGAAAAGAACAATGATTTTCCTAGGGAATCTTTTCTGCCGGAAGATTCACGATTCCCAGAAAGAGAGATAGCACTCTGACGTCGCGGTCGGACAAAATCTGGTATGGATGAAGATGGATCGGCTGACAAGTCGGTACCAAAGGAAGTGATATATGCGAAATCAAAATCGGTGTCCATCCCACTAGATGCTGTGTCAGTAGATGGAGAGGTTGGAGAGACATTGGTATGAGGGGGTATACCGGCGGAAGGATGGACAGAGGAGGAAGTAGATGCTGTAGCCGCGGAGGCAAACGGAGATGTGAAAACGGGTGGGGAGTGATCTCTTTCTATGGTCTTCATCCGCAAAGTCGCTACGCTCCCTTCTCGATCACGATAGCCTTCTGACGGCCCATAACTAGCATAGTCGCCGATAAACCCTTGTCCTGAACTGCCAGAGGTCGCAGAAAACCTCGCGGAGCTAATTTCGATATTGTCCCCGCCGTCATCTCCTTCTGGGTAATCGAGGTTGTCGAACTCATAAGAGTCATCATCAGAGCTAAATTCAACTTCCTCTCGTCCTTGTGTACTGTGCGAAGTGCGAGATGTACGCGTTGCAGATTGCGAGTGTGCGGAAGACGAAGCAAATTGAGAGTCAGAATCGGGCTCTGAGGACGACGGAGAAGAAGAAGAGCCAGGGATTCGAAGACGTTTAGAAGAATAGGGAAGTGCATCAGGGTGTGTATGAACAACACTGGGCCTGGGCGTGACATCCATGGTTGTTATTGTGGGAGATATATCTTCTTCGGGCTCTTCTACGTTTGCTAGCTCTCGGATAGTGTCGCTCTCGGCTATAAGATTGGCCTGTGGTTTCGAGGTGGAAGCGTTCCCGAAAGAGAATGAGTGGAGCGAGTTGATAGTGTAGTCGTCTGGGCGGTGAATGTATGTGCGTTGAGCCTCGTCCAGACTAGGTTATCAGAAATAACATCAATTTTGTCAGTTAGGGGAAAAGTAGATGGGGATAGTAGGAACAGTCAAAGCAAGTGCGCGAAACCTGGCAGAATATGCCCAACTAGCCTTTGATTATGGCTCAACAGCAAGAGAATTGATGACCATGCGTGAGGGCAAAATTCGCATTGTGTACCCTTGCGTCTATTCCAAGCAACATGGAAGATACTCACTCTGTTCCCCGTTCCCCTCCTGATGTACTGATGTTGTCCACATTCCCGCGTGCATTTCGACCATTCATCCCCAACCAAGTTCGTATCTGTTTAGTGCAAGTCCTTGTTCGTCAAGCTAGAGATGTATCTGACCATAGGGCCAGTCAGTAACGCCAATTGCGCAGATCGAAGGAAAAACTCACCAAGATTAATGGGTTCTAATAGTTAGCTTTTGGAGTGACAGGTGCAACGTCAGATCAGCGTCTAATCTTCCTCCCAAGCAACCTGGTTTCGAGCTTGATTAAGAGCGCTGAGGCTGTGGGGAGCGGCTTGGAGTAAAAGACGTAGGAGAATGAGGACGAAGAAAGCTCTTCGTGCTAATCTTACTCGCTGGTGAAGACGAGAAAAAACAAGAGAGAGAGTAAAGAGTTGAGATTTTCAGGAGGTTAGGGCCACGTGCTGTGTCTTTATGCTACTTTAGGTAGGAATTGGGCGCTTCGCCGCTTCAACCGTTCCACGACTTCAGCGGTATGTCTCCCTTGACAGAATCACTCGGAAGAGATTTAGGATACTTCCATTGGTTTTGAGCGAGACTTTGTGGCTTCGTGATTCGTGAATTTCCGCTGATAACCTTTTGTTTAGATGGGCAGTGTGCCAGTGATGGCACCGATGAATACGCTGTATTCAAGTATTGCACGATGTCGAGTTATTCGAATGGAAAGGATCTCAGGGTATGTATTTCGTGCTCACCGTCAATCTTGCTTTCGGACAGCTCCGGCTCCGACGTCCTCACAAGCACCCTCAAAGTTTGCTATGTCCATCGATACCGATTGGCCTGAATTATTCAACGGCCTAGATCCGATGATCACAGCTTTGTACATTGTGATTTTGCATGCAAGCCGTCTTGGTTGGGACCCGTTTTTCCGATCTTGCTTCTCATAGACTTGGGTACAGGAAGTACTCAATAGAAGACTAATCTAGAATCGGTCTTCCTTCAGCATCATGATGTCCGTATCAGTCCGTATCCTTTGAAGAAACCACTACTGAAGAGTACTAAAGTCGATTCAAGTGGAACGGGTATTTCTCCCGCTGAAGCTACGAAAACCACGCATGGCCTAGTCAGTGACCCATCTAGGAATCTCTGCAGACAGGATCGATAGACTCATTCGTTGTCCCATGAGTAGAGAATGTTGCAACACACATTTCGGATGACACTACCAGTAGAGCGTTCTGGATTTTCCGAGCAGTGCCCAAAGATACCGACATCTGGCAATCTTGAAACGTTGAACACTCACTGTGCAGCGTGCACACATACTCTATGAGTTCCTGTACGCCGTTCTTTTCTCTTCCGTGTACGATCTCGTTGAACATCATGCACATTGTCAGCATCTAAAACGAGAAAGCTCTTGCAGCTACCAACATGCGATTCATAAACTCCGTGTCATCATCAGACAGCGGTCCTGTATGCTCTATGGGAGCCATTCTGCGGGAAAAGCTATACTAGTCTGGGTTTGTTTTCTGTCGTCGCAAGTTTTGAATTCATTGAAATTTTCATCTTGCGAACGTGATCTCGATACAGGTAGAAGACAACGACAACGACAGTGACTGTATCAGTGTATGTCAGAATCACTGGGGCAAGCCCAGGAGCTACTAGACTCACCCCAGCCTAGTATATCGCCATACCTCGAACCGAGTTGCGTCTAACAATATGTCTGACCTATGGGTGACAGTGAAGCATATGCTATACGCTTGGGAGTACTAAAGATGCTTCATCAGATCTGGTTTGCATAATGATACATTTTGGGAAATTTCTATTTACGTGCAACATACTACCGGGTTTCGAAATAGGAAACTAGGATTTGAAAGTTCAACTGTACTTCCCCTGGAGCAGCTCTATGACTGTCGTGCAGTGACTGTCAAAAAGAAGCTGCTGGCTCTTCAACAGTTTCCCTTTCTTGTACAAATGAATCCAGGGATGGTCCGCACCCAGTAGAGCCAACCCTGGTATTTTGTTGGAACCCTCTGTTGGAATATGATTCAGCTGCAACCAAATCATGACGACAGATATATAATCATAGCCATCTTGCACAGAGATCGCCTGAGCCCCCTGATGAGCACCTCTCTTCCGGAGATCTTCTCTAGTCCTTTCGAGTAAGAGGCTGGGATTTCCGAAGTAGGTTTTTAGATGTACAGGCTTGAGCGTGGGAGGTGCGGGATGGAAATAGGCCAAGGTTGTGCCCAAATCCAAAACGTTGTGGAGTTGAAGCAAATCTCCTCCATTTCTGACCTCAACATCGTCTGTGGGTCCTTTGTAAAAGAGGATGATGAGCCCAAAGCAAATAATCGGCACATCGTCTTTGGTCAGATAAACATCCGAAGCAGAGTTGTATTCAACATTTAGCATGTTCGTCTGTGCGAAATATCCCTTCGTTAGAAACACCCGGACAGATTCTCGTCGCAGAGCTTACCATGAATTCTTTCGTATCCTTTGTAAACATCATTCTGAGACGAGATCTCTGCCAGTAAGGCGCTGCGTATATTACTGTTAGTCCTGCTTGAAATGACGGTGTTTGCTAAAATTTTACTAACAGTCGTCTCGACGTTCGAGTTGATTCATTGGACCTGGCAATGGAGCGGCATGGACAGTTGCAGCGAGAACAGTGGCCCATAAGAACAGCCCAAGGAAAGATGTGATATACGGTTGCAGGAGCATTGCGAAATGATTCTATAGACTCAAGGAAAGGTCGACCGTCAGAATGATAGGACTGGAATGAAAACGATAGAGCCAAGTACATTGTCACAGCAAGAACAGACCACAATGGATTTAGAGAAAACTTGATTCTCACACAGGTGCTTGCAAGGCGTTTTGAGTACTGTAGATCTGAATCATTCATTCATGTTTGACCAACGAGTTTTGGCGACTTACAATGAGTGAATCGTTTCAAACGACGAAATTCGACCAGCGAAGGGATCGAGGACTTCTTCAAGGAGACGTTGAGGTATATATGTCGCGGCTATCGTGGGTCAAGGGTTTTCTAAATTCTGACCACACACCGACCACACATACTACATAGCCTCCCAATTGAAGTGAAGGGCCTCCGTCGGTAACTGTATTCAAAAATCCCGCCGAACTTTGAACTCTCACCATCATCTGCCCCGAAAACTCCCACGGTTGAAAACCTCGGAGGAAAGGGATTTTGCAGAGGATTAAGTCAAGTAGTAGGCATTTAAAAGCGAATTCTCCCTCAGAATGGGCGACGCAACGAGCTTGCATAAGCGGAAGAACCCCCCAGACCCGGGGAAAGACACCGAGACAACTCCAAAAGGTCCGAGGACCAAAGCCACACATGTTCCCCCTACTCATCCAACATCGCCCACGCCACAACGATACAAAAATACCGCTGCCGAACGTGCCGCGTCAAGAAAAGAAGGTAGATATGACCCAATAAAGAACACGCCAACTCAGAACCCAACAACGATACGGCGAGGCGAAAACCACTCACCGGCACCCTCTTTGAATGGACGGGACGGGAGGGAAAGTCAGCTATCGAATAACTCGGAACCCGGGCCCATGGACCAAGACTGGATACAGCCGAATCAAGACACGAATCGACAGAACTACCCCCAACCCCATCAGTACATTCCCCCACAACCAGCTCTGGATGAACGTGCAATACGCACGGCATCCATCTTCTTCGGGATGGACCAGCTGGTCAAAGACCTGAGAAGTGCCATCCGAGAAGGAAGTTTACCCTCAAACTTCGACGAACAGATGGGATCCTCCGGGGAGGAACTCGTGGACCTGCTCGCCCAAATTGGGGTTAAAGGACGAGGAACAACGGACAAGGTAACCCAAGCTATATCAAAACTGACGGAGTCCTTTGCAGAAGCCAGGAAGACCGACACGGCAAGACTGAATGAAATCGAGCGAGCGCTGGGAATCAACACCGCGGGTAGCGAGAGACCCAACTGGGCAGCGGACACATACGCGAACCGCGTATCGAAGAGTCCCACACAGGTGAATCCGAAAACCCCCACGAACAAACAGGTAACACCTAGAACGAGTAAAGAAATGGAACGCACGGCCCAGTTCGTGGTACACTTTGCGGAGCCCATCCCAGAGGAGACGCGTAAGGACCCCTGTTCCATTACCAGAGATCTGAATACCTTCATAGGACTACACCTCGACATTGGGAAGACCCGAGTTGCCACGGCGAAATGGAACTTCAGCGGTAATCTCGTTATATCAGTACTGACCGGCCAATCAGCGGCTCCCCTCGTGCCCTATTTCCGCGACTTCCAGGAATTCTACACGGTCAATGCCAACGTACCAGTGGACACCAAACTAAACAAGGTATGGCACAAGATCATAGTCGATGGAGTCTCAACGGGGAGCCAGTGGAGGCTTGCGAGCGGAGTCACCCCGAGACCCCATAACCCAAGCGAACTCAGAGAAGAACTGGTAACGTACAACCCAATACTCGAAGGAGTGGAACTCGCACTAGACCCTAGGTTTGTAATACAGCCATCAGAGCTGGCACACAAGAAGGAATCCTCGATCCAGTTCGCGGTAACGAGGTATAAAGTCGGTTCTTAGTATAATGCCTTATGACAGGTCACTTAGCACGAACACAGAGTACGACTTCACGGATTCGTCAATCAAATTGTATTTATAGCAAGGTGTGGGGCGTTGTCAGAGATTCCGCACTATCTTATATCTCGAGTCGAACGCAGTCTTGTGAGATCTTTTAGATCAGCAATACTGGTCAGCAGAACGAAGTGACACGGATATACCAGTCGTAAGATCTGGACTAAGGGGTTTGTTTTGAGTGGCTTCCACTCGGATAAGGGTTTTTAGGCTCGGAAAGCAACGGGGTACCAGACGTTATGGTAGACCAATCGATTCCGCTCCCGGGTGAAGCAGTACTGATCACTATTCTCAGTAAAACCTCGAAGATCACGCAGATCACCAATCACTACGTGTCAACTTGAACAGAGCCACCAAAACTCTGCACGTTCACTCGGCACAACCTGAGACCAAGTCCTCTGTATCTCCGGAACGGAGTCTACCTTCAACTATCAAGTGACAGACACCAAGTCAAACCACTCAAAAGTCGGGCTTATCGCGATGAAGTAACACACTTAATCTGCAAGGTCCGGTACGGCTTAGAAGCCTTTACTCCCATGTATGGATGAAAAGGATTACCAGTTCAGAGAGATCTGGGCGCAAAACTTGTTTCATTTGTGCGGATACAGGTCTTTAAGTACACTACGAAAAGTCCAATACCCGTATTTGTCCTTGATCTAGTAGATCTAGCTATTTCTACGGACGGAGTCCGATAATATACACTTAAATAGTAAAATATGACTGAAACGATACAAACGCGCAAGGAAATAGTAAAGAAAACAGAGAAAAAGATGAAACTTGTCCGTATTTCGTCGTACTTTCGCCAGATCTAGAAGACCAAGCAAGTTCCGACCATGGTCGGTGCGGCATCCACATGCTAGGGTGCCTAACTCGTCAGAGTGGCTCCTGCCTGTGTTGCTCAAGTGTTTCCGACGAATTTGCTTCCGCGGAATGGTAGTGGTCTTCCCAAGTTAATGAGATAGACTCGTAACAGCGGTTGATCTCGCGGATCAGGTAGGTCTGGTCCGTAGCTTTCGAACGGTATGCATATAGCCTGGTGTTCTGGAGCGGACAACGAAGATAAATGCTTCAGAAGTGTTTTCCGTAGGTTTCCGCGCGTTTCCGTGAGTGCTGGTCAAAGCTGTACATAGCATACGCTATATCCCAGTTTAGAACTTGAACATATGCGTGTTTCCGTTGCGGGTTTCACCCGTACTGCCACGGAAATGCTAGATCATCATGTTTCCGACGGTTTCCGCTACTTTGCGTAGGGTTTCCGTGTGGTAACTCGTCCGGATAGGCTCTCATTGTGTCTGATCTGCTAGATCAAGTGAAATTTCCGTCATCACAGCCAAGTACCTAACTCAGTTGTGCCGATCCGGCAGATCTTGATACTAAGTCGATATTCCCTTGGTGTGCTCGTACCAGTAGTCAGCATTCTTGAAGGATCCCCGACCAAGGGTGCGAGCAATAGCTCTAAGTGGATATTCATGGCTGATCCTGCCAAAGGATCTGTATCCTAGCTTATACTGATACAAGTTTGACTGCTAGTTCGGGCTCACTACAGTCCTTATTGATACTATGCAACGGTCTAAGTTGATCTTTTTGATCATTGCACGCCTGCGCGGAAAAACCGCGCAACATCTCCCCCAAACTAAAGATCTGACCGTCCCCGGTCATCGCTATGGGTAGTGTAGGCTCGTATCCCTTGACAGGAGTGGTACTGTAGCTGATCCGACAGATCAATCACTTTTCCGCAATATTCTGACTTGATTATACCCGGTGATCTAACAGATCAAGTTGATCCGTTGATCTTAGCACCCGTACCGACAACTCCGCTGTCCTCTTGTCGAAGTCGCTAAGTCCTCGGTTTGTTATCGGCGCTTAATTTCCGAGTGTGATATCATGACGTAAATCACGCTTCTAATTCTATCACATCACATACACACTTCCTCGAAACAACTTCTTTTCAACATTTTACATACTATCCCTATGCCTAGGCCTGGGATTAGTAAGTGCTGACAAAGGTTCAACGGACTTGGAAAATTTTCTAAGTTCGTTTCTTCCTCTCTCCCATCGTTGTCCTCGCTCTAGACACGATGGCCTCCTCATCGAAAGCGTCCTCTTCTAAGAAGAGAATCGAGCTTCCTCCGGGCAAGATGAAGAAATCCTACTTATTCCCAGCCGACGCACTCATTCGTGACTCCCCTACGACGGTGTCTTCCCTGGCGACCCTTTCCATTAACAAGGACGTTCGCCCTGCGGGAGGTACCTTCAACACAGAGGGCGTCCTTTTCTTACCAGCCACTCCTGCTGAGAGTAGACGCCTTCAGAAAAGCTGGAAACAGTTTCCCAACTCGTTTTCCTCTGCTTTTGAACTCCCTCGCTACGCTTCCCCAGAGACAGCCGACCTTAGCACTTCCCTCTTTGTTGACACCTCATCCCAGGTTCCTTCGACGTATTATCCCAGCTCCTTTGTTCGCCTTGTGGATTCCTTCTCAAAAGGTCCTGCGACCCGTGCCGAGGGCTACTTGTTGTACCAAGCTATTGCCTCCCTGCAAGTGGCCGTGTCCCACATCATCCATAAACACGCGTCCAGGGCTCGAAACCGTGAACTGATACTAGAACTGTTAGAGTCGGATCGTATTACCGCCTGCTTGGTTTGTGTTTTCTCCCTTTTCAGCGGTTTCGGTACTTATCCAGACCGTCTAGGATCACTATCGCTCGTTTTGGCATCGGGGGCAGGATTGTCCTCTCTTCGCGGCTCTCTTTATGGCTCTATTCTGCGATTATTGTGAAAACCTTCTTTCGATCGAGGAGTACCAAGAGTACCTGTATGACGAAGAGGAGCGGACTGGCGGAGGCATGAGTAAGCGGAGCCGTCGCCAGATAAAGGTACGATTTTAGCTGCATGTCGTCGCGCCTCGACTAATCCTGCTTTTGCTTCTGCCAACAGTCTTCCTTTCCGGATGTCTCGGTAACCCTTACCTCCCTTGCCATTCCACTGCCTCTGGATCCTTCCACCAAGGAGGGCCAGCTAATCATCACCGTGTGTCAGAAAGGGCCTCCGGGCTCTCAGCTCATTCATCCCTACTCCCATGTCTCGCTTCTTCCTGACCCTTCAGGGTTTATTCGTGCCGTTCCCCGGAGTCTGACACCAAATGAGGATTCCGATTCCGAGCATTCGCCCGTGCCTGTACGTTCTCCCGTCAAGAAACGTCGTCCTCCTCCTGCTGCTTATTCCGACATCGAACTTGACGATGAAGAACCCGACACGCCCGAACCCTTGGTTGCCGACGACTCGGAGCCCATTGAACTGGAGATTCCTAGTAAGTCGTCGTTGGGTTGTCTATGACGTCTACTGATCCTGCTGGACCTGCTACCAGAAATTCGCGAAAGCATTGCTCGAGCTGCCAAGGCGCGTGGTCGTGTGGGGGCCAGCAAAACCGATCCTCCGGCGAGCCAACCCTTTGTGCAACTTCCCGCGAAGAGGGAGCGACACGTTACTCCGCCTGATGATTCATATGTACGTCGACCCCACTGCTCCCATCCGTTTCCTTCAAACTGACTTGATCACAGATCCCCGAAGGTCCTCCTGCCAAGAAGAAGAAATCGCAAAAGGCAGCAGGAAAATCCCGGGCAGCTTCCCCTTCCGCATCCCTGGTGCCAGAGGCCGGACCTTCCGAACCTCTACCTCTTCGTATCCAAGAGGGTCCCCCGGACTATTTTGAAGGCGACGACACCCGCGATCCTGGTCTGACCCTTTCTCTTCTCAATCCAGCTTTCACCATTACCACCGGGTTTGCTGATATCTTGCAAACGTCCTCTAATACTCGCCGCGGCGCCCGAACCCCACTTCTCCGTCCCCCCAAGTTTTTAATTGCCGATGAGTTGAGGGATCTAGGTGCTTTCTTGTCCACCCCCGAAGTCACCTTTTCGCTCCAGGCCCTTAGCCGCTACAATTATCTCACTTCTCGCCATTTACGAACACTCAACTCCCGCACCCTTCCGGCCCACGATTCCATCTATTCCACCTCCAATTGTCTTACTTGTCTTAGTCGCGGGCTCGTCTGTGAAGGGGGCAGCAAGTCCAATGGATCCTGCAACAATTGCGAGGCCACCCATCGTACATGTCCTAGCTGCCTTGGTCTTGAAGAACACCAGGATCGCTTTCGCGCCATCCATCAAACCGTACAAGGCTTTCCCGTTGGGTACGCCAAGGCCGTGGATGAGTTCGAGAAATCCTTAGATCGTTACACGCACCTCCAGACCTCTTTCGAACCTCTCTTTGCTGATGCTCGTCAAGACCTGTCCGCGAAAATGCGCAACCTGCGTGCGCAGGGGTTTGACGCCAACGTTGTACTTTCGCACTGGGCCGAGGAGAATCCCAACACCCCCGTTGATTTCGAGACCGTGTCTTGGTTCTCCACGCTCTTTGGTTGGAATACTTCTTGCAACGTAGCTCAGTTCCTCTCGAATCCTTCTGACATTGCTAAACTAGAGGCTTTCCTTCTTCAACTCGATCCCGAACCGCCAACTTCTTCGAAACCTCTTCCTCAGAGCCAGCCTTCTCCTTCCAAAGCACCCACGTCTTCGGAACCCGTTGTCGGTACGGTGCGTCAGCCAGTTCTGAAGTCGAAGCATCGCCCCGCCGCCGCCGTTCCTGTCAACTTTCCTTTACGCCGTGCCTTTCAGACTCCTTCCACCTCATCGGCACCACCTCCCTCTGCAACCGTGGTGGGTGAGGGATCGGATGACGAAGAGGGGCCTGCGCAAACCACTCCCGGTCGAAGCCTTCTTACCGAGTACGAGGGGGAGGGAGATGACGACGCTGACGCGGACTAGACATTTTGCGTATGGTATTGCTTTAGCTATAACTTATGGTAGTGATCGGACTCGCACATCGTTTTTCTGAGCCAGACTACCGCAGTTTTTAGTGTTGTACCATTGTACCTGATTCTTCTTCTTGGTCCCCAGTATCTAGCACCAATCTTGAATGTCAATGCCCTGTGGGCTTTATGTTGTCTTTGCATTATCTGAGATCTCCTTAAGACTCCCTAAATTACTCTTCAAGATACTTGAGATATCCTTTAAGATGTCCTCTGAGTTTTCTTAAGCTAGCTTGCAAAGCCACTGAGTTTCCTCTAAGTTGACTTTAAGTTTTAGGTCTCTTGCCCTTAACCAACACCTGATAGAGCACTGTAAGTACTTTATTGATACCATGTACTCTTCTAAGTGTTTGTCTTTTGACATTTCTACAGCTGTTGCTTTGCTCTTGTCATTCCTGAAGCACAAATTTCGGTCTGATCAGCTAGATCATTTTGATCTGCTAGATCAGACCCATCAATGTCGATTCTTCGGTTATCAAGTTGGTGGTTGCAGCCTCATATGGCATGTTAAATCCATTGGGCTTTACAAATTGCAAGCTGCGTCGGTTTTAGATCTAAGTCTTTGGATTGTACGCATGCTTAAGCTGTCAATGAGCACAGGTCTTTTAGATCTCGTAAAATTTTCATGAAAATTTCTGAAATTTCGAAAATTCTTGAAACACCGTGTGTCCCCTCCCCCAAACTAAAGCTCAGCAGTCCCCTGCTGACCCGAAGCATCGGAAAAGGTATAAAAGCCCTTGATCTAAGAGATCCGACTCCCAACTCAACGAAAAAAAATGGCTCCCAACTACGAGTACCACAATCTCCCTATCTCGCTTGAAGCTGACTTTGCCAACTGGTGCGTCGACGCGGAGTACTGGGCTGCTCGTGTTAGCGATGACAAGAGCCTGGCCTGGCAAGGTGCCAAGTACAGTTCTAGCAAGGACAAGGTCGAGTTCACCACGTCCAACAAAACGATCTTTTTGAACGATGTCCGTTGCGCGTACACTCATTTGGTACGGAAACCGTCTGGTCTGCTAGATTTAGCAATTTTAACCATTTTCCGCTAGCTCATTCGAGTGTCCCGCGACGCAGCTTGTATGAACAAGGAATATCTGCGGGCGTACGACAATCTCGCGGAGGAATTACTTTCCGCCGTGAATGCGTACCGCACGATCCGTGACGAGATCCCTAAGCAGTTTCCCAAACTCTCGGAGGAGGGAGGGAAAAACGCTGAGATCGTCAGTTTCTACATTCAGCTGAACGACCTTCGTCGCAAAAAGCTCCGTGAGGACCAAGGCAGACAGGGTTCTCCTGCTGTCAGTACTCGCGGACCTAGTGTTCCACCTGCTGATCCTGAAGGACCGTCGAAATCCAAGTCGAAAGGCAAGGAAGTTGCGACTGATCCAGCAGATCCAGCAGTTTCCGATGCTGATGCCAAGTTCATGGCAGAGGTGGTGCGTTTCCGCAACTATTTTCGAAGATTCGTTTATTGACTAAAGGTTCCAGGATGCTGATCTTGCAGAACATGGTCCTTCTCCTCCAAAAGGTCCTCGAGGCGCACTTGCTAACCATTTACGAGGCCGCGGACTTCCCATGCGAGGCCACTTCCGTAGTCCACGCGAGCAACGCTTTGAAATGCAAGAATCACTGCGTATGGGTGTTCCTGTTCCGCGGTATGACCCTCCGGTAAGTATTGGACCTTGATCTGTTAGATCAGCTGCTAAATGTTTATCCAGCCTCGTCGTGCTGAACTCGTCATCGATCATATCATTGGTATGGACGAAAGGATCAAACACGCCAAGGAGGAACGTGAAAAAGGCGAGAAGGGGAAGAAGACCGCGGAAGCGACTCCTCCTCCTCCTACCAGGCCCTCTACTCGTTCCAAAAGCAAGAAGAAATCCCCTGACGACGAACCGGCTGCTCTGGCAGATCAGGATGTCTCTGTACGTGGCCGGTCTTGTAGATCAGACAAGTTTATGACTAACCCGTGCCATAGATGGCTGACGAAGTCGAGGATTCTACTCCTGCGAAGGCTAAGACCAAAACCAAAAAGCGCGACACCGTCGACGACGATGACACTCCGAAGTCTTCCAAGACCAAGAGCAAGCGCAAACGTTCCGAACGCGATGTCGGTCCCGCGGACGGTGATGAGACTGAGCGGGCTCTGTCTCCTCAAGCACATAGTACTGTGCACGCTGTAACCGCGATCTCCCAGCCTCATGCTGTTGGTGAAGATCTGATTAAGAGGGTGAAGTATTCGTTGGAACTCGCGGATACCAGTGAGTACCACTTCCATTTTCCGCTTTTTCGTACGGACTTCTACGGAAACTCGTTGATCTGCCAGATCACGCATTTTCCGTTAGATATTTTCGCTTTGCATAGTCCGGAGTCCTTCCGCAAATCATCGTGTTACTGATTATTGTTACAGGTACCCCCGACGATACAGATCATCGAGATCTCGTGCAACTTCTTCACAACATCGGACTCGCCCACAACCCGGAGGTTGAATCGTACACCGAAGAGCAGTACAATGCCTTCATCAACTTCCATACGACCCAACTCTTCGACTGTGTTATGAAAGCTCGTTTCTATGCTCACCGTGGGGAGGCTAGTCAACGGATCATCGACAACGCCAGGGCGGCTCGGAAGGCTTCGTTCATTCTGCCCTGTCGCCTATTTTTATACCTGTACTTTTGTCAAGTCAAGTATCATTGGTAGTTTTTGAGGTAATCCAGTGGCAACTAAATTCCTCGAGTGATTATTGAGATAGAATAAGTTGAAACATCGCGGAAACTCCACCAAACTAACTGATCTGTTGGATCAGGCATGTTTAGCAAGATTTCCGACGACCACTTCGTCGTGGACCATTCGGTAGAGACGGATTCGCCTCTTCCTCTTGATCTTCGGACTCAGCAGCCTTCAGCTCCTCCGGATCAAGCTGTTCAACAGGCGGAACCAGTGGTGGTTCAGCGGAATTCGACTGATCATCACCGGAAATGTTTATTCGAGGGACCGTACTGAAAATAAAGTCCTCCACTTCCTCAGGTTCGTCTTCCTCATCCTGTACCATAGACTCTAACTGCTCGGGCGACAGATCTATCAGATCATGTATATTTTCCGGCAGTTCAATCGGTTCGTAACGAGCATGATGCGGGATCACACGGAAAGCACCCACTTTGTCTTTAAGTACAGTGCCATCCATTTCCGCAATGATATATGCACCTCCTCGTGTCCTCCGGATGACAACCATAGGTCCACGATATCGAAGGTACATTTTCCGATCCAAATTCTTCTCGATGGCAGTGTTCCGTACTTGTACTAAGGTTCCCGGTTTGAAATCCCAGTCCTTAATTGTGTACTTGTACTTTTCCTCGAAAACTCTCGCTTCTCGACGTTTGTTCTCGTCGATCCGTGATTTCATGTTCTCGACGAAGGAACGATGTTTGGAAAGAGCCTGAGCCCGGAAGCCCAGTAACTCTTCCCGTGATAGTATTCGATTTGGTGGATTGACCAAATATGTAGATTCAACAATATCGAAAGGTAGCAGAGGTTCCGTACCGGTAGCTACAAAGTATGGTGAACAGCCTAAACCTCTCCGTGCAGTAATACGATCAGCCCAAAGTATCGGTTTCAAGAAGTAGTACCATTTTGACAGATCTCCCGCACACGCTTTCGCAAGTGCTTGTCTCAGATCAAAGTGAGCACGTTCAATCTTTCCGTTAGCTTGTGAATTGTAAGGCGATATCTGTATTCCACGGATCCCGTATTTCTGTTCGAGCCATCGCAACATAAGCTTCATCTGTGGTGCATTGTCCGAGACCACGATTCCGGACATCCCCATCTACATATGATGTCTTCAAAGAACCATTCCGCGAGTGATCTCGCGTTTTCAACTCTCAGTGCCCTAGCTTCCGACCAACTCGACAAGGAATCCCTTCCGTGAACGATATATCTGCAACCATTACTGGCCGGAGACATAACCATCGTATCGATATGTATCTTTTGGAACAAGGATGGCGTGAAGGTCACCGTTGGAGGGATCCGTACCAAAGACCTAAGTCGATCTTGGCAGGCTTGACATGTTTTCACATACCACTCCACGTCTTTCTCCAGATCAGGCCACCAAAACCTCTTTTCTAAGAAGTCTTTCGTAGCATATGTACCCTTGTGTCCTAAGGCATCATGAGCACTGTGCAATAGATACATTCGTTTTTCCGGTTCAACCACTAAACGCAGTTGATCTGTGGATGGTTTCCGGTGGAACAGTCGACCTTCCGAGTCTATTGAAAAGGACAGCGTTTTCCGGTCCATTTCCGCTCGTTGTCTCTTGTCCCACTTCGCGAATTGCTCCGCATTCGGGTCCTTAAGCCATGCTCGGATTTCCGGTAACTGCTGATCTAGACGATTTCCGCCATCCGATCTATGAGATATCGGATATTTGTGATCAGGTCCCCAAGTAGCATTGTCGGGGATCGCAGTATACTGCAGAAACTGAGAGGTCAAAGGCATTCCCGAGGCCTCTAAACGTTCTTTGAGGAATGCATGCTGGATCTCTTCCTCCCGGGCAACTTGAAGATCTTCCGCAAACTCATCTTCAATGGTCTCGCAAAAGTATCCTGTCCGGGGATCTATATGATCTTTGAATGATTCAAAGGGCAATGGATCATCCGCTTCGTCCGCTTTGAAGAACCTAACGTTGTTGGAGTCATCTGCATCTTCTGCTAGATCCTCTTCGGTTTCCCGACGAGGGGTAGTCCAACCTCCCGGAGGTCTTCGAGACAAACCATCAGGTCCAAAGGTTGCTCCTTTGACATGGATCAAATCGAAATGGAATTTACGGATATCTTCAATCCAACGGTTGATCGTAGCGTTTGGACCACTACTCGGATTTTCGAGCATTCCTTGGATATAGCTAGCATCCGTTTCTACCGTGAGTTTCCGACATCCATAAAGAAGATAGTGGGTTGCTCGGAGAGCAACCTTCAAACCATAGAGTTCACGCTTAGATTGAGAAAACCGGGCTTCACGTTCATTATACGGGATGGATCCGAAGTAATTATAGTAAATCTTCGTCTGATCTACAGGATCAATCTGATAGATGTAAAATCCTGTACCCATGTAAGAACTATCCACTGCTAAGTGTGTTTCCCAGTCATATACTATGACTCTTAAGGCTGGTGCATTACGGACTCCGTCTTTCAACAGGTCCATGGCTATGACATGCTCATCCTTCCACTCAAACGGAATATTCGCCGTTAATTTGGTCAAAGGTGAGGCTTTCTTAGCGTAATTGTGAATGAACATCCGGAGCTGACCAACAGTTCCCAGAAAGGCTCGGACCTGGGTCTTAGAAGAGCACGGAGGCCAAGTTAGACCGTAGTTGCGATTCTATCTTCCGGTTTCTGTCCTTCGTACGTGCAACGGTGTCCAACCACTACAGTTTCAGCGCAACACAGGAATGCTTTAGGTCCCGAGAAGGTTCCGCCGCAATACCGCATCCGCTGAATGATTCGGTTCACATTTTGGAGATGCTCCCAGACAAATCGTCTGATCAAAGATTTTCAGGGATAGTTTCGTATCCGCCACCCGGTAATTCATAACGAGTCCCGGGGCCTCTGATAGGAACATCATCGACGTATGGAATAGTATATTCCGGAATTTCATCTCGCATCATGTAAGTTACATCATCATGGAATATCGGAACAGAGTTCGTCCAACCCATAGGCAACTTTACGAGACGGTGTGGTCCGTACGGGGTTGGAATGTTGTCAGATCTCGCGAACTAACATCGAGGGGTCGTTCATCATAACCCACATAGATATCCAACAAACCACCACAGGCACGACCCGCAAAATGACGAGCAATATCCGCGGTAGCAGGAGGAATCCCCGGAGTGTTGAATGGTCACCTGTTCAGGGTTCCAACTATGTACTAACGAAGACTCGTTCCATCTTCTTGACCACACAAACCATTTTGAACGATAGCTCGAGCAAGATGGTTCATAAACTCCAGCATCAATCTTATCCTTGATGATCTTACAAACCTTCTCGAAGATTCCGGGAGGAATTGGAATATTTCGTTCGACCCAGGGCTCATGAGGTATGACCGGAATTCACGGGAGGAAAGAAGTCCTCTCTGAATGTTCCGCCCTCGGAAGCTCCCAAGCAAAACCCATTTCCTGCAACTTCATCATATGATGAACTAGCTTCATTTCCTCGTCCGTAAGGAAACCTTCCGCATGGTTTTCTCGATGATCTCTTTCCGTTCTTGCGTATACCGAATACCCGGCGTGAATTCCGGAGGATGAGTTGGTAGATCTGGTAGATCAGCCAAAGGATCCCCGTAAATGTGTCTCCGCACACGGAATTCTTCCGGTAAATCAGCCTTGACAGGGCGAACTTTCACCGCTACAGGCTTTATTTTCGAGAACCGAAGACCGAAACTGGCTGATCTGGCAAAACACATCATTATATGCGCATATATGCTGGTCAATCGTCTTGTTCTTGAGTTCCCAGAGCTTAACACGATGCATCGCAGCCTCCAAATCTTGGGTCATTGAAGACAATTCCGCATCTTTTGTTTGATCTACTTGATCTGGTAGATCTTCCGTGTTATCATATGGCCGAGTTAACCCGTGTAAGTCTTTCCACCTAACATCCTTTGTCATGGACTGGTAAAAGGTCTCCTTCAGGTCCTCAACGGTCGGATTAGCTCTGAATCCTTCCTTCCATGGGTTGATCACACGATTTTGTTGATGATCTACACCTTTGTTCAGGTATAGTGATATGGTTTCGGCAATTCCGGGGTGTGACTTCTCGATCGTTGGCAGACAGCATTGTACATACACGTCCGCTAATTCTTCATTGGAGAAGGTACCTCGTTTCACCTGATTCGACTCTATAACCATTCCTCCGCTGAGCATCCCAGTACCCACTAAGAGCGATTTCTACCTCTCCCTGGTCGCTACTCAGATCCCAGAGGTTATTCAAAAATTTGGTTGCGGAACTTTCTCTGCCTCCTCTTGAGTGTCTTCCCGTCTTGATTCGGGTTGCACTGTTGAGTTGGCTGTGATACTTTCGTTCCATCACCTTCTTGGTGCTCTCGGTCCATGTCCTTTCGGATATGTACCCATGGTATACCGTTTTCCAGTATTCGGATCCGTAATCGTAAGTTCCTGATCACCCGATCCAAATGTCTGAATGACACTCTCAGTTAACACATCAAACGGCCGTCCCAACAGTATTTCGAAGGGAGCCTTTTCTTGAACATGTAACTGCAAATACACTGTGACTGGTCCAAATCGAAAGGGCACATTTCGGGCTAAACCTTTGGTCCGCGGATCCCGCCATGTACATTTTGCATCTGTATGGTGATTCCGGGATCCAAACCTAGACCTAGGCCTAACGCCACGCTCATATCGATGGCGACTATCTGTGATCCTGAGTCCAGGAGGTTCTCTACTTCGAGATCTTCCCGATCATTCACAACAGGCCACACTGCACGGAGACCATTGCCTATGGTAGCAACTATGGTCATATCTCGTCGTTCATCATTCTCGTCTACATCACTTAAGAATGATTCTACTGGATCTACTTGAACAAACGCTCCTGCTTTCATCCCATCCCGATCCTCAGATAATCTTTCAAAAGCCCAAGCTTCGGGTAATGCTAGATCATCCACGGAAATGACTTGTTCGTCTTCGGAATCATCATTTGAAAGTGTTTCCGTAGCTAGATCTTGTTGATCAGCCACGTTCAGCAGCATTTTCTTTCGATCTTGCGGAAGTACTCGCTTTTCCGTTCTTTCGTCCTGTATCTTTTCGATCTTCCCCGAAAGCTGTAAAGCTTCGGAAGAAGTCAATTCAATCGTCTTTCGCACTATCCGGTCAGCAAGCTCTTCCTCTAGACCAGGCGTAAACAGTTCATTCTGCAGCCTGTATTTTGGTGCCTTCGAAGATCCCTTAGATTCAGGTATCTTTTCCGGCTTTGGTTGATTTCGAGGGTGAGGTGTAACTTCTCTGGGCTGAACATCATCAAATGGTCTTCTCGGATTTTCCGTACGAGGAGGTGACGGATCGCGGAATCGTACTTGCTTCGATTTCCGTTGATCTGCCTGATCAGGCTCGCGTCCGAACCTAAAGCACTCTCATCCGTTAAATCGTCAATGGTCACTGACTGTATCCTTTCCAAAGCAGCTTCCCTCAGTGATTGAGAAGAATCGGGGTCTGATCCAGCAGATCTGTCATGATTAGGCGTAGAATTGTCCGGATTGGACTTCGGTTTTTCGGATGTTTTGTTTTTACTAGGGTTATTTCGATCTATGGGTATATGCACCCCGTCAAAGCGTTTATTCTTGACGGCAGGTATTGCTTTTGGTGAGTTAGGCTTTGGGGCACCCTCATGAGTTGTTGCCTGTTGCTGAGACCGTGTCCTTGGCCCAGAGGTCAACTCAATCATTGGATTCCTCAGTTTCCCGACTCGTTCGTGTACACCGTAGCCACACCATTGCTAGATCTCCCTTGCACCATCTCCGCCAGATTGGCAATGACCATCCAAGCTGGGGATCCGGCCAACTGTTCCGAGTAATCCTCATTGTCCGGGATCATCTCGTTCATCATCGTCGAAACCTCGGGCCATCCTTTGGCCTGACCATATTTCATGATCTTTTGGTATCTACTCTCACTTCCGAAGTTGTTCGGTAGCGGAGACCCATCCTTCAACTTAAGACGCTTTGGATCTTGCGGATCACGCATAATCCAACCTTTCCCTAAGAGTTCCAAGAACATTGGACAACTTTGCATCATATGGTTCGGTTCCCGACAAAGGAAACACAACATCTCAGACCTTTGACCTTGTGCATTATTCGGATTCGTGTTAATGATTCCGCGGGGAGGCCCACTGTTTCCGGGATTACCACTACCAGAAGCGACAGTATGGGGCTGCGCCCGTTGCGCAGGTTGAACATTTCCGGTCTTGATGTTAGCCAGCATTTGAGCCAACGTCTCAAGTTCCTCTTTGTAGGTAGCCTTAAGTGCTCCCAAATCTTTGACCAACACACTGTACTGGTCCCTATTTGCAGCTAGTGCTCTTTCCGTTTCCTCGGAAGCCTCTCGTTTCACTTCAACGGGCTTAGCTGGAGACCGGAAGAAATGCGAGAGATCCGGTACTTCTTCTTTGATCACCGGAGGACCACCAATCGGAACGTATACGCCTCCTCTTGAGTGGGTTTCCGCATTGAAGACCACACCATCCCGACTTGTTACCGTCCGGTACAACGATTCCAAGGGTGGGTGCCTTGCTACGGCCTCTGCTGCTTCCTTGTACTCTAAACAGATATGGATCATCGACCCGACGTTTCTCGTATACGCCTCTTGAGTGGGTTTCCGCATTGAAGACCACGCCATCCCGACTTGTTACCGTCCGGTACAACGATTCCAAGGGTGGGTGCCTTGCTACGGCCTCTGCTGCTTCCTTGTACTCTACAAACAGATATGGATCATCGACCCGACGTTTCTCTACGCGGAAAGCAGGTACCTGCTGTTGAACCTTACGATTCACAGCTTTCCGTAACTCGTCATCGAATGCTGACAGGAAAAGAGACACCAATTCCGTGTTTCCTATCGCCGGAGGCGGTTTCAACAACTTATTGGCTTCTACCTCCATCAACAGACAATATCCGAGCAACCTATCTCCGTCCCGGACACCCAAAGGAGCATAGTTCTGTACGATCTGCAAGAGCGTATTCTTCGAACCCATTGGTCTCCCTAGAGATGCCGGGAATCTTTCACACAAGGAACGCAGAAAACAGTCCGCGTCCTCCCTTCCCTCCTGCGCGCCAGGAAGATGCTCGAGAGCCTGCTTGGTCTGAAGGGTCATCCAAGAAAAGATCTTTTGCATCTTCACCTTCTCGGAGGTAACTTCCGTAGCCTGGAACGTGTTCAAACAGAACCTCACCCACTCGGGGATCATGCTCGGATTGGCCAAGTCCAGGATCATAGCAGTTTTGTGCGTAAGCGGAAACTTGGTATTGTTATACTCTGCTTGTTCCGCAGGAGTCAGTTCAGGAGGACCAAGCATCCTTATGATGTCGAGTTGATCCTCCGGTCGTTTTTGTTGGGCAGCCGGGTTTGCTGGTGCGTTAGCATTCGCTCCCGCGGCTCCCTGATCATTTCCGTTATGTACTTCGGACATATTGTTGGGTAAAAACAGTCGTATCAAATCAAATGGTTCGGGTTGTAATGTAGGATCTGAACTAGATTGCGGATCTGGTCCAACAGTAGCTGCCTTCTGTCTACCGTTTCCTGGCACTACGTTAGATCTCTTCGTTACTGGTTGTTCCGAAGATGGTCTAGCAGCTCTCCCGTTATCTGGATTGCTAGTACTCGCTCTTCCGAGGTTTCTCGGATCGTAAACAGGTACAGAGGGTTTCTTTGTTGCGCGCTTTCGCTGATCTGAAGCTTGTATCGCTGGATCAAAGAAATCTGCTGAGCCCGCATTCTTCGAAGTCCGAGTAGCTCTTGGAGCTATTTTTAATGATCAAATAAATTCGATCAAAGGCAGTAGTTTTGAGAAATCAAGAAGATCTCTCGAGTTCGACCAAAATATAGATTCCACCCCTCGCGGTGGGCTCCAGATAACGAGGTATAAAGTCGGTTCTTAGTATAATGCCTTATGACAGGTCACTTAGCACGAACACAGAGTACGACTTCACGGATTCGTCAATCAAATTGTATTTATAGCGAGGTGTGGGCGTTGTCAGAGATTCCGCACTATCTTATATCTCGAGTCGAACGCAGTCTTGTGAGATCTTTTAGATCAGCAATACTGGTCAGCAGAACGAAGTGACACGGATATACCAGTCGTAAGATCTGGACTAAGGGGTTTGTTTTGAGTGGCTTCCACTCGGATAAGGGTTTTTAGGCTCGGAAAGCAACGGGGTACCAGACGTTATGGTAGACCAATCGATTCCGCTCCCGGGTGAAGCAGTACTGATCACTATTCTCAGTAAAACCTCGAAGATCACGCAGATCACCAATCACTACGTGTCAACTTGAACAGAGCCACCAAAACTCTGCACGTTCACTCGGCACAACCTGAGACCAAGTCCTCTGTATCTCCGGAACGGAGTCTACCTTCAACTATCAAGTGACAGACACCAAGTCAAACCACTCAAAAGTCGGGCTTATCGCGATGAAGTAACACACTTAATCTGCAAGGTCCGGTACGGCTTAGAAGCCTTTACTCCCACGTATGGATGAAAAGGATTACCAGTTCAGAGAGATCTGGGCGCAAAACTTGTTTCATTTGTGCGGATACAGGTCTTTAAGTACACTACGAAAAGTCCAATCCCGTATTTGTCCTTGATCTAGTAGATCTAGCTATTTCTACGGACGGAGTCCGATAATATACACTTAAATAGTAAAATATGACTGAAACGATACAAACGCGCAAGGAAATAGTAAAAAAACAGAGAAAAAGATGAAACTTGTCCGTATTTCGTCGTACTTTCGCCAGATCTAGAAGACCAAGCAAGTTCCGACCATGGTCGGTGCGGCATCCACATGCTAGGGTGCCTAACTCGTCAGAGTGGCTCCTGCCTGTGTTGCTCAAGTGTTTCCGACGAATTTGCTTCCGCGGAATGGTAGTGGTCTTCCCAAGTTAATGAGATAGACTCGTAACAGCGGTTGATCTCGCGGATCAGGTAGGTCTGGTCCGTAGCTTTCGAACGGTATGCATATAGCCTGGTGTTCTGGAGCGGACAATGAAGATAAATGCTTCAGAAGTGTTTTCCGTAGGTTTCCGCGCGTTTCCGTGAGTGCTGGTCAAAGCTGTACATAGCATACGCTATATCCCAGTTTAGAACTTGAACATATGCGTGTTTCCGTTGCGGGTTTCACCCGTACTGCCACGGAAATGCTAGATCATCATGTTTCCGACGGTTTCCGCTACTTTGCGTAGGGTTTCCATGTGGTAACTCGTCCGGATAGGCTCTCATTGTGTCTGATCTGCTAGATCAAGTGAAATTTCCGTCATCACAGCCAAGTACCTAACTCAGTTGTGCCGATCCGGCAGATCTTGATACTAAGTCGATATTCCTTGGTGTGCTCGTACCAGTAGTCAGCATTCTTGAAGGATCCCCGACCAAGGGTGCGAGCAATAGCTCTAAGTGGATATTCATGGCTGATCCTGCCAAAGGATCTGTATCCTAGCTTATACTGATACAAGTTTGACTGCTAGTTCGGGCTCACTACAGTCCTTATTGATACTATGCAACGGTCTAAGTTGATCTTTTTGATCATTGCACGCCTGCGCGGAAAAACCGCGCAACAGCGGTATCAGACAGCAAGACTGCGGAGGACATCCTACGAGGGAGAACGTTAAACATGTTCGGGAAGACATGCAAGGTGCGTAAATTTCAAGAGCGTACCCCGACGACCCCCCAGTGTAGGAAGTGCAAGACGTTCGGGCACAGAGCCGATAAATGCAAGTCCCAAGACAAGTGCGCACTCTGCGGACAAGAACACACCGAGGCCCAACACACGCTCCAGTGCGGGTCCTGCAAAGCAAACCCAAACTACGAAGAGCTGGACTTCGACGAGGAGTCCATCCAGAGTGGCATCATAGCACAGTGCACACATAACCTAAGGTGCGTGAACTGCAGTGCAAAAGGTTTAGACTCACTACACAGCGCTACGAGCGGGACTGCCCCGAGCGGATCCGCAACATGGGAACAACCAGAGACAACAACCGGGCTCAGCCAAAAGGTAACACGGCGACTGACCAGTTTCAGACCGTCACGAAGAGACGCTCGAAGGCAAAGAAGACACCGACTCCTGGGGCAGTTAGCACCCAGGGAACATCAGGGTCCCGCTTCGAGGCACTAGACCTAACCTCCCAGGCTGGCAACGACAAAACGGTGACCACAACATGACCGTTGATCATGTCTGATACGACAAATCCTTCCACGATCACACAGACACCAATACGATTCGCTCAACTCAACGCAAACAAGAAGAAGGCGCCGGTACTGGCGTTACTAAACGAACATATCGAAGACTTCGAGGTAATCCTCGTACAGGAGCCTAACTGGTCCTTCATAGGGAAGGACGGCGACCGAACCATCCTAGGAACAGTAAACCATGCAACGGCATGGACACCCATCTCCCCTATCCCCTCCGCACCTGACACCGACGTCCCTAGAGTCTACGCATATGTGAAGAACTCGATCCAGGCAGAGGTGACCCTTCGTACGGACATCGTATCGGACCGCGACACGATGGTACTGGACGTCAAACCACGCAACGGACGGAGGGTGACCTTCATACACGTCTACAACGACCCATCGAGAGGACGGCAGCAAGCCCTCTGGCAGTTACGAAACCTCGAGCTACCCCTCAACCAGCCAGTGGTGGTGACCGGGGACGCGAACCTGCACCACATACGATGGTCGAGAGGCGTACCACGAACCCCGTCGATTACGGAAGAAATCGTGGAGTGGATGGATCGGAACCACTTCATCCTCAACAACAAGAAGGGGGTGCCCACACACTTCCCCCACGACACAGAGAAGCACCCCTCGGTCATTGACCTGACGTGGGTGAATCTCCCAGCAGCTGAAGTGGATGCGACGAGGGAATGGGCGATCGACCCAGACCTGGCTACCGGATCCGACCACACAGGGATTCGCTGGAAGTACGACCCCGGAGGACGTCCGATTGACAACCCCTTCGCGGTCAAGTACAATCTGAAGGCAGTCAAGCCGAAGGAATGGATAGAGGCCTTTGACGAGGAAATCGAAAAGAGGAGGGAACGCCTGTCCCCAGTCAGGAGGAGCGAGGAAGTCACCACCACGCAACTCGACGACGCGGCAGAGGCCTTCACCGAAGCTATGCAAGCAGCGACGGAGAAGGTAGCGAAGATCCGCAGGCCGAGCCCACACGCCAAACCATGGTGGGATGACACGTGCACAGCAGCCTCAACCGTGTACGAACGGCGCAGAGGAACGCAAGGAGATACCGGATGGAGCATGGCTTCACAGACGATGAACTCAAGAAGATAGCGAAGCACGAGCAGAACCACTTCGACCGACTGGTGAAGTATCAGAAGGGGAGCTGGGCGATCAAGGTGATCGAAGAGGCGCACCCGGATGACATGTGGGGCTTCCGGAAGTGGTCCAAGGGTACGAGGAACTACCCCATGCCCGCCATACAGAGAACGGGGCGCCCTCCGGCTACGACGCACGAGGAGAAATGCGAAGCCCTACGAGACGAGCTGTACCAGCCTCCCCCACACCTAGAGCAGGATTACGAGGTGAACCTCACGGAACCTGCCCGAGACGACCTCCCATTCCACGACGTAACGGAGACCGAAATCGTTGAGGCCATTGCATCCACCAGCAACACCTCCGCTCCGGGATTCTCCCAACAGGGTTACCAGCAGGTGAAGTGGGCGCTCCAAGTGCAGCGGAACCTCCTGATAGCCTTGTACCGCCAATGCCTACGGGCAGGATACCACCCGAAACTCTGGAGGAAGGCAATCGCGGTTGCACTCAGGAAACCGCGGAAACCGGACTACTCAAAACCGAGGGCATACCGCCTAATAACGCTCCTGGAGTGTTTAGGTAAGGTTCTGGAGAAGGTCGTAGCGAGGAGACTGCAACACCTTGCGGCGGAACACGAACTGATCCCGAGCCAGCAGTTTGGGGGACGCACAGGGTTCTCCACCACCGATGCCATACTGACCTTTACGAACGACGTTCAGGCAGCATGGAACCAAGGTCTGGTGACTTCAGCACTAACGTTTGACATCAAGGGATTCTTTGACTTCGTTAACCACAACAGGCTACTAGCAGAACTACGACGGAAGAAGATACCACTCCAGATGGTAAAGTTCGTAAAGTCATTCTTGGAGGAACGGAAGGCAGCGGTCTGCGTGGACGGGATGGTCTCCGAACTGAAGGAGGTACAGAATGGCACACCCCAAGGCTCACCCCTCTCCCCGATACTCTCAGCGTTCTACGCTGCAGAGCTGTTGGAAGAACTCAAGTACGAAAAGCCAGGCCTCCAAGACGTGGCAGAAGTGAACGACTCCGACATACTGTCAACGCCACCGAACCTCCTGATGTACGTGGACGATGGGAAGGTGTACGTCTCATCGACATCCCTCGAGGTGAACACACGGATAATCAAAAACGTATGGGAGAGGACCATTGCCCCATGGGCAACCCGAGTGGGGTTCGAATACGACTACGAGAAACGGGAGCTAGCACATTACACGAGACGTAGGTCTGATAACAGCTCATCACCATCTATTACATTTACAGACCGGGACGGGGTGACAAGAACCATCAAACCGCAACAAATCGTCAAGTGGTTGGGGGTGTACCTAGACCGCAAGCTGACGTTCAACCACCATGTGAAGACCCTGGCAGGGAATGCAGGGAAAGCCCTGGGAGCACTGACAATGCTCGCAAATACAGTAAAAGGTATGTCGCAGTACCACTTACGCCTGATGTATAAAAGCTGCGTGGTACCGGTGATGACGTACGCGAGTCCGGTATGGTGGACAGGTAAGAAAGTACATGAAAAGGCAATGGAGAAGATCCAGAACCGAGGGCTACGACTAATTTGCGCAGTCTTCAAGACCACCCCAATAGCAGCTATGGAGATAGAGGCGTCCTTGCCTCCCATGCGACTGGAACTTGATAGGCTGAACAGAGCATGCGCGCTACGCTTCAACAAGCTCAGCACAAGTAATCCTGTCATCCAGAGGCTGGATGACACATGGAGAGCGGGTCACTCCCCGTCGTATCCACCGCCACTCCAGTTTCGTCTAGGTAACCGAAGCGGAAAAGACCAACGAAGGACTACCCAGCTACAAGAAATTGCAAGACACACGGATCCAGAGGACGAACGAATCCTCCCTTTCTTAACGCCACCATGGAGAAAGACCCGGGCGGACTACGGAGACCATCGTCTGAGGTTTGTCGGGCCACCCCCCAAAGACAAAGAAAAGGATAAGAAGAAACGGAAAGCAAAGCTGGTAGAGGAACACAATCAAAAGCTGAGTAACCTCCGAAACTCCCCCGAGAACCTGATTATATACACTGATGGATCCCTCAAACCTGTACACAGGGTAAGGAGAGGGGGAGCAGGTATCGTCGCATACCAGGAAACCCAAGAAACATTCCATCGAAGCATAGGCCTCGGTATGTACGCGGAAGCCTACGATGGGGAAGTGGTCGCCCTAAGTTTCGCAGCGGGGCTGGCAGCAGCCTACACGGAGCAACACCCGGAGGTAACACACTGGCAGTTCTTCACTGACAGTGCTTCGTCCGTAGATGCTATCTTCGACGTGGCGCCCAAACCTGGTCAAGCTTATTGCGCAAACTTCCACAAGAAAGTGTCAGAGTTTCTAGAAGACCCGACGCATTCAGTGGAAGTAGCATGGACACCAAGCCACACTGGGATCCAAGGTAATGAACGAGCTGACAAATTAGCGAAACAAGGAGCGGAGAAGGCAAACGAAACGATCTGGAAGAGATCGAGGACGAATGCACTACGAATGAACAAAAAGAAGACGGAACTGGCATGGAGGAAAGTATGGGGAGCAAGGTCCGTAACAGGAAGCTTTGCAGCAGCCAACCGTATCCCACCTACAATCAAACCTACCGAGCGCTTCAAGAACACTGCGAGGGAAACTTTCGGGAGACTCATGCAGTGTAGAACAGGACACGGATTTATAGGCGAGTACTACAAGAAATTTGTACCAGCGAAGAACATTGACTGCCCTTGCGGCGAAGATCTACAGACCAGAGAGCACATTCTGAGACAATGTCCCCGTTACGAAGACTTCCGGTCCACACTAAGGAAGGTATCGGAAGACATATGTCTAGCGGATATACTGGGAACGGAAGAAGGAGTAGAGGCACTAGCTGAATTCCTAGAAGAATCGGGAGCCTTTACGGTGACAGGAAGACCGAGGAAACAACCAGAACAGCCTATCTACAAGCCACGAGGCCTGAATGAAGAGATAAACGACTGGCTCAACGAGGAGAATGATGAACCCGGAAACGAAGAAGCAGACTGGAGGGAAGAAATCGTCGATGAGGACGACTTCACCGAAGACCTTGAAGACGAGTGAAGGTCAGGTACGCCCCCACATATTATACTACCTAGACACATACCCCATTGGAAGCACACACACAAAATCCCGGGCGTTGGTGCGCTGAGCTCATAACTCAGTTGCGGGATTTGGTACAACCGGTGATGAGGAACACTGGAGGTACTGCCCAAGTCCAGCAAGAGCCAGAAGGCCACGGTGCGGTTACGCCCGGAAAGGGGACTTGGTTTTGCCCTGACGCCCATCCTCATCAAAACGGGATGGAGTGTGTGATGTACAATGCAGGATTTCCTCTCCCCCCTTTTTTTATTACAAGGCTTTGACAAGCCGAGCGTCGACGTACAATAGGAATACAACATACATACCCACCCCGATACCCAAAGCTCTACCTTACATACAGACTCACACAACATAAACTAGAACTACAGAACGGAGGCCCTAGAGGCCTCCCCGCGCCTTAGTACTTAGTCTTACTTGTTAGCGGTTACCTTTAGAATTCAAAAAAAAAAAAAAAAAAAGTATTCAAAAATCCCTCATCAACCCAGTGTGCTCATCATGATCTCAGTAACCTGCAGGTCCCAGGAGCATTTCTTCGTCAAGGAGAGCCAAGAAGGGCATTTCAAGAGCAAACGGGAGTACTTAGAGATTGCCCATTTTAGTACGAACTCCGAGTCTTAAGGCGCCTATTGAAAGAACCCCTAACCCTGACTCTTTCAGTTTCAAGTTCCGCCGGCACGTTTTACTCAGTGGTCTCCGTTTTGTCCTTGAAGGAAGACACAAGCACGAGCTTCTGAATCTCATCGTCCAGCACATTCTCTGCTCAGAAAACTCGTATCTGATACGCATAGAGTCAGGACCTATCCTTTGTTTGAAAGCTTTCATCTGATTTCTTTGTGCAGTTTCGAAACCACCTTTGGCAGAGGTTCTCTTTCTACGAACAGAGGAGCAATGCCTTCTGCTACACAACCAAACTTTTCTACATTCCAGTTCAAGACCATCGGAAAATCACCTGTACACAGCGATAATTCACTCCTGAAACGAATATCTTCTGGGCGAGTCTCGACTCGGAGCTCTCACGAATATGATGATGATGATGATGAGAATGATTCCCCTAAAGATCAGGCGGCAAAAGATTCTGCCTTCGCGCCTGTAGTATCAGACAGAAACGCGTTCTCATCCGTGCCTCCTCGAGGTCCTTTGATTCCAATTCTCGGAAGCGAGAAACAAGCCTCAACCACTCCTGGTTCCAAAAATGATATCTTCGGCCAGAAATTCGATTTTAGCTCTACTCAACCCCTTTCTTCGACTACTTCTACGACTTCGAATGATACAAATCCAACTCAAGCCGTTGCTAGCTGCGATGCGTCGACCAAGAGAGCTGGGTCTCTAGCTATCGGTCTTCCTCCTATCCTTACCCAAACAGCAATGTCCAGAACTAGCTCGATGGCGTCGAATTCTCCCAATCATGACCTGACCTATCCATCTGACGTCGTGATGTCCACTCCGCAAAGCCCGCGTAGAAATCTTCCACAGTCCATTATCAAAGCCGAGTCGTTGAAGGTCAACTTGTCAAAGCCTGAATCCGAAGTCTCGTCCTCAGAGGCAGACAATAACTCTATGTCATATCCCTCGCTACAAACCTCTTCTAACCCTTCAATCGCGATGCTCAAAGAAATGCATCTTTGTCTCGCGTCCTCTATTCAGACTTTGACAGATATCTCCTCCAAAGCTATGACTTCAGCATCTTCGGAATTGGCCTCTGCTTCTGAACGCGCCGGTCGCGCTCGAACCCTTGCAGCCGAGTCCCACGAATTGGCTCAGAAAGCGTCAACCATGTTGTCTCAATGCCTGAATATTGACAAGGCCTCATGTGAAACCGCGGAGCAGGCCAACTCGCACGTGGAGGGAAGCATGGCGATTCTGACGACTCTGCGAACGGAGCAGGAGAAGAAGATTGCGGAGTTTAAGGACGTGCTAGACTCGTTTGCGAGACGGATCGAAAACGAGGAAGAACGAGTGAGGCTTGATTTACAGGCGAAGGAGAAAGAGGAGAGGGAGAAAGAAGAGGGAGAAAGAGAAGAGGGAGAAAGAGAAGAGGGAGAAAGAGGAAAGGGAGAAAGAGGAAAGGGAGGCACAGAGAGTGGAGAGATTGAGAGAGGTGCAAGAGAAGGAGGCAAAAGAGAAGCAGAAGCGCAGGACAGAGCTAGGACAGTTTCGCAGGATGCCGAAAAGCAGGGGCAGGACTATGCTGCGATGCAGCCTTATCTCTATGCTATTCCAGGCGGTCCTCGTGCGATTCCTATCCCTCGTAACGTTGCTGGCCTCCCAACTGCAACGTCCTCTGCAAACGACCCAACTTCCGCCGCCCCAGACCTTTACGATATTCCTGCACCTACGGGAGGATGG